>JANDEH010000038.1:1200000-1940686 GCA_024610705.1 Tetragnatha versicolor | reverse complement strand
AACTATTTAAGGAATATGAAATGAATTTCAGAGCTGCTTTAGATCTACATGGGAATTTGTTCAAAATACTTCCATAATGTTCTTATTTCACCATTCCAACAATGAAAAGCTTTCAAAAACACTCTAAGGAACCGTTCAAAAGCCGTCCCAATTTCTTTTATAGTGTCTCAGTGATAAAAAAATTCCCATGCATATAATTTTGTACACAATAAACATTCCAATTCTGAGCATCATAAGAAGAATTGCAGACCATTGTTTCAATACTTAGATGTAGGTGTTATAATAGTACGGAAAAAATATATTGTTGGAAATTTTTCCATACCGCATTTTTTTGCTTTTCTCACGAGTTTTTACTCCTCCTAAACATATTTTTGCCACACTTTTCTTGTTTTTATTTCCCACTTTAGTTTTATTGTAGAGAATGTTGCTTTACGGGAAGAAAATGAAATTCTACTGTAAATTCCATGTAGCGTTATAAATTTTGTTTATTGAATTTCAAGGGAAAAACAATTTTCCTTGTTTTGGAGTAGACATGTTAAATATATTTCAGAATTACAAAATCCACTGAACGATGCACTCCATTTTTACCGAAGATGGGGAGTTAAAAAAGGGGATGTAAAATAATATTGAAAAACTGATGTTTTCAGTTTTGGGGTAAAAATTAGGTAGTAGTATTCAATCTTGAACAGGTGGTGTAACTACTTTCACCCTTTTACTAGAACATCAGATGCCATATGCTAATAACATGTAAAGATTCTTTCAAGTATGAAATTTTCTTTTTCGTTAGGTTTAAGTGGAAATAATAAAGTCAATATTCAAGTAATACAACCCTTTATAAACAACAATATTTCTTCCTAATCCTGATAACTTAAATTTCCAACTGACGGTCGAGAGAATCAAGTAAGATAATACGATAAAATAACTGAAAAGAAAATCATATCCTTGCATAAAATTAATAAAAATTAATAGAATAAAAGTTGTCAAGTTGTTTTAAATTGGTGTTCTAACTAACCTTAATAAATTTCCGATGTTTGTAAAAACTATGTAGTATTTGTAAAAGGGCGGTTGTAACCATAAGCAAGAATGACTTTTTTTAAGAATTGCCATATTAATTACCACTTTTTGTTCAACACCATGTCATTCATACATATGAGAATGACAGCAAATTTTTATACGAATAAGTAAACGATTTTAATGAGCTCATTAGGGGTAAAAAGATAAAATTCTTCTTAAAAATACTAAAACTCACGCTGTCTAGTTTATGAGTATGAAAAGGGAGTATTTCATCACTGCCTCTGGTATGAGGTAAGAATAAGTGTAAACACTTATTCTCCTAATATTATTGAGTGTTTACACTTATTCTCCTCTAACCAGAGGCATGGTGAAATACTCCCTTTTCATACCTTGCCTTTCGGGAATTAAATCTGTTCTAGGGAATGCGCAGTTCATTCCGGCAGATAGTGGAGGATTATTCTATGTTCACCACTTTTTCCGTTATAGTCTGCTAGAGCTAGACTAAAAGCTCTCTCTCCGCTCTCTTGCGTTGCCTTCCTATGCCATGCTAATGAGTCCTTAAAAGGACGAAACCGGTCCATGGCTGGAGGCGACGCTTGAGAGTTGTAGTTTACACTTAGTTTATGATAATTATAAGTTTTTTGGTCACATGAAATTTTGAAATAAAAAAGATTACAAACAAGATTAAGGGGCCGTTCAAATATTACGTAAGCACCCAAGGGGGAAGAGGGGATTTGCTCTTTGCTTATTTTTGCTGACAAGGGGGGAGGGGGATATGAGTGATGCTTACGTAAGATGGTGCATTTTCGAAAATCTCTTGTTTCTTGCATAATTAATTTCAAAATTCAACCAAAAATAAATGTAACAAAAAATAGAATTAGGAAATCTGACGTAAGCACTTTTTTCTGGAGATGGACCACCCTAACATTTTGAAATTGTAACCCCGAAAAGTAGTGTTTCGACTCATTTTTGAACCCTTAGGGTTGCACCCTAAAAGGACAGTACGAGTCACCTAATTTTCAAGGAAAAAAACAGTACTTACTAATAGGGATGTCAAAATTTCGGGGGGGGTCCGGCAGTTTCTTACGTAATTATGGTGGGGGGGTTTGAAGTTTGCTTATCTATGCTGAAAAGGGGGGAGGGGGGTTAAAAACGACCAAAAAAGTGCTTACGTATAATATTTGAACGGCCCTTAAGTACAAATTAAACCATTATTAAAGCGGGCTATTTCAATGAAGCAAAGTTTACAGATTTAGAGATGACATGGAACATGGTTAAGAGCAACAAAAAAACCTGGGACCCCTAACGCACCATTATTAATTGGAACTTTTTCTATTTATATTTTTTTTTCAAATTAAGTCAACGAGATGCAAGTCCTACAGAAAAACGTATTAAAAAGTTACATTGAACCTATTACATTGGAGAGAGCCCTCTCCTCCTCCAGTGCAAAAATTTACCTTTGGGCTTGACAATGACTAAATTTTCTTGATGTAGGTGATATTTATACTATATTATTTTAGAATTGGCCCTTGTGAAATAGTGCTTTCCCCCACACTAGAAGCGTAACCATAGTTACGCTCTTCGCGCAGCCAATAGTTGCTATGGTTACCGATCGGTGGTGGGGGAAGTTAATATTTTCAAGCGCCAGTTCAAAATGAACAGAGTATAGACCCCTCCCTTAATAAATGTCTATATACGACACTGAATCACCGTAAAACTATCTAGTAGATACTAGAGCTCTTTATCTAAAACTCATTCGCACTCTTTGTAAGAGATATTTAAGGACCTGACCATCCACAATCAATACCATCGTTTAGCTTTGAATTCACCCATCACTATTTTCCATCATTCCATCATCCCCCAATCATGGAAAGTGACACCGAATCATCTCATGTCACTCCTCCATCCCTCGAAGAAAGTCCCTCCCGGAGGACACAGTGACACACATTCGGAGGGGTTGCGCAAAAAAAAGGCCGCCAAAGGTCGCCGCAAAGGTCGCTGACACCGCTCTGCTGACGCAGGCAGTGACATCTAATCGGTTGTTGTTGGGTCCGAGATTCGAAGGCGGATTGCCGCAGTCGAATATGTATTATATCGAACCTTGAACTCTGCAGAGAGAACGCGTAAACAACAACCGAAAGGGAGTGGCGCAGGTTGCTTGGTGACGTGACTGCCTGCACGTCACGGGCAAAGAGGTGTTGGTGACGTGGGGAAGAAAAAAAGAAGTCACCTGGGGAGAACGCTCTTATCGTAGCGTTTTTTTAAAGATGAGGTTTCGGTTCTTTTAAGGGGCTTTGGATTATCTTCTAGCTAGGATGGTATGACTATAGAGAAGATCTGTCATCATTCACAGCCACTTCACCAGTGGTTAACGAGCAGCTAAAGAGAGAAAAGGTGCTTTTTGCTGACTCTGATTGGTGGAATCATTCTTTAACCGATGGTCAACCGCTGGTTAAGTGGCTGTGAAAACGCCATAAAGGGACATAAGTAAGGACGATATATTTGCGTTTCTTTCACTCTTAGTTACTTTTTCTCTTTCTACATCATTTTTCTCACTACAACTCATCATCATATACAGGGTGTTTCAAAATTGCGTTGCACGGCTTTTATTCGGAACCAACGCCTCCTAAGTCATGGAAGTAAGGTCTACCCCCAGGTAAGTGAGCCTGGAGAATGCACTGAAATGACTTGCAGCGCCCCAAGCGGCGAAATTAAAAAGTAAAAAAATTAATTCAAAAACTAAAAGAGATAGAGGAAAAACCCCAGGAGAGTATTGTTGCCAACGTCATGAAGAGCACTTTTTCAGGGGTCAAAAAAGAAAAAGTTCGCATATTTGCAAATTTCTTTTGATTTTTTGATTAAATTTTGTGTTCTTTCATCTAAAACACAAAACTTACCAATAACACTGAAAAACTTGGAAATATGAGAACTTTTTATTTTTTGACCCCTGAAAAAGTGCTATTTTCACATGCTAATATCTCCGCGAATATTCAAGAAATTTTCATGAAATTTTTTCAGTGAGTTCTTCATGACGTTGGCAACAATACTCTCACTGAGGTTTTTGCTCTACTCCTATAGTTTTTAAATTGATTTTTTTAACTTTTTAATTTCGCCGCTAGGCGCGCTGTAGATCCTCTCAATGGATTCTCCAGGCTCCCTTACCTAGGGGTAGACCTTACTTCCGTGACCCTAGGAGGCGTTGGTTCCAACTAAAAGCCGTGCAACGAAATTTTGAAACACCCTGTATTCACGAAATTCCTAAATAAACAAACAACCAACGGAAGTGACGTCACCAGGTAACTCAATCTTCCGGTTTGTCTGATATTTACATTGAACAACATTACACTACGGCGCGTTTGGTTTTTATAATTTTTCTTTTCTTATTTTAAAGCTTAATTTAAAGGAGAAACTCAAAATATGAGTTCTCCATACTTCCGATCATTATCTGAAAATTGTAAAAAGAGATATCTTGATAAGTTATCTGTGAATGGGATTGCTTTACCACACATTTCCTATTCCTGTTCACAGCATGGGAAAATGCTTATTTTTGGTGATTTTTATTAAAATAAGAGCCAAAGAAACTTTTAAAACAGTTTATACTGGACACAATTACGAACATGTTTATAGGTTATCAAGTGTTTTGAATTAGAAAAATAATTTTAACTCAATAATAACCGATCAAAAATATGAACCTTGAGGTCTACATCGATGTGCTTCAATCTCTCCTCTTATTGATTTTAATTACTAACTTGTTTAAATGTAATTAAAACAGCTGCTGATACAAAGAAAACAAAATATTGAGCAAATATTCAATCATGAAAACTTTTCAGAACATTCTTGTTGTGATAAAATTAATATCGCTGTTCTGCTATGTCAAACTTGAATATCCATTGTATCAAAGCAGTTTATTTATTTAGAAACTGAATTTTTATTGTCTTAAAAATATAAAGTACATAAAATTATGAAAACAACGGGCTAAAATCTAAGAACTAATTAATTTAATTTAATTATGGATTTATTCAAAAGTTTAGTGCATTTACCTTTAATGATCCTACTACATTCCAGTCAGCTTGTTTATTTTTATTTGAGATTCAGAAATAGTATTCTTAAACTCGTCTGTCACTTTAATTATCTTTTTAAATATTTTTATGCGTATTTTTTTTAAATAAGTGGGTGATTGTATTCATAAGTTTTAAAACAAACTAAATAATGAATTTCAATAATATCGGACCCAATTAATCCTGATGTATCTACGATCTGTTGCAATGGCGGTGATTGTATTAGCTGAGATTTTCGTTCAATGGATCGAGTAAATCAATCGTCCCATTCACAGATAACTTATTAAGATCTCTTTTTACAATTTTCAGATAATGATCGGAAGTATGGAGAACTCATATTTTGAGTTTCTCCTTTAAATTACGCTTTAAAATAAGAAAAGAAAAATTATAAAAAACCAAACGCGCCGTAGTGTAATGTTGTTCAATGTAAATATCAGACAAACCGGAAGATTGAGTTACCTGGTGACGTCACTTCCGTTGGTTGTTTGTTTATTTAGGAATTTCGTGAATAATAGACTTCTATTTTTTAAACATGCTCACACTCTCCTTTTGTCCCTTTTTCTCCTAATATTTTAACCCTTTCTTTGTAACCTTTTCACTCGCACCTTTCTTTAATTATCCTTTTCTCTACTTCTATCCAACTCATTTCTCAGTATCTGCATCTTTTTTTCAGTGTTCTCTCAAATCTAAACAGGATAATATGTTCAGGTGAAGCCGGAGCCGACCCACACTTCGTTCTTGTTTTATAAGTCTTCTGCCCATCCTTAACCCTTTATTCAGGCCCGTGCTGGCCAGGGGGGACAGGGGGACGTGTCCCCCTGCGCCCTTTGCTCAGGCGCCCTTTTAAAGAGACTTTTCTACAGTAATTTACTCGTAAACTTCTCAATGTTTTTATGGGTTCCTTTTTTTACCAAACTTAACCAATAGTTCATTCTTGGTTCATCAAGTCTGAAGCACGAAGACATCTAAAAGTTTTTTAAGCCTCCCCATTTTTACCTTACCATCAAATTTCGTTATGAATTTTTATTTTTAGGGCGCTTTTGTTTGAAGATTAACTCTGAAATAACAAGGTAAAGTTGATTATATTCAAGGCACCGAATCCGTTAGTTAAACACGTTGAAATTGCTAGGGCGCTGGGCGCTTTCATTTAAACTGTCAAATGGAGACCCTCTTACTTCAAAAAGAATTAGTTTTCCATTAGGGCACCCTAATTGAAAAAAATTAGGGGAAGACAGGGGGTGTTTGCAAGGCGCCCTTTTTTATGCAAGCAAGCTATTTTAAAAGCTTCGCCCAAATTTTGACGACTGCCCACGCACCTAGAGCTTCTTGACCAAGGGCTGCCCTTAGTCAAAATAATAATTACCTTTGAAAATGTAAATTCCGGGAGATTTTTTTAGAAATCCATGAAATTCTGACATATTTTTAAGCTGTATTTTCTTTCCATTTTTTTTCCTTCGGATGTAACTCAAAGGGTCTCAAAATGAGTCTAAACACTACTTTTAAGAGTAAAAATTCAAAAATTTTTCGGGGGGAGGACCCCCAGACCCCCCTTTTAAATTTCTTATTTATTTATGTTATGTACTGTTTCTCTTGAGTATTTTGACTTAAAAGGAGTGGTACAAGAGTTTTTGGTGAAATCATCCATATGGGAGGGCTCAAAATGAGCTAAAATACTCTTTTTTAAACAAAAATCAAATGTTGAAATAACAACAATAAAAAACAAAAGTAGCAGTATTGCTTTGTAATTTTTAAAATGCCGTTATTCTTTAAAAAAAACTTTTTAGGTTTAATAATCATTTATGTGGTTGCGCCCTTACATCCTTTGTCCACCGCCCTCTGAAGGTACCCAGCACGGGCCTGCCTTTATTTACCGACGGTACTTGAAAGTACCACTGGCTCAAGTTTAGAACTGCTGATGGTTGGCGAGTTTTGGATCTTTGGCGCCGTATTTTTAAGCCACATAATTCACTTAACATTAGTTGGGGTAACTATATATGAGGCGGAAAGCGAAAAGGGACCTCTTGTCCGCAAAGTTGATTTCGAGAAAAAGCAAAAAAACCGGAAGAAGGTCAAAACTATCGAATTTTTTTTTTCTCTCGATTATCGATCCTTGGACCCCTTAGAACCGAATAGTATTGGGTTTTAAAGGGAATCGAATTGGAAGTAACCTAAATTTTTGAAAGTTTTTACATTTTGAAAGTTTAAAGGTCGTTTTTCGCGAAATCCACTTAATAAAACTTTTTATTACTGGCGATTCGTCATTTTTTGAGCTACAAGGATTATGATGGTCTTAAAATCTTCATAAATCTATACGGATTGAGAAAAAAAATAATAACTCCATTTCGACGAAGGCCGACAAGAGGTCCCTTTTAGCTTTCCGCCTCACATATAGTGATTTTTATGGCTAAAAACTTGGTGCATCAGCAGTACTAAACTTGCGCCGAAAATAATTTGGTAAATAAAGGGTTAAAGGAGAGGCCCTTCAAATGCCCGCTGAAAAAACGAGATAGGATGTTTTAATTTATTCCACGTAATGCTAGTAAATGTAAAACCCTTCTAAAAGATAAAAATAAGTATGAGAAATTAAAAATAGAATTTTTCTTTGCAAGATCCCTATTAAGAGGTTATCAAACAACTATATAATTATTTTTCCTTATTTCCAATCACCTTCCTCTGTATATAAATATAATAATCACAAAAAATTATCATAGTCATGTCTTTATTAAGATGAAACAATTTGCTTAAACGAATCAATTCGTGAAAATTTTTTTTAAAAGCATTCATAAGAGCTTGACATTACTAAGAAAGCTTGGATATTTCCAAAGTTTACTGAGAACTTTTTATCTTTAATACAGAATTCAAGGGTGCTTGACAAGTGCTCAATACAGATCTAGTGCGGTGTCCAAAACCATTGAAGAATTACTTGAGGATTCAATTTTCAAAAGATTTTAAGGAAATCCTCTCATACTTCATTTGTTCACATACTGGGTGTATCTGAAATGGTGCAACAAACTTTCAGGGATGATAGTAGACACCTAGACGAGTCAGAATCACATAGGATTTTGGGGTCCCAGACGAAATCCCAGGGAGTTAAAAATGGAGCGACACCCCAAAAAATCATTGAAAATTTCAATTAGTAGAAGAACTACTATTGGTAAAAACTTAATTATGGTATCAAAAATTGTGGTTTAATATGATCTTTAAAATTATCGCAAAAGTCTTCACTTTAAAATTAGTTTTATTATGAAAAAAGTTAAAAAACCACAAAAAAATGTGAAAACTCTGCCAAAACCTTATTTTGTATTTCGAAATCCTTTCTTTTGATTTGATAATATGAAAGATCATAGTTGAAAACCCCTAAGTCCAAAGTTTCACGTAAATACAATCAATATTAAACGCTTGAGATCCCCCTGTTAAAATTTGTTTTTTCAGTGCGCAAACAGTTTTCTAGACCTGTTTCCAGAACAGCTGTTTGCGCACTCAAAAAACAAACTTTAACAGGACCTCAAGCGTTTAATATTCATTGTATGTACGTGAAACTTTGGACTTAAGGGTTTTCAACTAGGATCTTTCAGATTATCAAATCAAAAGAAAGGATTTCGAAATACAAAATAAAGTCTTGGCAGAGTTTTCTCATTTTTTGTGGTTTTTCAACTTTTTTCATAATAAAACAAATTTTAAAGTGAAGACTTTTGAGATAAATTTAAAGATAATATTAAACCACAATTTTTGAGACCATAATTAAATGTTTACCAATATGCAGTTCTTCTACAAATTGAATTTTTCAATGATTTTTTGGGGATGTCGCTCCGTTTTTAATTCCCTGGGATTTGGTCTGGGACCCCCAAATCCTTTGTGATTCTGACTCGTCTAGGTTAAAGCCCTGGATACTCTACCTTAAGTAGCGACATCACGCTCAATCGGCCGCCATTGTGGGGAGAACTCACTACTAGTCTGGATAGTCTTGCTTATCGTCACTAGTAGTGAGTTCTCCCTACAATGGCGGCCAATTGAGCGTGATGTCGCTACTTAAGGTAAAGGATCTAGGGCTTTAGTCTAGGTGTCTACTATCATCCCTGAAAGTTTGTTGCACCATTTCAGATACATCCTGAATAAGTTATAGACTCTATAGTGTATATGTTACGGGCAAAGTTATTAATTGGGCATTATTAATAACGCCAGGGCAATGTGATAAATTCAACGAAATTTATGAATGAAATTTATCACTGCCCGCTTCCACTTTGGGCATTATTAATAATGCCTAGTTAATCACTTTGCCCGTAACATATAGAGCACCCTTAAAACCAGTAGACAATCTATAAGAACCTTCGGGTTTTTTACTATCATAAATCATCTTCTATGACGCTGGATTAAATTGAACAACGGCAAGAGAAATAATTTCCAATGAGACCTAACATTCAACAACGCCTAACGGGCTTACACGGACATATATGTCCCATAAATGTCTCTAAGTTTTAACAACAACAGCGGAACAGACGACTTGACTTATTTATCTCTTGTGATCAAATCTGGTAAAGCGATGTTAGCCCGTGCATGCAGCAAAGACCTCCGTTTCGTAACAAACAAGAGATTGGACACCATAAATCAAGGCATATACGTGGATGCAAACTAGAGGGCTACTCTGATTCAGGCGTATTGGGAGCAAGGTCTTCCGTAAATTATTTCGTCGTACTTCTAAAATTGGACAGGAATACGATAAAATCAGTCTTCCACTGCTGAGAACAAAAACGTCAACAAATGTGGACTTAAAAAAATAATTACTTTTATCATCCCTTCCATATGAGTTCATTATTTGTTTGCTCTCTCAAGGCTTTAGACCTGAAGGTTGTGCATGTGGAAAATGGTCTGATATTCCATTGGTAGAGGGGTCAGGAGGACATCTGGGTCGTGGATCTTGGAAGATTTTTGTGTGCGATGTGAGATTGTGTAAATTGTTAAAAATTGAAACATTTCAATTCTACTTTCGTTTGAATGTACTAAACTCAATGCAGGTTCAGATTGAAAGTTAAGATACTGTGTATTTATGATATTTGCGAACTGAAATGCCCGTTAAAAACTTGATACACAGTCATTTTTTGACTTTTAGTCACAAGGAAACAGTTTTGGTCTTTTTTAAGCCTTGTGTCTTAGATTTTCAGTGTGAAGCCACATTAGAGAAAATCCAGAGTTCGTGTTTCAAGGAATGAGTTTTAGTTGGATAAAAAACAAAAATTTTCTGTAAAAAGACCTGAGTCAATTGTTGGATGAAAAGTGCAAATTTAAGAAAGATTCATTTACAAAGAAACATATCAATTTTTTGCAGTAGCATTTGCATATTATGTATCATAGACATAGGTTATCAAAATATTGGAGTGCAGAGTAAAAACAAATTAAAAATTTTCTGAAACCCATTCAAAATATTCTATTACTTTTGATTTTATTTCAAAATGCGCACTATAAATGTGAATCATGTAAAATGAACAAGAAGTATATCTTAGAATTTAAGGTATGTACCAATTAAATGATTACTTTCATTATTTTCTATGAGCTACCCAGAAAAAAATTAAACCGTAACAAAATATTGTCAAATAAATTAGGCCTTTTTGAGGAGAATACCTCAAAATTTCTTTTATAATTCAGAAAACTATCTAGCAGCTTTAAACCAAAAAAAATTAATTAACTATATAAGGTCTGTTTACAATAAAGAAATATAAAGCGATATGAATAATTAAAATTCCAACCGAAATTACATCTAGGCTAGAGGACCTCAGAACGAAAACAAGAATGTCAAACAATGATTAACAAATGATTAACAATGATTAAAAAGAAATCCCCAACTTAAGCAAGAAATAAATTCGCCAGCCTGAATATAAAAACATACCGTTTCCTATTCAGTTAACAACTAACAAAACAAAACATAGTAATAAGTTTAATTGCTTTTATTATCTCTCTATTCTAAAAAAAAGTTTTTGGTGAACGGTTTCCAGAGAAAGGCTTTTTAATTACTGGACCGAATGACACATATATGGTATCAAAATGTCCGGATTCTTTCCGGATTTCCGAGTAAGCCCTTCAATTTTTCAAAAAATTCTCAATTTTAAAATATTTCCATTTTTTTAGATAACGGATAAGGTCGCAGTTACAAAGCAAGTACTTTCAATCAAATTATTATGCATCCAATCGACCAATCCAACGACCGATTGACGCTATATTTTAAGACGAAACAAATTTTTTCACCTTTTAAAAAAGTACTTTCTTGATGAAATATCACTAAAAGACTGATAAAAACATTCTAAAAACTTATATGTACGTCATTTTATACTAAAATTTTACACTTTTTGTCCAATATTTAAAATTTTTAGTCTGATTTTATCGAAATTAATTGTAAACATAGAGTGATGGTTTGTCTCTTATTTTCAATTGCTTAAACGGTATTGTATAACAAGTCTGGGTTTAAAAATAGGAATGATAAACACTAGGCATATTATACTAACGAGTTACTTTAAAATAATGGTTTTTGTTTGGTCCGAATATTGATAAACAATTCGAATTAGTTATTTTTATAATCATAGATTAAAAATAATTAAGATGAATATTTTTAAAAACATTTCGTTTAAATTTTTGATAAGTTCGAGTAAATATATATTCAAACTTTTAAGGGAGATTTAATCATGGAGGGGATTTGGTGACGTATTTTTGGATAGTTGGCTGACGTTTTTTCTCTAAATTGTTTTATAAAGTGTATTAAATTCAGTGAGTTGGAATTTGTGGGAATTGCGAAGCAATTCCAAAAGGTCCTGCGACAGCAGTTTACGGGGGTTGGTGAGCGATAGCGAGCAGGGGGCGGTAGCCCCCTAGTTTTTTAAACTTTCCCTTTAAAATTTTAAACAAAGAAATCTTTAAAAAAAGTTCATTGTCCTAAATATGACGGAGAGGAGATACAAGTGTTTACAACTTTAAGTCTCCCGTGGGTGTCATTCAAATGACATAATTTTATATAATGGGAAAATGAAATTGTAAACACATTTTTACATTTGATTTCATTGACCTTATTAAAATGATAATGTTATTAACTGAACAAGAAATAAAATAAAAGGTTTAAAAACCAGTTATTATTGAGATGATGGGTTAACTGTTGAAGTAAAGCTGATTTAAAAGCCATACTTCATAGTTTAGAGTCTTCTAGAAAACAATAGTTTATGAACCCTTTTTCTCTAAGACACCACCCAATGTATTTTAATTTTTAAGGCGGTAAGTGACTTAGGACATCAATATTAAAGTTATAAGGTTGTAGAATTTAAAAATTTGTCGGAAAGGATGAAAAATATTATTTTGGGGAACCAGAGTTTAGAAGGAACATAATTTTATTTTTACTTTCAATGTTACATTTCGAAATATCTGAAACTCAACACTTTTTATGATATCCGAGAAAAATCAAATTTGCGTTACATTAAAAAGGAATATGTTCTCTTTGAAAAAAAAATGTTGATTATAGTTTTTGAATATACTTAAAATTAATTTTGGTTTTGATTTTACATGATAGAACCACATTGTGTCCATTTTAATAACGTGTCAATTTATAGTTAAATGGGTTTTATTAAATATAAAAGTGCTTTGCTAATTCTAAAGAGGCTTAGAAGGAAAGTAATTTCGGATTTGTTTGTAAACGTGATAAACTAGACATTTTTAAAGTCTTATATTATAGTATCAAATTCCTTTCTCATCAGAGATGAAAGGTTTGAAGGTCTCAGAAAATATTTTGTTTTTCTTAGTGGAAATATTTTTGGCAATAACATGGAAGTATTGTTAATCTAGGATTTTTTCATCGAAACATCCATATCAAAAGTTTGAATCGATAATAATTTAACTAAGAAGTAAAGCAAGTACTAAATTGTGCAGCTTCCTCAAATTTCAAGCATTTTTTCACAAGAAAAAAAACTACTAAAAATGTTTAACATATCCTAGTAAGTTTGCACGGCTTTCAAATAAACTGGCAAATATAAAAAATAACTGAAAAAGTAAATTTTATCTAATAAATAACATTTGTAATCCTCCATTTTAAAGGCGGCGGTTAGCAGAAAATTTACTGAATTCAGCTAAGTTTTTTAGAAGATTTAAAACTTTAGGAGTCCATCGAAACATCTAAGCAAACAGTTTGACACAAGTTTTAAAACAGAAGTTTTGTAAAAATTAATAAATATTTTTTTCAATAACTAGGGGGCTACCGCCCTCTGCTCGCTATCGCTCGCCAACCCCCGTTAACTGCTTGCGCAGAAATTTTCGCAATCCTCAAAAAAACCCAGTTCACTGCACTTACTCACTTTATAAAACATTCTTAAAGCAAGGGTAGTACTTCTCCGGGGTATTCTTTCAAAAATGACGGATATTTATTCAGTGGCGGAATTTTAACAGTTCCTCTATGGTAACATGAATTGGAGGATCGCCCTATAATTCCAATAAAATTAACAGCAGAGCAATGTAAACATCAAGGTAATGTTTTTTCACTGAATCATTAAGAAGCACTGAGACATCTCAGGAATAAATTTAACTTTCTTAAAATTTTTAATAATTTTTATCGATTGGCTGTGAAAAATGTAGTAATTATCGTAAACATCGCGAAAATTTAGAATTTTATCTTCATTAGAACAAACAAACGTCGAAGTTGTATCAGTTTCATAGCAATGACACGAATGTCTAGACCATGCTTGTCTAAAGTGCGGCCCACGGGCCGCATTCGGCCCAAAAGCCTTTAAAATGTGGCCCAAACTCAAATTACGAAAAATATTTAAATTTGCAGATTTTTTATTTTTAAAAAATAAATGTTTGCAATATTTTTCATATAAATCGATTGGAACTGAAATAAAAATATTTATGGAAACAAAAGGGGAATCCCCCTGTGTCTGAATTTAAAGGCGAAGATATGGGTTTTAGATTTAGCTTTTTTTAGTAGACTTAACAGAACATTTGAATGGTTTAAATTTGAGACTTCAAGGGGGGAAATCTATTTATTAATGATATGTTCCAGAATCCAGACAATAACAGCGTTACTGGAGTTTTATAAAGATTACATTCCCCGGGATAAATATCCTAATTTTCACCATCATGCTTTATTAAAGTCTTCAGCTTTTGGCAGTATAGTACCTATATTTGTGAACAAGCATCTTGAAAATGCATTAAGAATTGCAACCTAGTCTATTTAACCCTCTATCAATTTGCTTGTTCAACAAAAGCAAATTTATTCATCTCATTAGTTTGATTTATTTCTATCTTTATGGAATCCAAACGAAATGAAACGAAACTTTTACAAATTTAAATTAAATATGTACACCTATACATATCTAATTAAAATTTTTTAAAATTATAATGAGAAGATGTTTATTTATTTTAATTAAACTACATAGAGTAAATTTTTATTTCAATTTGTTGAAAAATATTGTATGTGCGGCCCAGCAAATTTTTTTTCGTTGCAATGTGGCCCTCAAACGGTCATAGTTTAGACACCCATGGTCTAGACTTTTAACATTTTCGATTTTTATCTTTATTTCTAAAATATTCACCCGTGTTATCTAGTTTATTTGTGTTTTGGCATTATGAAATACAAAGTTACATTTTACTACCTGAAAAAAACATACCTGCAAAAAGATATAAAATAATAATTATTGTAAAAAATTAATGCAAAAGTTCAAAATTTCCGAAAGCGAGTTTATATTTTATTCTAAATATAGTAATGATTAGGTTGTCACGTTGCCACTACGACAAACATAAGTATAAAAATATCAATTTATTATTTAAAAATAAGATATAAATTAATTATACATTATTTTTAAATATAATTAAAACCGTTTGAACGTGGTTTGAATTACAAAAATATAAATATTGTTAAAAATAACCCAAAATATATTTTTTAAATTCGTGTTATAAATAGAAAGATGATTATTTAATCTATTTGAATAATAAAAAAACAGTGAAATATATTTTCAATTGTTTTAAAATTCATAGTTTCTTGCTTTGTAACTGCGACCTTATCCGAAATCTAAAAAAATGGAAATATTTTAAAATTGAGAATTTTTTTGAAAAATCGAAGGGCTTACTCGGAAATCCGGAAATAATCCGGACATTTTAATAACTTATACGTGTCATTCGGTTCAGTAATTAAAAAGCCTTTCTCTGGAAACCGTTCACCAAAAACTTTTTTTTAGAATAGAGAGATACTAAACAACGACACGAAAAATTAACGATGGATTGATTCCACTAAAGAATTCATTAGCATAAGCATAGTAGTAAACAACGTTTAATCCAAGAAAAGAAGGAGAGAGAATTGCAAATGATAGAAAACCGGACCGTAAAAGTGATAAACGAAAACCCTTTCATCATTAATAAAGGCTGACACAGAGGTGACAAAATCAAACAAATTTGTTGATATAGAACTCGTTTTCTTGAATAGAAAGTATAATTCATATTGATAGCTCTCCTAATGAGAAACAGTAAGCCGGGAAAGAGATGACAAGGACAAAATTAACGACGAGAAATAATCTACAGGGTTTATATCGATATTTTTTACTGAATACAATGGAACTAGTGCAATGATATGAGCCTACTCAATGAATTTGTCTTGATGAATTGACGCGTTTAAAAGAAGGTAGGTAATTGTTATTGTCACACAATTTATTCTTTTAGAGCGTATAAGCTAAGTAAAAAAAGGAATGTTTTAAAAAATACTGTAATTGTCCGAGGCAAGTAGTTTGGAAGGTCTAGAATTATGAGTATTTTTGTTTAGTTTTGTAAAGTTAGGTTTAATTTTAAATCTAAAAATGTTTAAATGATAAATTTAAAAATATTATTCGTTCTTTTTGGGTATAAATTTAAACTACTCATACAAAATAATTATATCTATCAAGTTTCAGAGTTCATAATAATCACAACTCTGTTACGACATTTTCTTACTCCTTTAAAATTGCTTATAATGGCTTCCAACCCTAATTTTACTATTTTTGAAAGAATTATATTTTGATTTAAAGGGGAAAATACCGTTATTTTACCTTTGAAAAATATTTTAGTATATTTCAATATTGTTCATAAAATTGATGTATTTAATTTATTTAATTCCAGTTTAAATGTTTCTTATAGAAATAAAAATTATCAAAGATATTCTTGAAGCACAAACATTTAACTACAATTTTAAACTTTCTTACATGCGTTTTAAATCAAAAATAAAAGAAAAAACATGTGCTTCCAAAAAGAAAGTCTCACAAAAAAGAAAGAATTCTAGTTTCCACTTTCTTACAAAACTATTTCATATTTTTCTTGAAGTAATTTAGCTTGAAATAAGTTTTTGTGCAAACATTTCTCTAACCCAGTGGTTCCCAAAGTGAGTTCCGCGGAACCCTGGGGTTCCACGAAAATATTTAGGGGTTCCATGGGACAAACTTTATTTCATTAAAAAAATTAGAATGGTGTAAAAAATAAGAATGGACAGCGCCGCCCCCCTTGGACCCAAAAATATTCTCAAAATGAGTTAAAACCTTACTTTTATAAGTTGAATTTCAACATTTTTTTTGGGGGAGGACCCTCAGACCCCCCCACGGTATAACAAGGGGATCTTGCGCGATACTTTTTTGAAAATACCCAACATTTTGACATTTTTTGTTAAAAGATAAAGATGGAAAATTCCCCTCTTGGCCCCAAAGAGCATCTTAAAATGAGTCAAAACTATACTTTCACAAGTCAAATTTCTAAATTTTTTCTGGGGGAGGATCCCCATACCCCCCAGCGGTACTAGAAGGGGATCTTGCGTGATACTTTTTGAAAATCCCCAAGAATTTGACATTTTTGCCAAAAGGTAAAGGTGATTGTCTGGAAAAGTGCCCCCCTGGACCCGTGCTGGATCCGTGCCTGGTTTCATTTAATATCATATACGTATTAAATTTTAAAAATCGTTGATTAAAAAATAAGGTAACTGCATACGTTGAAAAGGTCATTTCCGGTCAAAAATCTAAATTTTTTTTTACTAGTTTAAGTTATAGCCTATTTATTAACCTTTCAAAAACTGTTTTCCTTTTGTTTCTATATTGTATATTTTTGAAGTTATAGTGATTTTTCTGTTGCTAGAGAAACCGAAACTAAAATTTTCAATCAAGCTGTGGGCACTCTACGGAAGTTTGTTTACAAATAATCATAATATTTGATTATTTCTTCCATAGTTTCAATTTTTGAATTGTTTTAAAGCTTAATGAGCTTTAAGTAATTGATTAGGTAATTAGAACCGATTTTATTGAACTTTTTACATTGCTTCTCTAAAATTTTTAAAATATAGCATTTTTTCCTGATAAAAGTGATATTTGAAAAAAATTACAGAGATTTTTTTTAAAAGCTCATTTCAGTACAACAACTACATCATAACAGACATGTGTGCAAAAAATTATGATGTTTCAACTGTTAGTTTGCTAGAAAAGGTACGTCGAAGGTTTAAAAACACAGTTTTGAGATATTTGCATTCGAAGTTAGCGCAGCATAGAGAATTTCGGTTTGTTTATATTTTTAAAAAAAATTTTAGTATGCTTTAAAACCGATTACAGGCATAAGTAATACACCGTTGGAAAGCTAAATGTTTACTCTTTTATAATTTATCAAAACCTCAAAATCGATTTTTTAAGGTGTTGGGGTACGAATCCCCTTAAAAACTTTACTTGCATTTTCTGAAGAACTACATTTTTCAAATTCTTCATCCACCGCTACAGTGATAACTCTAGTAAAAATTAATATTATGTCTTCCAATTTTTCTCATGCTTTTATGATAGTATAAGAAGTGTAATGAATCAAGATTTTAGCTGTGTTATAATATTTTATTAAATTATAAACAAGTCAAGTTTGCGTTATGCATGTTTTTTTTAGAAAATCACCTAAGTGAGCATTTAGTTGAGAATTTCTAATGAACAACTTTAGCAAGAGCTTAGATCTTGATTCATTACATTCTTGGTGTATTTACTCATTATTATTTCCAAAAATTATTAATATTGATTAGATATTTTTTGTTTTAGAGCGTGAGGGGTTTATATTGATTTTCGCACAATTTTTTAATATATATGCCCATATTTAAATATTTTTTTAAAAAATTACATATTTTTCATTGCATATAGTATTTTTAAGTTAAGATACACCTAAAAACTTCAAATATTATTATAAAAAAAAGTTTTTTAATTTTTTTTCGTTGAACGTATACAGTTACCTTAGGGTTCCGCGATCATTGGTAACAAATTCGGGGGTTCCACGACCAAAATAGTTTGGGAACCACTGCTCTAACCCAAACATAAATTTTCACAACTAAACACTGATGAAGAGTTTAGTATCTTAAACTTAAATAAAAAGGTTTGGTTTAGGACAGAAATATCTAGACATCACTTTTTAACAGTCTCTTCAAATACATTTTAATTACTGAATCGTCCTATTCTGTCAAATACTTTCGAGAACTCTCTAATTAAACGTTTTCCGGTGATTTTAAGGTGTGTCAAGGCTCCCTTCCCGTAACTTGTTTACTCGGCAGTGCCCTTACTCCAAAAACCCTCCGATTGCCCAACTCCCGGCGAAAAGAAGAAAAAATACCCTCACCCCTAACTAGGTCTAAAATGCTAACTTACGAGAAGCGCATTATTACCTCCTATTAAAACTGGAGGTAAGAAAAAAAATCGGAATGTTTATCTCATTTTTCAAGGCGTGACAGCACCAATAGAGAGCTTGCGTGGCATGTGGCAAGGGGTAATAAACACTACGTCAAAGCTCAAAATGTGACGGACCTCTCCAAAATTTCTCGGATTTCGAAATGTTTCAGAATTCTGACCATTACTCAAAATGCTTTCGAATGTGAGGAGAAAGAGCCACAACACACTATAATGTAGAAAGTGTGGTGTGAAAGTAACCTACTTTGCTTCTGACCTTTAGTGTTTCGGCCGATTCTGATAGTAATCTTCAATATATATGAGCTATTAAACACACTCCCTGGGGCATTATTAAACAATGAGCTGGACTCGATAATTAAGTTGTTTGTGCTGACCATTTCTTGTTGATTCGATGAAAACAATGGAGAAGAATTTGAAATTAGTTGTTATTTGTTAGTTGGTGTGGCTCTGTATTGTACTCTTTAACCTTTTCGTTGGGAGTTATCTGCAGTTGGATCATCTTAACAAGTCAGTTTTTTGTTCGATAAATATTTCAACAATATTCATTGATTAATTACTCTGTGTTGAAACAAACATTTTAATTTGTTTCTGAATCCTCTTATACTATAGAATTTGTTTACAAATATATCAGTAGTTTTTAAATTATGTTAAAAATTGGTCCGTATTCAAGAGAAAAAAGCTATAGCATTTGTTTATTTTTCACACTGTAGTGATTCTAAGCTAGAGAAATTATTCTTTAAAACTAAACTTTTTAAATATCTGATTTACCATGTAAAAGGTATGGACAAAATCTATCTATCTATCTATCTATATATAACTAAAAACGTTTGTGGCTATGTATGTGGGTATGTGACACATCTCCTCCAAAACCACGCCGAAGGCGTGGTCAAAACTCGGTACATAGACGTATCTCGAGGTGTCGATTGTCACTGTCAAGTTTTCCAAGCTCGAAAATCGAACAATTACGAGTAATTAACGAATTTATAGCCGAAAACGCTTATTTCTCCATTTCTCTACCAGAGTAGATCTGCTCGACTCACTATTGTTAATGAGATTAAAACCTCAAAAATCAAATATTTTAACAGGAAAAACCCTATAATTGTCCATTTAAAAACTATATCAGTTGTAAAAACACCAAAATAAATTCAAGTAATCAATTTTGAAACGTTAGTTTCCCCTATTTTAAGATATTTTCCTTTAAAATTTAAATATTTATGGAAAAGAGTAATTTTTTTTCATGGAAAACGACTTAAAAATAAAACATTGTTTCAAATGAAGCGGTTCACTAGACTTTTAAGGTTACTAGATCTTTAATTATTGTTTCAAATTTGTTATTTTTGTTCACTAGACTCATTAATTTATTAGGAAACATTGCCGAGAACACCGGGAAAAGAAAAATTACCGGAAACATCGGGATAGGAAAAAATTACCTGGATTACCGGGACATAAAAATTATCTCGATCATCGGGAAAGGAAAATTATCGGGAACATCGGGATAGGAAAATTGTTGGGAACATCAAACATCGGGATAGGAAAATTATCGGGAACATCGGGATAGCAAAATTATCGGGAACATCGGGATTTGAGAAATTACCGGGAACACCGTTATATTAAAAATTACCGGGAACACCGTTATATGAAAATTACCGGGAACACCGGGATAGGAAAAAGGCGTCTGGGATACCGGGATGATTGGTAATTGCTGATTTAAAAATTATAAATATATTTTGAGAAAATTTAATTTAAAAAAAATTATACACTCCACCCGTGCAAGGCCGGGCATATCCGCTAGTATATAACTAAAAACGTTTGTGGCTATGTATGTGGGTATGTGACACATCTCCTCTTAAACCACGCCGAAGGCGTGGTCAAAACTCGGTACATAGACGTATCTCGAGGTGTCGATTGTCACTGTCAAGTTTTCCAAGCTCGAAAATCGAACAATTACGAGTAATTAACGAATTTATAGCCGAAAACGCTTATTTCTCCATTTCTCTACCAGAGTAGATCTGCTCGACTCACTATTGTAAGCGAGATGAAAACCTTCAAAAATTAAATATTTTAACAGGAAAAACTCGATCATTGTCCATTTAAAAACTATATCAGTAGTAAAAACACCGAAATAAATTCAAATAATTAATTTTGAAACGTTATTTTCCTCCCTTTTAAGATTATTTTCTTTTAAAATTTAAATATTTATGGAAAAGTGTAAATTTTTTTTCATGAAGAACGACTTAAAAATAAAACTTTGTTTCAAATGAAGCGGTTCACTAGACTAATAAATTTACTAGATCTTTTATTATTGTTTCAAATTTGTTATTTTTGTTCACTAGACTCATTAATTTACAAGGACACATTGCCGAGAATACCGGGAAAAGAAAAATTACCGGAAACAACGGGATAGGAAAAAAGTACCTGGATTACCGGGACGTAAAAATTATCTCGATCATCGGGAAAGGAAAATTATCGGGAACATCAAACATCGGGATAGGAAA
The DNA here is from genome assembly GCA_024610705.1 of Tetragnatha versicolor. Taxonomy (NCBI): domain Eukaryota; kingdom Metazoa; phylum Arthropoda; class Arachnida; order Araneae; family Tetragnathidae; genus Tetragnatha; species Tetragnatha versicolor. The sequence goes on along the minus strand of JANDEH010000038.1, from coordinate 1,919,446 downwards.
ATTATTGGGAACATCAAACATCGGGATAGGAAAATTATTGGGAACATCAAACATCGGGATAGGAAAATTATTGGGAACATCAAACATCGGGATAGGAAAATTATTACATCGGGATAGGAAAATTTACGGAAACACCGTTATACGAAAAATTACCGAGAACACCGTTACATGAAAAATTACCGGGAACACCGGGATAGGAAAAAGGCGTCTGGGATACCGGGATGATTGGTAATTGCTGATTTAAAAATTATAAAATATATTTTGAGAAAATTTAATTTAAAAAAAATTATACACTCCACCCGTGCAAGGCCGGGCATATCCGCTAGTATATAACTAAAAACGTTTGTGGCTGTGTGACTGGGTATGTGACACATCTCCTCTTAAACCACGCCGAAGGCGTGGTCAAAACTCGGTACATAGACGTATCTCGAGGTGCCGATTGTCACTGTCAAGTTTTCCAAGCTCGAAAATCGAACAATTACGAGTAATTAACGAATTTATAGGCGAAAACGCTTATTTCTCCATTTCTCTACCAGAGTAGATCTGCTCGACTCACTATTGTAAGCGAGATGAAAACCTTCAAAAATAAAATATTTTAACAGGAAAAACTCGATAATTGTCCATTTAAAAACTATATCAGTTATAAAAACACCAAAATAAATTCAAATAATTAATTTTGAAACGTAAGTTTTCCATATTTTAAGATATTTTCCTTTAAAATTTAAATATTTATGGAAGAGTGTAATTTTTTTATGGAAAATGACTTAAAAATAAAACATTGTTTCAAATGAAGCGGTTCACTAGACTTTTAAATTTACATCTTTTATTATTGTTTCAAATTTGTTATTTTTGTTCACTAGACTCATTAGTTTACTAGGAAACATTGCCGAGAACACCGGGAAAAGAAAAATTACCGGGAACATTGGGATAGGAAAAAAGTACCGGGAACATCGGGATAAGAAAATTATCAGGAACATCGGGATAGGAAAATTATCGGGAACATCGGGATAAGAAAATTATCGGGAACATCGGGATAGGAAAATTATCGGGAGCATCTTAATAGGAAAATTACCGGGAACATCGGGATATGAAAAATTACCGGGAACACCCGGATAGGAAAAAGGCCTCTGGGATACCAGGATGATTGGTAATTGCTGATTTAAAAATTATAAATATATTTTGAGAAAATTTAATTTAAAACAAATTTTACACTCCACCCGTGCAAGGCCGGGCATATCCGCTAGTAAATATATAAAAACGTTTGTGGCTATATATGTATGTAACGCATCTCCTCCAAAGCCACGCCGAAGGCGTGGCCAAAACTCGGTATATAGGCGTATCTCGGGACGGGAACGATCACTGTCAAGTTTTCCAAGCTCGAAAATCGAATAATTACGAGTAATCAGCGAATTTATAGCCAAAAACGCTTATTTCTCCACTTCTCTACCAGAGTGGATCTGCTCGACTCACTATTGTTAACGAGAAGAAAACCTCCAAAAATTAAATATTTTAACAGGAAAAACTCGATAATTGTCCATTTAAAAAGGATGTAAGTTGTGAAAACGCCAAAATAAATTCAAATAATTTATTTTCAAACGTTATTTCCCTTTATTTCAAGATTTTCTCCTTTAAAATTTAAATATTTATGGAAAAGTGTAAATTTTTTTCATGGAAAACAACTTAAAAATAAAACATTGTTTCAAATGAGGCGGTTCACTAGACTTTTTAATTTACTAGATCTTTTATTATTGTTTCAATTTGTTATTTTTGTTCACTAGACTCAGTAATTTACTAGGAAACATTGCCGAGAACACCGGGAAAAGAAAAATTACCGGGAACATCAGGATAGGAAAAAAAGTACCGGGATTACCGGGACATAAAAATTACCTCGATCAGCGGGATAGGAAAATTATCGGGAACATCGGGATAAGAAAAGTATCGGGAACATCGGGATAGGAAAAGTATCGGGAACATCGGGATAGGAAAATAACCGGGAACACCGGGAAGGAAAAAGACGTCTGGGATACCGGGATTATTGGTAATTGCTGATTTAAAAATTATAAATATATTTAAAAAAATTTAATTAAAAAAAATATACACTCCACCCGTGCAAGGCCGGGCATATCCGCTAGTAAATATATAAAAACGTTTGTGGCTATATATGTATGTAACGCATCTCCTCCAAAGCCACGCCGAAGGCGTGGCCAAAACTCGGTATATAGGCGTATCTCGGGACGGGAACGATCACTGTCAAGTTTTCCAAGCTCGAAAATCGAATATTTACGAGTAATTAACGAATTTATAGCCGAAAACGCTTATTTCTCTATTTCTCTACCAGAGTAGATCTGCTCGACTCACTATTGTTAACGAGATGAAAACCTTCAAAAATCAAATATTTTAACAGGAAAAACTCTAAAATTGTCCATTTAAAAGCTTTATCAGTGGTGAAACTACTAAAATAAATTCAAATAATTTATTTTCAAACGTTATTCTCCTTTATTTAAAGATTTTTTTCCTTTAAAATTTAAATATTTATGGAAAATTGTAAATTATTTTTTCATGGAAAACGAGTTGAAAATCAAACATTGTTGTTTCAAATGAGACGGTTCACTAGACATTTCAACTTACTAGATATTTTATTACAGTTTTAAATTTGTTAGTTCACACTAGACTTATTTACTAGACTTTTTATTATAGTTTCAAATTTGTTACTTTATTAAGAGGAAAAAAGACACCGGGATAGGAAAAATTACCGAGAACACCGGGATCGGAAAAAATTACCGAGAACAACGGGATAAGAAAAATTACCGGGAATACCGGGAAATGATAAATTACCGGGACCACCGGGATGAGGCACCTGGGATATCGGGAAAATTGGTAATTGCTGATTTACAAAATTATAAATGTATTTTGAGAAAATTTAATTTAAAAAAAAATTACCGGGAGCACAAGAGTATGAAAAAGGTGCCTATGATACCGGGATGATTGTGGTAATTGCTGATGTACAAAACTAGAAATATATTATCAGAAAACTTAAAAAAATAAATTTATACTCTCCACCCGTGCAAGGCCGGGCATATCCGCTAGTCTATATATAACTAAAAACGTTTGTGGCTGTGTATGTGGGTGGAGGACACATCTCCTCCAAAACCACGCCGAAGGCGTGGTCAAAACTCGGTACATAGACGTATCTCGAGGTGTCGATTGTCACTGTCGAGTTTTCCAAGCTCGAAAATCGAACAATTACGAGCAATTAGCGAATTTATAGCCAAAAACGCTTATTTCTCCATTTCTCTACCAGAGTAGATCTGCTCGACTCACTATTGTTAACGAGATGAAAACCTTTAAAAATTAAAAATATTTTAACTTGAAAATTTCTATAATTGTCCATTTAAAAAGGATATAAGCTATGAAAACACCAAAATAAATTCGATTACTTTATTTACAAACATTATTTTCTTTTATTTTAAGATATTTTCCATTAAAATATAAATATTTATGGAAAATTGTAAATTATTTTTTCATGGAACCAGAGTTTTAAAAATAAAACATTGTTTCAAATGAGACGGTTCACTAGACTTTTCAATTTACAAGATTTTTTTATTGTAGTTTCAAATTTGATATTTTGTTCACTAGGCTTATCAATTAACTAGACTTTTTATAATCCTTTAAATTTGAAACAGAAAAATAAACAGGAACACCGGGATTGAAAAAAGTATCGGGAACACAAAGATTATAAAATTAGCGGGAACATCCGAATAGGAAAAATTACTGGGTTATAAAAATATATCGAGAACGCCGGGATAGGAAAATTACCATAAAGACACCGGGAATACCGGAATATAAAAAATTGCCGGAAACATCAGGATTTGAAAATACCAGGAACACCGGGAAAGGAAAAATTAACGGGAACATCGAGAGGTAAAAAATTACAGGGAACACCGGGATATTAAAATTACCGGGAAGATTGGGATAGGAAAATTACCGGGAACATCGGGATAGGCAAAATTACCGAGAACACCGGGATTTGAAAATTACCGGGAACATTGGGATAGGAAAAAGGGACCTGGGGTACTAGGATGATTGGTAATTTTGCTTATTTACAAATTTATAATTATATTTTAAGAAAACTTAAAAAAATATCCGCTAGTATATAACTAAAAACGTTTGTGGCTATGTGTGTGTGTATGTGGAGGACGCATCTCCTCCCAAGCCACGCCGCAGGCGTGGCCAAAACTCGGTATATAGGCGTATCTCGAGGCGGGAACGATCACTGTCAAGTTTTCCAAGCTCGAAAATCGAATAATTACGAGTAATTAGCAAATTTATAGCCAAAAACGCTTATTTCTCCATTTCTCTACCAGAGTAGATCTGCTGGACTCACTATTGTTCACGAGATTAAAACCTCCAAAAATAAATATTTTAATAGGAAAAACTCTAAAATTGTCCATTTAAAAGCTTTATCAGCTATAAAAACATCAAAGTTAATTCAAATAATTTATTTTCAAACGTTATTTTCTTTTATTTTAAGATTTTTTCCCTTTAAAATTTAAATATTTATGGAAAAGTGTAAATTTTCTTCATGGAAAACGAATTAAAAATAAAACATTGTTTCAAATGAAGCCGTTCACTAGACTTTTCAATTTACTAGATCTTTTATTATTGTTTCAAATTTGTTATTTTTGTTCACTAGACTCATTAATTTACTAGGAAACATTGCCGAGAACTCTGGGAAAAGAAAAATTACCGGGAACATCGTGATAGGAAAAAAGTACAGGGATTATCGGGATATAAAAATTACCCCGATCATCGGGATAGGAAAATTATCGGGAACATCGGGGTAGAAAAATTATCGGGAACATCGGGATAGGAAAGTTACAGGGAGCATCGGTATATCAAGAATTACCGGGAACACCGGGATATGAAAAATTACAGGGAACACCGGGATAGGAAAAGGCGTCTGGGATACCGGGGTGATTGGTAGTTGCTGATTTAAAAATTATAAATATATTTTGAGAAAATTTAAAAAAAATTATACACTCCACCCGTGCAAGGCCGGGCATATCCGCTAGTTTTTAATAAAATCTTATTTAAATTTTTTATAAACTTTTCAAAGAAAGTAACACTATCTTAGAAATTAAGGATTCTCCCTATAAACTAGCTTTAAATGTTAAAAAATCGTTGTTTTCACAAAACTTTTGAAGGACCCAGCTCAAAAGTATTTAAAAAACCTTTTGTTAGAGTTCACTAGGTTATTAAAATTACATAAACGGAAAAATAAAAATGCATATAAATTATTCCTAATTCTTATTTTTTAAGAATATGATTAGCTAGGGAAACGGTATAAGTTCTAAGTACTCCCTGACTCTACTTTTTGTGTTGCCATTTAAGATAGTTTTATTAGAGTTTTTTAAAATAAATTCATATGCTATACGATATAAGATACAACAAACTATGGATAATAATATCTTTTACCTTTTAATAGTTACAAAAAGTTAACTGAAAATAAAATCAAAGAAAAATAATTACAATTCATAATGGAATTTCTAAAACTCCTGTTACTCAGCCAAATTTTATTTTTGTGCACAAAAGACAAAAACAAAATCACGAATCTCATTTGAAGTGATATTGGAACCCCTTTAAACTTCCAGTTCCTCAGATGAACAGGATATTGAAGACTACTACAAAACTGTCACTAAACAAACTCTGTTATTACCAATTTACAAAATTACTAGAACTAAAAATAAAATTAAAATCGTGGCTTTCTTCTGGGATGGGTCAACAGGTTCTTCGGCATTTTCTAATTGGATTTTCAAGGATCTCTGACGCTAGTGAGTCGAAGGCTGGAGTGCTCCACTTTTGGAGAAAAATACACTAACGAACAACTAGAGCGAAATTTAGAATTTTTTCCGTAGTCTCTTCTTCAAGGAGAAATATGTAGCTTTGCTGCTATTAACTTTGAGGATAAGTTCTACAACTATTGAGTTATGTCACAGTGGCTGCTTTTCAAGGCAGCCAACTAAAGTAACAGTTGTTGTAAGGTTTGGGAAATATGTTGCAATGAGTTTAATACCTCTATTTTGTTCTTATTTCATTTATGAGATTCATCTTTTAATGATGAGCAAAATTTAGATAGTTTTTTTAGAGGGAGATCAAAACTAGTTCAAAATTTTCTTTTCTATCTGTGTTTATAGGTTTATTTAATAATAAAGGAATACCATAATGCAAATTATAGTAAAAAATCAATCAACATCATGGAATTTTTAAAAAAAGATACACCATTAATGCGATGGATTCAGTTTACACAAGGTGCCGTGATGGAAATTTAAAATGTTGGATTAAATTAAATTATTCGTCCGAATAGCATCAGATTGATAAACCTATTAATCATTTCCCTGTCATTTTCTTATAGTAGTATATTGTGTTGTACAAGATTATTTAGTAAGGAGATGCGATTTTCATAGCATATCAGAATACCAAATTAGTATTCCACTTCTAATTACATTAAAACCATCCTTTGAAGCAGGAATCGAGATATTGGGGGTATTGTCCTTGATTGTACTTGAGTAAAAATTTATTGCAGGGAAAGACAAGAAGAAGAGAAATAGCAACTATCTCATTAAAAAGTAATATAAGTTCTTATAACAACATGTCAAACAAAACTGAATGTTTTCAAAATCAGGGCCAAACTTATATCTCTTTAAAACAAACAATACTATAAGAATACGAACGAGCCTAAGGTGTAAGGGTCAGCTCATCGAGAACAAAAATAACCGGTGCTTTTTAACCGCTCCAAAGAAATAGCCACTTTTACACCCCACAATTTATTCCCTGAGAGCCCGGTTCTCGTCACCTCAGTAGGTCACCTGCGGACCTGTGCAGCTCCTTTGCGACCTTGTGTGTACTCTAAGGCGTCGCGATATAGGTCGGAAGAAACAGTCTACAAAAAGATACATTCTTTTGTGTGAAAAAGGAGGGATCATCGACCTACTGCTGGTGACAATACGCTGTCGAAGTCAGTGAGTTACCCGTAAACGCCCTGTCTTCCAACATTATTGCAAGGAAAACTATTCTAGTCTAGCTAGATCAGGCCTTACACAACTTCAAACGCGTTTCGGACCAAAATTTGCCATCTTAACTTGTCTTGTATATATATCTAAGCCAATTTTCGCGGTCCAAAATATTAATTTAAATTTCCTATTGCTTGTTCACGATTTTTCAGAAAAATAATTGAATAATAGGGAAAAAGGATAACGTATTTAATTAGTTTGAAAACATGTTTGAAGTTTTACATTGAGATTTTAGTGGAATTTCTATATTTTTGACGATAATTGAGTCTTTATTATAAGTAAAATAAATCATTCTAAAATTTTACATTAGCTAATTGTTTTGTAAAACTTTACAAAAATAACAATTTTAATTGAAACTTCCTAAATATTTTAAAATTTAAAATCCTTTAAATTTTCAGTCGGTCCGCGGGCCGTTGCAAGCCTGAGCTAGATCACAGCTGAAAATAAACAACTATTTCCGTTTATAAGGTTAGAACATTATCATATAAGTACGCCTTGAAAACCTCGATTTTATATAAAGAAATTATAATTTTCGACTACAATGAGACAATAACTTTCGGAAACAATAACAATAGTTTCAAATTTATGTATTGGAAAAATTGGAACTCCAACTTTTTACTAGGACTTTTTTTTTCGAAATACGGTAAGATAATACAAGGTAATGTAATACGGTAAGATAATACGGTTTAGGAAGTATAAAATAACGAATTGCGAAAAATGTAATAATATCATTGATTTAATATACTTTGAAGGATATTCGATTATAAGCAATAACTGTGTAAAAGCTCTGTTTAGCTAGGAACGAGCTGAATTAGATGTTGATGCTACAATCTCCACAATAAGCCACCAATTCTTACCTGAATATTGAGATATATGTTTAACAGCGGCGCAAAAGAGTTATCATTTATTTAAATTTTTTTCTACTTTTGTTATGGTAATTTTCATGACCTATTTTCTCGAGCCCAACCTGATGCCATTTTGTACAGAAAGTGGATATAAATTCATTGATAAACTTTGGGCCGTTCTCAAAAAGTTTAAAATTCTATTTTTAACGCTGGCAACCAGTTTCAGCGAATGAAAAGATGGTGGAGATGGGCGGATAATATATTTAGACTTTGAACCTAGTTGCTAACCGCTTAATCTACTAATTACATTGTTCTAATCTGTGTTTTCAAAGGGGAACATTCAGTCACGGTGAATTTTTTTGTTGTAAGTTTGCCTGAGCTCATTCGATTCGGTTTTTTATCTTGGGAATCTCTCATATAAAAGCCCACGTCACTCACTGACTCACTGACTCACTGATTCTGGAACGCTCGCACACTATGATGCCATGCCATCTCGCAATAATCAGAAAACGGAAGTAGTAACGAGGGAAGCTCGCATAAAAGGCTAGCCTAGCTGTTACGACCCGGCAAAGCCGGGTCGTAACAGCTAGTTCATCATAATAGGTTCTAAATAATATTTCAAAAATGAAGATATTTTTATTGGAAGAGAGGTTATAAATTTAGAATATGCTTGGAAATCTTTACACCCAGAAAAACGTGCATGCTTCATTCATAAACGAGTGTAAAGAGTTTATTATTGGGAAAAACTATTAGATATTCTTGTATGGGAAATACTGGAGAAAGATTTTTAAATATGCTAATATCAACTCTATTTTAAAAAGAAGTTTTTGGTAAACGGTTTCCAAAGAAAAACTTTTTAATAATTGATCCGTATGACACATTTTGGTATCAAATTGTTCGGATTCTTTTGAGGATATGCAAAAAGTCGTTAGAATTTTCAAAAAAAATTTCATTTCTAAAATATTTCCATTTTATTAGATTTTGGATAAGGTTGCAGTTACATAGCAAACAACTGCGAAACAACCAATTATCCATCCAACAGCGATCAATTGACGCCATATTTTATGATTAAACAAATTCATTTCACGTTTTTAAAATGTACAATAAATTAAGACTGATAAAAGTTTTATAGTTTGAACTTACACAAATACTAGAATTTCACACAATTTGCATAAAATTTGTATAAAATTAGTCTGATAATCGAAATTAATTGTTTGTAAAAATTGAGTGTCATCTAAGTTTTGTCTCTTATTATTTTGGATGTTTTGGATGTATTTTTGGATGTTTGGATGGATTGTTTTTAACACTTTTTAACTACTATGTGAGATGTGAGTTGAAACAAAAATATAAATGATAAAACACTAGGTGTACTTACGAGTTACTAGGTATGCGATGTTAACTTTAAAAGAGTCATTGGTGATCTTTTTTATGAAAATTTTGGTTAACAATAGTTACAAGAAGACTTTCAGGCTATTTTTAAGGAAAACATTTTATTTAATTATTGATAAGTTATAAGTAATTAGAAGCAATAAAAATTTAACTTTAAAGACAGTGTTATCAAGCTCAAATTTATTCAACAACAACAACAACACACAACACGACAGTACACAACAGGAAAGAAAATGACAATGAGAAAAAAATACACTGAAAGATTTTTTTAGTATCCCAAAGGAGCCAGAAAGGCTCTTCCATGGGGTTACATATTTCCTAATGTTATTGAACATAGAAAAATAAAATAAATTTAATGAACATAAAAAATACAATAAGAAAACATATGGAATAAAAAAATATGTCACATTCTCGACCATCTCATTTTTACAACTTTAAAATAAAAAACATAGTTAAAACTAAAAAAGGGGGTTGGTGGGACTGGCTAGATGTTTTCTTTTCTGATATTTTATAATTTAGATGTAAGTTATCACCTGACAGAATTTAATAGGTTTTCTATATTATTTTGATTTAAAAAAATAAATTACAAAGTTTTTCTAAAGTTTGGTTCTATTTGAGTTTCATTCGGCAATTTATTAAATAGAATAACAGATAAATAATCAAAATGATTTTTAAATATTTCTTTATAAAGGGTTGGTATACGATAAAAATTTTTTCTTCTGAAATTATAATTATTATTAAGGTTAATTTTTGCTACACTGTGGGAAATTTCTTTAAAAAGATAAGACTATTAATACAACAATTGTCGAACATTTGAAAGAATTGTATTTGGAAAATATCGTAGGAATTTTCATGTAAATTTAATAACGGTTTTATGTTTGTAATATAATCACCTCCCCAAACCAAAATTCCATAATGAATACGAGATTGTACCCATGCAAAATATAATTTCAAAAGTAACTCAAATTTGATATAGTTTTCAAATGATAAAATTTTAAAAAAATCTTAATTTTCTACAAATTAAATTTATATGATCTTTGAATTTCCAGTATATTTATGTATTCCAGTATATTTATGTATTCCAGTTATTTATGTATGTATTTCCAGTATTGGTGTTATTCATTGAGATGACCTGTGATGTATTTTGAAAAGTTGGTTGAGAAGTTTCTCTGCTAATTGTTTTTACGAATGCGTTATAAAGTAAGTAAGGATTAAGAAGCTACCCGAAAGGTTTTGCGTAACCAGTTTACGGGGGTTGGTGAGCTATAGTGAGCAGGGGGCGGTAGCCCCCTAGTTTATAAAAAATTAAATAAGTCTTAGAATCTCTCTTAAAAAATACGTAATAAATTTATGAAGAAATACATGTTTGGATATAATTCTATATGAATATTTTACTTGACAGCTTAAAATTATTTGCATACGTATATTTTCTTCATTCAACTGAGGAAGTTTTTTAAAAAAGTAAATACTAATTTTACTTTTGCTACTATTAAGTTAAGCACCAGAACATCAAAAAAGTGAAGTTTCTTCTTCTCAAAACATCCAAAATGTCCCTAATATTTTTCCGGAAAAAAATTTTTACTTGTGTGCACTCCTTCCTAGTTTTTTTATGAGCCTCATATGATCCATATGAGCCGTTCACTAAAAACTTTTTTTTTAGAATAGAGAGATTCTGGAGTTATATTCATGAGAAACACCTAACAAAAGATTCATGTTTGAGTAGTAGAAATTAACTGAACACAAAGTTTTTCAAAGTTCAATCATCTTTTCCTTGTCACTTGAAAATAACAATTCTATTTTTACTTGTAAGGCATCAAATTAAAATAAAGAAATTAGAATGAATGAAAAAATAATAAGCCTTTTAAAATCAATATTATCCTTTTCTCATTTCAATAATTGATTAATTGGTCTTATTTTCACTTGGGTGTTAAAATCTCATTGTCAATCTTTTAAAACAGCCCACGCTTGTTTGTTTCTCCTGTGTCATTTTTCAAGACTCGTTATAATTTGTCTTAAAACCTTTTAAGGCTTCGCCCGCGTATGATGATTCACATCGAAATAGACAAACAAGTTTACTGGAATGCTTTGTAATATTCGTGATGTGAAGAAAGTCAGTTGCATACTTTCTCACGTTTAAACAAATATGTAAACCTTTAGAAGTCTTCATTAAAGATGCGTTATTATATTTCTCTCATATTCAATTCTTTTTTTATATTTATATATTTCATCTTCTCAAGGATTCTCTTTTGAAAATAAGCAAAGGTTTGTTAGAGTATTTCAATTAAAAACCTCTTTCGAAAAATATAATTGTAGTTGTGAAAGGCATGTAAAAATTGGTTCAAGATATGTAATCTGAATGCTGTTTTATAAGGAATGAATTAGTTTGTGCTCATCTTTTCATGGACAGGCGGCTGGTTCTATAGAAAGAACGAAATTGTAAATTGATTGAAACTTACACAATTCGTGAGTTGTTTTATATTATACAAGTCCTAGATCAGGTGTTAAAGTGAATTAAAAAGTTCTATCGTGTTTCTCAAAGAAGCAAAAAGTTCTTGGTTAAAACATCGATACTAAAGACGAGTGTTTTAAATGAAATCACGATTTCACACTATGAGAGAGAAATAACCTCATACAAATAAAAACAATCATACTTAGAAAGGTTTACCCATCTCTTTTAACTTATTATTAAATAAATACCAAGTAAAGTTTGTGTTTGGTTTCAATACATACGAGATTACACGAAGACATCTGAAAAAAATGTTACAGTTGGGATGTGAAAACAGTAAAACACCTTATACAGATTAATTTTGTAAATCTTTAATAAAAAGTTTTTTAATGTTGCTAAATGTGAAGAAACCTGTTATACAGAAATATAAAAGTGTGATTTACCTTAATTTCTAGTCAGTATCAAGTTTTATAAAGAGCTAAATCTTAAATAAAGGTGAAAAGGAGCTAACTATCTACAATGAAATAGTTGTTTTCCCTTTTTGAAAAACAGTTTAAAATCAATACGTTAACACTGAAGTTTTTAAAAAGAATGCTTTAAGGAAACGAAATATTTGAATTTAAAAAACCTAATTTTTCAATCCTCAAAACTCAATTCACTTGGTTTTTATAGAAATATTTTAATGTTGGGTGTGTGGGATATACAGTGTGTGTGCCCCATAAATGTAGGGTCACACTTCTAGGGGGATAGTTGACACTTAGACGAGTCAGAATCACATAGGGTTTGGGGGTCCCACTGTATATCCCAGGGAGCTAAAAATGGAGCGACACCCCAAAAAAAGTATTGAAAAATTCAATTTGTAGAAGAACTACTATTGGTAAAAACCTAAGGGGTCATAGGACTCTTAAAACAGTGAAAAAACTTTACATTTTCCAAAATTATTAATAACTTCTTTCTAATTTATGAAAAGACTCGGTTTCAACATATTTTTAATCCTCATTTCTTAAACTTTATGTAAAAAAATAATTGAATACTTAATAGACATAGTTAAAATTATACATTGAGTTGAAAAAAAGCAACTTTGACGGTTAAATGTTAGGATGCAGTGGCTTCCATGTAAGATAATTAACTAACTATTAAATGAAAATTCAATATTTCAATTCGCATATATACTATATGAGTATACAATCAACCCCTAGCAAAAATTTTGAGTTTGACTGTCAATTAATATTTTTTATTATAATTTGAAATTAGGTGTCAAAAACACAAAAAAATTATAAGTTTACCATCTCAGAAAATAATGAAATATAGGTTCAAAACTCTAAAAAATGCTACGGGTTTATTGGCACTACTTATTATTGATGCTCTCAAAGTTTCAAGGATATATTCTTATTGCTTCAAATTTTATCATGCATGGAAGCTAACATTTAACGATCAAAGTTACTTTTTGCGACTCAATGTATAAACTTAACTATGTCTATTAAGTATTCAATTATTTTTTTACATAAAGTGTAAGAAATGAGGATTAAAAATATGTTTAAACCGAGTCTTTTCATAAATTAGAAAAAAAGTTATTAATATTTTTAGAAAATGTAAAGTTTTTTCACTGCACTTAGTTTTAAGAGTCATATGACCCCTTAATCATGGTCTCAAATTGTGTGGTTTAATATGATCTTTAAAATTATGCTAAAAGTTTTCACTTTAAAATTTTCTTACTACGAAAAAAAGTTAAAAAAACACAAAAAAATGCGAACATTTTGCCAAAACTTTATTTTAGAATTGGAAATGCTTTTTTTATTCGATAATCTGAAAGATCATAGTTGAAAACCCACAAGTCCAAAGTTTCACGTAAATACCATCAATATTCAACGCTTGAGATCCTGTTAAAGTTTGTTTTTTGATGCGCTAACTTTCTTTTCTCTCCCAATTTGGCGAAACATGCCAAGCTCCTACAGATGCTTGGCGATCTGCTGTCGGCGAAAGTTGGAGAGGAATCTCGTAACGCAAATAACGGCGAGAAATTAGCGAGCATCAATCGGTAACTCGTAGACTTTCCCTGAACGTTTGTTTTTCCCTGAACGCAAAAAGCAAACTTTAACGGGATCTCAAACGTTTAATATTGATGGTATTTACGTGAAACTTTAGACTTGAGTGTTTTCAACTATGATCTTTCAAATTTTCAAATCAAAAGAAAGCATTTCCAATTAAAAAATAAAGTTTTGGCAGATTTTTCGCATTTTTTGTGGTTTTTTTTACTTTTTTTCGTAGTAAGAAAATTTTGAAGTGAAAACTTTTAGCATAATTTTAAAGATCATATTAAACCACAAAATTTGAGATCATGATTAAGTTTTTACCAATAGTAGTTCTTCTAAATTGAATTTTTCAATAATTGTTTTGGGGTGTCGCTCCATATGGGACACCCTGTATGTTTACAAATAATTATCTAAGTACACAATAAATTTCCTCTTTAAACCTATACACCCCAAGTTCTTGAGAACGATAAGGACAGCCAAACGAACAAAAAGCATTTTCAGACGATATCGACTCTATTGCCATCCCTCCCAAGAAAAAATGTTTTGATCCGTTAAGGGGAAAACATGCTTTTCCGATGAGGAAACGCCCTTAATAAATAAAAGGTTTTACAACACCACTCGAAATCAGGACAAATTGTAAAATATTCTCGAGATGTAAGGACTCAGGAAAAATAATTTTGTTGAATAATGATTCATTTGGGAAAGTGTCAGAAAACACTTTCTTTAGACAAAGAGAAAAGTGTGTAATTGTTAGAGGTTGAAGGATTATAAGAATGGAATTTTGAGTCGACCTTTCAGAATTGAACATGAACTGTCAGTTACCTCCGTAACACAATAGTCTGTTGTTTTTGCTAAGTTTTTACGCCAACTTAATGAAAAATGATTTAGTCTAAAAAAATTAAATAAGATTTATAGTTAAAGAATTATTTCTACAGTTACTGCTGATAAATTTACAGACGTAAATCACTTTTCTCATATAAAAGAGTACATAGAAGTCATTTAAAAAATAAAGACCTTCACCAATTTGTATTTTCATGATAAAGGTAATTAAATTTATCAATGTGGCACGTCATGTTTGGGGAAATATGATTTATGGGGATATGATTTGGGGAAATATGATTAAGAGGGAAAACACTTGTGAAAGATTTCTTAATTTTGGCGGTAAAATAACAATATCATTAGTTGTAGAATTCTATCAAACTTAAAAAATCAATTTTATAGGGTAAAATTGCTAAAAATGTAAAAAGCTAAGATGAGATGCTTAAAACTATTCATAAGTCGAACAGTTAAGTTTAACTTGTTGCATCACTCCCTGATAAGAAAAAAAGTAAATACGTAGGTATAAACAAATTCATAAAATCGGCTCTCAGGGTAAAATATGAAAGAAATAGTATGTATTACAACTGATGTGATTAAAAAAAAATCTACTTTCAAGTCGTCAGTCTTGATGTAGAGGTGCATATTTTAGAAACTTTACGAGAGACTGTGACATCAAAAAAAGGAGCAAGCAATGCAGAGTGTGCAAGGGTGAGGATTTGAAATTCTGACCCTCCCAAGTTTACTTCCGTAATTCTAGTTTGGTTTTTGCTGCTTTATGGGACACCTAAGAGTCTGACCTAAATTGGGACAATTTATCAAGGGATCTTCAGATTGAGCACAGGAGTTAACTTACGTTTTGCTCACTCAAACTAGATAAAATCTGATCCTGTAATACTATAACCATCTTAACTAAAATGTAATATAAGGTCCATGTTTTAATGAATCTTCCTACAACGTGCTATATCTTATCAAAAGAGTCGCTAGATTTGTCTGCGGGGAATCATGATATAACCCTTAAAAATATTAAAATTAATTTTGTTTGAAAGCACTCAATCCATGATTTATTTTACATTAAAATTATCTCTTACGAAATGCCAGTAACTTTAACAAAAATATTGGCATTAAAAAATTAAAACCTAAAGAACAATTGGCAAAATTGTCATAGAAAGCTAAATATTTCATGTTAAAATATTAATTTATTTCGTTTATAAGTTTAATAAAAGTAAATAACTGTTTAACTTTAATTGAAATAGATTTTCCAAAAGAGTGGAAAAATGTTATTTAATAACATTTTTGCACATTAATTAAATCAAATCGCCTTTTGTAATTCAGTAAGATTTCAATTTTTTTCTTTTGAAAGTAGAATGATTAAATAATACCGCAGTTGGCTTATGGTAATTACATCAAAGAAAGAAAGAAATTATCAACAAAATGTGCCGTAAATTAACTAGTACTCAATATTGAACAAGGTATCAAGGAAAATAAATCACACATTTTTGAAAATGCACAACCTGCTGAATTTTTCTACATACGAAATCAAAATTGTCAATTAGTAATAACTTCCTTATCCTGACACGCAATCCGAATAATAGTAAATGCATTCATAAATTTTGCACGATATCCTAATCTTTTGAATGGTGGAAGTTCTCAATATTTCTGTGCCATATTTTATCATAATGGTTAACTTTCACCAAAAAAAGCTTCAATTTCCTTGAAAATCTTAACAATTCATAAACCATAAAAAACTACCATATTAAAGACCCTAAATAACAGTCCTTCAAAAGAATACGAGGTTCAAGTGAGATGAAAAAAGAAGTTTTTGTTCGGTTTTTTTCATATAATGTCACCTTCGTCACGTTTTCTATTCTTTTTTTTTCGAATTAAGGGAAACCCTGTAAATTGACACACGTGCCATACGTGTTGAGATTCGGATTATTTCACACTACAATGATTTCGTGCAGTTTCCAGCGGAGCAATTTGCATGCTTATGAGGGGGAAAGTCATAGGGTGCCAAGTCTATTCTTTTTTTTGCACTATGAAAGTGGAAATGAAAAATTCATGCTTCTTTTCAATACAGTCTAAATGGGTTTAACGAAGATGCCTGAATTGAATCGTTTCAAGATCGTGTAAAAAACTGTATTGCTAACAGTGAAATGTAAAAAAAATGCTACTCTCTATTTCATTCATAAATTCGATTAGAAAAAAAGAGCAAATCCTATAAGAAAGTACGGATGGAGAATACAATACGTTATACTTATTTTGAAAAAGTCAAAATGAGGAAAAAAATGAACTCTTAAGTGTTTCGACCCAGCCGTAAATAGATTCTTTCAATAGCTAGAAAATACTAAACTTGGAAAGGGGAAGGCTTATACATAACATAGACTAGTAGTGAGTTATTTTTTTTAATTTTAATAAGTAACATTGAATTAGGGTACAAATACATAGAAATGTGGTTATAAGGGTATCTGGAGAAGGACCAAACGAAAAGAATATATTTTTAAATAGTGAAACTTTAAAAAAACTATATTTCACTTTAAGGAAAGGTTAAAAATATGCAAGGCAAAGTCTCTTGTAGATGGCTATTCACAAGGGTTTCTATTAAATAAGATTCAAACTTTTATGAATATTTTCCTTAAAAGATTCATTGTAATTACTTGTCAAAGTATTTTAATAACTTAGTAATCAATTAATACCAGTCTATTGTACATAAATCTAAGAGTAAAGCACGATATTATGTTGATTGAAAATAAGGACCGGTGTATTAACCGAAATTAACAATTAATCTTTGGTGGTGGGACTAATCCCCCATCTGGTCTAGTGAAACTGAAGTAGATCCATGAGTCTATGCATTTCCACAAAATCCAAGAAAAGTAAAAATTAATCTTAAGACAATTCCAACATTTTGACCACAGGAATTTCAGTTTTTTTGCAATTAAAACTGCTATTGCAGTTCAAAACACGAAACATTTCCTTTACCATCCCAGTTGTAAAGCAACTGATGAGACTCAATACTTGAAGGGGGGCGGAAAAAGATTTTATTATACAAAAACCTATTTTATTTATATAAAAAACCGTATTTCATTTTAAAACAGCAGCTTTCTCTGCGAACAGGGCAAACTGAAACAATACCAGGAAATACCTCCAAAACGATTTATTTCCCACAGACAACCTTTGTCACATCCAAGCCTTTCATAAATATCTCGCTCCTTTAAAAAAATCGTTCGCCTCACGACTAGTTAAAGAAATATATTATTTTATATAGGTGTCGATATTATTTAGTGTTTATAAAGGGTCTCTTTTAGGTATATCTAATGAAGACTGTGCTACTATTAAATTAGGGTGTAAAATGAAGTCGTTTTTAATATTTTATATCTTTAATTCAACTGAAAGAAACCGGATCAAATTTGACCAAAAGCTTACCCTTGAATTTTTGAGGTCATAAAAATTTAAAATAATTAAATTTAAATTATTTAATAAAAGACGATTAAATAATTACTTCAAATATTCGAATTAAAACCTAACATAATATTTGTTTCCTGAAGAAACAAAGTTATTATTACTTTTTGGTTCTGCTTTCAGCTTATTAGTTCAAGGAATATCAAATAGTATTAACAGGGGGGATTTTTAAAGGTAAATAAGCATTAATAATGATTACTATAAACATTTAATTAAAAACTACCCCGCTAATATTATTGGAAATGCCTATAAAGTTTCACTAGAAGGAATTTTGATAATTTTATTCAATTCAAAGTGAAATTGAGTTGCTGTCAAAGATCCAAGAGATGTCGTCAGAACTACTATTATGAGCCAAAATTTCGAGCTTTTCTGTTCTTATGTGTCTATACTCTGTTCATTTTGAACTTGCGCTTGAAAATATTTCCTTCCCCCACCACCGATTGGTAACCATAGCAACTATCCTCGTCAAAGTGACGAAGAAGGCTTACTATTGGCTGCGCGAAGAGCGTAACTATGGTTACGCTTTCAGCGTGGGGGAAAGCACTATTTCTCAAGCGCCAATTCTAAAAGAATAGAGTATAACATTTATATTCACAGCCATCAGCGTCGGTGTTAAATCATTCGTCAAAGAAGGATTCCGCCAATCAGAATCAACTAATTCTTCTTTCTTCAGCTACTGATTAACCGCGACGCTGATGACTGTGAATTGGCAGTAAGTGGCCATGGTTCAAATACTCTTAGATTCATAACAAATACCCGATTCTTCCCCATCGCTTCTCCGGACACAATCAAAAAAGCGATCGTATTCCCGACAACCTTGCGAGGACAAGGGTCAGCCTTGGACTGGGTTTATTCCCAAGGGATTATCCACACACAAAGTCCGGTGCACGCCCTGGGAGAGTACTGACCACTCCTTCTGATGGAATCGAATTCCCTTTGTTTTTCGTCTGCGCCAGGGTCGACGGAGAGACAAAAAAGAAGGGTGAATCACAGCTTATGGGTGTGGGGATGGACTATTTGGGATGGGACTGGCTGGTGGTTCGGAAATATGAGATGGGTTGGTGGCCCAGTCGGGGAAATTGATGGCTAAGGTCTGAACGAGTTTCGATGGGGAGCCTTGAGCGAAACGGACCATCTGGAGCGAGGTGGAGGATTTAGGAAAACCCGAAATGTTATTGACACTAGCTATAAGGGGGAACTGTTACTATTAAGTATTTAATGTTTTATTTTTTAGCATAATGCAACTCGGATAATTCAAAGTTAAGGACCAACAAAAAGTTTGAATCAAAAATTTAAAATTAATTTGAAGTCCAAAGGTCCAAGAAACATTTTATCCCATCAAACATTTACAAGTATCCCATCTTAAAGAAGGGGTTCTAGTAATCCAAGTTGTAATGATACTTTTATAAAGTATCAAACATAATTTAACTTGTTTAACCTATTCTATACTCCGCGTAAATAAAATAGGCGGCTGGTCACCATGGTAACGCAACAGGAATGCAATGAGAAATGACTAGTAGTGAGCCGCTGAACCGATTTAAATTACACAGACTATAGTCGTGTATGGATATGTTAAAATTCATTACACCTTGTAGATGCTGGTTTTGCTGGAATTTGCAAGGTCAGAAAGAAATTTTAGCCAGAAAGAAATTTTAATTTATCTAACCTTTTTTCCCTAAGCATTTATTAAAAGATTTGAAAATAAAAAATTAGTCAAAATTATTTTAAATTATAGGTATAAAAATTGCAATTTGTTTTCCATCTAAATCATTTTAAAAATCTGATACAGTAATCTTTGCACTTCTGTAATGGATTTGAGAATATAACTTGTTTTATTACGTTCTAACACAGGGAAAGTTTCTCAAAGATACTTAATAAACTTGATAAAAGTAATAATAATAGTACTTCGTATTTTGAAATATTGCTTTTATTAGGATTTAAAGGTGTTTTTATTAGGATTTAAAGGACACACACTCATATGAAGGGATTCATATTTATAAAGCATACCTATAAATTGCAGAAAATTGAGAATTGTTTTAATGTTGTGATTTACTAATTCAAAATTACTATAATATTAATTAAAGTTTTTAACGGTAAAATTTAGAAATCATATTCAAACTACCAATAAAAATTTAAAAAATATCAATGTTGTTGGTTTTCCAATACAGGTTTATCTTGAGGTTTCTATTCGAAAATAACTGTCGGTGTTGTAAAACTTTAATGAACCACGACATAAATAAAATTTCATCCTTCATGTAATTCAAATGAAATCCCATTAACTCGATCAGACCTTTCCAAATATTCTGTCGATTTCAACTGGGTATTTCCTTTAAAGCATGAATGATGCATTTCCATTCTTGTCTCTCTATTTATCCTCATCAAACAACCTTATACTCGTATCTTCCTGAAACTAGTGTAGTTTTATCTTTACAACATCGATTCAACAAGGAATTTTGTATTTTCAATGGAAATTTTCGAAGGTTTAACGCGTTATTTTAGTACAAGATGGTTTTTATGAAGGGAAGCGGTACTTGTTAATGTCGTTTTATTTGTATGAGAAATGCATTTATTTTAATCGAATTCTGAAACCAACTCTTTTTATTTGGAATAATCTGTTAATAAAAGTGTCGCTTATTTTATACGTGACATTAAGTCCAAAAATTTAGAAATCGAATTTATTAGCTATTTTGACTGAAATTGACATTTACTATCATTACGCATCAACTATCATTTATTTTACATTATTCACGTAAATTTTAAGAAAAATTCCAAATCTTATTAAAATTGTACTTTAAATTTTTAATTTCATATGATAACATAAACCCAAAACTTCAAATGTAATTCATCATTAAAAAGTAAAAATAATCATTTTCAAACTTAGTAGCAAAAAATATGCTTTTATAATACAAAAGATTAATTTTGTTGAGATTTTAAACAGATTTAAAGTTTTGACCAACACATAATTTTAGAACAAAAGTCCCGTCGTAGTACTGTAACATCTTAAAAGTTAATAAATACAAAATAATATATTCATCAAATGTATCCCTTACTTAAAAGAACTACAATATATTTACTTAAAAGTAAACTGTACTTTACACGTAACTATAGAGTTACAGTTACTTATTTATTCCTTTTTTATTGAAGGTACTTAAAAGGACTATTAAAATAGGAAATTATTTTTTAAAGTATTTAATAAAAACAGTTTATGATAAAATGACTAGCACAGATTAATGAACTTAACTTAATGTTATTTTAAGAAATAAATATTTTATCTCTCTATTCTAAAAAAAAGTTTTTGGTGAACGGTTTCCAGATAAAGGCTTTTTAATTACTAAACCGAATGACACGTATATGGTATCAAAATGTCCGGATTCTTTCCGGATTTCCGAGTATAGGCCCTTCGATTTTTCAAAAAAATTCTCAATTTTAAAATATTTACATTTTTTAGATAACGGATAAGGTCGCAGTTACAAAGCAAGTACTGTCAATCAAATTATTATGCATCCAATCACAACGACCAATTGACGCCATATTTTAAGATGAAACATGTTTTTTCACCTTTTAAAAAAGTACTTTCTAAATGAAATACCATTCAAAGACTAATAAAAACCTATCCTAAAGACTTACATGAACGTCATTTTATACTAAAATTTCACACTTTTTGTCCAATATTTATAATTTTTAGCCCGATTTAATCGAAATGTAAACATTGAGGGATGTGTAGGTTTCGTCTCTTATTATTTTCAATTGCTTAAATGGTATTGTTTAACAAGTCTGGATTTAAACAAAAATATGAATGATAAACACTAGGCATATACTAAAGAGTTACTTTAAAATAATGGTTTTTGTTTGGCCAGAATATTGATTAACAATTAGTAATTGTTGTTTTTATAATAATTGATTAAAAACAATTAAGCTGAATATTTTTTTTAAAGCGCATTTAAATTTTTGATAAGTTAGAGTTAATATATATTCAGACTTTTATGGAAGATTAATTCATGGAGGGGATTTGGTGACGTATTTTTGGAAAGTTGGTTGACGTTTTTTCTGAAAGTGTTTAATTGTTATATAAAGTGTATTAAGTTCAGCTAGTTGGAATTTGTGGCGATTGCGAAGCAATTCCAAAAGGTCCTGGGTAAGCAGTTTACGGGGGTTGGAGAGCAATAGCGAGCAGGGGGCGGTAGCTCCCTAGTAAGATAAAATGTAATAATTTTAATTAGAGCTAAAGATAAACCATTTACTATATAACAATTTAACAATAGATCTGATTTCGGATATCCAAAGCATTGAGATATAAACCAAACAGTTTTGCTAATTCGTTGTTTTAAATTTACCAATTCACTGTACTAAGTCACTGAGGAATGAATTTCACTTTTTCAACCCAAAACTTCAAAATAAAGAACCTTATCTTGACAAACTGTTACAACACATTACCGTTTTTTAAAAGTGCATTTATCTAGGATCATGAATCATCTTTGAAAGTAACATTGCATAACACGCAACTGCAAGATCCTAATGAGGTATATTTGATCGATTTACATTGCTTGAATACGATGCTAAGCGGCTGACAAAAAAGATTGCTTCATATGATTCCTAAAATTGGCTTTTTTATCTTAAAAGAAAAAGCTTATTACTGATGCGTCAATCCAACAATCAGAGATAAAATTCTAGGGCAGACTAGGGCCTTAGGCCTCGACCTTGGAAGGGCCCCTCAAAAGGAAGTGAAAGGGAAGCACTTGGGAGGTAAGAGAAAGGAAATGTGTCACTTCGCGAGGAATGAAAAATGATTGCATGTTATATTTAGCAGGGGACCAGCACGATTTGGAAATCAGAACCTATGGGTTTTTGTAGGATGTTCTTTTTGTTAATCTCAAGCTAATTAAATATGATTAAAAATGTATGGGTATTAGGGTGTCCCTTATTTGGACGTTTTTTCAAAAAGTCAGGGAAACTTTTGCTCCACCCCCCAATTTTTTTCCTTTTGGTAACCTAAGACTGTGTGCAAAATCTTAAATCGATCAGATAATATTAACACGTGCCCCAAACGGCCTAAAGTTAGAAAAATTTGACTTTTTTCTAATTTTTTTGAAAATTTTTAAAAATATGTTTAAAAAATCCGTTTCCGAATAATAGGGCTCTAACACATTTAAACAATCATATTTGACCGTTTTTCATTACTAGTTAGGCCAAAATGCCCAGTTTGTAACCTAGTCATCACTCAGAAAATCATCAAATTTGTCCATTTTATACTGAGAATAGAAGAATCAAAAGGCAGTGGTAAACGACTTAAAACCGCAAAATTCCATGGCTAAACACCATTTGTAGACCATATTGATGTGGATATAAATTTTTTGGAGCTCAAATTAATTATGGGTTGCTTAATTACAGACGCCATATTGGATTGCATTAAAACTAAAAAAATTCTGGAAAAAAGGTATGGGCATGTTTGATATCGGGCAATGGGTGTTTGAGGTTTCTAAACTCAATTAAGACTAATAAAATTATCTTAGACAACTTTTTAAAGCTCTTTACGCAATTTTAAGGGCCAGCATATCTCCTAATACAAGTGCAAACCTAACCATGTTTTCAGAACTATAGATTTGGTAATAAATTCTAAACACATAAAACTGGCAAGAGAAATTATGGAAACAAGTTAAAAAATCAGACTCCAGTGTGTCCACGAGTATTTTATTCCATAAGTTAATCGAAAAGCTGAAGCAATTAACCATGTTTATAGAGATTGTTCTTCTATTTTATCATAATTTTATACATTAACATAAAAAATACCAGCAGTTCAACATATTAGTGTCATTAAAACAATTAAACACTGTTATTTTGTTCGTGACTGTAAGAATGTTAAATATTAACTACAGTTTTTATAACTGTTCTACTTTACCCTTAGTTTTTCTTTGTACTGTCAACCTTTCATCAGTAAGCGTCCTGGAAGAAGTTTTAAGGTATCGAGTAAATTTTTCGTGAAAATTGTTAATGGAATTAAATTATTTTAAAGTGTCAGAGCCTTCTTTGAGAATGTAGAGGTAGGAAACTTACAGATCGAAAGACTACAAAAAGACTTTAAAGAAGGAATGATCTTAAGAAAGTGTTGATAATATTTATGATAGGTTAAATGCCAATATAAGTGTCTTAGATTTTAATGACTCTAATTTGTTGAATTACAGGTATTTTTTTTATGTTAACGAATAAAATTATGATAAAATAGAAGAACAGTCTCTATAAACATGGTTAATTGCTTACCTTCTGAGAGTATAACTCAATTATTATGAAGAGTGGGTTAATTTTGTATCAACTTCAGCTTTTCAATTAACTTATGGAATAAAATACTCGTGGACACACTGGAGTCTGATTTTTTAACTTGTTTCCATAATTTCTCTTGCCAGTTTTATGTGTTTAGAATTTATTACCATATCTATAGTTCCGAAAACATGGTTAGGTTTGCACTTGTATTAGGAGATATGCTGGCTCTTACAATTGCGTAAAGATCTTTAAAAAGTTGTCTAAGATAATTTTATTAGTCTTATTTGAGTTTCTTCTATTCTCAGTATAAAATGGACAAATTTGATGATTTTCTGAGTGATGACTAGGTTACAAACTGGGCATTTTGGTCTAACTAGTAATGAAAAACGGTCAAATATGATTGTTTAAATGTGTTAGATCCCTATTATTCGGAAACGGATTTTTTAAACATATTTTTAAAAATTTTCAAAAAAATTAGAAAAAAGTCAAATTTTTCTAACTTTAGGCCGTTTGGGGCACGTGTTAATATTATCTGATCGATTTAAGATTTTGCACACAGTCTTAGGGTACCAAAAGGAAAATAATTGGGGGGTGGAGCAAAAGTTTCCCGGACCTTCGATTTTAAGGGACACCCTAATGGGTATTCATGTGGGACATATCTTTCAGTACCAATTCACTGTTAAATTGAATTAATAAAAGTTTACTAAATATAGAAAAACCATTACCTATAAGTTTATGAATATATCTATCACGTAGAGGATTAAACAAAAAACTAAACTCAAACACCAAGAAATAGAGAACAGCGGATAAAATATGAAAACATACATATTTACTCAATTTTATATCTACTCTCTTCTATTATTTTTATATTATTTATGATCATTTATATGTAAAAGAGATATCATAAGGTATATATTTTAATTTTTATGGAATCAGGAAGTAACTAAAATTGACTGAAAGAGGTGGATGATTATTTTTTTTATGTTTTAAAACTTAATTAAAGTTTAGTTGAAATTCAATTTTTTATTAATAGAAAACTTACACGGTGAAAACCCCAATGACTTTCCAAATAATGATCCATAAAAACTGGTGGTTCTTTTACACAAGTATCTCTTATAATTATTTTAATACCACTTAACTACTGTTAGGATATAATACTCCTATTGATAAAATAAATCTTAACTCTACAAAAATTCTTTCCAAAAAAAATTTAAATTAATGATTTATTCTTGGGGGCACTTTGAAAAAGACCCCTAAGCACAAGGGTTTAAATTAGAGAAAGAATTTCTTCGGAAAAAAATAGTTTTAGCAAAATGTTAAAATGAATGGGTTATAGCAGGTTTTTTTAATTTACAAAAAAGTGAAAAATAACTTCATATTTCAATAACTTCCAGTGTTTATAACGTCCAGACTTTTTATTTACATTTCTTTTGCAAAAACGGGGCTAAAATATTTAACATTATGAAGTTTTCTTTCACCGCTTCTGAAAAGAAAGCCACCATAGATGAACCCCTTATAAGCGCCACTATCCATTCCTATTATAACACTCAAGCAATGATTTAACTGATGATACGTCATGCAGCCTGGGATAAAATGCATCCGCCTAGCACACCTGCAGACATCAGAACAAACCCTTCCTTCAGTCCAGCGAACAAACCCTCTACACAAACACCTTCAAAATTAATGCAGGAATGTGCGACGAATTCCTACGGTCCAGCCTAACCCTTCTGTTGCTAACACCCGGGTCTCCTACCTCCAAGTGATGGAGGGAAAAACCCCAAGGTTGCCGCAAGGCCGCCGCCGGTCCTGCACGGAAAATATCCCTAGGGTCATTAGAATAGGTTGCGTAACTGGTCGGGAGAATGTTATTAAGTTATAAATTATATCCCGGGTTGCAGGGTCTTCCCCGTTTCTGGTTCTTCGTTATCTGTTGACGCAATTGGATGGGAAAGTACCACGTTTTGTTGATAAGGAATGATCAGGGTAATGTCCGGTGATTGGGATTTGAGAAAAGGGATGCGAAAGTGGTAGGTTATGCGAGCTGCTCAGGATGAAAAAGTGGCATAAGTCTAAAAATGAATTTGGATTTCTTTTAAGGTGCTTTACCCCTTATGTGACTATCAACCAACTATGAAGATCAATCAATGATTAGCTTGTAAGAGCTGCCTAAAAAATGCCTTCTCCATAGGAAAAACACAGGTGTCGTGAGAGAAAACCTTCAATTACTCAAAACTATGTTCAGTGGACTTATGCTACTTTCATTCTAATAACCAGCTCACATACGGCAATGAGGAGTTGATGAAAATAAGGAAGTTGCATGTGTCAGATTTTCAAAAACAAACAAGTGTTCCGTATGGTTTTTTTTAATAATAATAATAATCTTTATTCACATGGAAAGAACACAAATACAGAAATTAAGTACATATTAGTAGCCAAGGGGATAAATTTAGAAATCCCGTTCAGGCTACCTAAAAATAAAAATCTTACATGAATAGACTAGAAAAGAAGGGAAAAACCCAAAAAAATTTTAATATTTTGTATGGTAAAATGAAATATCTAGTCAATTTTTCAAAAAATGTACAGGTAATATTTTAATTTAAAAGTCGAGAAAAAAAACACGAGACTGAAAACGCTTATTGTTTTTAAAGATGTCAACAATCATACCATCAACTCCATTGCTTTACAACAATGTTTCAAACTCTTGGCGTTTTCGCGCGCTTTTAAAAAGTGGATTTTTGTTAATTTTTTGGCAATCAAAAAATTTCTCGAACGGACTCAAATTTCGGGTAGTTGCTTATTTTTGCATGAAGAGTCGATTAAAAATATGAAAAAAAAATCATGCAACTTCCTCATTGTGAAGTTGATCATGTGAGAAGAAAATATGAGGTTCAATCAATATAATTTAAAAAATGAATAAAATATATAAATATGATTTATAATGTTTGTTACGTATATTCTAATGAATTAATAACTGTGTAAATAATCAAAGTGCTCACTTGGGTTATTCAGTAAAACAAATTATAATAATTATAATAAAATATTAATCATAAAGTTATTAATTTCATTTTCCATTAAAAACACACAATTACCACCGCTATAGTGACTAGAATAAGTACTAACTACTACAATAAGGAGTGACTTATTCTAGTCACTATATCACCACCATCACAACTAACAAAGAACGTTGTGAATAAAAAAAACTAAAAATTTATCAAAAACTTTGCTTTAAATGGTTTTTGAGTTACGAGTAAAAATTGTAAGAGGAAACAAATTTCATTAAAACAAATGAACTTACTTTTAAGAGCGGAAGTTAATTTTTCTTCGAAGTTAAAAACGCAGTTATAATTTAGAACTGTAGAAATTTAACTGAATCAATAAGTTTTGCAATAAATTAAAATAATCGTAATCAAAATTAATCGTCTTCTTGTTCTTTTCAACTTGAATTAATTTTCATTCCTTTTTGCGATTAAATCGATTTTAAAAATAAAAATATCGTTTGGAAAGTAATATATTTTAACAACGGAAAATTAATAAAAGATATTATCAATTCTAGAGATTTCTTTCAAAAAATTAAAATTAAAATGTTAAATTGCAATTGCAAACGAATTTTACTCTTAAAAATAGGCGTACCTATTTCGTTATATTTTCAGGTAAATTCAATTTATGTATAATACTTACTGTGGATTAACTTTGCAATTAAAATACATTTTACATTATTTTACTTGTCTAACTTTTATCAAAATGTAAACAAAAAGCGTTCATTTTTTTAGTTTGTTTCTATTAACTCCAAATAGAATCCTATCAAATTAATTTACCACAATTAAATATAAATAAATTTTAGTAATTTTTCTAATTTTAATTATTATGTTTTATGAGTAATACCTACTCTGTGTATAGTATACCTAAATCATTATACCAAGTTTAAAAAACGGAAAAAGATAGTTCTGTGTAGTATTAACATTCTAAGTTTATTTACGTTTTTGTATAATGTAACTGTCCTTATATTCTAAATGCTTCTTTAAAGATTATGTTAAAACTTTGCCCAATCTTATATATTCTATATGTCTATACATTATTATGGTGTATTTAAAGAGGCTTGGATATTCGTGTTCAATAAAACCCTCCAAAAAGCCCATTCTATGCCACAATAATAATATCTCAAAACTTTTTTAATCCTTGAAAACAAGTTGCAACGACTCATTCTTTCCAAACTCTTAATCACTCTATAAACCAAATTCCAAACTACCCGGCAAATCAAAACAAAACGTGAGTGATTATCATTTCCAATAAAATTCGATAACTCCAACATTCCTTCACATCTATTGTCATTTAATAACACGACCACACTTTAGTCCAAACATACACATTTACGAGCCATCACAGTAATAACCTCGGCCTTTTTCCAACTAAAATAACGCCATAGTGAGTAATAGGGAGTATTGTCAACTGCTCACGATTTTCTACAGTGTCCGAGAGAATTTTCGACGCTTTTTTACTCCTCCACTGAGGAAAGGTCAGAGCCAGCACTGTCAAAGTTGAATAAGGATTGGAAAATGTTATACGAGGAATGCATAGATGGAATGGTGGAGGTTGCTATTTGTCCCCCAGTGTCGCCATTGTCTCGCAGCGTTTTGCGACGCGTCAAGGTGTTTGCTGAATACTTCTGTGTAACGTTGATGTGGTAGAGTTTAAAGAATGTTTCTGTTGCTGTATGTGTGGACAATGCTGTGTTTTGGATGGAGTTATGAGAAAGATTTATTTACGAAATTGCTTTATTCAACTAGGAACTTTGAAGTTATTTATTTTGAAGTTTATTTTTAGAATTTTACTTTATTTAGGATACTTATAAACTTGTGTGTAGGGAGTAATAGGGATTATTGTCAACTTTACACGATTTTCTACAGTTAACAATTATTACAGTAAAATTATTATGTACCATAATTTGAAAAAAGAAAATTGTTTTGAAAATTTTGTTTGTTGATGTCACTTTCTCTCGTAAGATTTATTAAATATCCTTTTGAAACATACATAAAAACCAACATTATTATATGTATATAACATATAAAAAATATTTTGTTTAAAAAATTTTTCAATTAAAATAAAATCTTTTCATTCTGAAGTCAACTGTTAAAAACTGTAGATAACTTATGAAAAATTAATATAAATATTTCTCTTTATTTTATCAATATTTATGTAACACACTGTTAAAAAAAACAGTTCAACCTTTCACCAGTTTGTGGTGAAAGGTTGTAGTGTTTCACCACAAACTGGTTCAAATTTAGCTGCAACCTAGGTTTGGTAACAGGTTTCACCAAGTTTTCAGAACTTTCACTAGTGAAATCCGGTGCTCTCACTAGGGAAAGCACGAAAACTTGGGGAAACCTTTTACCGAACCTAGTGGTCTAAGAGCTGGATGCAAATTTTGGGAATGATAAGGTGCACGAGATATTTCACCTGGAACAGATTCGATTGATGATGGGAAAACTTATGTCACCAACGCCAGAAGGCGGAGTGGAAGCTTTCAGTGTGAAAGGGGGGATCGAACATGCAAACAGCGCGCGGTCCCTTGCGACAGAGATTTTGAGGAAATAGGTTGAAAATTTGCACAGTTTAAGGAGAGTGTAAATAAAAGATAATGTAGCATTCTCAAAAGTATAAGTTGTGTTTTAAGGGTCGTAGAGAACTAAACGAATTTTCGAATGTTTATATGAATGATCTGTACGGCCGACGAGGTGCAAGGGTGGACATAGGCTTAATGTATTGAAGAATGTTAGTAAAAGTTAGGGTAACACTCCCAGAAGACTAAGTGGAAGACAAAGGGTGGCCAGAAGTCACCAAAGGTGCAGAAAAATCTTAAAACCCGAATCATTCGGAAACTTCTGGCTGTTTGCATATGTATAGCTGACATATAGAACAAACTATATGCAAACAGCCAGAAGTCTAAGTGGAAGCGTTCGGGAGATATTCAGGCGCGAAGTAAAAGACTGAATAAAAGCAATTCTCTTGCAACAATGACTAATAATACGCTAATAAATATAAAGTCATTGTTAGCGTGGTTCTTAGCATATTATTAGTCATTGTTGCAAGAGAAAAGTTATATGTTATAAGTCATTTGTTATATATAAACATTGGAAAATTCGTTAGTTTCCTACAACCCTTAAAACACAACTTATACTGTTGAGAATGCTACATTATCTTTTATTCGCACTCTCCTAAAACTGTGCAAATTTTCAACCAATTTCTGCAAAATTTCTGTCGCAAGAGACCGCGCGCTTTTATTCGGTTTTGTACTTCGTGCCTGAATATCTCCCGAACACTTCCACTTAGACTTCTGGCTGTTTGCATATAGTTTGTTCTATATATCAGCTATACATATGCAAACAGCCAGAAGTTTCCGAATGATTCGGGTTTTAAGATTTTTCTGCACCTTTGGTGACTTCTGGCCACCCTTTATCTTCCACTTAGTCTTCTGGGAGTGTTACCCTAACTTTTACTAACATTCTTCAATACATTAAGCCTATGTCCACCCTTGCACCTCGTCGGCCGTACAGATCATTCATATAAACATTCGAAAATTCGTTTAGTTCTCCACGACCCTTAAAACACAACTTATACTTTTGAGAATGCTACATTATCTTTTATTCACACTCTCCTTAAACTGTGCAAATTTTCAACCGATTTCCTCAAAATCTCTGTCGCAAGGGACCGCGCGCTGTTTGCATGTTCGATCCCCCCTTTCACACTGAAAGCTTCCACTCCGCCTTCTGGCGTTGGTGACATAAGTTTTCCCATCATCAATAGAATCTGTTCCAGGTGAAATATCTCGTGCACCTTATCATTCCCAAAATTTGCATCCAGCTCTCAGGCTATAGGTTGCAGCTAAATTTGAACCAGTTTCTGGCGAAAGGTTGAACTATTTTTTTAACAGTGCATACTTTAATAAGAATTAAAACTTATAAGTTATAAATTTTTTAAAATTGTGTATATTGGATGTTCAAAACTAAAACATAATAGGTGTAACAGTTTAAACTATTTTAACTTTGAAAAGATTAAAAGAAGGAAATTGTTTTAGAAGCAACATAAACCAAATATATTCTGAATTTAATAACATTTTCAGTTTCTATTACGAAATTTAAAATTCTTTTGCAACGTTTATTTTATAGGATAGCTCAGTTTAAAATTTTTCCATCACGTAAACATAAAAAAAATTAAATTTCATATCACTTTGATTGTTTTTAAATAATTTTTGAAAGGATGAAATGCGTTTTAGTAAGCCACTAAATAAACTTATTGCTTGTAAATTTCTAATGGAGAAAACATTTTTTAAAAACGAATGAGACCTCATATCAGTTATTACTTCAATTCTATGTCTAAAAATAAATTCAAATCTCTTTATTCTTTAACTTCTTTTTTCCTTCATAAAAACACCTATCAACAATAGACAATATGCATGATTTTCAAATTCATTTTAAAAAGAAAGAGCATGAAAAATTACGTTGAAAAATGCTAATTAAACTGCAATTCGATCAAATAAATTCGATTTAAAAAGCATTTAAAGTTGCTCTGACGTCACTATCAACAAAAACTTCAGTGCTTGACGATTCTGACTTGTGACGTCATACTTCAAGTTCAAATTACGCGCGAAAGGCATCCATTGAAAAGCAATGGTGTTTGCATTTATGTTGGGGTTTTTTGGTAGCCTGTAGTTTCTTATTTCGGCAGCTATGGACGGCCCTAAACAAGTAAAAAAGTACTATAAAGGATGTTTAGTACCTATGTGCAAAAATACAAGTGTTAGAACACCGGATGATAATTGTTTTTCTCAGTACCAAAAAATGAAAGAATTCGTCATAAATAGTGTAACTTTATGCTTAGAGACACAAAGAAACAAACAAAAACGTGATGCCAGCTGCATAAAATGTAAAAGTTCATAGCAAAAGAAAACTAGAATTTTTGTGATACTAGTACATTGACATCGCTATAAATGGAATGCTTGATTATAATCAGTTTAAATTAATAAACGAAAGAATTTAATGAAGTCAAATAAATTATTTACTGTTGCAACAGTTCAAAAATTCAAAAATTTTTTGGTTTTTAAATGTTTACATTTTTATTTTACTAGTGATATTTTAAATATTTTATACTGACTATAATTAAACTTAATATTGTGAGAAAAAACCTACAAGACATTCATTACTTATTTACAAAATTTCCAAAGTTTGTCCAAATGCTAAGAAACTGAATGAAAATACAAGAAATCTGTACAAAAGGAATAAAATTTTAATTCTAAAAAGAACATTTTTGAGTTTCAAGAACAGTGTTATCCAGTCTTAAACAGATGCATAACGGGAGAATTCAAAAAAGTAAGTTTTTATGCTCCATGTGCTCAAAACAGTATTGCCTGAAACAAATCTCTTGAAGTATGACGTCACACAAGGTTACGCCCCGTTTTGAGTCAGGTGACTTAAGGGCTTTTTTAAAACACTTTTTGCGCTTAAATTAAAACTTTTTGTGATTTTTAAAGTTGATTTTTGGGTTTTTCATGATCGAATTAGTAAATTGGGTAAGTTTTAGGATGTTTCGTGACATAGTGCATATTGTCTATTGTATTTTCACTGTTAACTCCAGCTAACTGTGACATATTTTAATTTTGTCTTTAAAACAATTCCACAACAAACATGTCATCTCAATCAAAGCTCAAAAAGAATGCATTGGGCAACTTCTCAGAACGGAATACAAAAAGAGTGAATTTTTCTCAGCAAAATAACTTCTATGATAAATAGTCTCGATCAATCATGTTGATAGGTTGGTCTTAAAGACGCCACAGTGTCCACGTTGATACGAACACCAACGTTTATAACGTTTTCCACGTCCGATTTGAACCTATCTTGATAAAGGCAACCTGCAGCGAAGTCAATCATGGTATTTTTCGAAAAACAATCAGTTGCAGTTTATTTTGATTTCATTGGACAAATTGCCTACTTACTGCAACGGTCTTAGCATATAGGTCAATAATACATTTGGTTTCTCTACGATGAATGATCTGTACACCTCTCGAAAATGATACGATTTAGGGGCATGAAAAAAAGTTTTAATAATGTCATATTAGCTGTTTATTAGTCTATTATTTAATGTCATTGTTTCTGGCGATTGATACTCTTTGTAAGAGAATGATAGAAATAATATGAACTCGTTTATCCATTCTTATATTTTTAAAGTATAATGAGATGTCAATTGGTTTTGTTATTTTCTGACCTAAATAATCATTATACTCATATCAGCCCACTATAGTTAATTTTTTTAAATTTAAAAAAACTTTAAAGTTTTCATTAGAGAGGGAAATACTTTCAATATGAATTATTTATACTTTCAATATGAAATACTTAACGCTATAGTACAAGTGCAAACATTAAGCATTTTGTAAATAAGTTATACTTAATTTGGAATAGAATAAAAAAAAGCACACACATTTTTTATCTATTTAAAAACTCTTTGTCGATTTTTGAAACTGCAATTCATCTGAAAAGGAAGAATAAAAATAAAGGACATTTAATTAGGTTTTTAGACCAACTTGAGGTATATATGCGAAAGAAATACTTTTATAAGATAAAAAATATATAAATTACACATATGCATCTATACTTTCACATAATACAAATTTGGGAAACATTTTGCTTGAAAACACGTTTTAAAAATTACAACGATTATTTTTTCTTGCTTATCACTATTATTCATATCTATTTTTTATATTTGCACTACATTGTAAGAAGTTTTTAAACCTTTACTTTTATTTAACTATTCTATACAGTTAACATTTGGAAGAAATTAAATAAGTGCAGTGCACAGCATGCATGGTTTCAGTCTCTCTCTTTTAATCTTTTTATTTTTTTACAAACAAATATAATGTTACACTTTTATTATTTACTGTTTATTGTATTTGTAAACTATATTATACTTATAACTACTTATTCAAAGTCTTAAATTTGGGATACTGTAGTTCAAACCTTGATAGAAAACATCATTGAAAGACTAGAAAAATAAGTTTATGCATAAATTTAGTACTATATTTACCTAGAAATAATCATCATTCAAAGAATTATTTCCTTCTGATGTCTTTAACAATTCTATTGTTTTCATGACATGGAGTTTCTACCATTCATTTACAATAACGAAACAATTAAGAGAATAAAGCCTACCAATCCGTGAAACACAAACTAATATTTGACCATCACATCTAGTCTTAAAACACAACTATGCATAATTATAATCATTATTTCAGCTGCTTATTTTTACCTTCCATGTCTTCAAAGTTATCATATGAATATATTTGCGAAAGAGTTTCTGTTTTTAACATATCAAAACCTTCGGAATTGTTTCTGAAACAATGTGAAAAATAAAGGACATCATTCAATTACACGTGAAAACATTGTAAACGATCCTTTATTTGTTTTGGTCATTCAAAACTAGCCGTATTGTTTTTTATACGAAGACATGCTCAATTTGAAACCTTCAGTATGGGAGCAATTGTCGAGTTCTCTGGGTACTCATTATTTAGAGTCTTTACTATTTCGACGACGACGTTTAGGATGATGTACGACTATAAATGTTTTTTTCTCTTTGTCTATCCGAATACAATTGTTTCAGTTTTGCCTTTTAGACTGTTTCAAGGAATATACGTGATTGAAGAGAATCTTAGGTATCCAATTTTTTTTGGAATACAGAAGAAACAATTACGTTATTCTTGACCTGAATATCACATTTATCGTGAATCCTTTTTAGATTTTGTTTAAACTTTTATTCCTAATGAAATATTTTTGTTTCAATTTCGGATATTAAATTAGTTTATATACATTTCATGTTCTTTTTTAATTTCAGCAAAATTTATTTAAAAGATAATGAATGCATAATTTGAAACTATATTCATGCCTATATTTTCAAAAATGAATAAAAAACACCTTTCAGGTCTGAACTTTTAACACAATTAATCTTCAATATTGAAATCCAATGCACAAAGTTGAATAACAAGATGAAATGGAAGAAACATTTTATTTGCAGATAAAAAAGTTTAAATAATTGTTTCGGGAATACTTTCTATCTCCTTCGTCAGCTAAGGGTTCAAAATTATCCCTCAAAATATCATACTTTTTAAAGTTTTTGGAGATTTTTATGGGCAAATATAAAAACGTTATTTCCATTTTATTTTTTTATTCAACTTATCTTCATTTGACAGTAAATTTTATTTCTGAAAACAGTATTCATTAAAACATAATAGGAAAAATTAATTAATCAGACAGACATTTCTTAATTATTTTATCGTTGGTACTTTCGACTTATTAAGATTCTAAGCATTACTAACCCTTTCGTGTAAGTATAATCATTAACCTTAATTTATCTATTTTGATTGCATAATCTTCCTATGTAGTTTACAGCAAGATTGATCGTACTACGAAGAAAATATCAAGTATATATTTACATTTTGGTGACATTAAACAATCTCTGGTAAATATTTCTTTTTTTAGACAAAATCATTTAAGCTTTTATTCACCTGCTTGATTTAACCGGCGGTTAAACGGGAGTCAATTCTCTGATTGTCAGATAACTAGGTTTCCTTCTTCTGCAAACCAGAAGTTTGACTGCTGTTAAAAACCGCCGGTCGAGTTACCGGTGAATATGGGCGTCAATCTCTAATTTAAAGGATTCAGTCCGTAGTATTAAAAACTATTCTCATCACTGTGATCCCCTTATATGTTTTTGCAAAATAAGTACTTGTAAAATAACATTTTTAAATGTTGTTGATGTTAAAACACCACATTCTATTTGATATAATGTCTTTATTAAGCAGGGTAATCTAGCATGTGTCTGTCTTGAAGTAACTCATTAGAGCATTTTCAATAACAAGACTCGGAACTGGCAACGGCCTTAGCAACAGATTGTTTGACCTACAGCAGTTAACAGTTAAAAGAAAATAACAGGTCATGTATGCTTCTATTGGAGCATTTGCAATCACATGACAGCAACAGATACCGCCGCACCTAGCAACGGTCTTAGCAACAGACTGTTTTACCTACAGCAAGGAAGAAAATAAATGGAATCACCTGAAAACACTCAATACCAAGCTAGAGTTCCAGTAACTTCACAATGAATCTGTATCTGCTAAATGTATATTCTTTAATGATTCATTAGAATCAACAAAGACCTCATGTTGATCCAACCCCAATTGAACAGTCCTTGGGTGTGTGTTTTATCTTTCCAGGACAAATACACTGTAATGCTCACAAAGAGTTTACTTTATGGTACAGACGACATAGACACATCGCTTGGGTTCATTATCATGTTGACATTCCTCTAGACACACGTGAAGGTTAAAAATACGTGACAAAGGCAGTTGAACAGAAGACGCCTTGTCGAACTTGAAACCCTTCCGTGAGTCATTTAAATCTTAATTGTCGTCTGGAGCACTCGTTCTCACGAAGGCGTATTTTCTGAGGTTTTCAGAAAAAGAGTTACTAATTAGAAGTGATGAGTTTTGCATACGTATGCGGAAGTACTCTCAGGATGGCAATGAATACTTCCAGACTTACACCCAAAGCATGAATGGATTGAATTGTTTTACTAACATTGTAGGTAATTAAGGTTTGTCGTCATTAGTTTAAGACTATACCTCGTAACTGCATCTAACTATAATTGCAGGGTGTTTATGTAAAATCTTATTGTATGTAGTTGTAACATTACGCACATGTTTAGTACTGTTTAATTTTTCGCATTCAAGTTGACTAACTTTTTCATCATTGCTTAAAACTGTTTTGCTCATTCTCAAGTGGAGCATTTTCAGAGGATACAGATAATTTCCCAATATAATCTAATAATAGGAAGTAAAAATTGTATGTAAAATTATTAGGACAAGCCAAACGTAGCCCTTATGTCATAAAACTTCATTCTACTATTTCATCTATATTTTCTTTTCCGCAGGGTTTCTTTAAATAGACTTACGGAAAATCCTAAAATTAAATTATTTTAGTAAGTAACAAGTTATATAAAATCTGAAGTAATTAGTAACTTTTAAGTACTATGTTTAATTCCCCATTAAATTAATTAAAAGGCTATATTTTCATTTTAATTGGGTATGTAAAGTAATACGTTCATCAAAAATTGAAGATTAATTAGTAATTTTTAAACTAAAATCTTCTGCTTGAGACTGAGCTTTGTATTATCCTATGCATGCAACCACCATATTTATATGAGGGTATAAGCACAAGATTTAAATCAATGTTATCCTTGCCACTATCACAAAAAGGGGCGGATCCAGGTTTAAAACTTCTGGAGGGGGCACCAGGATTTTTTAAAAATCTTCAGCAGAAGAAACTGCGATGTTTTTGAAAATATTGAAAGATAATATACATTTTTTTTTCCATAAAGCTACACATTAAAGCATTTAAAAGCTTCTAAATTGATATTTTTTAAAATAAATTATCTTCAGGTGTCATTTTATCCAATAAACTTTTGCCTTTTTTTAATATACTGACGATACTTTGCAGGAACACTCTTTTTTAGGTCTTGCGATAAAAAGTAATATGGTTCTTTCTTGTATTATGATTATATCCTAGCCCTCAATGAACTGACAGTACTCAAGTATCAATTTATTAGCTCTAGCGGATTAAATTTCCCAAAGATGAGTATTTTATTTACGTAATCCCTTAATTTTTAATTTAGTTACTCGAAAAAATTTTAACATGAAAAAAATTGCAGCAAATCATAAAGCAGTAGATAAAGGGTTAAATACACCCATGCTAATACCAACAACAGCAATAAGCTCTAAATTCTCCCAGTGTGGAGCTCTTCTTTCTCTAATAGCCATATCCCATCTCCATCCCACAATTGTTTCCAACCGCCATCCAACCCTCGACTGCCGAACACGGGGAGGGTGTGGGCCCGCTAACCTTCGCGGCGATACCCACGTGACCACTCGCGACCAACCAACGGCCGCGTGCGTCACGCGAGGGGCAACAAAAAAAGAACAAAACAAAAAACCCTCTTTAAAATCTTATAAATAATTTAAAAAATTTACAACAAAAAAATATATCCCCCCTCGTGTGATTTAAATGAAAATATTAATTAGAGAGGGTAATGGTAGCAGGGGGAACGACGAGGCTGTAGCAACAGGTAGGGAGGAAGGCGGGACCAGCGGAGGGTGAAAAGAGAGAGTGGGATGAATGAAGAGAGAGGGAATCGCATCACCGCGGTTTTAAAAGACCCATCGCCTGCCGTCGGGGAGTTAGTACCTCCTCATCCGCCGTCCGAGCTTCAACCACTTTCACTGCTCCTCAACCCCAGGTAGAGAGGAAAAACGGACAACAGATAAATAAAAAAAGACCAACCGGCTCGGGGAAATAGGTTACGCGGCGGCTGGCTCTTGCGGATTCACTTTCTTGTGGTTCTCTCTCACTCTTCAGTAACGGACTTCTTCTCGTGCGAGGATGAAGACGACGATCGCCTTGCTGTTTTCTGTGGTGGTTGCGGTGGTGTATGGGCAGGAAGCGAGCCCCGTCTACCCCGACGGGTCCATTCGGTTGGTGGGCGGCAGGAACCCCACCGAGGGCAACGTGGAGGTGTTCTACAGGGGCCGGTGGGGCTCCATCTGCGACGATGAGTGGGACATTCGAGAGGCGTATATCGTCTGCAAGATGTTGGGATACAACAGGGCCGTAAGGGCCACCTTCAACTCCCAGTTCGGACGAGGAAGGGGTGAGTACATCTTCGTCTCCCCTCTTTTGCGTGAATTCTGTACCTCAAACCCAGAATGGACTAGGTCTATCATCTGTTTGCATTGACTGGATATACCAAACGATCCCCAAGCTGCACAAAGATTTGTCCAATTTTCGTCTTGTTCGGCCAAATTTCGTTTTGCTTCTAGTTGAAGTTACGTAAACATGGCATATTTGGTATGAGGTAAAACCAATATTCCATGTTTACGGAAACCAATGGAATGGATAAAACCAATGGAAAATTCAAACTGCCTATGGATTTGAGTATGTGTGAAATCACGTAGTTTTCTCTTTAATGAAAGACGAATGTTTCTTAGTTTGTTATAGTTTCCCAAAATTTCTGGATGTTTTAGTTTCGACTAATGCTATTATGTGGGTCTGAGGTACAGAATTGACTCCAATCTTAAGCCTAAAAAATTTTTGGAATCTTAATAATGAGCCTTAGAATTGACTCTAATCTTCACTGAATATAACCAGTAAAATTTTGTAAACCCTAATAATATATGCTTTAGAATTTGTACTACCATACTTTTGAGAAGAACTATGCAAACTTAATCTAAATAGCTAAAGAGTTGAAGCCTTTCCTTCCCGCCTTGAACCTTTTTTCATAAATTATTTTGAAACTTTTTAAATCATGGTTTCAAACTATTTGCTAAGTATCACTTGTAATTTAGTTCAGAGTTCTGATGAACGACCTACTCACTCGATTAGAAACCAGTTATATAACAACGAATCCAAGACAACCAAGTGGAATAACTAGATGTCAAACTTTTTTTCATTTCATAAATGATAAATAGGGAACA
This sequence comes from Tetragnatha versicolor, assembly GCA_024610705.1. Lineage (NCBI taxonomy): Eukaryota > Metazoa > Arthropoda > Arachnida > Araneae > Tetragnathidae > Tetragnatha > Tetragnatha versicolor. Next base: position 1,879,568 of record JANDEH010000038.1, on the reverse strand, counting down.
AAAATTGCTAGAATACTTTTACATCATGAACAAAAAACTTATTAAAAACTAAAGTTCAACTCTTCAATTTTGTATTACGCTTTGTGGCTTCTTTCTCCTCCTTTTTAAACAAGAATTCTCTTAAAATTGTTTCTAAGATTGTCTAACATTAAAATTTAACTGAATTAATTAATAAAAATTTCTTGCACTTCATAAAAATAATCTTCGTCGTGTATTTAAGAGAAAAAAAATTATATTTCATATCTTTTTGAATGTAAATATTTATTTATATTTAAATGAAAGTTTCAAAAAAAAAAAGAAAATTAAAATAATTTAATTTAAATTCGCTCAAAACTATCTTATATATTAAAAAACAAAATTTAAAGTTTTTTTTAAATAAAAATGTATTCATAAAATATATAGGTATGTTAAGCTTTTAAATTTTAAAAGATTCTTGAAGATAGTTATTGTATCCTAATTAATTTGATAATTTTGGTACCCTAATTAATTTGATAATTTTGGTATCCTAATTAATTTGTGCTTATTATTTTTAAGAGATAGACATAATTTTATAATTTTTCTAAAGAAACAGCACAGCAAAATATATTTGTTTACCAATGTGAAAAACCTACAAATTACAACAAGATTCGAGAAAAAAATTTTTTTTGCAAATGTATACTGGTTGAAAAAATTCAATATTAATTCTTATACATACACTGAAATGTAACTTCGTCATATAACTTAATATTAATGGTTTTATATTATTTCAAAGAGTTTTTGCAATAGTTCAATAGACAAAGTAATGGGCTGTAAGAACAAATAATTTAATATAGAACACACATAAACGAATGGTTAAATAGGGGTTTAATATTCTTATTATCTTTCATAAAATGTAATTTCTTAAATTTAAAGCATTTTCACCACAAAATCCAATGAAAGTTAGTAAAAGCTTGGGGCAAAAAGTAAGGGAATGTGGATTTTATTTTTCATTGAGGCTTTTAAGATTCTTTTTGGAAATGTTTCAAGAGAAAAAAATATCTAAAAACAGAGGGAAAATAAGTCTACAAATATAGATTTCGTGCATAATAGATTTAAACGGGTTGTTGAAAGTATAATTAATAAATTTTGATGCATGTATCAATTCAATTTTTTACTATCATATATCAGAGTTACCAAACGTGCATACCTTTTGTTCGTACGAATATCAGCTTTAAGGGTACCTACTGTATCGTTTCCCAACGTAATATTTTGTGGATATGCTCGAAAACAAATTTGAACACATTCAAAATCCATGATTGAGTTTGTTTAATAACTTTTTAATTTCTTAATTTTATCATGCTTTTATATGACTTTTCATTAAAATTGAATAATCGTTATGTAAAAAATATCGATTATTTAAAAAATATCGATAAAAATATCGATTTAAAAATATTTATTATTTTGGAATGACATCGACAGAAAATATTGATTATTTTAAACAATATCTATTAAATTTATGGATAATATAAAGATGAAAATCGATTTTTTTTTGTATAGATATTATGATCTATGTGTACTTTTTTGAAAATTTTCTACAAGATTAAAGGATAAGGAACTACCTCGCGACCCTATCTCATACTTAAATAAGTTCTTGCTTTTAAAATAAATAGATATTTCATATACTTCGTTTCTCTGATGTAACAGGTACTCTCTTGGGTAAAAATCTCATTAAAAATTTCTCTGACATTCATTTCCAAACACAACCTCATTATAATATTCCATTCACTGCATCCCCTCATAACACATCCCCTTTAACGTTTTCGCAATATTCTTATAATAATAAGATAAAATATCTTCACCCTCCATATACCGAAAATCGTTTGAAACGCTGGACTGGAGGCACGCGACCGAAGCCCAAAAGACTTCCTAACTTCCTTTTCCCTAAAAACAATGACTCCCAAAAGAAAACAAAAAAAAACGAAGAAATTGTTTCTGCATGGCAAAGCAATCATGGCACCATGCTACCAGAACACACCTTTTATGTCCATTATTTGTGAGCTTTCTCCTCATAGCTTTCTCCCTTTTGATACGTAAATCGAAAACCCTTGACATCTTTTCATCTTTATCTTCACCATTATTCCTCCTGTAAATAAGTGACCATCGTCTTATATTGGCCCTGTATCCTGTGGTATTGGCCTAATTTGGATGAGAAAGTGACAATTGTTTGTTATCCACCCCAAACGATAAAAAAATTAAATGGCTATTCATCATTATCTTGTTTGAGATGGCATCACCGGCTGTTAGGTTTTGTTTTAATTCAATACGAAAGGGAATTAACACTTGTTGTAACAATGGGAGGAAAATGGGTTGAAACAAACCATCAATTCTCATGAATTTGCATAAATTTACAAAACTCTTTTGAGCCGAAATGTATCTTTTACTTTTTGTAGAATCTTGAAAAGATAATTTCAACACTAACTTGTGTCTTGAAATAATGATGGATACTTTGACTTTTGCTTTAAATCTTTTTATATTTAATGGTATAAAAAGAATAAAAAAGTAAATTTTTTAAAATATCTTAATAGTATGATAATTTTTGAAAATAGTATATCATTTTCTTCCTTACCTCATGATCTTACTCGAATTACGTGTTATATTACGTCTTATTTAATGATTATGAATTACAATGATGTATTCAAAAATAGTTTTGAAGAATTTATGTTTAATGATTTCAAGAACAATTTCTCAACAAATTTAATTTAAATGAATTTTACTTTGGATAAAATATGTATAAAAAGGTTACATTGCTCCTAATAATTATTTTTGGGAATATCAGCATTATGTTTGTAAATGCTGTATAAAACTGTAAACGAGACAAAGTAATTTTGTAACACAAAACTATAATTATCAGGTATTATTTTTTTGACCAAACAATCCAACTTCAATCGATGAATATCCTGAAGAACGCATTCGATCTATCCTCCCATTGGATTCGATCATCAGCGAATCAGAATCAAACACTCCCGACCATTAGGTCATTAAGAAAGGTTTAGGTAGATATGGATTGTGACATCATCAAGGAGCGAGGTCGAAAACGAAAGTGAGGTCGGACAAGTGGTGGAATGCAGAAGCCATGGCCTTACAAAAACGTCAACACCAGACTCTTTTAGCTAGTTCGAAACTGGAGTATGTAATTTGTAGCAAATTAATCCGAAGCCTAACCGGTAGTTCTCTACTTTTCTAAGTGGCGGTGTGATCATTGTATATGTGTTAATAGGTATCAGTCAACTAATAATAATTGAAAAGTTATCGTTTAACCCTCTGATGCCCACTACAAGAAATAACTACGGAAAAATAATTATAGTTTGTCTTTTCCATGTAGTTTAGTACCAAATAAAAAAAAATTTAAAAAAAAATTGTCTTTTAATTTTATTTCAAAATTTAAAAAAACATTTTAAACTGGGGACTTAATCTAAACTTTTGTAAATTATAGCACCTGAAAGTGCAATTATTGCTGCAATATCTACAAAAAATGTTGAATATTGCTGTGTCATGGTTGAAAACTGAAGCTAACTCTTGTAGCATATTTGCTACTATGGGCAGTAGAGGGTTAACCCGTTATGCCCCAAATGGAGAACTGCAGCAAATCTTAAAATTTTAAATATTCAATTTTAATTTATTAAAAATTATCTCCTTATTCCAAAAATACGCTTGTCTTTCCCCACAAACTTTTTTAAAGGTAATTATGACATATTTTATTACAGAAAGCTCCTAACGATGTGACGTCACATGTGCCAGTGGAAATGTGGGAAACACCGTTTTCATCGATACACTAGTCTGTAAAAAAACTAGTGCTCATTGTTTCAAAGCGAGATTATAGCAACAAGCGAGAACAAAGCACATTTCACGTCACAAGCTGTTTCAGCTCAGACACAAAGGAGGATGTTTTTAATTGAAAATAACTTAAAATTTAGGGCTTTGAAAAGCAAATGAAAACATTTTTTGGAGGTTTTAGGCCATTCTAAACACATTAAGATTGAAAAAAAATTTGACTGCAGTTATCCATTATTTTCCTCATCCTCATCCAAAATATGTCAAGTTTACGTAACTGCAACTATAAGTAAACTAAATTTGGCCTTACATGACGAAAATTTGACGAATTTAGAGCATTGGGAAGTGGGACTTTCAAGTCCCGACGGGACATAAAGGGTTAAAGAGTAAATTCATAGGGGGCATCTGGGATACATAGGTTTTACCAATTAAATCACCAGTCTGAAAAGGTCCAAACCCAAGTTTAAGAAAATGAAAAAAAAAGCTACATAGGTAAAGAAATTTTCATTACGTAACTACCAAATTTTTACTTGAAATTCAGATCCGAATTTAGAATTTAGAGTACAGTACAGTCATCGAAAAAATATAAGTATGATCAAGAATATTGTTGTACAGGTGAAAAAGTTGATGTTGAAAATTGGGGGGGAAATCTTTAAAATTACTTAAATTGATATTTAATTATATTTTTATGTTTAAGTCACACGGTACAAAAGTGAGAGAAATAGAAATACTTAGAAAATCAAGTTAAAATTTATTTATTTGAAAGTTATAAATTGTTAAATATTATGCAAAAAACTGCAATTAACTTTTACTTTGGATCCCTTTAATGTTAAAAAACCTAAGAATGTTTTAAATACCTTTTGTTAATGTTATTAAGAAAGATATTGGCCTATTCGTTTATAATTGCAAAGTTTTATTCCCGCTTTATACATTCAAGGTTAAAATAACCCGGGTTTTTTTTCGAAGAAATTTTAAAAATACAGAATAGATTACACAAATATTATTTTTGTATACAGAAAAATACAAAATTACTAATAGAAATAACAATTAAAACAACAGAAATACGTAAATTAGCTTCTGAATTTTTTTTTATTAGTATATTTTTATTTTTCGTAACTAATAAAACTCTAAATAAAAATAGTGTCACACCGCCTTTCATCACATTTCTTCCATGTCACTAATGTGATGACAAAAGTCTTTCGACAGCAGTATAACATAGCACCTTTATTCGAATAGCACATTCTCGAAAGATGTAAAACCCACCTGAGATAGATACATCTCAAAATCCTTTCATCACCTTGGAATAAAAAAAATGAGACTCCACAGATTGACGAGTATTCATAAAAACAGCATATTTTACGTCAGTCCTTGAATCCCAAATGACACCATTTACATCTCTTTAGTCCCACTCCTTGACAATGTCTATGGCCCGTATGTATGTGTCTATCTGGAAGACAGGCAGGCTTGCAATGGCACACTCCAATGGTCTCTCATACATAGAGCTCGAGTCGAGCGTTTCGACGATTTCACTCGTCATCGTCGTTTTCTCACATGGGTGACTAGTGGTTCACTGTGTCGTGGGTGCTTTTTTATATGCTTGGTGGAAGGAGAAGTTGATTTTTCATGCGATGAAATATGCAAAAAAGAGTGAGATCTTTTTGGTTTTGAGTTTTCGAATTGTTTCTTTAGGAGGTTCGTAAATCGCTTAATGTGACCGGAAAGTTTGGGGTGGGAGCCTTTGGGCTCAAGGTTGTGCAGTTTCTTTAGAGTCGTAAAAAGGTTTATGGAACTGTGAAAAGGCAGATGAAATGGTCCTTGAGTTGAAAGTTTAATGTTTTTGTGAGATTTAAAATTGCTTATTTAAAAAGTTTTATAATGTTTTTTTTTGAGAAACAAAGAAAGATAAATTTTGGGCATGATTTTTATTCAGTCATTTTTTCTCGAGTTTCATGATTCACTCATGATATTTAGTGGGAAAAAATCAATCCATTAAATGATCAATAATTTTTTATGTATCTTGCTATATCTTAATCTAAAATATTATTTTCTTATCGCAATTATTAACTTTTAAAAAACTGAAATCGTCTTTGAGTTGAAAGTTTTATTTTTTGTGAGATTTTAAAATTGCTTATTTAAAGAGCTTTATCGTGCATTTTTGAGAAACAAAGAAAAATAAATGCCAGACGTGAATTTTAGAAGTTTAAAAAGACACGTAAACTTTAACACAATGATTTCTATGTTTCATACATCGAATAATGTTTAAATTACTTTAAAAATCTAGCCTCTTATTTATAAAAAAGCTATCAATCGAAGTTACGATAATTGTTTTCCCCATAAAACCTAAAATTAAAAACACCCATCTCGATTTTAACATTAAATAATAACAAAATCAAGAACAAGGATACAGAACTTCATTAGAGTTTAAATTTGCACCGCTTTTTAATACCCCCAATTCATCTCATTAAAAAGATGGATTTAATTATAATTAAAACCTCAAGATTACGCATTCAAATTACAATCGACCAACTTTTTTTACATTCCCATCCGAACTTTCCTCCCTCATTTTCATTAAACGTAATAAGTTTTCATTAACGAAAATGATTTTCCACAGAAAACCTCATAACGGGAATTCCTTAAGAATGAAAATTGCCTACATCTTCTCGCATAACCGAACGAGGTGCTTTCGCTCGCAGTTAGGTAGGTCAACGACCACATACAAGCGAGATGCGTCTGGCCGAAGAATAGGAACTACCGAATGCCTCCGATCCACTGTCCTACGTGAAAGCGATGGTAATTGAGCACTTGTTGTGTCCGATTTCGCTGCTCCATGATTCCTCCTGGGGTTGTTTTTCTTTCGATATTTTTTCCCTTTTATTTAGCATATTTGGGGTGAGACTCACTCAGAGTTGTTAATGTTTATTAGAGTTTTAGCTTTGGATGAGGCGTTTTAAAAAGATTTACCTCATTAAGAAAATGTTGAAACTTTGAAAGTAACTAATTTGTTGATGAATCATGACTAATTGAGCAGAAAACTTTCTGATGCAAAAGTGCTTCCTGTTATCCAGGATGACTTTTTCTTTGATTTTAACTATTTTCGTTAGATGGTTGCAGAATGTTACTTTTAAATATCAACAATTGTAAAAAATGCATTAATTGATTGTAATGTAGACCGTGTTTTCGGAAGCTAAAACGATGTATATATACCTAATTTTATTTCCTTACTTTTTAAACTTAATATTGATGGTTCTTTACTTAGTCTGTGTAATTAAAATTGACTGCTCGTTACCATGGCAACGAAATAGAAATGCAATGGGAAATGACTAGTAGCGAGCCGCCTATTTCATTTACACAGACTATACTACGTGTAATTAGAATAGGCGGTTCGTCACCATGGCAACGCAATAGAAATGCAATGAGAAATGACTAGTAGCGAGCCGCCTATTTTATTTACACAGACTATACTCAGTGTAATTAGAATAGGTGGTTCGTCACCATGGCAACGCAATAGAAATGCAATGGGAAATGACTAGTAGCGAGCCGCCTATTTTATTTACACAGACTATAGGTAAAAAATCAGACTGTAGGTAGTCAGAATCTATGCATAAATTTAAAAACTGAATGAATACTGTGCTTCTGAAAAATTTTTTCGAGTCCTGTGTTTTTTAATACATCTACAACATCGGATGTGCAAATACCATTTTTACTTCACTGTAAACACTCAAAGCATATTTAAAAACAATTTTTTTGTCTCTAAGTTAACAACACTTTAGTTTGTGTTGTGAGTTAGAAAAATACATTTTTGTGTTGTGATAGTGTTCTTATTATGTTTGAAAAGTGTTGCAATCCAAAAGTAAAAAAATAGTGCTGTAAAGTGTTGCTAAAATATTACAGAGACAGAAAATATGTTCTTATAATATTGTTTTGATCTTTTACTTAAACTTAGGAACACATTCCTAAACACTATTTTACACTATTTTAAGAACATGCTGACATATTTTACAACACTACTTTGAGAACACATTTCTGAAAAGCAACACTTTTCATGTATTTTCAGATCACTATCACAACACACTAAAAAATAAAAGTGTTCTAACTACACAAACTACAGTGATGTTAACTCGAGGACAAAAATGTATTCTTAAAAGTGTTGTAAGGATTTGAAATATACAACTATATTACTTTGAACAAGGCCTATTTCATCAAGTACCTACTGCTATCAAGTATCACCATCGTACCACGAATTACTAGAAGAGAACAGTCTAACACCACGTTTTCCCCATTCGTTTAAAATTCTAAACCTCTCATTACCCCAAGATTTCCAGCCTCATGTGGATCCATGCATATATTTTCCCTGAACTCATTCATTCGGAATGGTCGACGTCTGTTGGGGTGTGAGAAGACTCACGCGACGCAGACCTACCTTTTGTGCATCCCTCCGTCAAGGAAGTGACCGTTGTCACTGTGAATAATTATCATCGATGTCTCCCACTGAGTTGTCTATGTCTATCTTGGACAAGGCGGTTTTCCCAATGTCACGCCTGGTTGAATGTTGGCTTTATTTGAGTTGAGGCTTTTGCAGGAGATTATTCTTGGTGGGGATACTTTGGAAAAAGTTGGTTGTGGTCTTCTGAAATGGGTTGGTTGTCAGCTTTTGTGTTAGCTTTTTGAAGGGATGTTATAAATGGTTGTGATGTTTCTTTCCCGATATTTGTTTTCGAAGTTAAAATTAGCTCGTGAGATATGTGAACTTTTTGTAGAATAATTATTTCTGTTTTTGGGTTGAATAAAAATTGTTTCTTTTGCTTAGGAAAAATCACATATTGGTTACCTATGAGTCATAAATTGTTAGGAATATTTTCTTTAAATGTGTTTATAAAATCGGACATTTTCCCCATTTCAGCACGAGTTGCTCAAAATGTTCTTTAATTGTTGCATGGAGGACATTAAAATACCCTTCTCTGGGTAGTGGTTAATTACGAAAGTTCTAAATGTAATATAGATACCTACGTTTTAAAATAGCTTCCTTCTTATTTTTAATACGCTCCAAAACATAATGTTTCATCAATTTATTTGAGAAAAATTCACTATAAATTAATATATAGCTATTAATTTGAATTATATTTAGTATTTCTGAGGTTACCTAATCATTTTTAGCTTTATAAGTAACCTACTCTTTATGGTAAAATATAAGAGAGTAATAGTAGTAATAGTACATTGCAGAAAATGTTACTGTTAAAATTTCATTTGAAATTAATTTAAAATTTATTTTTCCAAGCATATGTATTTAAATTTTGAAGCATGGAAGTGTGGTCTCCTATTAGTCTCCTCTCTAGTCCTCCCCTCTCTAATCTAGTCCTCTTAGGTCTCCTATTCCCTTATGCCTTACCCAAACTGTTTAAAGTGATTTTTTATATTTAATATATTCTTCTTCATACCTAAAACTGTACCACGGGTAAAACCCGTCTTAAAAATTTATAAAGTTGTATAAACATCTAGATTTTTGGCATCTTTTTACTCTATCATTAATGTCTCTTAAAATATTTCCATAAAATTTTCTTCGCTTTTAAACCCTTTCTTATTTTGTATCTAAATGGTAAAATATTCGGATTCCTTTATTTGTATGATAATTTGACTAAAAAAAGAACGAACGTACTACACTTGAAAGGATCTGAAGTACACCGAATTATCTTCAAAATGCACAGAAAATGCTCACAGCACGATAAAAAAAAGTCGTGCACTTCCATTATCATCCACAACCAGAATAATACTCTTACTTCCCCTACCAGACCATACCAACCATTTAATACCCATCCTTGTAAAGCAAAACGTGCACTATCTAGCGATAAGGATCAAGCCCAACAATAGACGTCCGAAAATAAAACACATCGTGCTTAACGGCAACCGTACAAATCCGATTAACTGCGATATCCAGCAAAATGAAGGCTTTTCCTCTCAAAAGTCTTCCCAATGCCACTCGTTGCATCGTCCATGATATTGAATGTGACTTGGGCACGAGAGATACAATGGAAAGCGTGTTGTAGTTGGATGAAAGAAGAGATTTTGAGAGTCGCTCTCTTTCAGTGGTTAAAGGGTACTTTCCATTATTCTTTTTTGTTCCATTGTCGCGAGGCAATCTCGCTTGGCATGCGAGCGAGATCCTGGATTTCCCTATTCATGAAAAGGACGCTGTGATGATTAAAAAGGAGAGATTTTTTGGAAGCGGGGAAATGCCCTTGTGGTATTTTTGGAGATATTTCTGGTGGTGCCTTTTTTATGGGGTTTTGTGCAGAACTTTCCACCAATAAAATTTTATACGAGTCTCTATGATCATTATTTGAGTTTAATTTAAACTGTTCAAGAAAAGCTGAAAATTTCTTTATTGATTTTCTAATTTGTTTCCTGAAGATAGACAATAGAATCATTCGATTTCAAATTTTACATTGAATTTAATATCAATATATCTTTATGAAATAACTAAGATAGAAGAAGCTAACTCTGAAGTATATTGAATAGTGTCCATTAAATTTCTTTGTACAAACTAAATATCTATCTAATTGTCAATTAAACAATGTTGAAATTTCAAGTTTTTAGTTCAGCTTTCCAAAACAAATAGATAATAAGTATTAGTGAATATTAATTGATAATTAAAAAATGGTCGATAAGATTAAGAAGGTTTTAAACAGAAGATTGATAGATTTTTAAGTATAATTTTTTTTAGAATGAAAATGGCTTTACATAACATTAAACTAACATCGTTGTAATAAATCTTTTCACAAAAAGGTCCATCGTAAGTTTCTTCAAAAAAAATTTAACTAAAAATGTCAATGGAATTTGTTATTTGGATTGCTTTTTACATTAAAAAAGAGGAAAGTTCTGGGGGTCTTAATTATAGGGTTCTATCCCGTTATCTCTCATTTTCATAGACATAACCCACAATACTATCAAAAATGCAAAACTCAATGAAAAAAATATCCTCGACCAATCAGCTCTTCCTAAACAATCAAACTCGTGTCCCGATCAACCCGGATACCACCGAGAACCAATTTGCTCATCTCAAGGGCCGCTCGCTCACTTCCGATTCGATCCCTGACGAACAGGGAAGAGCGAAAATTCCCGTCACATCAAAGGAAAAACGAGGGTGATGCCAACTGCCAAAAGAAATAATAATAATAATAATAATAATAATTGCTTTTGTTCCGTCCGACACCTCCAGTCACGACTCATATTTGTTCCTTTCAATAAAGGGTAGGGACTATAGATTCATCGACATTTCCTTGTGATGTCCGTCCATCCTTTGTTCTTCCATTTTTTCTGATACTAAACGAGGTTACGAAAGAGAAAAGAAAGTCCGGTGACGAAGAATTCTTCATCGGGGTTTAGCCGAAGAATGGGTGATTCCGGTCCTTTTTTATGCAATGGACATGATGAGTGTCTTTTTTTTGTTGAATGGGAAGTTCGTTGGTTTCGATTTAATAGTGTCGAATTATCTCATCTTTATTATTGTATAAGAACAAAGGCTTTCACGACCGGATGGGTTAGAATAAAAGTTTTCTTCCGGGCAATTAGGCCGTGGTCGAAAGGTAGATGTTAAAGGTCCAAACGTTTCGTCTGCAACTTCGGCAGACATTATCAATGGGCATAAAAGGCTAAAAAATCTCTAGAAAGTCAAAATCAAAATCAAGATTACTGCCGTCTGCGTGGTCGAAGGTTATATACAGTTGGAACATCAACAACTGGATGCGATGCCACACCAGACTCAAAAGCGATAACTGCAGCGGGCGAGTCCATCCTAACATCGATAGACGACTTCGGAAACGAACCACTAACCACAGCTGGCAAAGGTGCAGAGGTCGACTCCCGATCCGAACTCTCAGGCCTGTGACCAAAGGCAGCCAATACAGGAAACCACGTTCTATTCATCCTGAGACCCTCCTCCTTTCTATTGATGTTGTGAGGGTGCTTAAATATTTCAATAGCCTCCCTCTGGAGGCGCGTATAATAATGTGTTGTAGTAGACAAGACCTCTGTTTCGTCGAAGTTTATGGTGTGGCCCGGTGCAGATAAAACATGTTCAGCTATGGCCGATTTCTCAGGTTGCATGAGTCTGCAGCTACGTTCATGTTCTTTTAGTCTTGTCGAGATGCTACGACCTGTGGTCCCGATGTACACAGCGCCGCACGTGCAAGGTATTCTGTATACCCCGGCAGCGGAAAGGGGGTTTCTACCATCCTTGGCTGACCTGAGTGAATTACGGATTTGCCGTGTTGGTCTGTAAATGGTTTTTAACCTATGACGTTTACATATCTTTCCAATGCGATCAGTTACCTTATTGATATACTGTAAGAAAATCCTACCACAAGTAGGTGTTTGATTGGATTCCACATTGGAACCATATCTCCGAGGATTCATAGCTCGTCTTATTATTGTGCTTTTGAGTTGTGGTTTTCTTCAATGACCAGGTTATAAAGGGGATGAATGAATGGCATTGTGGTTTTTTTATTGATGTAAATTAGCGATTAAGTGGGGGATCAACTGTAGAGGAAGGTTTAGGAGCAATATGTAAATCGTTCTCATGTTTTTGAAATGTAACGTAATGTGATTTATCAAAGGGTTATTACTTTAACTTAATACTTCATAAAGCGTTTTTGTAAGGGATATTTAACTGCGTGATTACTTTTATTGTTGGTATTATGTTAAATATTATTTATTATTTCCACAACTGTTCTCCTGTAGTTCTGTAGCAATCAATTATTTTAATTTATCCCTATTCTAACCTATTTTCTTTCTTAGTTTTATTACGTTTTAATTTGTGCAAAGTTTCGTAGAATGTAAATATCTATATATTTCTTAGCTCTAATATTAATAAAAAATCCTATACCTTCAAAAGAATCGCTCAATAAGCAACTTTTCATTGACAATTTCACCTTTTCTAAAATGACATGGTTGAAAGATTGATATTTTTAGTCTCAATTAATTAATAATAAAAAAACTTCGTAAAAGTATTTTAAAAGAGAGTTTGAAACAACCTATAAGTGACGGTTTTAAACCTATTAATAACTATTATATTTTACTTGTAGAGGAAATAAATAAATAAATGGTTACATCAGCTAAAAATACTCTGCATTACTCTTCACTTGCGGTAATTAATTTTTTATAAGAGAAAACTAAATTGAGACAACAGTCTATAAAGCATTTGGAGTTCAAACTGAGGATTTTGTAGTTATAAATTTTCAAAACTACATTATCAGACAGAATTTTTTAATAATCGAATATACCCTTTAGTTTCCCTAAAATTATTTTAAATTCCTACATGACTAATGGCATTATTCACATCTACTCAGCCATTGGTTGAGGAGCAGCTAAAGAGAGAAAAGGTGATTTTTGCTAATTCTGATTGGTCTTCATAAACCGATGGTTAACCACTGGTTAAATGGCTATGAATAATGCCATAAAAGTTGAAAAACCTTTGTATACACAACCTCCCCAAGTTTTCCCTCGGTTAAAAACAGTATTTCGAGTCAACAGACTATGATGCCCTGGCCAAAGACTCTGAAGGCCATATCTCCATTGTTCAACCCTAAATTAAAGCAAATCGGAACCTCCACCCTATTTTAAAAGCCTGTTGGAAATTCACCTCTTGACCAAGCACTATCTCCAATAGCTTTCACTGTTATTTCGTTATCCTACCTGTTGAGTTGATACAGAACATTGTCCTTGAGGCGGGACCCTTACCGAACATTGCTCCCGAGAGCACGTGATGATTGTAGCGTAGGCAGGTTGCGAAGCCTTGACACATCCATCCCAGAAAAACCAGAGAAGAGGGGGTTGAGGTCCCATTTCTGTGGAAATAATTTTATAAGGAAAGGGATGTGATAGTTGCGACATTTTAGTGCACTTTTTTTTAAGGAAGTGTGTGGTTTGGACACTCTGAAGAGCTTTGTTGCAAAATTGGATCCCCAGGAAGATGAAGAAACAGTTTGCGAAAGTAAATTTCTTTTTTTATTAAGAGTTTCTTATTTATTATGTCTTTCTTCAAGATCAGGCTGGTATTGTTTCAGTTGTCTCTTGAAAAGTGTGGAACAATCGACCTGTTTGATGGAAAATCCTCTCGACCTATCTTTTTGGGAAAATACTCCCTGTTCTGTGAAATATTTTTATACATTGTTGAGTGCTTTTTGAAAATAGACGTTTTCTTTGATTTAGTGGAAAATTTTTACTTGCTATGTTTTATGGATTCTTACAATGTAGCGAAAGTATTTCCTCCTTCCTGTAAATCTTCCGTGTACATTTATTAACAGCTAAGATAGAGGATCTATTTTTCTCGTTCAATTACCCTATAATATTAGTGTTTGAAGTAATACCTCAACAGGCCCTGATTTACAATTGGGCCATTCAGGCCCGGGTCTAGGGGCCCCCTAATTTAGAAAGGTTCTCGAAATCTCAAATTTATCAGATATTTAAATGTAAAATTAACAACAAATCATATATTTTTGGAATGCAAACTAACACTTGTTTTCAAAAAATTGTAAAACAAAAATCTAAACTTACGATTGTAAGGCACTTTTTGGTGACATCTTTAAAAACGTCAGGAAGTTAATATGAAGTTATCAATTATGTTGTGTTATAAACTTGTTTTTATGATTAGCATTTAATATAGGGGTTCTTTTTTGTATATCATTTTATTCCAGGGAGAGGATGCTTCCATTTGTCAATAGTTTGAATATTTGATACTGAAAGTTTCTGGAGTGGATTACAATAAGGTTAGAGTGATAAATTTTCAACAATGGAACCCTTATCAAAATAGCAAAATTTTTTTTTCATAATTTATTGATTTAAATCTATCGTTTTTCGTTTTTCAGTGTTAACTTGAAACTTTTTAGTATTATATACTAGTTTTTAACGTGAGCACTAGTTAGAAAATTTCCAATAGAGCATATTTTCAGAACGTATTTTCCAAAACGCCTCTTTTTCTAAACGGAAAGGGAAACAGACCTCCCGCGGGGTCTCTCGAGACCACAACTCCCGAAATAAATCATCAAGAAGGAAAATCAACCATAACCGCCACTGTTGTTTCAAACGATTTTACGAAATGAACAGAGAGAGAAAAAAAATCGGCAGGACAGTGACCCAAATCATTCGAGGTTACCAAAAGGTGGCATGGTCACGTGGTGAGGTCGCACTATGGCGGTAATTTCCTGAAAGTGGTTTTCATTCTGGCAAAAGTGAAAAGCTACTCGCCCCAATCTATATTTAGCAATATAAACACAAGCCGTTAGGAATGCTCATAGATTAACACAGGTGTCTGTTTCTCCATTGCTGATGAAGCTTCTTTTCGTTATAAATATACCCACGTCCATTTGTGTCACAGTGTCGCTTCCTTTAGCGCATGTAGTTGTTTCCCCTTTATTAGAGTTATGTCATGGGGGATGATGAGAATTATGTCAAGTATACAAATGCTAACCTGATTCCATCAAGTATAACACACATTGGTGTATGAGAAGTCTTTCTCGTCTTTTTTTTCTACCCGAAACATGCGTTGACAATTTATAAAACACGTGTTTTATTTATGGGGTGTTGTTAATGGTGTCCTTTTGTTTGACAAACTGGAGGAAGTTTAAGAAGGATGTAGGAGTTTGCGTTTTTTTAAAGGAGAATCATGCTTTATGCAAATTTTGTTTTCTTTAAACACCTGTGTCTTATTTCTAACTCAGGAGATTTAAGATTGTTGTTATTATTTCACTAGAATGTTTAATAAAAACAGACATGGTCCATTTCAATAAGCTGTTTGGCCTGTTTAGTCTAATTCTTAAAAAACATTGGAAATTGATACAAATTAGTGTTCTACTATATTGAGGTATATGAAAATATATTTTTTGTATCAATATCGCCATCCCCTAAAAAGTTGTATTTTTATATTTAGACTAGACTGTAAAAAAATATTATTTCCCATATACTACTTAAAACTCCTGTTTTTTCATTCAGTTTTTTCTAACCACACAAGTGATTTTACAATAAAAAAAGATTTCAAATATTATCTTATACAACCAATCAAACATATATTTCCCATGTACTCTTATGCAAATGTAATAGTAGTTATAATAATCTTTATTTTATATTGACGAATAATACAAAATACAGCACACACAAACATCAAAAAACTAATTGAAAAATGAAAAATTATTCCTTTAATTTTCCCAATTAGTTTATTGCAAGAATTATTTTAATTACATAAAATCCTTTCACCCCAAAAGAATCACTGATTCTAACCATTACATAACAAGAAAGTAAAACGACACAAGCTCAATTGCAAAAGAGCAAAAACGCGCAATTCTCAACATTGAGAAAGGCCGCGATGTTGGTTTACTAATTACCATTTTGAAGTGAGTCAACAGCAATTAGAATCACAACATCGTGGATGGAACAGCTATAAAAACAGCAGTGCGTCAATTCGAAATTCATTACACCCATTAAGAAAGGTTCTGCGTCGTTAACTCTTTTTCCAAAGCCAGTTCAAAAGCATTCCCTCGTTCTGAATGAACACACAGAGAGCATGTGTGTTCATTTTTTAGAACGCCATCTTACCTTAACAACTGAACTAATTAATAATGCAGATATAGCTAATTTTATGTATTATCTGAAAGCGTTATTGTCTATTTTCGCTTATTAATTTCTTGGTTGATTGTTTCTACACTATAATATGGTTCCCTATTGATTTTTTTAGAGAATGCCTTTATTCATATCCTTATTTAAGGCGTTTTAAGTTACTTCAGTAGCTGTTGTATAATTGTTCTAACTAATACATAATGCCATAGTATTGGTATTGATATTTCATGAGTGCATTAGATATAATATATGTCTTTCATATTTTGGAGCAAAACGGTTTTCAAGATAAAAATCCTTTTATTGGATACTTAAATAAATTCCCATCATAATCCTACAAGTTTATTATTCCAAAAATCTGCACAAAATTTAAAAGTTATGTTTTTTTTTAATTTTAGGTACTTCTCAGTATTATAAGGATCGAGATTATGCTTGAATTGCCTCAAATAATTAAATATCAAATTTAACACCATGCTATAAGGCTGTAAGTGTTTCTTTTAATTTTTGTTACATGTTTATGTGTAAGTAATAAAACGTATCAAAATTGTCCGATTGGAGAGATTTTCACCCGGCTAATTCTAAAGTACTTCATTATTTAGGTACTTTTTATTAATTTATTTTTCATTATTTTATTATAGCATTGAACCTAATTATCGAACAATATTTATTAATTATAAAGAATTAGTATTGAAAGAAGTAGATTAGTAATGAAGAAAGAGAGAGAAGAATTAGTATTGGTTAGAAGAGTAAAATCGATATTACGTAAAATGTGAACAGTTAATAAGACAAAAAACATAGAAGTCATGACTAAAAAACAATCAACTAAATGTCCATCCTTCTCATATTCCTGACCTTAATTAAATTTAAGGATTCTCAATGATGAACGGTTGAAATAACAGTGTTTTGATTCACTTGACTGAAAATAAGAACTTAACGGAAGCATGAAAGAAACCATCAAAAAGATGGATGAGATAGTATCACTTATGTTAGTTCTTTATCTCAATAGAACCAAGCATGTCTTTCTTACAAAAAGGATGCTAGTTGCATGAACAAAGATTTTTGATAGAACTTAATTTTATAACTTTTATGAAATACCATTGTATTTTTCTATACTTTTTATTTTAATTTCATTTGTAAATTCGTGTTATATGATGATACAGTTGAATAAAATTTTTTCTTAGATAAAAAATATGGAAAACAAATGCTAATAATTTTAAATACTAAGCTAAATGGAAGATTCGAAATGACAACGTTTATTTTGCACATTCAATTAAAAAAGATTAATCTTTATTAATTGAATCTTTATTAAAGGATTAAATTTATTTTATTAAAAGAATCTTTAATCACTTGTTATTAAAAGAATCGTTGTCATTTTGAATCTTCTACTTATTGCACAGTTTGCCCTCATTGCATTACTAAGCTAAATGGTTAGTTTTTTAATAATATCCACAATAAGGGAAAAGTGAAATACAGATACAGATTTTTGCATTTTAGTAAAGCCATTTTGCTTTACTAAAACTACAACGTATAGCGCAATTTAAAGACGCCAAAACATTTTTACAAGAAATATTTTTTCTGAAACTGATAAGATCCCTTTCTTCCCCATGGACAATTTATTACAACTCTCCTTAATTCCTTTTCTTAAAGAAATTTTATCATGATATCTTTGTGTTTAATTGACTTTTAAAAGCTAAAACGTATCTCTAAATTTAAAACATTAAAATCACAATATAATACCTATAAAACATTTTCCTTCTTACAAAACTGCTTTTATTTTTTCCATATGATAGGTTTAACTATTCTATTTAACCATCCTTTGAGCTTTTAAAAACACCATATCATTGTTTTCAACGTTACGAATAGACTGCGTTTGGAATAGGATAATTTCCATGACTTTTTGATATTTTAATATAATAATATTAATATTAATCTTTACTAACAAAAATATAAAACATTAAAATTGAAAATAGAAAAACATATGCCGAGTGAAAAAATAAATCCCGTCCAAGCGTAAGAGAAATTAATACAGGGTGATTCAGAAATAATCATCAATAATTGGGGGGGAGGTAGAGGGGCCCTAGACAGGCATATTTCGAATAGGGATGGTGGGGCGCAGCCTTGCCGATAAAGAGCTAGGACCTAATGTAGTGCGAGCGCGTTTCAAAATGCCGTTTGTAGAGGACCCGTGTGATGAAACAAAACATAATATAATTAAAAACATCATTGAATGAGGTACAGGATTATCCTTAATACTTAAATTCTTAATGTGATAGAAATTGGACCACTTGCTAAACCGTGGGGTGAGTTTTAAAACGTGCAATATTAATCTCTTAGTCAAACAATGGAGTTCCCTTAATGGTATTTAGAAAAATGATGACAGGGGAAGGACTTTTCAATGATCAAACAGTTTCAATGATTAATGTTACGATCATTGAAAATTCCTTCCCCGATCATCATTTTTCTAAATAAAATTAAGGGATCTCCGTTCTTTGACTAAAAGATTAATACTGCACTTTTGAAACTCAATCTAAGGTTTAGAAAGTGGTTCAAATTCTATCGAATTCATGGTGTAAGTAGTAGGGATACTTCTTTACCTCATGCAATATATTTTTTTTATTTTATTATGTTTTGTTTCGTCACACGGGCCTTCTAAATACGGCCTTTTGAAACGCGCTCGCACTACATTAGGTCCTAACTCTTTAACGGTAAGGCTGCGCCCCACCATCCCTATTCGAAATATGCTTGTCTAGGGCCCCTCTACCTGCCCCCCAATTATTGATGATTATTTCTGAATCACCCTGTATATTAATTAAGAAAAAATGCAAATAAAAGAAAAGAAACAAAAGTTGGATAAAATATTAGACAAAAAAGCATGCTTCAATGTGGAGTTAGATCCAGGTCATCGATGGTTACTGAAAATTCTTTAAAGATATTTTAACACATTTATTTTAAAGACAGTGTACAGATATGAATTAAATTCATTTTTTAAATAATTTTATCTCTATTTGCTTTGTTTGGCACCAAATGCCCTAAACCTAACCAAATCACCCTAAATTCTCTACAGAATGCATTCCAAATTCCATTTCACTTTCGAAAAATCCAACAGTCCTTGATCTGCATTAGAATGAATGGGAGCGACAATACGCGGAAACAGTAGGGAGGAAGAGAAGAAGAGATTTGCGAGATGCTTCGAAACTCTTCCTGCCTTTCACTTACGTAGTATTTCACACGCCACAGAACTCCGAAATTTGGGTGAAATACCGCTAAACGCATCGCGACACATTTTTGTGCGGCAGCTTAACTATTCCTATTTTTACAACTGGCAGCGGTTTGCGCCTCTTCTCAACCTTATCAGCTTACCTGGGGATCTAGTAGATTTTTATCATCGTTTTGTTAGCCAAGAGTATTTGGCACTTATGACACGTTAAGTTGTAAAAATTGCTTTGAGGGAGAATTAAAGAAAAAAGTTTGAGGATGGGTTATTTTTGTGAGAGTTGTAGGTGGTTGAGGATGATTTTTGCTGCGGGATCTAGATTTTTATCGTTATCCATCTTCCAAATGGTGTTAAGACTAGTTTGGTGTTTGGCACTTCTTTTGACATAGTTACTAAAATTGCTTGAATGCAATTAATAATAATAATAATAATAATAATAATAATAATAATAATAATAAACTTTATTGACAAATAATAGGAAGAAACACATAAAATAAATACAAATAAAAAACATTATGATACGCCCAGGGGAAACAAAAGATCCCATACGGGCGTAATAGAAATTAATACAGTAAAAATACAATGGAAAATAACAAAAAAAAGAGAAGACAAAAAAAGAATACAAAAACACACACAAAAAAAAGAATTCTAGAGCAAATTGAAATAAATACATTAAGATTTAAATATCAATTAAAAATACATTGTGATTCAATAATAATAAAAAAAAATAAGTTTCAAAACAAAATATATTGAAATTAATTATTTTTGTTTTCTATTGGCAAAGTCTGGCTGCTGCAAATATACTATCGCTTCATAATGATTTAAAAATATAAGTCTATGTCGTTTAAATTAATAATAAGAAGAAAAAGTTCGCGCTTAAAAGTAGAACACTGTTCAATATTTTGGAGATCTCGGGGCAAATTATTATAAAATTTGGGTGCTAGATAGAAAAAATGCTTACGGAAAATTTCTTTAAAAAATCTAGGAATTTTATACACTTCATTTGGCCTTCTTTGGGATACGTTTTCTTTTAAGTTACAGATCGATTTATTACGGTGCAAAAAAAGTGAAACACGGTATAAAAAATTATATCTTAAAGGTAATAATCTCAATGTTCTAAATTTTAAAGGGTTTGAGTACCTAGGTTCAAGAATTTTAAAACACTTATTTTGAATTGAAATTAAAGGTAATAAATTTGATTTGTAATCACCTCCCCATATTATGATACCATAATTAATTAAAGAATAAAACCAAGAATAATACCAAGAAGAATTAAGAACAGATTTTTAAAATAAGATTGATACGGTTTTAATTGAGATGTTTTTGTAATTGCTACCCACTTTTGATATAATTATCCAGTCCCTGTGGCATGTAGCTTGCTCATTTGCTTTCAAGTTTACAATCCTAAAACTTTTTTATAAAACATAAAATATTTCTTTCATATGAATAAGTACTTTTATAAAAATGAGCTTGTTCTATTATTTTTTAAGCTATAAATTACATAAAAGAATTTTTAAAATTCTATAATTCATTGAACCTTACAGAGGTTATGAATTTTTTTCCATCATCATACATATCTATAAAAGGTTGAAATCCCCATATGTGATCAGCTTTTTACCTTTTCAATATCATGTACCAGTAATTTCCTTGGGACGTCTTCAAACACTTACAAGCTTTTTCTAAACTACGCCTATACGTCATGGCTGTCATGCATTCATTTATAACTTCTACTGCTATTACTTCAATAAGAATTTATTTAATTTATTTTTTATATTTTTATGAGTTTAAGAATATTGAATTTAAAACAACGTTGACATAATTAGACTCTGTTCATTTTGAACTGGCGCTTGAAAATATTTCCTTCCCCCACCACCGATCGGTAACCATAGCAACTATCTTCGTCAAAGTGACGAAGAAGGCTTACTATTGGCTGCTCAAAGAGCGTAACTATGGTTACGCTTCTAGCGTGGGGGAAAGCACTATTTCTCAAGCGCTAATTCTAAATTAATAGAGTATAGCGTACTACCTTATGGCCTTTAACCCCCTAATGCCCACTACAAGAAATAACTGAGGAAAAAAATTTTTTTTCCATTATTCGTGAAGTTTGGGGCCAACAAACATAAATTACAAAACAATTTTGAAATTGGGGACTGAACGTAATTTTTTAAATTATAGAACCTGAGATAAGAAATTATTGTTGCAATAACTTAAAAACATGCTGAAAACAGAAGCTATTTTGCTACATAGCTATATATTTGCTACCATGGGCAGTAGAGTTGTTAACTACATAAATTGAACACCGAAGACGCATCCGTAAATCACTTCAGTTCGGATCATTTTTCATTTTTAATAGGTGAAGGTTGAGTTGCACGTTTGGGAGGTGTTTTCTGCTATAAATAACAATGACTTAATTTGGTATTCCAACTCCTATACTCATGTCTGTTCACTCGGTGGTCATCCGAAGGGCACAATTCCAAAGTTAATTTAATACTTCAGAAAAACGGCATGGCTTCAACCGCAAGTGCGACAAACACTGACCAAACCTCCTCTTACATAATAATAATTGAAAGTAGCCGCTCGCTCAACACATATAGGTCATCTTCCGTCTCATCGGAACCGGGACAAAGAACTCTACCCCCCCACACACCGCATCCATCATCCAAAAAAGAAGAGAGGAGGGACCGGTAAACATTCCGGTAAATGTAGGTAAGAACAACCAGCTATCCCACTAACCTTAGCAATGAACCCAGGCTTATTGGCTTGTGGTGTGGTTGCAGTTAAAGTAATTGAGCGGATGGGACGCCCACCACCTGTTCATCAGGACAGATCCAGGGTGAGCCCGCGGAATCGGGAGCATCATCCGCTATTATTGTTTCTTGGTGTGACATCACACCTTGTTTGCAGAAGGGGTAAGACGATGGAGCTATTTCGGAGGGTTTGTAAATGTTTGAGGATCGTTGGAATTGGGGATGCGGAGCAACCCAATTTGGTTGAATGAGTGAGGGGTGTGAGCTTTCGTTGGTTTGGGCATGATGTAATTATTGAATTCTTTTAATTTGACGTTCTAGCCGCAAAAAACTTACCATAGGATGCAATGGAAATCTTGGAGGGTGTAGGATTCAAAATGTTAAAGGATGGTATTGGTGATTCTTTTTAATCAGTAGAAAGTATGGCAAAACATTGTTCTATCGTGTTTTCAATGAGAATAGTTTGATCCACTTTTCTTCCGACTCTTCGAGCTATTGGAAACCAATAATCTTCATAAGGGGAAGTTTTTGAGATTATAAGTACTTCAGTTCTCTCTCATGATCGGTTAAAGTAAATGGGTTGATCTTAAATCTTAATTCTTTCACTATTCTTGATAATAGTATATACTTTATGGCAGAGAATAAAGAGCTAGGGGGTCAATTACATGTCTAACTTCGGTCTTAACAAAAGCTTAAAGGTGTGTCAATGTGGCTTTTATCCGAGTATCTTTCTTGTATCTAATCGCGTATCTATCTTGCGCAATCTTTGTATCTGTGGCTTTTTAGTAATACTTACTGGCAAACATACCATTATTATACCGTGCTGATGAGTCCTAACAAGGACGAAACCGGTCCACGGTTGGAGGTGACGCTTGAGAGTTGTGAGTTTACACTTATTGTCCGCTTAACCAGCAATAATTGGTGAAATACTCCTTTCATTTACTGTGTACAGCTTTCACAAGTTAAAAACATTAAATGTGTGTTAACTCGTAAAATCCTTTCAAATTTGAACTATGCATTATTTTACTCCCTGCGTGGTGAATCTGTAAGCAATCAATTATAGTTCTTTAAGCAAATTCCAAACAAATATGACTTCTAAAACGGTACAGGGTATATCAATGTATAGAGTGTTTTCAGGTGACGACCATTTATTTTCTTCCTTGCTGTAAGTCAAACAGTCTGTTGCTAAGGCCTTTGCTAGGTGCGGTGGTAACTGTTGCTGTCATGTGACTGTAAATGCTCCAATAGAAGCATTCCATGACAAGTTATTTTCTTTTAACTGTTAACTGCTGTAAGTCAAATAATCTGTTGCTAAGGTAGGTCCGAGTCATGTGATTTAAAATGCTCTATATAAAAGACAAGGATATTTTTAGTCTTGTTTTGTGTGGAGGAGTATGAAACGCGCAACCTTTCGGAGTATCAAGGTCCCAACAACTCATGGTACAAAACATAGTGTGACAAACACTTCTCTTGGAATTCTCGGCACCTCTGTTCTTGACATAGTAACACAAATAAACAGAAAGGCAATAAGAACCGTCGTCGTTCTGCCGTCAGCTGGTTCGGGTAGAAAAGGAATCGGACCTGCGAAAGATTTTCTTCACGCCCACCCTAAGGAGAAGGAGGAGAGCATACTGGTTTGATAAGTTACATCACGGGTTTCGTAATGCCGGATTCTCTCTAACCTGAGTCAGAGATGGGACAAATGCAGTATAGTATATCCATTTGATGCTGCTGCAATTCTAGTATTGCTTCGTATCGTATGACCAAACTATCTGGGAGGCGTACCAAAGCATTTGGTTGTAAAAGTAATGAGAATTATGTAGGAAAGGGTAAGTCTAGGATCTGTTGGGGTCAAGAGTAAAAACCTGAGCAGTTCTTGCTACGTGTGTAGTTTGATGAAATGATTGATGAATTTGATACTTTTTTGAATCATTAGCTCGTTAACTCCTAAGTGAAAAGTTACATTAAGATTCATTCACTTTCACAATTCATGCTGAGGGATTAACTCCTGTGAATCCCTAGTTTGCATTGAATGAGTTAAGGAGTAAAATGCTAATTTACACTTTCCACTTTTGATGATTCCTCCGAAATGAAGATAAAAAAGAATGAATGTGAATACTTTAGGTTTTAGATATAAGTTCACCAGTGCTTTTCATTATTGTCCTGCAATGTAAACTACTCATGTTCAGCTTGACAATTTTAATTCGAACTAAATTTTATCGCGGCTATAGACAGTTAGGACCCAACTAAGACCATTTACTGTGACTCAAGAGAAGAAAAAAACATTCCATGAATCATCTTTCTAGAAAGAAAATACTATAATAGTACCCTTTTCAAAATATGGATTATTTCTTGGAGAACTTCACTTGTCTTTTTATATTACTGAAGAAGATTTATTCACCATCCCAGGTATTTTTTATGATAAAACTTATATAAAGATCCAAGATAGTATTGGATTGTCTTTTGCTTTGATTGTCCTTTAAATTTTTCCAGTTTTCCGTCCATACAAAGTCCATCAGGAAATTCGTAGAAAGGGAAAACCAAAAATTGCAAAGTTAAATTATCTATAGTGTTTCACTAATACGTATGTTGCGATTAGATTGAGTAAATTTATTTGATGAACCCAATGTAAAATTTCAAACCCATAACAAACTCTGCAAATTCGGTCAGCAGACACAAGAAGTCAAAAAACCCTTTCTTCCCCAGGAAGATGCACGCAATTTCTTTCACGGGCTCTTCCACGTGACAACTCCGATGTGAACGTCCCTTCACTCGATCAGCTGGCTGTTGCGTCACAGGTGACGTCACGGGGATAACCTAGAATGAATTTCTTCTATACGATGATGATGGTTCCGAAGAAGATGCCGTTTTGGGGGCAGGGGATAGCATTTCATTAAGTCTCACCCTGGGGACATTTTCGCGGTTGTTTTTTTTATGCTTTGCCTCGGTAAAATTTCATTTCGCTGATGGTTGCGTCACTTATAAGTAGGTTTTGCACTAGATTTGGTCTTTGCAGGTGTGCTTTGAGATGGTAGGTGTGGGTTGAGGTTATTTTTTTGTTCGGAGATGTTCGAAAGGAGTAATTTTAGCATCGCCACACCCCTCCTGGTGGAAGATTAATGCGTCGATGGAGGATAGAGATGTCTATACTTTCCTTTATGGTTGCCCTGGAGAGACTATAGTTTTCCCTTTTTTTGAATTAGCATGATAGAGAGACGAAAGGGCATTAGTTATTATGATTCATGTAATTAAAATATGCCTGCAGTAGGGTGATTGCTCTTACTTTCATTGATTGGATCGTTGGACAGAAAATTTGTATTGGCTGTATGTTAATTCCTTGCGGTTACGTAATGTAGATCAGACAGTTAAGTTCGAGCAACGAGAGTGTTGCCATAGATTGATAAAAACAACGTGAATTTATTGCACAGTTATAACGAAGGTAAAAAGCAAACAATTGTTTCGCGAATCAATGGATCCCAGTGCTAAAAATAAATAAATTTGTGCAATAAATTAACGTTGTTTTTTATCATTTTATGGTTACCCTTTGCACAAGCATCTCCTGCAGTCAACAAAAGTGTTCTAAGTAATCAGATTTCAAACTATTTTTTTTTTCAATTTAATTGAATTTGAATATGATTTTTTAAATTTTGCTCTTTGTAAAATAGCCGATATCATACTTATTTTAAAAAACTTAATAAAAAGTATATTCTAGGTATAAATTATTTTATCAAATATTAGTCCAATGTATTTTACTCTTCGTATTCATGCACTTTTTATTCTTTCATTTTTCATGAGTCCTTGAATTTTTTTAATTCCTCCTTGGTGTCTCTCTTCTGATATCAGTACTTTTAAACTAATTGTTTAAAAATTATTGAATTGAAAAATGGATTAATAAAAGTTATGCATGCAGAAGATTTTAACAGTTATCAATTAATTTGTGCTCAGTAAATTTATGTTAAAAATAATAAGCATTCCCCTTTATAAAATCTGGTAAAATGGGAAAAGTTTGGTTGCTAAACTCCTAAATAGTTACTCAGATATTACATTTTCCTAAAATTAAAAATGTGTAAAAGTTATTCATTAAAATTGCTCTAAATTTTCATAAAATCAAATTAACACGAGAGTAAAGAGATATCCTGATGTTTCTCAATTAATATTAATCAGAATATCTGAACTAGAAATTACGGTGCGAGAATTACATCTAATCCCTCAAAAATTACCATAAGGTTAAATTACTTCCGCTGATGCCCACAAAAAAATTACTTCATGGGAATATTTTCCTAAATAATTCATTTCCGTGACACCCTACACGCGAAAATTAAAATTCAGGAAGGAAGAACTAAAAAACATTCATTCCTTCCTATGACATAACTCAAACTTTCCTACATGGGAAATTCGAGCTAATCATCAAGATCCAAGGCGTCGTCTGTGACTCCATGCCCTACTCGCGACTGTAACCCAGCACTGGCGGTTAAAGTTACTATTTTCCTATCGAACACCTAACATCTATTTGACGCTTGAGCGAGCATGTTTGACACCACTTCGCAACGGAATGATAGGAAATGCATGCCGTATTCCTCCATGTTTCGTGATGTTTGTTGAGGTTGAAACGCGATTTTTTCTTCGGGGTTTGTCTGTCGGGTGATCAGTTATCCACGCGTTGTTGAAGTTCTTGGAGTGGAAAGGATGTATTTAATGAGTCCTTCTAGTGTTTCTCTTAAGGGAGATATATTTAGATTTAATTTTCTTGTTATGTATTCAAATAATTTTTAGCGCATGATTAAATATATTTTTTAGATACATGTCCTCCATAACGAACTGATTGGTTTTTAACTTATTGTGATACTTGTAGGATTAGACATAGTAAAAAAAGATTATTAAAAGAGCTTTCCCCTCTCATCCCTAATATTCTCTCACTTTCTCTCCTTCCATCTATTCTCTCTGCTCCCAGGCAACACAAATGTTCAAAATTCGTCCAATTTTCGAATAAATTTTGTTTACTTCTAGTTGCAGTTGCATAAACTTGATATATTTGGTATAAGCTGTCTTCTCTTTAATATACAATATAGTATGCCTCTTTTTTTTTTCTTTAAACTTCGCAACTCTATCATGGAAAGTTTAAACGACAATAGTGTGATAATCCCCCCTTTTTTTAGAGAAAAAGATTATCCAACTAAATAGCTTTGTAGGAAAGTTCAGTTATGCCTCTAAATTAATTTTAACTAGTGAGATTTAAGTCTCTCAACTGTGATAATTCCTTTTCAACTCTATTTTAAGGCTTCCCACAGAATCATTAAAAACCAATGAGTTTAATATTTAAATTTCCTTTTATGTATTAATTACTCCATTGCATCCAAATGCACTTATTTCCTCATACAGATGTGAATCTCAAAACTTGCCAAAAGAAAAATTAAATTTCATTTAAAATTTAACATCAAATTACTAACACAACAAACTTTTTCTCACCATTTGAACACCTCTTCAATCTAATTTACATCACACTACTGAATTCTTATTTCTGGAACTTTGTTGATGCGTTTCATTTTCAGATTCAAAGTTTAAAAACGCTATTAATGAATTTAAATAGATAAAAGTATATTTTCAACCTAAAAAGGATTCTAAACTTTAAAAAACTACTTTTTTACATAATAAATAAAACAAGCTCTAAGAGACACGCCTAAAAGAACAGTTTAGTGACCCCATAAGGTCCTCCCTTTGTGATTCTACTTTTCCTCTATACAAAAATATTTTTCTCTTTATACACGAGTTTGGTGGAGCAACTCATTCCTAAAAAAAACCCTTCTTCGGCAAAATGAATGCTCCGATTTCGTTCAGCTTTTGTGCGAAATCTTTATAAATAGAACTAACAACTTCTTGATACACTAACAATACTGAGTCATGCGTTTTCCGTCCAGTTTTCGCGTGTGATTTAAAAGAAAGCGATAGGCGTGTTGGCAACAATTGCGAGATTTCGAATTAAGGTTCTTTTCATAGCAAACGATAATCGGTTCTTCAAATTGAAGGTGATAAATGGTAACACTGAATTCATGCTTGCTGCATTCAGTTCAGTTGCATCACAGGGAGAATATCTGTTAACCTTATGAAGAGAAATAATAGATATTCTATTTTTGCTTATGGAATCCAGAAAATATTTCTGTTTCCTTTTCCTCCTGTAATTGACAAGTACTTCCCTTTAAATGTTTCAAATAGCTTTTGTGAAGATGTATTCCACTGTTTATGGTGATGATCTTGTAATGATTTTTGAAGTCTGTGTATTATAGACCATTGATCTTAAATTATAAGCTGACGAATAAAAATCAAATAATAATAATACTGAAACACGTAATTTATTCACTTATTTAATCACTACTTTCTCAAATTAGTATTTTCCTAATAAAAACCAAGAAAGATATCCATCGGTATTTTTTTAATCTTAAATGTTACCTACTAAAAATTGAAAATTTTCATGGAAATTGTTGTTTTAATATTTTTCAATGATAGGATTCTGAGAGATATTTAAAAGAATTGGTGATTGCAACTCATGAAATAAAATTCCCTATCAGCAGATATAAATTTGAACAAACCTTTTATCTTTGTAAGAGTAAATACAAATTTATTTTAAGAACAATATGATAACGTATCCTTCCTCAATAGTAACAAGTTCATATAATATCATATCAATTCAACATTTGCACTTTAAAAACTCTTGACCTCGTCAAAAGTCATTGACCAACTCATAAAAATAAAGCCTAAAACGTAAACCTTCATAATGTCCCCTTTATATCATTCTTGACACGCTTCACACACAATTACATAAAACATAAACAGAATATCCTCAACTTCTTAGTCCAGCTCACCCAAGTCAACAAACATCTCATATTACCCCACACACCTCGTCTCGAATTTCCAAAGTATCGCTTACATTCGATTTGTCCGTACACCTTGTCACCACACAGACACTCCGAAACCGAATCCAATACTTGCCGCCATCCGTCTTCTATTAATTACCTCCAAGGCATCAATTCAATACAAGCGGACCAACTTACGAAAAAAGTCATAAAACCAACAACAGTAAGGAATTGATTGCGGACCAACCTACGAAAAAAATCATAAAACCAACAACAATTAACGGTATTCTGGCGCCGGAAACCGAATAGGATGCAATGAAATTCTAGAGCATCAAATATCTAACCAAGGTCTATCGCCCTGTTTCTATGACCTTGTCTAACACTGGGATGGGAGGATCAGGAATGTGGTTTCTGAAGAAGAAGGTTTTTCACAGATGTAATTAGTCAGTAGCTTTTGTTTGGTGTTTCCGACTAGTTCAAGGTGTTTCCCGCTTCGGTAGGAATCTCATCTTTGTTTACAAACCGGCAGAAATTATAAGCTTGTTGGAAGTTTACTACTCCTAATGAGGAGGGCGACCTTTGCGAAGGTGGGTTGTTTGTATACAGTGTTTCCTCTTCAAAGACAAGAATATTCGCAAATAATAATAGAGGTAATTTGTTAATGACGCGATAGGTTAATTTTCTATGTAGATCCATGAGGAAGTTAGGTTATGATGAGGATTTGACCTTTAGTGTAATTGATCGTTCTTATCTATTGTCTGCTAATTTTGACACATTTTTATGCAGAAAAATGACCTTATCGTGTTATTTTTAACATAAAGGGGTTGGAGTTAATTGTATTAAACATTGATTACCTTGTAAGTATTAATGAGTAGATTTTAATGGGATTATCTGAAGAATTAATTCATTGTTTCGACTTGAATTAATTCATATAATTAAACACTGTTCTCAATCAAATGCAAGGAGAAAGGATTTCTCGAACAATTCGCAACAAGGTATTTAGCATGCATTTATGCTTAGCTTTTAATCAAAAATGTTTTAAATAAAAAAACGTTTACAATAACTTCCTAACAAATTCCTTTCTAAAGAATAGATAAGAACTTTTAAATTTCTTCTTTAAAAGTTTAAGTACATCCTATCATATATAAAGTTCTCCGATGCTTTTTTTTTCTTTCAAGATGTTTAATACATACGTGTAGGTATTTGATTACCTTAACGCAAAGAGGAATCACTTATTAGAAATATTTTAGGTATAATCAGCAAATAATGTTGACTTTTATAAGTGATATTTGTTCATTTTACTTATTATCCAATACTTTACGAATTATATTCCTGCTTTTGATACCCTTGTATATATTCCCCTATATCTCTCTCTTTAGAGAATTGAAATAAGTAATATTCTTTTAATAATTTAATTAATCGTAGTTACTCTTAAAAGTTTCTCTCAATCTACTCCCAAGTTTTTACTAATTCAACCTGTACGTATAAAATACAATGTAAAGTACACAAAATAATTTTATACAAAGTCATTGCGGTTTATTGCTAATTCCAATGACTCATTGATTTCTCTTTTGTTTTCACGAGTAATTTTCTTGGTAAACTTTTAATTATTGAGTTACCAATTAACTATTTATGCAAACTAATTTTATTTAAGTTCACCAACAAACTCTTTATGTAAGCTAAAGTTTGATATAAATAACGACTTCTTAGTAACCATTATAAATAAGACTGAGGGTCTTCATGGAGCCTAGATTTGATAAAACGGAAAAGAAACCCTCCCTAGAGTAATCAAGAGAAATTTCCAACTTGCAATCTAAAGGTAGAGGAAACGTTAACTATAATAATAGCACAAACGACTCAATCATAAAAATGTCTCAAAATATAGGCCTCGTCAGATTTAACCCCATTCTTTCTAAAGGGAATTCCACCATGTAAATAATCTCAGAGGCCCCCTCAAGAGAAAAACCGCATATTATTTTCTCAACTTTCACCCTCAAAACAAAAAACTACCTACAGAAACATTAAATCATCTCCACACTAGGAAAAGTCTTAACTCCCCCCTAAACATCGTGACTCAAGGCGGTCTCTCAACCTAACCTTCAGTACAGTGTCACGTGTAAACAGTTCAATCCTCTTTTTACGAGGAAGCTATCGCCACAGGTGTCTCCAATATTTCTTCAGTTATTTTTTCTCTTCGCCGTCTCACGGACAGGCCAGTCTTGACCTATATATTATAAGGCGAAGGGGGGACGAAGAAAAGTGGACATGCGATAATCGATCGGGAGGCAGATTCCTGTTCGGCGCGAGAAAACACGTTTTTCGGCATTTTATTACGAGAAGAGGGATGTTGGGAAAGGTGGTTGATTGATGTGTGGATTGATATTTTTTTTCGTGGATTGATACTCATTAGTTTTGCATGTTTATTTGCTCCTTTATTTATCACCAGTGGATGGCAATCGGTTTTAAAGCACAACATTTCAGACAGTTGATTACCTTGGCTACCAGAATATCTTCTTTTTAATCGGACTGTGGAATGTTCTTCCCGTTTATAGGCCTATATTACGAATAATTATTTGTATCCGCTCTATTCAACTTTTTTAATCAACATTAAGATTTTTAAGAAAAAGTGTCCTTATAGGTTGTAGTTTAGTAATTAGATCAACTCCTAAAATATCTAATTAAATGTATTCTAAAAATGTATGTAGTCTTCTTTGCGAATCCGCTAAAGGGCTCTATACTTTACATATTCATTGAAATGTAGAATATTTTTCATAGTACCTAATGAAATGTCACCTGAAAAAATTATGCAAGAGCACCGTATTCAAAGTAAGAAAGTTGTAAGAGTAAAATAAGAATTATATCCAATTTTGCATTAAGATAAAAAACGCAGAAGAATAAAACTTGCATACATTCTTACGAATTTTCATGCAAAATAACTTTTAAAACTAAGCAAAATATGAGAAGGGCATATAACGCATCTGAAACATCACTCATAGTATCTATGATCCCTTTGTTTAACTTTAATACTTTTCACTTCACGAATAACCCTATCTTTTAAAAATTAGAATATTTTACTTCCTTAGTACTTTAAACATAAACAAAGCTCCTTTAAATAGCAAGTAACTTTAAACAACAAATACATTAAGATTAGTACTATATTTTAAAATATTAAGCTGGTTCACTTATAAACTTTCTCACAAATCTAATTTATGAAACATAAGTAGCCTCCTTCAAAACTCTCTCACCCCATATAATCCGACCTATGACTTTATAATTAGTAGGAGAAATCCGGGTCATTTTCTCCCCATAAACATCTCCATCCCACGATTCCTACAAAAAAACACAGCATCGGTATTAGTCGCTCGCTCCAACCATAGCCTTCTAAAGGCTATGCTTTCCTCTATAATCTAAAAGGCTATGCTCCAACGCTCCATGACTTACTTTTAAAACAAAACCGCGAACAAAACAATGCAAGCGAGCGAAGTTGGGAGGAGAAAGTCCCGTCGTGTCGTGAGAAAAACCGGGATGAGTAGGAAGAAGGATTTTGTCAGACGAAAGTCTTTTGGGATTCCCATAAGTCACGATGCGATGGAGGAAATGGGGAAGGTGCGAAGGCGCGAAGGCGGAGTTGAGGGGTTGTTCATAAATTGCCTTTTTTTTTAAGTGAATTTTCAAAAATGTTTTTATATTTGGTTTACGTGTTGTTTTTAATACGTGTATTTTCCTTTATATTTAGTTTCTTTAAGTGTTTTTTGAAGTTAAAGTTTAAAATATGTTAACTAAATGTAACATGAAACTTATATGCATTTTGTTTAGTGTGACATAAATGCGAATGCCAAGCGCGGGAAAACTTATTATGTCTTGCGAAAAAAATTCTTTTAGAAATAAGTAGATAAATTAACCTTTCGCAACCCCTTGTGATTTTATTCTAAAAAAGACATTTTGTTTCATTTTATTTTGTCCGAAGTCAAATTCTAAAGGACTGAATTATTTTTGAAACTTTAAACACAGGGAATAGATAACCAAAACAATGAAGATACACTTTTTGTCCTCTGGGATACGTTTCGTATGACTATATTTTTGAGGAAAAAATTCTATGCAAACTCTTAAAAATATACTTTGTTTTTATAAAAAAAAATATATATTAGCATTGCAGTTTACATCATTAAAGGCTTGTAGTTCCTTTCTCCAAAGAGTATTTTTATTTAATTTGAATTTTTTTAGGGCGTTTTATGAAATTAACTACCTTTACTATTTCTATCTTGGGGTCTTTTATTAAAGTACAACACCCAAAAAATGTAGAGAATAGAAAGGAATGAGAATGAGCTTTATTTAAATTGTTTTTAAATGTAAATGTGGATATACAAATGTAAGATACTATTGTTAATTTGTCAAAATTTAGATTTGATTGCAAATAAAACGGTTTTATGCATCATAGAATTAAAACTTTTATGTTTTGATTGAATATCATTTCAAATTTCAGTGTAGAAAATTATAAATTCTAACGAAATAAATGTTTTTTTAAATTGAAATTTTATTAAATTTGAAAAGAAATAGCACGAAGAAAGTTTTATCTGAAAAGTATGACTAGAATAATCCATTTACTCCTTTAAATGCGAACCCATTAATATTTTCTTATAAAAGTTATACACAGAAATCGTATAGAAATGACGTAATCAAACAATCTTAAACACTACTTTTTCATAAATTCCTATAATTAATTGTAATAACTATCAATTTATTCGTCCAACCCCAAGGTATGTGAAGCATTGCTTTATCAAATACAGTTTATCGTGGCATTATCTTCATTGTAAACACCTATTGTAATGCGGATCACGTACTACATCATGCAACACATTATTTTCTTGGTTCGTTACTTTCTCTCGGAATCTTGATATCGATCTCATTGGAGGCAAATAACTGACCACATTTCATGTCAAAAGTTAATTGATAAATTCTTCGAGGATATAAATCGATCCTATCAAACTATTTTCTTAATAATGGTGATCTTTTCTTTAACAAAGGTGTTTATCTGTGATTCGATTTATTGATTTTCTACCTCAAAAGTTGCGCAGTTTGGAAGGTCGGTTTTCTTTTTTTTAAAGTAAATGGGACAAAAGTATGAAGGAAACTACTGTTAAAGCTAAACAAGATTGTTTTAATCCTTAATAGAACTAAATGTTTAGTTAAGTATGAGGATTGTGTAATTTGTACATTTATCAACCTGTAACTTCCGAAATTGGTTGTAAAGAAAAAATATTTATGCATTTGTATTGATACATACAATCTTAAACATAAACGCACAGTCTTTCTGTTATGTTTATATAAATTATTTTTTATCTCCTTTTCCTTTACTCAAAATTAAGGGCCAACTGTAAAAACTAATGATAGGTAAGCATTTAATAATGAAACTTAGGATTTCAAATAACATTTTTATCTCATTTATCTTACACAAAATTAAGGGCCAACTATAAAAACTAATGATTGGTAAGCATTTAGTGATGAAACTTATTGTTGCATTTTTAAATTTACTGATTGTAACCTAAAATGAAATGTTAATTGGTTTCTTTCTACGAAAAGGGAAATCCCCATTATTTCTTGAAACTTCAGAAATAAAAATTTCAGCAACATTTCAATAAAGAATACTAATATTTTACAGAAACACAAAACTCGAATCCAAAAGAATGGGCCATAAGGGAATATCGCCATAAAAACACAATTCAAGCTATTAAATGCAAAATAAATTGGAAAGAGAAATAAATATTTAGAACTATTTAAGTGGTTACAGATCGTGAAAACAGTTACTGAAATATCTGTGTCATAAAACATTGATCAATAAACCTCAAAGGCCTTCGTATTAACCAAACAAATGGATATAAACTTTTATTCAACAAATAAAAATTTCCTTCAGAATTCAAAAACAATTTCTGAACATTCTCTCACCTTTCACCAACTCAAGACTATTGTTCCGCTAAATCAACTTCCCATTTCTTTAACCAATAACACCATGGAAAAACCAACACTTTTATCTGCCTCAAATCGAAGAAAAAAATCCCCCGCATTAAAATCTTTTGTTCCCTCTCACTCGGAGATATGTCCCCATACGAAGCCTGCCCTGTCTCCTTTATTAATTCAATGTCTGTCCCACTTACTCCGTTAACGAGCAACAAAAGCGAATCCGACGCTTTCTGGACCGGCTAACCACCTCCTGGGTCGTAAAAACGGAACTTCGGGTGGGACAATCCTCGTGTTGCAATGCTCGACGGATCAGCCAACCTTCGGATTTACGACATGGAACGTAGTAGAAAACTGTCCTTTCTTAGAAGAACGAACCGATTTGATGTGAAGAACACTCCGAAAGGTTCTTTAATCCTTCTTTATTAGATCCCACACCTTCTCAATCTTCGTCAACTTGTGGGTGAAAATTGGGCCACGATTGGTAGTTTTCTGAAGATTATTTTTCTACTCGTTGGATCGACAATTTGACCTATCAAAGAGAAAAAGTTTCATTTTAAGGTGGACTGTTTTTTACTAGGTATTTCAGAACTTTAAAACTTATAAGTTTAAGCAATCATTAGTCTGTTGTATCAGAAAAGATTATCTCTTGTGATTTTGCCCTTCAAATTCGCTACTTCTAATCTAATTGGGTTGTCCCATAAGTTCTGTTACTTTTTACAAAGTTTCGTGTTTGAAAATTTTTTATGAAAAACTGGCTATAGGTGGAGATTTCAAACAAAGGGGATTTTTATGTATGTATATTTATGAACATAATGTGTGATTTTGGTAGTTCTCGTGATATTTCTTTTCAAAATGGTGGTTTGAAAAAAAGACTGCAAACGACGATTTTCGCGTAATTTTTTTCTTTTGTCTAAAAATCTAGGAAGAACGCATAATTCATGGCTAAAAAAAGTTTTACTGTATGTTTGAAATGTTTAATTTAAGATGTCATAGTTTTAAGATAATTTGATAAGTTTAACTTAGGAAATTTCGGTCTCAAACATAACATCTTTGCAAGAAACTTACCTCAGTAATGTTAGTCATTTCGAAGAAATTTTCACGAAAAAAAGCATCAAAATCAATAAAAAAGCTTACGAAATACCCAAGTATTCAAAATATGCAATATATATTAAATTATATATGAAATTAAGTTCAGAAAGTAGTGCGCAATATTCAAGCGCGCAACGCTTTAGCTTATCAGAATTACACTCCCTGAACTTATGCTAAGCGAACAAAGCAATTATTTGTTTCATACGAAAACACTGCAATAAAAACAACTCGTTGGAATTTAGAAATAAATCAATTCAACGACATTATGAAAAGAGGCTTTCAATGTTTAAACCGTAGAAACAAGCATTATGGTTCCAAAAACATCTGCCTTTTATTTGCTTCATACCAGCTGCTTAGAAAAACAATAGGAGTGCTTTAGAAAACACGTGAAATTACCAATATATGAAGTTTTAAAGTCAAAATTTCCTACCTTAAACTTATCGAATCATCTTGAAACTATGACATCTTAATCTTAACATTTCAAATATGCAGTAAAACTTTTTTTAGCCTTGAATTATGCGTTCTTCCTAGTTTTTTAAACAAAAGAAAATAATTACGCGAATTTGGTCTTTTTTTCAAACCGCCATTTTGAAAAGAAATAATATCACGAGAACTACCAAAATCACACATTATGTTCATAAATATACATATATCAAAATCCCTTTTGTTTGAAATCTCCACCTATTGCCAGTTTTTCATAAAAATTTTTCAAAGACAAAACTTCGTAAAAAGTAACAGAACTTATGGGATAACCCAATACTTCCAAATTGTGTTCCGATCTGTATAATTTAATTTACTTTATTGTAAAAAAGCATGGCAGTTAATAGTGTTTTCTTTATTTAAAAAAATAAAATTCTTTAACTTATGAATATTTCATCAATCTGTTTTTCTAGATTTTCTTGCTATACTTTCAAAACAAAAAATAATAATGTTTTACAGTGAAGTGCCCTTAGAAAAGCATCTGGAAAGAGTGAACTTGACTTTCTCAAATATATTAAAAAGAACAATAAAGGTCTCTTTAAGATATTTTCAAGAAACACGGGGTTAATTTGCTATTAAGTCATAAAAACATATTAAATTATTGCAAACCTAAGTTTAAAAAAAGGGAAAATCTTTTTTCATCTTCTATTCTTTGTAGGAAACATGTTCTTCTACCCCATCCCACGGCTTTCACTCTATTTCCCTCCTTTTGAAATTTTTAACTCAGTAACTGTTTTAGTACATATTTTTAATCCAATAACCATCAGACTAACACGAGATTTCTTTCCACAAGATTTCCATGAGATTTCTTTCCATAAGCAAATATAGAAGCACCACAGTGTAGGAGAAAATTTTTGCCGTCAGTTAAAGAAGAGAAAATAATTTTTATAGGTAATCTCTCTGAAAAGATACTATGTACGTCATTCAAATCTGACTTATTTCAGTAATTTCTATATTCCTGACCTTAATATCAACCTCACCAACACATTAATACACCCTTTTGACCTTTTTACATAACTTCAACATTTAACCATATTCACCTTTACACTGGCTTCAATCATTTCAACGTCAAAAACACTACTGCCGAAGCATAGCAACTCGCAAAGGTCAAAAACCAACAATCACATCAATTGCAATAGTATAGCAAAGGACAAACACCTATCGACGAGGGTCAAACGACAAGTGTCAGCTTATGTAAGAACCCGGGACAAAACAAAGTTTCCGCTTTACCTGCGTTTATTTATTATTGTTCTTTCCACGTCTTCAACCGTCGTTTTTAATGACACTTCTTTATCCCTTCTGATTGTGTAACGGACCCATTCAGAGAGTTCAAAGGGATTATGTTTTGGTCTAATCGGAGTTGTTTACGAGAGGCGCTTGTAAGGTGTCATTGGGTGCTATTGGGAAACTGACAGTTCCATGTTTTTGTGTCAGGAAACATCTCGGTGTTAAGAAAATGGGGGAATGTATGAATTATTTATGGATGTGGCTGATTTTGAGGGTCTGAATGTGATGAAGTTTTCGTATTGTTGGGTTTTAAACAACACCTGTGTGCAACGTATTATTTGCATAAATAGTTCTTTTCAAATAAGTGTGAAGAAAAGAATGGGTGTATATGTGTTCCTTAGATGAACTCTGTAAATTGACTGTGGTTTGTGGAAAGGTACATTTTCTACATGTGATTGGGGTGTTCTTTATTTCTACAAGTATGTTCAGGTCCTTCCAAATGAAAACACAAGAGATAACAAATAGAAATTTAGAGCCAATATTGAACAGTTGTAATTTTGATAAGAAAGGAAAGCAATATATTAACTTCTTGGACTCTAAAAAGTTAAGATATTTCGATATTGGTAAAAAGGATAAAATTGTTTTTTAAATTTCATTATATGGGGTTTTTAATTATTAATTTAGAATAATTTTAATTTTGAATATGTTTAATGACTGACATCAAGTCAGTTTCTACAGCTCTTACTTTCATTAAGTATTAAAAATGAAATTTCGACAGATGACTACATCTATGACGTCATATGTTGTTTTCGCACGCTTATTAAAAGTCGAACTTTAAAGTTAAACTAAAAAGTAAATAAGTGTCGCAATTAAAAAGGTTTTGCGCGTATATTCCTCTCTCGAATATCCCTAAAGAATAAAAAATAAAAGGGCAGGAATTGCCCATTCAGCATGCCTACAGAAAGAAAATTGTGTGGTAGTTCCGTTCTATTGCAAAGAATTTAATTTTTTCCTTAACTGTGTCAATTCCATAATTGTGGTAGCATATAAATAATCAAATGAACACCCATTGCCATAATATCCACGATGACTAACAGACTTCTCCTTCTTTGCAGACCTGATCTGGATGGACAACATGTTCTGCACGGGCCGGGAGTTTCGGCTGGACCGCTGCCGATTCGACGGTTGGGGAGTGCACGACTGCAACCACGCCGAGGCAGCGGGAGTGGTGTGCGACGGACAGCGGGCGCGAGCCATCGCCCAGAACACCCCAGACACCCCTAACGCATCCCCTAA
Source organism: Tetragnatha versicolor (assembly GCA_024610705.1). NCBI lineage: Eukaryota > Metazoa > Arthropoda > Arachnida > Araneae > Tetragnathidae > Tetragnatha > Tetragnatha versicolor. The sequence continues at coordinate 1,840,320 of JANDEH010000038.1, read as the reverse complement.
CGCCATCCCCGCACCCCCGCCGCCACCACCTCAGGTGACCCCTGCCAAGACCGCCATCAGGGTGAGTGACTTTTGTATTACTAGTTTGTAATATGCATTTCACCTCAAAACAATCAGCTCAGCTTAATGTGATCACTTTTGTCCAAGAGTAGTATGATAACAATATCCGATTTTTAATACAAGCGATTTTATACTTGATAGTTTCAAAAAGTGTAACTTGAGTGTTTGCAGTGGCGAATCCAGAGGGGGGGCTGTGGGGCTGCAGCCCCCCCCAGGAATAAGACTTTCAGGTTTTGGTAATAGCAATAAAGCCAAAAAAGGAAATTTCAACACGTTGCAGACATTCCGTGGTGTTAACCAAGGGGTCTCAAAATGAATCGGAACCCTACTTTTAAGGGTAAAAATTCCAAAATTTTTATAGGGGAAGACCCCCAAGCCCCCTCGAAATATTGGAATCTAATAAGTACGGTTTTTCCAAGAAACTTAAGGGACAAGAAGTGATCCTCTTTGATGTAACCTAAAGTGTCTCAACATGAGTTAAAATGCCACTTTTAGGGGCAAAATTCAAAATTTTTTCTGGAAGAGGAACCCCTAAACCCCCTAGAAATTTTCCAATTCATAATATTATAAACTTTTTTCCTTGAAAATTCTGCCGCTTACAATGAGTGGTGCTCTTTGGGTGGAATCTAAAAGGCTTCAAAATGAGCTAAAACACTAAATTTTGAAAGGCAAATTTTCAAAATTTTTCTGGGGGAGGACCCCCAGACCCCCCTTTTACTTGTAGTTGAAATTTTTACTTGCAATTTAGTGCCCCGAAATTAAAACCTTACGAAGTAATCTCACCTAAAACTTAGTATTCTTAAGATCAGACCTCAGAAAAAGATGTTTAGTACCCCCCTAAACAAAAATCTGGCTACAGCACTGCCAACCTCCCCTCCCCCTTTCAGTTTCTTACATTAATATTTAAAGATCCCATAACAGCAATTAAGTTATTTGTGAAACTCAGCCCCCCCAGACAAAAATCCTGGATTCGCCACTGAGTGTTTGTTATTGTTGTTTGCTATGTTATTGAAATTGGCTGGTCCCTATCACTCTTATTTAAACCACTTATTATGACGCAAAAGTTTCATTTTATGTTATCAATGTATCGTTAAATGTTATTAAATTTGTTGCAATCGTAATAATAATTTGTTGAATGTTATTGAATTTGTTGAATATTATTAAATTTTATATCGTTAAATATCATTAAGTTTATGGAAGGCACTGAAAACGTACAAGCAAATCAGTAAATCGTTACTACTAAACCTTGCTCTTGCTATGAATTCTAAAAAAGTTTTAAGTTCTAAATTAAAATAATCTAAAATAGCATAGATGCTATAACCTGGACTCTATCTGAGGTGAGGAACATAAGGTTATGAGTTGCACACTATGCCGTCTAGCTAGGCCATCGAAGCTGTTGCCAAGATCGTTCGTTATTAAAATTTAAATGTTATACGGCTCGAAATATGACGATTCCTGGACACTTTAATTTATTACGCATGCGTCATTTTGTTTGTACGCATACAATAACGCTTATGGAAATCCCCTAAAAACTTCCTTTTTTTCCGTTTGAATGCCAATTGAATCGTTATTTTGAAGCAGGGAATAAGTTCAAAAAAGGCAAATTATCTTTTTGTGCTTAAAAAAATATCTAATCTTCGATCTTCGCTCTACACATCTGTGGAAAAAGGTAATACATAACTAACTCTTATATAAGTAGATATAGCGCCTTGAATCTGGTGAAATCTGTGTCTATTTATTGTGGTTTTTTAGTTAATTTGGAATACAAGTTAATTAGTTTTTCCTTTCCGATTCTTTGTGCTGTTAACTAAGCCAAAATAAAATTTGTATTTAATTTGAAAGCTGTTTTACTTTTTTTTATCCGTACAATGTTTGACTCCATTTATATTCATTAAACTACCTGAATTATTCAGTTTCATAATGGGCAACACTTTTAAATTTCAGTTGTCTTTGTTTTTCTACTTTCCTCTGAATTTTATTGAAAATTTAAGTGGCTCTTAAGGTTTTTTCTACTTTCAACATCATTTGTTAACTGAAATGCCTACATTTTTAATACACTTTTATTTGTTCAATGATTGTTTAGTATTCGAAACAGGGCCCAGTAAAAATTTGGTAGATATGCAATGAAAACTCCATTACTAATGCATCTTTTTCTCTCGATTTTCTCAGGACTTAGTTTTTCATCTTGTTCTCTTTTTTTTAACTGTTCACAAATGTTCATTCAATGCATCGCATTCTCAACCAATCGCTTTAAATATTTGCTGTGCAGTAAAAATGAGTTACAGTGTGAAAGTTGTTTTAAGGAGGCGTGCAATATTGCTGAGTTGAAATAGTTAGTGTAGTAAGTGTTCTGGAACAAATGAGACTGATTTAATTCCCAATAGGTAATTTGCGACTTTATATTTCTATGTTTATAGTTTACTAACGACTTAATGCTATATTTTATTGCCATTAAACAAAATCGCAATGAGAAAATTCAACCAATTAGCTGGATTCAGAAATGTATCAAAGCAAAAGCCAACCCCCACCCCCTTTTCTTCACATTTAATGTCTACCACCAAGAGCACCATACCGTGATCCTTGACACGCAACTAGCACTTTGTTCCTTAACAAAACGTGTCAAGGATACGCCATCAGATAAAATAAAATCCCAAAAAACGCTCCCATTTTTTTCTCTGAAATCTCTTTACTAAACAAAGCCAATTACAATCCAATCCAAGCACCCTGACTGAAAACAAGAGTAATGTAGCATTTTGCTCTCTGTTCCGCATCCGCGCTGTACCGTATTTCGCCGAAGACAAATCCTCCAGAACTTCTGACAGGTGAACAATTAAATCAGCCCACCATTGTTGCGGCACGTAGGGATTTATTTCAAAAGACAGGCTCCGCCCATCTTCTTGACGTAAACAAGGCAGGGCAAATTAGAAAGTGGAATCGAGCTGCTCATAATGCTCCTGGGAAATTCGGGAAATAAGTTTTTTCACTTGCCAACATGGGTTTTGTGAATGCTTTCCTTTTCTATTCACGATTCTCAGTATTTAAAGTCAATGGAAATGAAATTCATGTTTATGGGGATATGGGATGCTAGTGTAGTGTTCTAGCTATTTTGAACAGAATACATTTTTCCTATCAACAAATTGTGCACAACCAATTGAATCGTCAGTTTGAAGAAGGGAATAAGTCCAAAAAATGACAAATTGACTTTTTGTGCTCAAAACAATCTCCAAGCTTTGCTCTACACATGGGTGAAAAGAGGGGTGAAATAACTAACCCCTATAGGGAGATATCGCCCCTTGAAGTTGTGAAATCGATGTCCATTCATTGTATTTTTCAAGTTAATTTGGAGTGAAAGTTAATTTGTCTTTCTTTTCCTATTCTTTGAGCTGTAAACTAAGTTAAAATGAAATTTTCTTTTAATTTCAAATTTTTTCAAACTTTTTTTATGCAGGGAATGTTTAACTCCATTCATACTCACTCACTCCATTGATACTGCTCTAATAACTCAGTTTCACTATAATTTTGAATTTTATTTGTCTTATTCCTTTTATTTCACCCTTTTGTGGTGTAAACTAAGGAGAAATATTATTTAACTGTGAATTTAAGGGTTTTTTAAGATTTTTTCATCAGAAAAATTTCATAAGGTTGAAGAAGGGAATAAGTCCATCAACTTATTTTGACTGTAAAATATTTTTGAATATACTTATATTTGTTTCGATGGTTGCTCTGTTTTCTAAATAGGGTTGTGAACTTCCAGTAAAAATTTGGTGATTATACTACAATGAAAATTCTATTACTTATACAGTTTTTTCGATTTTCTCAAAACTTGGTTTTTGGACTTATTCCCTTCTTCAAACTGACGATTCAATTATAGTTCTAAGATAACAACTTAATTTTATCAATACTTTATATTTTCCATAGAACGCCAATTCAAAAAAAATTCAACAAATTGCTATTTAAAGAATATTCATAAAAAATATTTTAATTATGTAAAACTGTTTATGATACTCCTTCACCCTTCATTAACAGTTTAAAACAACACCCCTTTCACCCTGAATCTTTTAATTATAATTGTCAAATATAATTTTTACCGCATTTAAGTTTAGGAAACATCTAGATCAGTGATTCTCAACGGGGGCGGTGAGAGGATACTGAGGGGCGGTAAACTGATATTGGGCAGTAAGGGGTGGGACTTTTTTGTACAATAAGGGGGCGATGAGCATTGAGCATATTTTGGCATTCAAACTTCGTTGCGGATCCAGGGAGGACACTATAAAAAGTGCTTAGTACATATTCACTTATTTCGTACTAAAAATCAAAAATTTTATGGGGGAGAACCCCCAGACCCCCTCTTACTGGAGTGTTTTTGAACTGAAGGTCTCATTATGACTTCAGGTGATCCGTGAGAGCTCTGAAAATGGGTTGAAAACACTATCGAAAATTTGAACGACACGATCACCAACGCATTTTTACCACTAACTTTGGCTACTTTTAGCAGCCCATTGTCAGTTTTAATCGTAGGGAACTAGAACCAATAAAAGAATAAAAACACATATTTTCAGTAGGTTCATTATAATTTGTAGGAATGAATGCTTTTATTTGGAAGCATATCAGTGGGTCACCAAGTCCGAGTTTAACGAATTTGGTGCCTACGTTTACTAAAAACGTGTTTAAAATTGCTTTTAATATTAAGTGATTCCCCTTTCATCTTATTAAACCCCAGAATTTTCTTAGTGGGGGGAGTTTAATTATTTTCAGCTTAGTAAGGGGGGAGTAGCTTCAAAAAGATTGAGAACCACTGATCTAGATATACAATTGAATTAACTAATTAAAAACATCCTTTTTTTTAATTTGGGTGAACTCTAGACTAGACGACCGGATTTGGGATTCCCCAATCCGTTTCCTACTCTTCTTTCCTTCTAACTAAATGAACTTATAACCATTATTATAGCCATATTCACACAGCCATAATTCACAAAGCCATTTGTTAACCATAACAAAAATTAGCTTTTCGCAGACTGATTGGTAGACTCCTTCTTTGAGCAAAGATTTAACACTGATGACTGTGAATATCGCTATATTAGATTCTTCGTAATACTCATTAAAAAAACTTTTATTTCTGATTTTTCAGGAATATTTTCTAGTTAAAAAAAAGTTCTGAACATAATGAAATAATATGCTTTGAAGCAATAAAATCGAGGTTTTTTTCCTCAAATATTAATGTTTTTTTTTGCTTTATTAAATGCCAATTTTTGAAACATTTGATTCTTATGTTTGTAATTTTCTTGTACAGCTGGTGAGTGAAAAAGACTTGACAGTGCGACTCGTTGGAGGCAGGACTACCACCGAGGGCCGAGTCGAAGTGCGCATGCCCCAGTCCTGGGGTCTCATTTGCGGAGACGGATGGAGCATCATGGAAGCCAACGTTGTGTGCAACATGCTTGGACTGGGACACGCTAAATCTGCAGTGCAGGTATAATTTTATTGCTTAAACATAGTACCTTATTTAATAGTTTAAATATTGTAAAAATGGACTTATTTTTTTCTGAATCATTTGATATTTTTTTCTGGAGTAACCAAGATTATATAGCATTTTAATTTTATTTCAATTATAAAAAGTATTTAAATTACTATTACTTTATTCTATTACCACCTTGTAACCTTATTTGAACTGAAAATATAAAGCTGGCAGTCTCGTGAATGATACATATAAATTCATAGGTTTCGATTTGTTTAAATTAAGTTTTATACAAGTTTTAAAATATTTCGAAATGAAAAATTATCGGTCTTTTACTTTTTTGGACGCATTTTCATTGTAACTATAAAATAATACCCCCTTTTAATACTATCTAACATTACACGATATTTTAGAATTACAATAAATTAAAGAAGGGTGTGACGAATTAATTAAAAGATTCTCAACTATTCCATTGTTTGAATCTACCACAAACCTTTAATATTTTTAGATGATACAAATGGTTAAAGATCTGACTTGTTCTAAATTCAAAACTATCTTTAAAAATATGATATTGAAGCTCCTTAACATGTTTTTTATTCTCTCTTAGTGGTCAACGTAAGTACACTTTCTAACAAACCACTTTGTTTTGTGGGAAAACAACTTTTACAGGACAAAATAAATTATGGGAGGTTTTCATTCATTCTTTTATTTTTCATTCATTTCTTTGTAAGATTCATAATGCATTAATTATTACACTGCCATTTACAAATAGGTCGTTAAATAAGAACAACAACAATCTGTAAGTTTATTATTTCTATTTTTTAATACAGATCTTTATGAAAGATGGACGCAAAGCAGCTTTAATAGATTAAAAGAAAATGCTCCTCGAAATAAAAAAATATTAAGCTGACTTTTTAATCAATGAAACGAGAATAGTTAAATAGTTAGAATATAGTACATATTAGAGACGATAGCTGATGGATCAACTTTTACAGCCCAGACTTAAACCTTAAGGATTTATCTGCAACTAAAATATCTTTAAAGGAAATATACTTTTCAGGTGAGGACATCTTGGAAGCTAATCATCTGCATATGAGAACTAGTTCAATACGAAGTCCTATATAACACAACCAAGGATGTATTTAATCCCCCCGAAATTAGGACTAAGTATACAAAAACAAGTTCAAAACCCTGTTTTTAGGGTCAAATTTCCAAAAACTTTTTGTGGGTAGGACCCCCCGAGCCCCTCTTTTGTACTTGTAACTTTATTATTTATATGTAGCTTTTTTACATTACGTTTATCAAAATGAAAATCCTACCTAAAAATATGCAACCAAATTTCGGGCTAGAGGTACAAAACTAGTTTTTAAGTACATTTTTCTAAAATTTTTCCTCGGAAGGCTCCCAGACTACCCCCTTGGTACTTCAAACTTAATTATTCACAACTTTTCTTATATTAAGTTCTTTCAGACGCAACTTTTACCTAAAATGCATTAAAAAGTTTCATTAAACCTTTAAAATATGTATGGGAGGGGCAGAGGAATGATTTTGAGCCCCTCCCGAAATAAATTTAGAAAAAGAAAATAAATTTAATAAATAATACGACACTAAGAAACAACCCAAATAATTTTATACAGCTGGATATTTCGGGGTTCTGATAAAAACGATGTGGTGTAGATGATGCACCAACGGTCCTGGAGATAATTAAAAAATTAAAATATTTCTTTTTGCTAGTTTTTCCTATTGTTTATCACTTTAACGAGTTACTCTTGTAAATTTGAACTTTAAAAACTCATTCACCATGAAATCTAATACAAAACTATTTTCTCTCCTGTGCAGAGCGGTGCGTACGGCGGCCACCACAACAACATGATCCTGAGCGGGGTGAAGTGCAAGGGCAGCGAGCACAACATCGCCGACTGCCTGCACGACCGCGTCGGCCGCGTCTTCTGTCCCGGCGATGAGAACATCGCCGGCGTCGTCTGCTCAGCAAGTAAGCCGATCCCGTGTTGACATTTTTACCATCCCCCTAAGTCCTTTTGCTCGCTCATTACTTTACTCCTGAGAAATGGCTTACAATGTGTTGTCCAAGGGAGACTTCTTGTATTTTCCTTGAACAGAAAATTTTTCGCGTCGTCTTTAAGGAGGTGCAGAGGTAAGATTATCATGGCTTCCCTCTGTATTTGAAATTAATTAGCTAATTCAGTCTTATATTGAGGTAATTTAATAGCTATATATCCCTGTCAGAATATAGATTATGTGTGTTGCGTCATCCTCCGCCAATAGCCTGCATCCCCTTCAATGTGAGTGAATATTTCACTGAGTGAATATTTCACTCTGTTTTATTTTCTCTAATCCTTTTTATCTTTCTTTCCTATCTTTCTTACATTACTTCTGCAATTGTCAACCTTTCCTCTCCATCTTTATGTATTTCTCTTCTCATTCTTCTTTATTATTATTTTGCCTATCTTTTTCTCAGTCAATCATATAGTTTCCTTTTATCACCCTCCCTCTCTCTTGATTCCCTCCTCAATACTTATATTGATTCCCTCTCTTTAAAGTCAGAAAATAAGGGAACCTACCCTGATACGAACAGAGTGAATTAAGTTCCACAACTTTCCCACATTTCCATTCCTTCACTCTCCTCCTTAACTTTCTTATTTCCCCCATCATGTTCGTATCTCCTTTCTCCAACCCTTGTTCCTTTGGAAAATATTCCCTTTCTCATTCGTCTCTATTTTTTATCTACTCATTTCCTAGTCCACCACTTCCCGACACAAACATTCTTCCTTACTTTATTTCCAGTTCTCTCTTTGCGTCTCTTCCACTCTCTTTCTCCCAATCGCCCTCTCTCACACATCTCATATTCTAATTATCTCTCCTCCTCACTCAATAATATTTTCAAAACTGAGTAAGCCACATAGTCAAACCCCATTGCTTCCCCAAGTTAACTTGGTACTCATTTTATCGACCCGGATTGGGATCAAAGCGTGGGCTTGCCTTGCCCTCAACCCAGGAACAAAACTCCCGCTAACGCTATGGTAGCGAGAAGCATTAACACTACTCGACTTGGCTTCAGTGTTTCCGAAACTTTTCAGTTTTCAAACATAAATTATAAATGAGTGTAATTTAAGTGGTGACTATTGAATCGTTTGAAATCGAGTATGTCTTGTACTTCAAAATTGAAAGCATTGGGTCGTCACATTTGACACAAAAAATTTCATAACATCGATTTATTCAGATTTGAAACTATCATTTCCCCCAATGCAAACTTTCATTCTTTCTCCCTCCCCACTCTCACTTTTATTCCCGCAAAACACACGTTCCAAACCTCCATGCCCACGCGACTGTCACACGACTTTCTCTCTCTCCATCCCCCAAAAGCACAACCTCAACAACAAACAACAATCCAGTTCCAAAATCCAGCAGCAGCAGCGGTTTGTGCAAGCAACAGGGCGTGGCCCTGTGCCCCAGAGCCCTTCCAAGGGCCATCTAATTAATAAGGACTTCTCATAAGGCGAAAAGAAACCAGTTCCGATCTCTCTCCCCGATCCCAACTATTAACTAGGGCAGAAAGGGCTGGAGCCGCTGCTTTTGTTTTGGAACCGAAAAATTCCAGGGTGTCCAACCTGATTCTGTCGCGTATTGTCCACGGGAGGGTGGTAATTAATGAGATCGATCTTTCTGATGTATCGAGTGATTCGATGCACTCGTTAAGGGGACGTCCATAAGTTACGAGGGATCGAAAAGATGGGAGGCAAAATCTCACCAAATCTCATTAGAGGGGAGGGGGAGTCAGGTAAAATCTTACTTCAACTCTTAGTTTGGAAAATATACTTTTATCTTTTCTTTTTTAAGCACAAGTTTAGGAAAAATGCGCAGATTAGTCAAACCACCGAATCATCATCCAGTTAGCCATTATAATTACAAGTTGAGACCATGTTTTGGTTTTCAACACTGATTTGTATCAAAGCTTATGTGTATGCTAAGGCTAAGCGCGTGCTAGAGATTTATGTCACGGTGACTGAGACAAAATTATCTCCCTGGCTATTGCAAGAAGCTAGAGCGCGCGCATTAGGCAACGAGACTCTTGGCCGGTTGCTAAGAATCTCGTCATAGAGATACATTGCTCTCGAGTGACAGTTATGTTCTAGTTGCCGTGACGAAAGTCTCTAGTGCGCAATTAGCCTAAGTTTGATGCTGATATGACGAAACAAATGTGACTAGAACAAATCAAATAAATTTATTTACTAAAAAGTTTAGAGAAAATCTGACGTGAGAATTCAAAAGGGGGGTCCAGCAAAATCTCACAAAGGGGGAGGGGTTCAAAATTTTAAAAACACCTTACGTAATTTATGGACGTCCCCATAAGGGGAGGAATTCGCGTTGTTGTTGTTGTTGTTGTTGTTGTTGTTGTTGTTGTTGTTGTTGTTTGTTGGGTGTTATGTAAAAGACTGGTCGGGATCTGGCACGGGGAAGTATCAAAAAGGGTGTATGTGATAAATTGTTGCTGTCGTCGGAGAAATTTTAAGTGGATTGATTTTAATCATAGGTTTGACGAATCGGCCGATGGGTGGCTTTAATGGAGTCGGAAGGGAATTTTTAAGGAAATTGGGTATGCTTACATTAACCCTTTCAATGCTAAGTAGCACGAAATTACCACTGGATCCTATGGAAAATTTGGGGCAGCTAGAACTGAAAGGGATAATTATCTACACACCCCTTCCAAATGCAAAGACTTTCTTTGTTTTATAAGAAACATTATCCCCTTTGTCTCCTTCGAAAACTTAAATAGCTCGAATTCATTTTTCTGGCAATGGATTAACCAACTTATTTCTCTCCATTTTTCCTTTATCCTTTGAGTCTTTCTTAAAATTCCCCCTTTCAAGGACATAAGTTTCGTTCCAAGGGGTTCAGCTCCCAGCTATTTTTTTCATTGAATCCGTAAATGCATTGGAGTTTAAAAAGCAGTTACGAAGTAAGGAAATAAGTTATACTTTGAACGATAGGCATGAATCGGAAATTTATCAAGGAAATGTTTCGCTAAAGTGAATATTGATAATAATCTGTATATAAGATTTGACGGTGTAAAATTCGAGTGATGTATTTGATGGATGACCACTATTAAGAATTCTCGTTAACGGTTGACCTCTGTTTATACCTGGATGAAGCTGTCACAGCTAATTAGCTACAGATTTTTAGAATTTTTTTAACCGTATTATTCTTTTTTACATTGAACACATTTCAATTGCAGCTTGTACTTTGATTTTTTATATGGGAATCACTGTTGGCATTGCATATGTATACGACATATGCAATGATATGCTAACCATGGCAAAAGGTTGAACTGTTTTTATCATTGTACTCAATACATTGGGTATGAACTAGCCTTGTGAGTGTGTCTTTTTTAATAAAATTCTCTATGGCTACCTTCAGAAATCGATTATAAATCTTAAAGAACGTTGTTCCCTAATTTGGAAAATAAATGAAAGGAAACTACGTTTTATTGTAGGTGAAGATTATTAACATCAATAATATTTTTTAGGAATTAATTTTAACCAAATCTAAGAACATTGGATTTATTCGACGTATGAATCTCCGTTGTTAAAAAATAAATAGGATAAAATATTTAGACTTATTGCTTATTAAAAGATTATACTCAAATTTATTTTAGTTGGGATCATTTTATTACTAAGCAAAATCGACTTCTTTTGTTAATGAGTGTCTAAAAATCGAATACCTTCATTAATAAGTACTTTACACCAAATTCGAAATAATCAGCACAGAATCAGATATTTTATACAATATAGCCTAAAAATAATTTTATCTAACTAAAAGTATCAGTATGACAGATAATCTCTCACCCATCCCAAAACGTCCCTAGTAGTACAGATCATCCCAAATATGTGACGTTTACGTAAGTGCAACTAGAAGTAAACGAAACTTAGTCATTCATGACAAAAATTGGACGAATCTTGAACATTTGTGCTGCTTGGGACCAGGCCCCACCTTCTCCAGCTTAATAAAATCGTTTGATCCATGCATTATTTCCGTCAAGTTGTCCCAAATTCATTCCCCATTCTCAACAATCCCTAAACAAAAGGCACATTCACCATGCCATAGTCAACAATTTGCAACTACATATACTACCCAAAAAAGTTATATATGCTTTCCATCCAAAATGCGCCTGAACTCTTGACATCGAAACACACTTTCGCACAGGGAAAGTAAAATCAATCACAACAAACTTGTTGAACTAAGTTCCATAGCATCATCAACACCGTCTAGCCGCGCACGCATGTTAACACTTGTTATTATCTTTATATAACTACCCATTCTCATGTCTACCAGCAAACGCATTGTAACGATGAGTAAGTAGGGAATCCCATTGTTCTGAGGCTTCCGCGTTTCTCTTTGCTTGAGCGATTGTTTCCAGCTTAACTCACTGTATGGAATGAAGAAAATGTATCATAGTTTAGTTTAAATCAGAGTGCTGTATAGGCTTATAAAGTTCATAAAAGGGGCTTGGGTGTGTGGGGAATTTAGGCATGCGTTGTGCTTTGAGATGTCTGGAGGATCGTTTAGATTTATCGCTTTTGGTGTTCATTTTGGATGAAATCATCCAAAATGACGAGTGTAAAGGCTTATTTACACTGTTTGGTATCCAATGTTTATCATGAGTGATTCTCTTTGAGGAATCGCATATTAGCATAGGAAATCGGAAGAGTAAAGAAAGAAACGACAATTTACACTTGTCATTTTGGATGATTCATCCAAAATGAAAATCGAAAGGAAACAGTCTAAATGAGCCTAAAGACTCATTCACACTGTTTCACTTTCACAGTTAATCTTGAATGATTCACTCCTGTGAATCGATAGTTTGTACATGGAAAAGTGAAGGAGTAAAGAGTGAAACGCCAATTCACACTTTTCACTTTTGATGGCTCCTCAAAAATAAAAGTCTGAAAGATCCTTAAGAATCATCTAGACTTATAATTTATTCTCGTTTTTAAGTTTCGTGAAATATTTACTTCCTGTCTGGCTCTACAATTTTATGACACAAAGAAAAAAGCATTCAAATTATTTGTTCAATTCCATTATCCGTTCCGTTAAGTTGTTTTGGTCACCAAATATTAAAATACTTCCAAATTTTTATGTCTCCTATACTTGTATGTTTTATTCTGTTGGTTTGCAATTTTTAGCTAAATATCCAATCTTTGGTAACCAAAACAGCTTGGGGATATATAACGGGACAGATAACGGAATTGGACCAAATTATCAATTAATCAATAAGAAAGAAATGGAGGTGCTAACAGCAACGATGAGCTAACTTCAACACCTTTTATTGGAGTAAGCTGCCGTTGACGGAAGTGCCTCATGTGAGCATTGCAGAGATAATTACAATTTTGATGGTTAAGATATAAATACCGTGAAATTAATTTCACCAAATTATTTATTCCAGGCTTGCCAGATTTAGTTGTAGACGAGAAGGAAATCGAAAGGACGTCATATATTGACAACATCCCCATGTCCAACTTGCAATGCGCTATGGAAGAAAACTGCTTGTCTTCCACTGCATATGACAGAACTCGCCCAGGTAAGACGAAGTACTCTGTTTCTTCTCTTTCACACAAAATTCTTTCTTTAAATAACGTTAATAAACCGGTAGCACAGTTGCCGGTTAATTTCAGTGCTTAAGATAATGGAAGACTGGCTCAGTTTTATTTAACCCAACGATCAAGCCGTTTGGACTTGTACTGTATTATCGAAAAATACATCGGGTTTATCGAAAAAAGTTTTTTTTAATTTTGATGATGCGTTAGTGCGCAAAAGTTTTCTAAGGTGGCAGAGTACCTGTGATTTTTTTTTAGAATTTTCGTATAGTATATTTAGGTGTCACATTTGCCATGGAGGTTCCCCATGTTATCTTATGCAGCACGCAAGCCAAAATGCCGGAAATTGGTTTTTCGCCCCTTGTAAGTTACCCGACAAAACTTGAATATCAGCCTAAATCCCTATAATATGTTGATTGTGTGTTCTCGTTTAAATTTGAGCCCACAATCAACAAATATAGAGATTTAGGCTGTTATTCAAGTTTCGTCAGGTAGGTATCGTATAGGGTTCATAACTCGAGTGAAGACATTCGTGGTATAATTAGAGTAGGAATGAGGGGCGAAAAACCAATTGTTGGCCTTTTTTTTTTGTTTTTTCTCTCCATAAGATAATAAAATAACATTATATATATATATATATATATATCCTTCATTTATCCCACTGGACTATCCATAGGATAAATAAAGATATTATCCGAAAATTCTGAAAAAAATCACAGGTACTCTCTGCCACCTTTAGACAACTTTTCCCCACTAAATGCATCATCAAAATAAAAAATAAAAGTTTTTTTTCCGATACACCCTACTGTACAAATATGTTTTTCAAATTTATTCTTTTAGTGGTGATTTTTATTGAGTATCAATTCTTTTTGTGGAAGAATTTGTGAGAAAAAGCTCGTTTTCAAGGCATACGGAAAATTTTCGTCAAGTTAACAATGTAAAATTTGGTGTAGAATGGCTTACTTTTTTACAGTTTATATTCCCCCCTCTATACTCTATTCATTTAGAATTGGCGCTTGAGAAATAGTGCTTTCCCCCACGCTAGATGCGTAACCATAGTTACGCTCTTCTAGCTGTCAATAGTAAGCTTTCTTCGTCACTTTGACAAGGATAGTTGCTATGGTTACCGATCGGTGGTGGGGGAAGGAAATATTTTCAAGCGCCAGTTCAAAATGAACAGAGTATAATGCGATACGTCCGTTTTAAACATTTGGCTTTATAAACCCCAAAAGGTTTTTAAATACAATTTTGTCAACAAGTAAGAAATAAGATTAAAAACAGATTGAATAGATGATTGTAGTTATCTATATTTTTTTTCAAAATCTATGAAAACAAAGGAGGGCTAAATAATATAAATGAAATATTTCTTTTTGTAACGGTGTAATCGTAAATGTTGATAAAAAAATGGATAAAATGCCTGGGTGTATTGTTTTTTAAAGTTTTTTGTTCTATTTTAACGTCATAAGCTTTATTAAGATTAATTTTTGAGTAGAATTACAAACCATGAGATTCATTATGACATTTTAGGTCTGATGATCTGAATGATCAATTAGTTACTCATCGAATTCCTCATTCATGCGTAGTTCTATTCCTATTTTTAAACATAGTTTGAAACATTTAAGATGATTAAAAATTTTTCAATTTAATATACAATCTACTCTTAAATTAAAGAATCAAGTAGGTAAATCAAATTCGGAAACTTTTCAATAACTAATAATATGTTTACATACCAAAATAGGGGGAATAAACGGTGTCAGGTAAATAAACTTCCTTTGATTGCAATCAATTTCATCTTCCTCAATCTTAAAAAGGCTATTTTTTCATGTTTTCATTATTATCAAACAAACTGCAATCTCTTCAAACAACTAAATGAAGAACCTTAGAGGTATCCCTAAATTAACCACACTATTTCTCTTTTTCACCTAATATTATTAGATCGAA
Organism: Tetragnatha versicolor; assembly: GCA_024610705.1. Classification (NCBI taxonomy): domain Eukaryota; kingdom Metazoa; phylum Arthropoda; class Arachnida; order Araneae; family Tetragnathidae; genus Tetragnatha; species Tetragnatha versicolor. The sequence continues at coordinate 1,825,251 of JANDEH010000038.1, read as the reverse complement.
AAACCCTTATTTTATGCAAGCGGTCACTGACCAACAATTAGTTTTAAGGGTTTCCAAAATTTTCCCTTTCCACAATGAAAACGTTTTTGATATTTTTTCTCTTTTAAAAAGTCAATCATTTTATTCAGCTGTTAAATTTTAAACGATAATCGATGAGTCTGTTGTAGAATTCGTGGTTAATTAAATTAATAGTTTATTTATGCCACTATTACCTTTTATATTTATTTTCATAAGGAAAATCTAAATGTAGAGTTCTATTTTTTTAAATACATACTATTTCGTCCCAAATTAATTTTCACTCATTTTCCTCTAAGATTTCATGAGAGAAATAACGTTTTCCTATTTTTCTATTGATTGAGTATGTTTATGTAAAAGTAATTAAGCTTAAACTTTTTAGATATTCGTTTCCATATTAAAGAATGAATTCCAGTGTTATATAATCTTCCTTTTTTAATTCTAAATTAATTATTTAAATTTTTCTTAAGAGAACTTGAATACACCTTAAATTTTGTAAAAGTTATCACAAGCTTTTTAAAGTTCGTGTAACTCTCTTCAAAAGTTCTTTAGTACGCTTAAATATTTGACTCGCATTGGTTTAAGGTCCCTTTACAAGGAAGCTCATAATTTTATAACTATGAAAGAGATCCACATAAGCTTCATGTAAAAAAGATATGAATTCAAGATTAAAACAACAATTTATTTACAGAGTCAGTCATTAAACATCGCATACATCATTATTATCAACTTGGAGACATTGAGATATTTTTATTTACCGTTTCTAACTGGAGAAATGCTATCCAATAACCCGTGATTACAATGACTATTAAAATGACTTAAAAACTTCCTTTTCCTATTTCTTTTTTTTAAAATTCAATTAATCTTATGTTTTATGTTATAAAACTCGTAATGGAAAATCAAAAAAAATCTATAAGTATGTGTTTTATTAACTTTATAATAGAGCATTTATTTATACATAAATTAAGTGTTGTTGTTTTTAATTCCCCTGAAAAAGTTAAATATAATATTAAAAGGATTTTGATAAATAATATTATATAAATAATATAATATAAAGGTATTCCACATTTAAGGATTTTTAATAATGCATAGTCTTTGTTTAGTTCAGTGGTTGATTTCACTCTAATGAAAAACTTAGAGGCATTTGACATCACTAATTTTAAATCTCGAATAAAGGTAATAAACATAGAAAATCCTTGAATTCTGGCCTATTATGTATCTTATGTTTATCTGTCGCAATCTGCTAGTTATAATGACATAACAGTACATAAATAAAAACACGTAACTTTCTTAAGAGAACCTACCACATAGGAAAAAAGTTGTTTTACAACTGTTGTCATGTTTATACTATTAAAGAATTACTTAACAGGAAACACATATTTCAATTCAATACCGATTCGTCAAATGGACGGTCCAAAAATGTCCCATTCTCCTTTTCGGAACAATTAACAAAACACGGAAATATTGTGTACTGAAATACAACCTTGAGGTCATTCTTGATCATGGTTAAATTTTAAATAAAAAGCCGCGTGTTTAAAAAAAAGAAAACTATTCACTAATACGTCCTTCCTGAACGTGAGAATTTCAGGCATCTTCACACGTTATTTTGCACGAAACCTCTTTGTGAATTGGGATACGCCTTTTGTAAATGTATTGAGTTTCAATGAGTGTGAATACTTTTGTTATTATAGAAACTCAGTTTTCCCAAGAGAAGTAACACGGACTTTTTTTGTTCGAAATACAGAAACATTGACATCCTTTTAGATCTTTCTCATCAAGGTTCTCTCATACATTCTTTTCTATTTTGCATATTATTCTATTTTATAGAAGCGACCTTACAGTTAATAAGTACAGAACTTTTTTGTAAAAATCATGAGTATAATGTGATAAAATAATTTGTTTTATGTATTATTTAGTTTAGAATAGGTTCTAAAATAACGTGTTTTATTTCCAGGATGGCAATTCTCTCAGAGGCGAGTTCTCCGATTCACTGCCAGGATAGGAAATTTCGGAACAACAGATTTCCGACCTTTCTTGCCTAAAACCTCCTGGCAATGGCATGCTTGCCACTTGTAAGTAAAATGTCCTGATGATTTCTAAAAAAGAACTATGTTTTATAAGCATCATTCTTAATTAACTGTGACAGAATAATTTTCATTAACACTTTTTTATCTAATGATGTCCCAGTGGAATTAAAATATCTAAAATTTTATGAATTTGTTATTCAAGTTTTGTAAATTGCCTTACATTATGATATTATGAGAATTGATGAAGCAATGATTAAAATCAAGTGAAAGTTTATAGTTTCTAAAAAAAGGCCATGAAACATAAAAAATTTTCTAAAGCGTTTTTTTGGTACAAAAAAGATTTTGTTTTGTTATAAATGTTTTTATCTATAACTTTAACTTTAGAACTTTATTACACATACAGAACAAACACAGAAAAGTCAGAAATAATGTGATTCGCCAGGAACATCCCGTACAGGCGAAAAATGAATTATACAGACTTATTACAAATTACAACAACACAAAACTGTATAAAAACAGTAACTACATAATGATGGCAGAAAGCTGGTAAACCATTAACCAAATATGCTTCATTGAAGTGAAAAATATGTATCCAGGTCGTTGATATTAATTAATAACTCAAATTAATTTATTTTGAAAACTGAATATTTATTAATGGAAGTTAGATTTAAAGGTAAACTATTGTATAATTTTGGTGGAAGGTAAAAGAAATGCTTACAAAAAATGATTTAGAAAATTTTGGGATTATATCTCTTCAACAATTTTAGGAATTAAACTATTTCAATCTGGTACCTAATTTTTTTTATTTTTATGTAATAGCATCATTATATACATAAATTACCATCCTTTTGATAACATACTAATAGTAGGAAAATTCTCAAATCATTTTGCTGTCGATTTCAAACTCGAAAAAGAGCGAGGTTTCAATAATGTTAAAAAATAAAATTAAAAACTTGAAAAAATCCGTCATGAAAATGAACCTTACATTTTTGTTAATTTTTTAATACGCATAGTCGTTATAAAACCAGAACACAAGGCGAACTGAAAGATTACATTGTTTCCTCTTTGTCGTGCATTTTTTTTTTCAATACTAGCTGAACTGGTCCAATTTTCCCCTATCCTTATTCTAAAAAGAATCAGACGAGATGGAAAAGAAAAACCTTTCTTATAATTACTAAATAAACCCTTCATTTTCAGAAACTTTTGAAATAATATCCATTGTGGAAGTTGCGATTTTTGACATGCTGATTGAAGGGAACGCTTTGGATGTAGGCCATTTCGCTATAAGCCAAATTTTCGTGCAGAAAAGTTTCTCTTTGCACTATTATTTTCTTCTTAATGAACGTGGAAGCTTTGTTAGCGGCTCGTCGTACCGTTTCCCCGATCGCATATAGGAAGAAAAAAATAGTATCTCTACAAATTAATAATTACTTCATTTAAACTAGAGCAGCGTATATGCGTTCTTGTTTCTATCGATATCGGTTTTTATAGGCTAGTATGGAGAAGAAATTAGCTGTTAACACAAAACAAATGTTAGAACTAAAAGTTCATATTCCTCAAGTACTTATATGGTGTATCAGTACTGTGAAATAGGATAGTGTTCAAAGAAATTTTTGGTTTTGGTTAAAAAAGTGAGTTTTTCTCCACAATCCAGACAATCAATTCATGAAAACACACCAAGGATGTTAAAATACTACTATTTACTGTTCATCTGTATCTTTTCTTTGAAATTTTTGCAAGGTAATTTTTAAAAAAATGAGTTTGAATAAAAAAAAGATTTTCTTACAAATCATGCTTGAAATAAATTTGGAATGTAACATTATTATTGATAGATAATAATTTTCCAACACATGGTAAAAACATTGGCTAAAGCAAACTCGACACCTTAAATTTTTTATCCTGTGCCAAAGTTACCCCAATTTAAGTGACTTTATTTTACACCAACCTTAACCAAAATTTCCACCAAAAAAATATTTTAAAAACATTCAATATTTAAATAAAAATTTTGAAAACGGTTTACATAGCATTTTGAAAACAATATAAAACCTTGACCTCGTCAGATTTGTTTTTGTTACAACTTTCATTTGCTGTTTTATTAAATAAAAGTCACATACTTCGGAACTTCGCATATTTTTCAGAATTCGCATTCGGAATTCATCGCAATGACATCTCCCCACCATATCGAATGCAATAAAACCCCTCCTTTCCCCTATAGGCACTACCACAGCATGGAGGTATTCGCCCACTTCGACATCATCGACTCGACGGGAACGAAGGTGGCTGAAGGGCACAAGGCAAGCTTCTGCCTGGAGGACAACGAGTGCCACACCAACATCCCCAAGAAGTACGCGTGTGCCAACTACGGCGATCAGGGCATCTCGGTGGGCTGTGTCGACACCTACCACCACAACATCGACTGCCAGTGGGTGGACATCACCGACCTCAGGCCGGGAACATACTACTTCAAGGTAAAATGCAACTTTATGTAATACTCAGTGACGGTCATTTTTTATTGTTGTCTGAACATGGCCAATAAGGAAGTTGCATGTGTCAGATTTTCAAAAACAAACAAGTGTTCCGTATGGTTTTTTGTATGGTAAAATAAAATATCTAGTCAGTTTTTCAAAAAAATGTACAGGTAATTAAATATTTTAATTTAAAAGTCGAGAAAAAAACACGTGACTGAAAACGTTTATTGTTTAAACTATAAGATGACGTCAACAATAATACCATCAACTCCATTGCTTTACAACAATGTTTAGTATAAGATGACGTCACATCCAAACTCTTGGCGTTTTCGCGCGCTTTTAAAAAGGGGATTTTTGTTAATTTTTTTGACAATCAAAAAATTTCTCGATCGGCCTCAAATTTTGGGTAGATGCTTATTTTTGCAAGAGGAATCGATTAAAAAAATATAAAAAAATCATGCAACTTCCTCATTCCATGCTTCAGTAACCTAGTAGACAAATGGGATAAATTTGAATCTTGAAGTCACAATTGAAGGATAATTATTCGACTAATGACATTATTCACAGCCATTTAGACTTAACCAATGGTTAACGAGCAGCGAAAGAGAGAAAAGGGACTTTTTGCGTACTCTGATTGGTGGAATCCTTCTTTAACCGATGGTTAACCACTGGTTAAGTGGCTGATGTGAATAATGCCATAAATCAGATCCATCTTTGGATTTCCTAATGTTGGTGGTTGGTTTATACACACAAGCTACTAAATTTCATTTCAGGTGATGGTAGGAGAAGATAATAAATTTGATATCTTTTCAAATGGAGACAGGGAATCGCGTACAAAAATTATTAATTTTAGGTATCTCCAGAAGAGAATCACATCAGACAAACCCAACTATACTCTGATCATTTTGAACAGGCACCCGAAAATATTTCCTTCCCCACCACCGAATCCGTAACCATGGCAACTATCAACTTCACAGCGACGAAGAAGGTTTACTATCGGCCCTGCGAAGAACGTAGCCATGGTTACGCTGCTAGCGAGGGGGGATAGCACTATTCTTCAGGCGCCAGTTCAAATGAATTGAGCATAGCAGGATACCGGTCTTAAAATGTTTTTCATTATATTTTCTAAGTGGTGACTGTTGATTGCTTGAAATAAATTCTATTTAGAAATATCCGCCATTATGTATTGATTTTTTAGATTTAGAGTTCGATTTTAAATCAAAGAGAAATTGTAAGAGATACAAGCAAAAAAGATGAAAGGGAGAAAAGGGCTTTAAAAAATTGCTAAAATAACAAATGATCAGATTTAATTTCACCTCAGTTATTTTTTAAGTTCGAAAATTTAATTGATAGAAATTACGTAAAAACAGACTTGATGTTGTGAGTCGGTGGCTCAGTGGATATGAAAGTGGCTGTCGTGCTTAGGTCCTGAGTTCAAATCCAGAGCAACGAGTCCTGTTTTTAATATTTTAAATTATAAAAATTAAAATACAGAGTTATTAATTGTTCCTTTGATGTTGTGAGTCGGTGGCTCAGTGGATGTGAAAGTGACTGCCGGGCCGAGGTCCCCGGTTCAAATCCAGAGCAATGAGTCAGGTTTTTAATATTTTAAGTTATAAAAATTAAAATACAGAGTTATTAATTGTTCCTTTGATGTTGTAAGTCGGTGGCTCAGTGGATATGAAAGTGACTGTCGTGCTTAGGTAATGAGTTCAAATCCAGAGCATTGAGTCAAGGTTTTAATATTTTATATTATAAAAATTAAAATACAGAGTTATTAATTGTTCCTTTGATGTTGTAAGTCGGTGGCTCAGTGGATATGAAAGTGACTGTCGTGCTTAGGTAGTGAGTTCAAATCCAGAGCATCGAGTCAAGTTTTTAATATTTTAAATTATAAAAATTAAAATACAGAGTATTAATTGTTCCTTTGATGCTGTGAGTCGGTGGCTCAGTGGATGTATGTGTGATTTGCACGCATCTGTCAAAGGATCGAGGCTCGGTTGGTTCTAGGTGTCAATAATGGAAATGGTGTAAAGACTTAATTGAAAAACCGTACGTTGCAAACATTAAAATTTTGTTATCTTAGAAGTAGTTTTTTTTATTTTAAACCAAATTAAGAGCTGTCCAACACATACAAAAAAGGGTTAGGCTTAGCGAAAATATGCAACCTAATAAAATAGCAGTTACGGTCACAGTTAAACATTTGTTTTTCTTCAAAAAAAAAAAGCAAAACCGTATCCCCAACGGACCCTTATCCGCTATGCCCCTGGAACCCTTGGCAACCTGGGGGCGTCCATCCCAAACCCCCAGACCACCAATTCGTCCAGGTGGAGCAGATAAGGTCCGTCGAAGGCGACCCCAACTGGTCACCGGTTTCCTCCCTTAGGTCAGTGTACCTCAGATACTCTGGAAAGAATTATAAATTAAGGTATTTAGATACTTAAACACAATTATTACTAAAGTAATGATAGTATAGATGAAAGAGAAATGGTTAGATTTTTAGAGGGTTTGAACTGAGTACCATCATCAGCACACTGGCCACGACTCTACCAACTGAGCCATCAGGGCACACACCTTCTTAATTTATTTGTTTATTCATGGTTACAATATATTTTACTTTTTATTTAAGAATAAGCTTATCAATTGAGCAAAAGGTAACATCCGTAACTGGAATAGAACTTATCCCACCGTTACTACCACCACATACTCTGACCACAGCATCAGTCTCTACCAACTGAGCCGTCAGGGATCTGACTTCTTTGATAAATTGTTTTATTTGATGCTTACTAATTTCAATTTAAAAGTTTCTATATTTCTTGAGCAAAAGTGGAATTCCCAAAGCTGGAATAGAACCTATTCTACCGTTATTACCACCACATACTCTGACCACAGCATCCGTCTCTACCAACTAAGCCATCAGGGATCTGACTTCTTTGATTAATTGTTTTATTTGATGCTTACTAATTTCAATTTAAAAGTTTCTATATTTCTTGAGCAAAAGTGGAATTCCCAAAGCTGGAATAGAACCTATTCTACCGTTATTACCACCACATACTCTGACCACAGCATCCGTCTCTACCAACTGAGCCATCAGGAATCTGACTTCTTTGATTAATTGTTTTATTTGATGCTTACTAACTTCAATTTAAAAGTTTCTATATTTCTTGAGCAAAAGTGGAATTCCCAAAGCTGGAATAGAACCTATTCTACCGTTATTACCACCACATACTCTGACCACAGCATCCGTCTCTACCAACTGAGCCATCAGGGATCTGTCTTCTTTGATTAATTGTTTTATTTGATGCTTTCTAATTTCAATTTAAAAGTTTCTATATTTCTTGAGCAAAAGCGGAATTCCCAAAGCTGGAATAGAACCTAGGACCATCTCATGCCCTCAGATGTTATGTCACTTAGTAACAGACACTACCAACTGAGCTACTAGGAAACAGACCCCTTTGATTTATTTCTTTATTTGTGATGCTCAGAAAATTTAACTTAAAAATCGAGGAAATTTTTTAGCCTAAGGGAATTTCTTACGCTGGAATAGAACCTAGGATCATCGAATAATGTTCAGCTAAGTAATTAAGCAACAGACTTTACCAATTGAGCCATCAGGGAACATACATCTCTGATTCATTTTTTTATTTGATGCTTAAAAATTTTAACTTAAAAAATCGGGGTACTTCCTGTGCAAAAGTGTATTTATTTTAGCTTGAATAGAACCTAGAACGTCATCGCAAAGGCAACGAAATACTCTGTTACTGAGCAGGAGACTATATCAATTGAGCCATAAGGCAGTAGCGGACCCAGTAGGTGGCACGGGCCCATGTGTCCACCTCCAGAATAATAGAATTTTCATTCGAAAAAATTGCATCTTTAGATCATTTCTAAATAAAACGTAATTCTGATGCTATGAAATGGTTAAATGTATAGCTTTATGGCCAAAAATTTATATTACCATTCAATATTCTTTTAAGCTTTCGCAGTGTTTACTGCAGAAGATGTTTTAAAAATCTTGGTGCCCCCCCAGAACTCAAACCTGGATCAGCCCCTGTAAACTGTACCTTTGCCCATATTATCCTTTCCACATAAACCAAACAATTAACAATAACTTTCCATCTAGATAAAAGAAAGGAAATTTCCCAAAAGAATCTCTAAATTCTTTCTCCCACTCGTCATTATCAAACCCACATTAAAAACAGACAATTCTCCATACAGACCTAAAAGAAATAAATGATCTATCACCAGTGTCTATTTCGTGAGACATTGTCATTTCTACCGGCGCAATCTCGAATCAAAATGTTGCACAGTGGGCCAAGGCCGTTCCTCCCCTCCGAGGCCACCAAGCTAAAGACCCTACAAAATACACTCTTTGTTCTTTTTCAATTATTACCTTCCTCTGGTTAAAAGGGAAAGTGGAGATCTCACAAGATTCAGCTGCTGGCTTTCATTGTCAAAGTCAGGCGAGGTTTTTTCTCCTTTTCGCCGGCTTTTCTTCCATTCTATTGTTTCGAGATTTTTTTTGGATGTTTGTGGCGGTTCTTTTGTCTTAGCGGTGAGTTTCACCTTCTGGGAGAGATTTTTTGGGGAAAATAAAGAGTGGTGGATATTCCTGATGACCTTTGAGATGAGTTAAGCTTTAGCTTGCTTTCCTGATGGGTTTGAGATGTTTCTCAATTTTGAATGGAATATTGGGGGATCGTGGAAATTGTGTTTCAACATGCGTTTAATTTGCCAAGACTTTGTTTCCTAATTTCTTAACATCTGAACATTGTTTTGATAAGTTATAAGCAGACTACAAGTGTAAAATTAGGTGAGATCAAGGTTTAGATTGCTACCTACACAGAAAAGTTACCTACCCCACTTTTCCAAATTGCTTTAAGTTTTTTAGGGAACTTTAAACTTAACGTAGCTATTGTTGCAAAAATGGTGTTACATATGCATTTTCCTTATTAACATTTTCATTTCATTTTAGGGAGTAAATCCAAGAGAACATTTTTAAAAATAATAAAAATACGTCCAACACAAATTTCTCCAAGAGAAATCGTTGAAAACATAACTAATTCTAATTGTTGCTTTTACGGTTTAAAATATTTCAAGGCCTTATTAAATACTAAGAAAAAATGCAACAACTTCTAACACTAAAGTCGCGCCCTCAAACTGGAATTAGTTGTGACGTTTAATAAAACTATTGTATACAAGTATTTGATACAACCGACTCCCAAATGCCAAAAGACTCCAGCTTCATCATAGAGACATATTACTGAAATAAATTTTCTTATAGTATTACAGTAATTGAATTTATCAATTTTCCAAACTATTTAAACAAAAATAATATGATAGAAACGCTAAAGTGGAACAGTATAAAAAAATATTTCACCACTTAACTATCCACCTTAGACAGATATCTTTATCTCATCTTAAGTTTAAGAGTGGGCCTATTCACCTTTTCAAACAATAATTCAACATGCACCCTAAGGATTATGATTTTCACCTACACTCACGCAACCAACTTTTTACTATCTACCACTTCAACAACAATAAAGATCAGTTTTAGGAACATTCACACACAGTACAAATGAATGAATACTATCTCAAGCATAAAAGGCTAACCTTTACCCCAAATCGCGTCTCAAACAAAATGACAAGCCAGTATCATAGTAGCACATCAAAAGCTAACACAGCTTGTCAGCTCTACACCTAACACAAACCCTTTTGGATTAAGCGAAAGTGTTATTGTCACCCATTTTTTGAAGAAGATTAATTCCATCTCTCTTACCTCTTCATCATCCATCCTAAATAGCTCCAACTGATAGGGCCGTTCTTTAATCTTACATGGCAATAGGTGCATTAATCTAACGAGAGATCTGGGTCAAAGAGTACCGCGGCCATTGTGTTCTGGAGTACTTAAGGAGATGATACAGAGGAGAGAAAGTGAAGACTGATTCACAACAAATTGCTACAGATGTTGACGGTGATGTTTCGAAAGAGAAATTCGATGTTATCGTTGGCTTCAAGAAAACGGGAGATTTTAAGTTTTTTCGTCTCATTTTGAACGTAATATAAGTAGGGTAATGGTCAGGGTGAATACTGGGTTGAGTCCTTGGGATATACTCTAAACGTTTATTTGTACAGGGTGTTTCAAAAGTCCGTTTCGTGGCTTTTATTTGGAACCAACGTGTCCTGGTCAGGGAAGTAAGGTCTACTCCTAGGTAAGTGACCATGGAGAATCCATTGAATGACTTACAGCGCCCCTAGCGGCGAAATATCTCACCTCATTGAACCCTTTCAATTGTGATATGATGAACTTTAATATACATTAACTTAAAATAGTAGGTACACTCTCCGAGAAAAAAATAAATTAAAGCTAAAAATGTACGTATTTAACGCAAAAGAATCCTTTAAAAACAGATGTCTCACCTTTTGAAGGAAACTTTGGCAAAAGTCATTATCGGTAGCCAAGTTAACACTATTTTAGAACCGATCTGTTTAAAAAAAACAAATCAAATATTTATTGGTAATAAAACAGTGCCGATTAGGCAACAACTAGAGGGACTTCATTCAGCCAAAGCGAACTCCTTCAAAAGGTGATAGACAGCCGTTTTTTCATAAGAGCTATATACTGTTAGGTGAAAGTTTTTAACTATAGAATTTAGTGGTGTCTGATACCACTTCAACTTTCAAGCAAAGCACAACAACATAAAAGTGTGGGTTTTTTTAAAGAAAGATATGCGACCTCATTAAATTTCATTTCTCCCTTTCCATTTCAGGTCTCAGTGAACCCGGAACTGAAGGTCTCCGAGCTATCCTACGACAACAACGCCGCTACCTGCATAGTCCACTTCGACTACGTATCCGCGCAGGTGTACAACTGCACCCTCGGACGACCCTAAGGTTCCACGACAACCCCCCTTCTGCCTCCCACCCGTGGTGGGACCCCTGGACCAACGAAGCCGTCTGGATTGCCCAACAGCAACAACGAAAAACACTACCATTGTGACTTAGAACGTTTGATTTCGTTGTTGAGATACGAACTTATGCGACCAGAACGGCGATGTTATTTATGAAAAGCCGTTATATATAAAAAGTGATATCCATGTGTCAAAAACTTGTGAATAGTGACGATATAGTTGTGAGTTCCTTGTGCATGGCAAAAGAACTTCGACGAGTTGGGATTCCTTTCTTGTGTACTAGTGTTTAGTATGTGATGGTTGACGGTGGACTATGTTTTCTGTACTATTTATGATGGGATGATTTTATTCCATCTTGTTCTTTCTCAATGTGTGCGTATGGACATGAAAGATTCTGTAGAGTAGTTTCAATTGATGCCGAAAAAAATCCATCGTCTTAATGAATCCCTGTATTTTTGCAATCACAAAAAGAGTGATCTCCTATACCTATTTTGGGGCTACTTGTGTAATTCTTGAATAGACTTTTGGGGCTACTTATGCAAGTCCTGAATAGACTTTTGAGGCTACATATGCAAGTCCTGAATAGACTTTCGGGGCTACAATGCAAGTCCTGAATAGACTTCTGGACGCATACCATAACGATTTAGAATAGACTTTTATCACAAACCTTTTGAAACTATTAGGAAGATATTCTTCGAGTACTGTTTTAAATTTGAATTATGAAAATAAAGCTTAATCACCTTCATCAAGATTGCAAATCGAAATAAACTTAAAAACGTATACCAAAATTTTGGATTTTTAATGCATTATATTGTAAAATTTCACTCGCAATTTTAATAGTTGATCGCTGCAGGATACTTTGAAAACTCCAAAACAAAAATCCATGACTACTGGTCTCCAAGTCAAAAACAAACTAACGTATCCAAACGAGGCTCGTTTCAAATAAGCTTCTCGTTTGAAGATCCATTGTCACTTACACGTTCTTCAACAAACCAGTCGGAGACTCGGAAAAAAAAGACAAGGAAAAGGGCGATTACGAGTCAAAAGTTAACAGGTCAAATGAACTTTCTGCCATTGTGTTCTGCTCTCCTCCGCTTGACAGCAGAAATTAGAAGAGGCAAAGAAGTAAATGGACGCAAATAATAATGATCAGCGAGTGAACGAACTCAATGGATGTATTTTTGGAGACGGACTTCGGAATCTTCCTCCGCTATTATTCCTTCTCTTTATAGAAAAGTGAAAACGGTCTTGAAAAAAAAATAGGAAGTGTGCACTTGTTCTCTTGTATTGTACTACTACATGGGATTGCCATATTTCTCCTCCATTTCAGGAAGTTTGCCGAGTTTCCTATCTTGGAGGGGGACGTTAAAGTGAAGATTGTGAGCGAACGGCTTAAGAAGGGTACGTTAAGCGACAATTTCCATGATTTAACGTACTCTTGAAACTGTAATAGACCTATTTTCTCTATGAGGCCACCTTCGTATGTAAATAACGCAACTTGTTCCTTTGGGATATGCCACTATTTTAGTTCATATCCTGAAAGAGCACACCAAAAAAAATACCTTATAAATAAAGGAACATTTTACTAAAAGATCATAAAAAGTGATGAGCTCATTACTTTTTTATACGATGCCTTAGAAAAATGTCCCTTTATGTCTTGGGGTTTTTTGATGTGCTCTTTCAGAATACGAAATAAAAATTCGAGATGCCATAAAAATAGTAACGTTACGTTACGTTGCGTACCTATGAAAAGGGCTTCAGAGAGAAAATGGTCAGTTAAAGGTTTCAAGAATGTATCAAATCATGAAAATCGGCATTTGAAGTATCATTCAAATCCTAGCAGTTCGCTAACAATGTCCTATGTAATGTCTTTTCCCCTGCCTAGACTATGTTCTGGGTTTGGATGGATTTAAATGGGTAAAGGAATTTCTTGGGGTTTTTTAAAGGGTTGAAGTTAATGGTTTGATTTTTTTGGCATCTCTATGATTGCACAAAAAATTGTTCATATTGATATCTTTTAACTGCACTTGAGCTACACTCCCTTAATGAGAAAGTATGGCAACCCTATGTATACACACCTATCCCCCAACTGGGATTGATCTCAGAAAAATTCCGTCCACTATATATAGGACACGACACTCGCAACTCTTCTTCCGACTGCCCTTCCCTGGCGGTCAGCCCATCGGATGTTCTCGGCGAATCTTTGAATGTTTTGCTGCCATTTTTTGCCAAAGACATCGAATTCTATGTGACTGTCATACTCATGAACACTCCTCTAACACTTCTCCCATGTTTCTGGCAGAGACAACTAAATCAAGTGTCTCTGAAGTTCACTCAGCAAAACGAAGAATTTTTCTTTCGTCTAATGGCAAAAAATGTAATTTTTTTTGGATTTTTGATAGATAATTATGTAATGTGTTTTGATTTCAGTTAAAGATAAGCATTTTTAACCTAGTAGTATTTTTGTGATTAACATTTTTAGCACTTTTTATCCCTCAAGTATTTTTTATGTTTGAAATTTTGAAATATTTGACTATCAAACAACAATAAAATATGAATTTGTTTTGACTTGGCATTTAATTTGAATTCCATCCTTCATCTCAAACAAGAAAATGCTGATCATAGAAATATGAGGGTTGATTATACCACATTAAAAGAACTAAAGCATGGAGAATAGAAATATACAATATTTAGTTGGTTCTCTACATTAAGTAACATAAAGAATTACTATATAACTTAAGTAGGAGAACAGCTTCTTTGAAGCTAAGTTGAGGAAAAACACACAGGAATTGAAAAGATGGAAAATAAGTATGTTTTGACCAGTACCACTTTTGAAATATTGTAATTTAGAATAATTATAGTGACCTATTAAATTAAACTAATAGAATTACAAACACAAAAATTAATTATAATGTTTTTTTACTGAATGAACTTTTTTTAAAAATGTTATTTACCAATTAAAACATGGGATTTCGTAATAAAAACGCAAAATATTATCAAAAATATTAATTATAAAACGAAACATAGGTGTAAATACTGAGGCTTTAAACAATTTAATAAAATATAATACAAATGAGTAAAAAAATAATACCTCCAGGGAAAAACAATTTTGTCTCCAAATTCAACAAATATTGTATACATACATGCTCAAAATTATGATTCACGTGATGAGTGAATAAGAAAATTGAAATTCACAAAAAAATTTTGAGGACTACTGCCTGTATTGTAATTTTAGAAATACTTTATCTTTATAAAGTAGTATTAAGTTCTCAAACAGAGACATTCAGATTATGAAAATATAAGAACCATAATCTTAAACTGTCATTGTAATTAAAAGTACTTATCAACATGTTTTAAAAAATTTCTAATTAAAAACTCTTGTTGCACAGGATTTTTCACAGAACTCTGAGATGTTACAGTTAATAACCAATTACTCTCAGATGTAAACAATACATTTAATCTAAAAAAATTTAAAAAATTCATAACTTGCTAAAATAAATGCATGTTTATAATAAATAAACAAATGACTAGAAAAAATTAAAAGCTATTTACTACATAAATGAGTAAAAAAATAGTTTTTTTAATTGAGCTAGAAATGTTAAGTTGAAGAAAAATGCTGAGGAAATTAAATACAATATCCAGTTAAATGAAGCATTTCAAAGCATTAAACTTAAAGATGCTATATGCATTAAATAATATTCATAAATTGAAACTGAAACCACTCACTTAAAGCTTGCTTTTCAAATTTGAAAAAGCTATCAACTTAAATAAAATAATCTATATTAATTACGCAATAAATGCTAACAGTGTGATAGCTCGGTTATTAATGGTTCGTCAAAATATCCTACAAAGACAATCTGCAATCAACAGAAAACCTGTGAAAATCTCGGGAATTTTATAGCTTAAAAAAATTAATTAACAGAAAAATAATAAAACTGAAAATATAATTTTGAATATAATTATAACTAAGTTTTTAAATCATGCAAATAGCTAACTAAGAATAAGAATATGCTAAAAAGCAAAGTAAGATAATTTAATGACTAGATGTATTATTAATAAAAATGACTTACCATGCTCGCCAATAAAATAAATGAAAATAATAAACTTTAAAACATAACAAAGACACACTGTATAATGAAAACTTTTTAAAAGAACACTAGATATTCATAACATAAAAAAAGTATTTCATAAAAATACATTAAGCTTTATACCTTCAATACCTTTCTAAACAGGAAAAAAATAGTTAATGGAAGTAAGATTAAGTTCAAAAGTACTTTTTTGTTTCCAATAACATAAAAGGGTATGAAAAATGCAGCTATAAATGGTTTAAGGGAAGATGTGAGCAAAACATGGTCCAAAAACAAATCGAGAAAAAATAGACAAAATGTCAGAAAAAAAAGAAAATAATTATAATGGATTAAGAAGCATTGTTAGGGTTTGGATGATGATTTTTAAATTCAAAAGTAAATTACATAATACATTTTTCCACATTCATCAAAAAATTTCACATCCAGTGTCACTAATGAGATCGAAATAAGCTTCTGGGGTCCATCTACATGGAAACTTATTTTGAACTTATGAAGGAAGATTTTCTCTTGTCTGATCAAAATCATGAATATCTTTTAAGAGTTGAGTTGAGTTCAAGGTACTAGTGAAGGAAATGCAAATATACTATGAGTATACATATGATCTGTGAAGAATATGGAACTATTTTAAATTATATCAGTACAGACTTTAAATGATATAAAAACACATCTTACACCAGCCATATCAAATTGGAACTTATTGCAGGACAAACACTTTTCCCATAAACTTAAGATGAAAAACATAAGAGATCACATCAATAAAAAATTTCATTCAATGGAATATTTTTATGAGAACAGCAATAAGTCCCTTCAATTTGCATTAAAAAATATCACACATATATTAACATTAACAATCAGTGTCATGTTTTAAGGCAGAGGCGACAGAGGTTTGGGGTCTCCGAGAAGGACTTTGAGCAATGGTAACCTTATCAGCTTGAGAGTTTCTATCGATATCTTCTAAGGCAGTAGCCACATATTGTCTTACTTTCAGTGGTAAGTCATCTAAATCCAATGCAGACCACTCGGGATGAGGCCTAGGGTAGGTAGAAATACCTAACCGTTTCTTTGGCGTTACTTCGGAATCACTGTGAAGTGTTCTGGCGATGTGGATAGGAGAGTAGGACTCAGAGCTAAGCTTTGAGTCACTGTAGTGGCTACAACTGCTTATGCTCTCTTTTCTCGGTGACAGCATATCTGGGAGGAAGGGAAATATAAAAGAATAACTTATAGACTTTTTAACATTTATTGTTGAACAAAATAATAACAATAGATCATAGTGTATAAAAATTTGTTCGAAACCAGGAAACTGATCGTTTATTACTGTAAAATTTATGATATTTATCCAACAAAATCAACAATTTTCAAGCTGAAACTTTCCTAAATTAATTTTTGAGTACTTTATTGACTTGTAAATTAATTTATGAAACATTTTTAACCATGTAATTACAATTCAATACTTATATAATTGTAAAATCATCAAGTTAAAATATAATATTTTGTGAAACCTAATCAGATCTTACAAATTAGCATAGTAAGTGAAATATTAAAAGCATTTAAATTTTTTCTTTGGGACACTGCATTCATCAATGCTTACTGTATCGGATATTTTGATATTTATTTAAATACCATTATGTTTACCAACCATGGTAAAAAAAGGTTTTCATTTCTAGAAAATATTGCAATGTGTAATAAAATTTCATACATTAAAAAACATAAATTGCCAAATTAAGAATGTCTTAACAATTAAGTAAAATACAATGGTCATTTTTATACCATCAGTGGCGTAGTCTTTGGTAGGAAGAATATCCAGATCACTAAATCCTGAATTCGTCCGCACATCCAAACTAAGTTCCGATAACTGTTCATCACTCTTCAAGCTTTGTTCTTCTACCTTAACTCCAGTGGATTCTTCAATTTTTATTGCACTACCTAGTGATGAGCCAAGAGTTGGAAGATCTGGAACTTTATTGGCCAAGTACAACTCATTTGCTTCTGTAGAATGCAACAAATGAGAAAATTGACCTATTTAAAATACGCAAGATACAAATTATTTGTTTATTAAATGCTTTAAATACTACTTTACTGAAAAAATTTTTAACAAAAAATAAATGCATCTAGAATTCATTTTCATAACAAATTCAGATATAAATATAGCATATTAAAATAATTTCACATGTAAATAAATTACAATTATTTATAAACGTACAATTCAATTCTTAATAAACCAGAAATACAAGGGATTATTTAAAATTATTTACTAGGGTCAGGAAGGCGCCATACTGTTGATAATTCAATCGATTTAATACGTTCTTCTAGTTCTGCTACTCTATTGCCAAGTATCCTAAAAAACAACAAAACAATTTTTTTTATTAAATAATTTTGAAATGCAAAACCCATCGTTACTTCATTATGATACTCGTAAAATTTTACTATACTGAAAACTTAGTGTTTATTTTAATTTTTTTCTTTCCAATGACTGAGTTTTTAGTGTTAAAAGCAAAGTTGAAAAGTTTTACCAGAAAGGAGCTATTCAAATATCAAGTAAGCACCTTAAAAGGGGAAGGGGTTGCAATTTTGTTAAAAAAAACTTGGAAAAAGTACTTAAAAAGTTGTATTTAAAAATTAATTAATAACACTGGTCAACACTCATTTTGATGGCAGGAATATTAAAGCTGTTTTTGTATATATTTGACCTCCTGATTCCGAATATGACATCCGTTTTTTCTCATCAGCTCTAGTTTTTAAGATATTCGAAAATTAAGTTTTTTTCACTTTTGACCTACCTTTTATACAATATGGTGCTATAAAAATGACTTAAAAATAAAAAACCTAACCAAACAAGGCTTTTCCTATTCCTTAGGCTCCCAATAGATAGTGTATAAAGTTTCAGCCCCCCAATTTAATTTTAAGGGGTACCTATAGGGCCCTAAAGTTGAAAAAAAGTCAAAAAATTGGTCTTTTTTTCAGAATTTTTTAAAAAATATTTTTGAGTTTTCTAATTTGATAAAACTGACTTATATATGTTTTTTAGAACTTATTTAGACCGCTAAAAATATTTTTACTTGAAAACTGCACCTCTTTAGAGCCATTTTTTAGTTTTAAGGCGAGAATAAGGGTCATTTCGCTCAAAAATGCTTGGTACCAATAATAGTGGTTGAAACGAATAAATTTTGAATTTTTCAGAAGTAAGTCATCAAAAAAGATGTCCTTTGATATAAAACTGAAATTTCATATGATACAGATCAGTGAAAAAAAAGCATTTTTTCCAATTTTTTCAAATTTTAGGGCTTGAAAGCTCGAGAGGAGCTTCTACTGTTTTACTGATCTTTATCATGTGAAATTCAGTTTTACATCAAAGGACATCTAGTTTGATGACTTACTCCTGAAAAATTCGAAATTTATTTGTTTCAACCACCATTATTGGTACCAAGCGTTTTTGAGCGAAATGACCCTAATTCTCGCCTTAAAACTAAAAAATTGCTCTAAAGAGGTGCAGTTTTACAGTAAAAATATTTTTAGCGGTCTAAATAAGTTTTAAAAAACATATATCAGCCAGTTTTATCAAATTAGAAAACTCAAAAATATTTTTTTAAAAATTCTGAAAAAAAGACAAATTTTTCGACTTTTTTTCAACTTTAGGGCCCTATAGGTACCCCTTAAAATTAACTTGGGGGGCTGAAACTTTATACACTATCTATTGGGACCCTAAACAATAGGAAAAGCTTTATTTGGTTAGGTTTTTTATTTTTAAGTCATTTTTATAGCACCATATTGTATAAAAGGTAGGTCAAAAGTGAAAAAAACTTAATTTTCGAATATCTTAAAAACTAGAGCTGATGAGCAAAAATGGATGCCATATTCGGAATCAGGAGGTCAAATATATACAAAAACAGCTTTAATATTCCCGCCATCAGAAAAAAGTTTTTTTTGTAGACCAGTGTAATTAATTGATGACAAGGAGGAAGAAGTTAAAAATTCCAAATACCTGCTTACTCAATATTGAAGGGCTCCAATTAGAATATGATCTAAGTAACTGAGATCATTATGCTTTTAAATTTTGAAAATTTTGCAGCTCAGTCAATACTAAGTTAGTCAAGTACTAACTTGTTTGTTTTCTTTTGATGGGACAGTGCAATGCTCTTATCACTCAGGTTTTCCATAAGAGTAATGACCAAGTTGCGAAACTCTGCCCCTTTCGAAGACTTGCTGGCAAAGTCAAGAAAAGGACTGCTTTGGAGTAACTGTTCAACTAAAAGAAAAAGTCATAAGCTCTTCATTATTAGCAGTCATGACTGTTGACACTGAAAAGTGAAAATTCAGGAGATTATCACATAAGTGGAATTTGAGGTCAAAAGAATGGATGAATAAGAACCTTTTAGGAACCAAAATAGAGAAAAATCCCGTTAAAACGAACTTCACAGGACCGTAAAATGTAAAGGGTATTTTCAAATAATAATGGTAATAATAATGATAATTTCAATAATAATGTACTTCAAATAAAAATGGTCGGGGAATTACAGGCTTTTATAATATTGGGATATTTTGTTGTATCGGTATTCGTTGTAACGGGATTTCACTGTAGAAATTATTTAAAGTTAAATAAGGATTTTCAAACTAAAAATAAGTATCTACTAAGGATAAACAAATTTTACAAAGGTAAGGATTTTAATCAGTCACTTTAACAACTATATTTTTATTTCTTTGATTTTATTACTCAATCAATGTATTTTACAAAATTATTTCAATGCATTCTTTTGAAAAAATTTTTATGAAATTTCTCGAAATTTGATGAAGTTTGAGTGACTTTCTTACAAATAGGGAGTGTGGTACAAGGTATCTCAATTAAGGATTTTTCAGAACGAATATGAAGAGTTTGCAATGATGAAAACAACTTAGTAATTTTGATAAGAAATAATAAAACTGACGGAATATATCCCCCTGAATACTTAAAAAATGAACAGGACAAGAATGAAAAAATTAATAGTTATTTCAAATGCGTTCCCAGATAATAAATGGAACAATAAATGTTTTAATTTGAGTTTTAAACAAACCTTACTAATTTATTTTCTTCCTTCTGTATAGTATTTGACACCACAAATTTAAAATCTTCTCACAATTATTAATAAACTAAAATTATATTAACCTTATAAAAATTTAAAGATAGATTTTTAAACTTGGATACCTTGTTTGACACTTAATGATAATCCTGATGCAATAGTACTTTTCATACCTCCTTTGGTTCTTTTCTTTTCAAGTAAAGCCTAAAAATACAAAAGAACAATAATAAATAATGATAACTTATAGGAGGGAGTTTCTACACTTCTCTACTCCAAACAATTGGATAATTTATAGTTTAAAGAAAAATGAGACATCACAAATGTATTTTTCTGACATTAAAGTTAATGTGAATTTTATTTCATTGACTTATACATTACATTATGATGGAAAGTTCAGTCTTCAACTCTATATTCTTATATAAAAAAAAGGTTCAATGCTTCTCAAACTGAAGCTTTGAACCATTTTAGTATTTGGAGAAAAATCATAATTTTATTAAGAGTAAGAGTACACTGTCTTAGTGGATTTATAAAAGTTATACATATTGGCAGCCAGAAAATCTTGATCCTTCTTAGTAAATAGCAAACATTTAAAAAAAATAGCTCAATTGTGAAATATACAATTTATGACTGTTTTTTAATTGTACAAGACAAAATTTAAGTTGAGAAAAAGAATGGAAGGGGAAATATTTAATGTTTGAATTATTTTAATCTTTTACTCGGTGCTTGATAAATTTAACATTTAAACAAAAATGTTTGAATGATGGTATTTAGAAGTAAAAAAACTTACTCTACACTTAGAAAGGGCTGATGCAGTTATAGCTTTTTCTTCCTCAACTTGTTTAATCCTTTCTTGCAAGTACCTATAGAAAAGATGGTCAACATTAAGTAATGTTTTAATTCTGAATTTTATAAAAATTTATAAAGCACAATAAGCATCAGTGCGAGATTAAATAACTTCATTTTCAGTTGTTTTTGCATACTTTTAAAGATTTTTTAGGCTGTTAAAAATAACTTACTTACTTTTTCCAAATTTAAAAGCTTATAAGGAACAGACCAAATTTAGAACGATAGTACAATTAACAATCAACCAGTATAGTTTTAGATAACTGCTTTTGTTTGACACATTTTCAGAATGACTTGGGTCACTTTGTCTTCTTAAAACACACAATCAATGAAATTTAAAAGAGATATTTAGAAACACTAAATCTTAAGAAAACTAAAAGTTTCCTTACTTGTTTTCCATAATTACTCCATCAATATCAATAGTCTTTTGGTGATCTCCCCTTAAAACGTAATTCATTTGTTGATTTAATCTTTCGTATTTGTGCCTGTATTGATCTCTTGCAGTGACCAACTCTTCTTTTTCATCTAATATGGCCTCTAAGTCTTTTGTCAGCTGTTGGCACTGAAGTATAAAAAAAGATATTCACACTTTCCACATACACGAGAACAAGCTTTTTTTCAAATGTAAATTAAATTCAGTGTTTTTAAAGCAATTACAAATAGAGATTATTATTCTTTTAATATAGAATGAAGTTAATGTTTTTTAATCATTTTAATTTATGTATTTTCTTAACAGTATTGATACTATTTGCTTTTGAACAACATTAAAAAGATGAAGGTCAGTCAATCAGCATTGTATAAAAATGTAATAGAAAAGGTAGTTGACTAAAATTTGCTAACTTCTTTACCAATATTTGTAAAATTCATGCTTTTGAGCTTGTAGGCCGTGTTCTAGAGTTTAAAAACCAAACGTTTTGTCGGAAACTGTGCCAGACATCATCAGTGGAATAAAAAGCGTCAGTTCACCGATTCACCAGGTAGACGTGGTACCTGGCGTGGTACTACGTCTACCTGGTAGACGTGGTACTACGTCTACCTGGTGAATCGGTGAATTGATGCTTTTTATTCCACTGATGATGTCTGGCACAGTTTCCGACGAAACGTTTGGTTTTTAATCTCTAGAACACGGCCTACAAGCCCGAAAGCATAAATTTTACAAATAATAGAACCGGCTGTGAAAGTCTACATGTTTACATTCTTTACCAATACTTCTACACCACAAGACAAAAGGAAGTAATCAAGCATTTTGCAAAATTAACAAAATACTGCTGATTTTCTTAATTTTTACCTTCACTTTTTGCTTTTCCAACTGTTTAACCAAAGCCTCTTTTTCAGAAAAAGGAACATAGTTTGAAGACAAATATTCTTGAAATGAATCAGCATCTCTTTTGGTTACCTCATCTCTCAAAATCTAAAAAGTAATGGTATGGTGTGAAAAGGTTTCACACTATATTTTCACATAACACAAAATTTGAATAACATAATTTTAAAATTTTATTCTTTTTAAGACAAAACATTGAAACCATTGACTATTACCTTAACATCTCCTTGAGCATCAATTAACTTTTGTTTCAGGTCTTCCCTTTCATACTTCAATGCTTTGTTTTGATCCTTCAACTCAACTAATAGTTGAACTAAGCTCTAAAATTCAACCATAGAATAAGTGCATCAAATCACATGAAATCCATAATTACAGATTTCACTATGCTATAAGCTTTAAAAAGTTTAAACATTAAGTTCATTAACGTTTTCGAAACTCACTTTTTCTCTTTCACACTTTAAACCATCAACATCATAAACTCCCATCAAAGAGGGTCCCTGGATAAAAAAATCATCAATAAGTAGAAAAGATTTCATTCTGATTAATTAAAAGCTTATATTCTAATATTACAGAAATATATGATTGTGCGGTATCATAAGGCAGATACCTAGAGTAGTAGACTATTTGAGTAGTGAGTGAGGTCCCAGAAAGTATACTTATATAACCATGAAAACAATCATTGATTTTGCTAGTACAGCGAAAACTATGTTGCACATAAATGGTAACAAACACTGATTGTTTTTTAGCGTTTATAGATAGTAGCTCTACCGTTACTTCTAATAAAAATTAACTAAAGAGAAACATTCAACAAGTGCAAACCCAATAAGTGCAAAAATCATGGAAAACTCAAATATGTAGTGAATGTTTTCTTGCAAATAATCAATAAGCTAATTTTAATTTTGTGAAAGGGCCCTTTTTGAAAAGTTGAATTTTGTGAAGTGACTGTAAAATGGCCCCGATTTTCTGCCAGATCGACCCCTGGCCTGTGTGTAACCAAGGAACATTATTCTCGACAATGAGTCTTTACCATGCATTTTAGAGAGGAGAAGTGTTTAAAAAGAGTTAGCCGCTAAAGCAGTTAGCAAGTTGACAGTTTTTTTGCTAAAGATTTACCATCACATACATGATTTTAGGGGAAGATAATATGAAAAAGTCCCTAAACCTGTCCTGTGTAAACAACATGGGAAGCAGTAACAATGTTTACAGATAATGCAGGTGTAATTTTCAATTTCTTTAGCGACAAATTTTTGGCCATACTTACCCATCCTTCTACTCTTCTTTTTAAGGCACTGTAGCGTGTTCGAAGCTGGTCTGCCATCAATTTGAATTGGTCTTTTTCTATTTTGCATCTTTCCAATTCTTGACTTAGGATCAATAAAGAATCGGTTTTGCATTCCAATTTGCACTTTACAGTATTGAACTAAATATAGAAGCATTCACAAAATGAATCAATGAAATTTCAGATTTAAAAACAATTATATAATTTCAATGCTTCAGAAAATTGATAATCAGATTTTTTCAAACAATAAAGGCAAAAAATAAAGGATAGTTAATAATAGGGTTAATAGTTTTATATTTCCCTATTGATTGTCTCTTAGAAAACTTCCTTTAACTTCTTTTGGGTCAATGTGGAATTAGTCAGGTGGAAATCTTGTTTATCGAATTTTATAAGGTAACATTTTATAAATTTGGTATACATTGAAGAAGAAGAACCTAAATTAATGCCACTAGTTGAGACACTTTGATAGTTTTTTGGTACTTTTCCGTTAGCTGGGCGCAAGCGAAAAACCTCCAAATACAATAGAATCACGCCAAATTTTTCCTTCCAAATTTGGTTCACAATTGACGAAATTTGCACCCGGCTAACAGAAAAGTACCGGTTTTTTAAACTTGACATTTTAATAGGAGATTTATCAGAACACTTAGCACTTGCAATTGGTTAATCCCTAAGTACCCAAGATTTCCTTTGATACAGGTAGAAATTTACTTTTATACCTTTTAATCGATACATTATTTATTCTACATCAAATTCTTAGCCATGTAATAAGAATCCTTATCAAACAAAGAAGAACTGAAGGAAAGGAACTCAGAAAATGGTAAATGTGGGGAAAAACTTCATTAGAAACTAACTACCTCAGTTAATAATGAAAGATAATCTTCTTCAAGCTTTTGGAATTTAGAACTCATTTTCAAATAGGATGTTAGATGATTTTTGAAGCATCATATTTATTTAAATTTAAATATGGTCAAGATTAGATGGAATTGGAAGGAAGAACAACTTTCTCAAAAATTAGAAGCGCGATCCATCTAAAGAGTATATTTATCAATAATAAAATCTCTGACGATGAAATTTTTAAAAAAATCTTCACAGCAGCAGACGACTAACAGCTATTGTTGATATTATGAAAGAGAATATTTAGTTGTACAAAACTACTTCATGCAATGAAATAAAACTCACAGATAACCATAGGATATAACATTATCAAAAAGAAATCAAAATCTAAATAATTGCATCGAATTTTTCATTCCAGATGGAATCTTTTTTTAATCCTTTTCTCTTAATAATCTCTTAAATAATATAATAAGTTATTGAAATGAAAATTTTATAAAGCAGTTTAAAACATTAGGTTAAAGAAGCTTATATACCTCTCAACACTATGCATGCGTATATTATTTGTTGTTATAATGGCAGCTGTAGCAGAAGACAGGGAATCCGAAACTGAATCTGCAATTTCCTCTAAAATATTAATTATTGGAGCTGGAATTGCTGGTATATCAGCTGCACATCACTTAATCAAGAACGGGGAAAGAGATTTTAAAATTCTCGAAGCAAGGAATCGAATTGGGGGGAGAGTTGTGTCTATTCCTATGGGTAAATGAACAATTTTCTTCCTTTCCTTGCGCTAATACTCTGTAATGTTTTATCTCCTTTATGTTTGTGAAATCATAAAACATCCCATGCATTTCATATTCTTTGTCATTTGTTTGATCGTAGTTTCAATTTTTAGAAATGAACAATGTTCAATGGATTCACTTATAACATTTCTAAATTATCATATTTTTCGTTTTTTATCATGTGTCTCGTAAGCTAATTAAGCTTGTTTCTCATTAATTTCAAAACTTAATGAGCTAAAATAAATTAGTTATTTTAACACAATTATTTTATCTTAAAAAAATTTTGTTACTACCTATTTTCTGAAAAAGAAATAGTCAGACAAAGCCAGACTCTACAATCCCTGCATTATATACGAAAGTAATCTACCAGTAATGTGGAAATATTGATGTTGGGAAATGATACATAATGATACTTTTCCGGATCGGACATATTCTGCATCCATGTCACAGACTAATATGCTATTATAAAATTTTTACTGCATTTTACAGCTAAAAAGAAACATTAAATATTTACCCTGCTTGGTGCATGTCTCTTGGAGGGTTACATAAAACACAAACTGACTTCAAAAAGTTAGAGACCATCAAGTACTATGTAAGCAAAGTTGAATGTTCAAATAAATGTTTTGGATTATGGTAGTGCTAAAAAAATTAACAGTAAATGGGGGTTGCAATTAACTTAAGTTATAATTAGGGACGATAGCAGTTGGTTTATTTTTGTTGACAAAGGAAGGTCAAAAATGACGAAAATTATACTTATATTATTTGTTAACCATTAAGATATTATGAAAGTAGCATCAACTCTAACATTGGTTAAATGCAGAAATTCATTTTCCTCTTGAGCATCTAATATAACAGGTTTTACTCTGTTTATTACAGGCAATGATGAACAGGTGGACTTAGGAGCAAGTTGGATCCATGGTGTTTTAGGCAACCCAGTTTATGAATATGCTGTGTCCAGTGGCCTCATAGAGCTGACCACTGATCAAGACCCTCACACGGTGGTTGCCACCACGGAGGAGGGAAAGCGAGTGCCTATATCCGTCGTCGAGGAAGTGTACAGTGCATATTTTTGGTTTAGCAAGAGATGCGAAGAGTATTTTCTACTGCATTTACACACCCCGCCCCAAGTGAACAGTGTTGGACAGCATCTCGAACTGGACATAGCTGCGTACTTGCAGCAGTATCACGGGGAGGAGGCGACCATGCGCCAAATGGTCTTTGACCACTTGCTCAGCCGAGAAACGTGCATCACCGGATGCCATTCCATGAACGAGACCAGCCTGAGTGACTTTGGCAGCTACAGTGAACTGCCCGGGGGGAACATTAGTGTGCCTGGTGGATTTCATTTGATTACAAGGTACCTGGCAGATATCATACCTGAAGGGAGCATCAAATGTAAGTGCGAAGTCAAGCACATAAGGTGGAAAATGAAATCTGAGCAAAAAGAAACAGATTCCACTGAAGAAGTAAGCACAAGTAACGTAACTCCATACAACCGCGTCATTGTCGAATGCGAAGATGGCTCAAAGTGGTCCGCGAATCATCTCATCATTACTATTCCTTTAGGTGTTTTAAAGGCAAAAGCTGACGAGCTGTTTGTACCTAAGCTGCCAGATTACAAGCTGGAATGCATAGAAAACCTAAGTTATGGGGTGGTGAATAAGATCTATTTAGAGTACGATAGACCTTTTCTGAATGCTGATATTTCGGAGGTCATCACTCTATGGAAACGGACAGAGGAGGTAGAGATGAGCAAAATTTGGTTCAGAAAAATTTATTCCTTCCGCAGGTGCACAGAGAATATTCTTTTGGCTTGGGTGTCTGGGCATGAAGCTGAGTATGTAGAGACTCTGTCAGAGGAACAAGTGGCTGAAACGTGTACAGATATTTTACGGAAGTTCCTTAATGATCCATATGTTCCAAAGCCAATCAAAATTGTCAGGTAAGGCAAAATTTTAGCTTAAAACTGGGTTATTGTATAAATAATTTCAAGTTAGTATTAACATGTGTCAAATAGAGTTTATTCCAAAGCAGTGCTGCAGTTAAAAAATAAATTGGAGGATGCCCCCCTTTTGTTTTTACCAGAAACCATATATTTCCACCCCCAATCTCAGCATTGTCAAATCAAGGTTGATCATTTTACATGAGACACAATTTTAGATTGCTTTGTAATTAGGAAGTTGCATGTTGTAATGACTGCAATAATATGGTTAGTAAATTTCTTTCTGTTGCAATAAGCAATTTAGTTGAGCTTTTGGTTAAATGGTTCGTAAAAAAGGGTTTAAAAATTGGGTTAGAGACAAGCAGGTTAGTAAATGATTAGTATATGTATTAATAAAATTTAGGGTTTGTAGTAAAAAAGTTAACTAAAAATTAAGAGTAAAAAGATATATGTGTAAATTGTAATCTGAATCTGCCTACATTTTTCTTTTCCATCAATGCTCAATCATTATTCTAACTTTGAAACTTAAAAAAGCAGGTGTTTAAATTACTCTTAGCTTTTCATTATAACTTGCTAAAAAGTTAGCAGTGGTTGTGTTAACCTCTAGTGTAAAAGAATGAAGTCACTAAAATTTAATACCTAAAAATAGTTAGTCAACTTTGTTAATGAGGATATACAGGGTACCTAAAAGATATTTCTAAACTGGAAAAATTATGAAATAAAACATAAGTGAACAAAAGTAAAACATAAGCTGATACAAGTGTTTTAAATTTTACACAGGACTTCATGGAAAAACAATCCATTCAGTCGAGGGTCCTATACTTATATAGGTATCAAAGGTTCTCAGCGAGACATTGAACTACTAGGTGCTCCAATTTATAATGACCCTTATCACAGCAAGGTAAGAAAATTTTTATAATACTACCTTGATTTGTTTAAGTAAATGAGTGTTAGTAAAATCAAGTATTGTATGAAATAGTTTTGGAAATTGAAAGAATTAGTTGATGGGCATATTAGTGATTTAAAGTATGTCCAAGAATATAATGAAATAATCATATAAAGGTCTAGTGATGTTTCTTACCTATTTGATGCACATCAATAATGATATTTCATTCTTTCTTTATAGCCAGCCTTGATGTTTGCAGGGGAAGCTACTCATCCCACATTTTACTCCACAACTCACGGTGCTTATTTGTCCGGTTTGAAATGTGCCGAGTTGTTACTAGAACCGGACTCAGATTCTAGTAACAAACACGAAGGGAAAGGACGAGGGTGCAGCGACAAAGACTTGTCATCTTGGATAAGGGGCATTGATTTGAGTTAGATAGTTATTGAGGAGTGTGCAAGTTGATTCCATCACTTGTTATTTTGGTTTTTTTTTAAGCATAGACCAAAGCTGAGAATCTTACTGTTATTTGTTAAGCCTCACATGTTGTGCTCTAAAGAACCTAGTCATTTTTCTAGGTAAGGAAAAAAATTTAATTTTTTAGTTTTTCCTCTGCTAGTCAAGCGAAATTTTAAGTGAAAGGCTCAAAATCTGTTGGATGATGATTCAATGTTAAATTTTTGAAATAGCACACATAATTCTTTGGGGACGTCCATAAATTACATGAGGTCAAAACGGGGGAGAGGTCCAGCAAAATCTTAATAGGTGGAGTCAATAAAACTCTCGTGTAAACTTTGGCTTTAGTTTCATTTAAAAGTTGTAGAGAAAATCTCACACAAGAATTTGAAGGAGGAGGGGGTTCCAGCAAAATCTCACCAGAGGAAGGGAGGAATTGAAAAAAGCATCTCATGTTATTTATAGACATCCTTTTTTTGCACTGTTCAATTTAAATCCATATTAAAAATCTAAAAATAATGGGCAAATTTTAATGGTTATCTAAAACAGTGGTCTCCAACCCCCGGTCCGCGGACCGGTGCCGGTCCGTGGATCAAATGGTACCGGGCCGTGGGCAGACCATTTCATTGAAAAGGAATTTAAGTTCCTAGTTTTATACTCCAAATTAATGAATGAAATTAATTATAAATCACTTTATATTTATTTTTTGGTGTAACTGTATTTTATTTTGAAAGCGCGTTTTAAATACAATTAAATTAATAAATCAAAATAATCTAGAGTGTAAAAAAATACCCCCCAGCGGGCCGCGGTAAAATTATCAAACGTTGACCGGTCCGTGGTGGTAAAAAGGTTGGGGACCACTGATCTAAAAGATAGGTTAATACTTTGAAAACATTACTTGTTTTAGAATGTTAGTATTTGTTAATTATTTTTTTACTGATTAATACTTTTCCACAAAAAAAGCCTTAAGTTAATTTCTTTTAATTTATTTTTCTCTGCAGCTTTACCTTGTTTCTTATTAATTTTAAATTCATCACTTTGCCAACTATCTTACATAAAGCTTCCATAATGTAATTAAGCAGTGCTTTGTCATTTTACAATTTATCAAAATACATAGTATCTGCCTTTTGATAGGAACTACTTAATTATTGTCTTTCAAACAATCATATTTTATACTTACTATAATGTAATTCAAAAGCCAAATTGCTCATTTTTTAAAACAATTTCTTTGTTGTTGAAACTTGTCATTTATGTTTTTTAAAATAAGCAATTGGCAAGATCGAACTTTATTCATACACACCAAAGTATATTCCTACAATAGGATCTTGTCACTAAGATGGCTCACTGGAATTTAGCTTTTAAGTAATGTACCAGAATATAAATCAAAATTATATAAAAGTATTTTTAGTTTCTATCATGAAAAATTAAACCATTCAAGCTTAGTTTTTATTGCATTATCAAATATTATGGGTTTTGTATTTCAAAGTAATTTTGTACTTTACCTTGTTTTGTTCCTTATTTTATACCACGATCAAGTTTAGTATCTATTTACTGCTATGGTTTTTGATGTAGTTATTGTTTTTCTTTTGTTATACATTAAGACAAGATTGGTTATGCTCATGCTTGCAATAAATTAAGAGTAAACTGGTCTTGTAATTGGGTAATTTTCACTTATGTTACAATTTATTTTTAGAAAAATTGTACATTTTATGTAACTAGGCATACAAGCTGTGATAGTTCTCTCAATTCATATATACTTTACATGCTGTGCATGATATGTAGCATAAATTAAATTTGCTAAAACTGTTTATTTTAAAAAGCTATCTTAGATCAAATAAATATTAACTTGTTATTTTTGTTAAATTTGGTGTTATTTCTTGTGATATTTTACATCACCTTCTACTTTAACTGTCATTATAAAAAGCAATGTCCAATTACAATTCTACAAAAAAGAAGAAAAAAACTTACCAGGAAATCATTGCTTGATATAAGTGTGGAGAATAACTCAAAAAATTACTATTTTTGAGGATAAAAGCAAAGAGAAATTTAGTGGAACTTTCAAACCACAAATAGGTGCATTAACAACCAATATTTTTAAGCAAGGATGATAAAATAAACAGCCCATTCTGGTACAAAAAAGCAAATTAAAATATATAGTATTCTCAAACCTGTTTTTGTACAGTATGTAAAAAAGACTTCACAAATGAAAAATCGCACAAAAAAGGACTGCACAAAAACACGTTTGAGTGCAATATTTAAACATGGTTTGGAATATGCAACTGTTAGTTAAGTACTCTCTATTAATATTAATAGAGAGTGTGATAACAATGATAGTGTGATAACACTGATATAAAAACAAAATGTAGCAAAAAATTTATTTCAAACTGTTTCAAAACTGTATAAATAACATCTGTCACTTAACAAAATACAGCAATTTTTAAATAAGTGAATTTGCAATTTGTCTATAAAAATTGCAAAACATGTATGTTATAATAGCTTTACAGTACAAGCATATTTCACTATGTTGCACTTTATAGTAGATAAATAATTCAATGAATGCATTTTCAATTAGTAGTATTTATAGCCTATTTCCACCAGATGGCAGTGTTTGATATTTACAATCAATCACATTACGCTCATAATATTTGAAAAACATAACATAAACTACATACAAGTATTTACAATGCACTTTCATTAAATATTCCTATACAAAATTTCAGCAACTTTAAATACTTTTGGGAAAAAAGCAGGAAATCAAATAAATTTACATCATAAAAGCTTTAAATAAAAAGCAAAAAGTACCTTTTTAAACATATCACCTTCCTAACACAAGCAAGCAATACATCTTTCGCACCTCAGTAATTCACTTAGAATAGTCCTGTGTTGATAAGCATTTATGCATTAAGAACAGCAATGAAATTAAAAAGAAATCTCACCATTTTACTCTAAAAGGCAATAGAAATCATTCATAGCACCAACTATATTCAGTTACTTTAAATACTAGCTAACTTAATATAAAAACTTGAGAGCATAAAACAGTCAAATAAGCAGTATCTTATCAAACTAAACACTAGTTGTACAGTAAAAAATAAAAAGTAAAATACTAATACAAAGATATTAATTAGTTTGAATAAAAGGCTAGCTTTACCAATTTGATATATGAATTAGCATTTAAAAAACAACATGGAAATCAAACTAGAGTATTTTTTTATGATTGTGCATTAGAGAAAAAATAGCTAATTAAATTACTTATTTGAATAGAAACTAGTTTTTTAGATAACTAGAAAACTCAAAATTGTTCAGAGGTAAATGATTTTCTTCAAATAAAAATGAAGGTCTACAAAAAAAATCCATGGTATATCAGTAAAAAAGGAAATTTTTCAACTAAATCAAATTGTGTGTTTACATAAATTACATACAAATCATTATATTAACCTAAATGTTTCAAATAAAATAGTAAACAAGTTAATGAGAAACTTAGGCCACAACTTGTGAATTACTATGAAACACCGTTGGTAGTTAACTGCCGCAGTTGTTTCAAAACAGTTTCTAGTAGTTTCTTCTTATCTCTTTCATTTTTCTTTAAAGAGGAGAAAAGATTTTTCTTCTTGTCTGCTTCCCTGATTCTAGAAAAGTATGTGACATTAAATAATTAAATCTAAGAAGTTGCAAAATACTGTTAGCTGAGATATTTTCATCCAAGCGAGCTTTAGATCAGTGTATGTTATGGAAGTAAGCTTAATACGGATGTGAAGAATATTGTCCATAAAATTCAGTGTACCCCAATTGTAAAAAAACATTCCTCATTAGCAACCAATGAAAAATTATCATTTAGCAGAAAAGTCCTTAAATTTATAAGTTTTCAACAAATTCTGACCAGAACATGTTTTTACAATCATCAATTGACTAATTACTTAGTTCTTTTGCTTACAGCTTTTCCCCATTTTTCGGAGAATAAAAAGGTAATTTTGATGCTCGGCTACAAAAGACTACAATTAGTAAAGCCAGTCTACTTTTAGGTTGGAATATACTTTGTGATGCACCCACAAAAAATTCAAGTGGTTTTCCCACTTTTTCTAATCTAAAAACCATGCATCTAACTTATCATTCAGTTCACTTGTTTAACAGCATATAACTAATCCTTTTAGGTTAGATTACACTGTTCAACAAATTTGACCTTCAAAATTTTTTCCTTGATGAAAATAGTCATTTCTTATAGATTTTGGGTCGCTGAATACGAAAATCACCATTAAAATTTTCAATTGACTCAGGATTTTCGGGGAACAGCCCCTCTCCCTTTTTACGTTTTTCGTCAATTTAAATTTTCAGGGTCATAAAGCATTGTTTTAGTCTTCAAATTGCTCCCAAGGTAACAAGAAATGTTCAAATTAATAAAATATGAAAAATTAAAACAAATGGATAGGTTTAAGGGGTAATTACCCCCTAAAAATACAAAAAATAGCTAAAAATTATAGAGGTTTCTATACGCTATTTTTTTCCTCTTATTTTTACGCAATTCCCGTTTGAAGGGTCCTAACCCTTTCCCAAGGACCCAAATTTGATGACAATATGCAGCAATAATTTTTACTTAAAGCGGATGAAGCCTCCCAGAAGCCCCCGCGGAAGAGTTCGGAAGACTTCCAGAATCGCAAAGGCACTTGCGAGCTCAGGAATTAATATTGATGATTTTGAAAAGATTAAAAATGACGTTTTTCTTATATTTTGGGTCTATCCTAAGTAGAAACTCTTCAGTTCTTTAACAACTGACCGGTTTTAGGGAGTGAGGATTCCATGTTTCAAGATGTTAATAGATGCACGGCTGTGGATAACAATTAGGGGGCATCCCCTTACAAAGTGAGGGTGATAGAGGAAAATGGGTTTCATATTTGAATTCACCAGATCATTTTACACAAGAATCAGCATAAATTCAGTTAGTGGCTTCAAATTTTTTTTGTACAGCACAGTTTAACTCTTAGTGCGGCATTGAACCCTTTCGTGGGTGCTTTGGGAGCGCTATCACCTCAACCACTTTTAGTACAAATCATTGCTGCATATTGCCATCAAATTTGGGTCCTTGGGGAGGGGTTAGGATCCTTCAAACGGGAAGTGCGTAAAAAATAAGAGGAAAAAATAGCGTATAGAAACCTCTATAATTTTAAGCTAATTTTTTGCATTTTTAGGGGGTAACTACCCCTTAAACCTATCCATTTGTTATAAATTCATCATATTTTATTAATTTGAACCTTTCTTGTCCCCTGGGGGGCAATTTGAAGATTAAAGCAATGCTTTTTGACCCTGAAAATCGAGTTTAAAGTTATAAAGTCGTTAAAAAACGTAGAAAGGGGGGGCTGTTCCCCGAAAATCCTAAATCAATTGAGAATTTTAATGGTGATTTTCGTATTTAGCGACCCAAAATCTAAAAGAAATGACTATTTTCATCAAGAAAATTTTTTCAGTGTTGAACAGTGTTATTTACACACTGCCATTCTCTCAAATACCTGAACAGTTGGATGAGAAAATCTTATCCGACACCAGATTTTTTTTACATCACACCATTCTTCATTCTAAAAGTCCCGAAAACCTTACAAAAATTTACTTGGAATTCCAGAGTAAGAATATAGTTTGAAGCCCAAAAAGATAGGAGCAACTACATTTTTACATCACTCTGAGTCAATGTAGGTGGTTTCCTTTCAAATGATGGGAGTTAGTAATCTTTGGGGCACACAGAATTACATAAATTGATAGCAAAACAAATCCAACTACAAAAATATATTTTAAATGTTTTCTATGGTAATTTATTACTCACTTTTCTAAAAGGTTGATAGCTGTTTGTGGGTTAACTCGCAGGTACTTGCTTGATTCCTGGCCATATTCCCGGAAATAATTGGACCAGTCCCAATCAGTAAAAAGGTCTAAGAGCTGAAATGAAATACCTAAATTACTTTGATTTCTTTTAATATTTTTTATTTATTGCATAACCTCTTTGGCTACATATGCCTCTAGCACAGTGGTTCCCAAACTATTTTGGTCGTGGAACCCCCAAATTTGTTACCGATGATCGCGGAACCCTGAATATTTTTAATCAACGACTTTTCAAAATTTAATACATGATATTAAATGAAACCAGGCGTTGATCCAGCACTGGTTCAGGGGGGGCACTTTTCCAGACAATCACCTTTACCTTTTGGCTAAAATGTCAAATTCTTGGGGATTTTCTAAAAGTATCATGCAAGATCCCCTTCTAGTACCGCTGGGGGGTATGGGGGTCCTCCCCCAGAAAAATTTTGAAATTAGACTTGTAAAAGTAGTTTTAACTCATTTTAAGAAGCTTTTTGGGGCCAAGTGGGGAATTTTCCTGACCATAACCTTTATCTTTTGACAAAAAATGTCAAAATGTTAGGGATTTTCCAAAAAGTATCACACAAGATCCCCTTGTTATACCGTAGGGGGGTCTGGGGGTACTTCCCCAGAAAACAATTTTGAAATTCGACTGGTATAAGTAAGGTTTTAACTCATTTTGAGAACATTTTTGGGTAAAAGGGGGGCGGCGCTGTCCATTCTTATTTCACAATTCTAATTTTTTAATGAAATAAAGTTTGTCCCATGGAACCCTTAAATTTCTTTGCAGAACCCACTTCGGGAACCACTGCTCTAGCATAATCATACAACAATTAGCAACCAACTAACAAAACTTAATTATAATTTGTTATAAAATCCTTTTAAAAAATGTGTTTCTTGGAGAATAATCTGCAAGTTGAAAAAAAACCTGATTACTTAATTCTAAGCTTTGTATTTTTTTCACGAGTTAATTGGTTGATATTTTCATAAGATCTATTGATTTTTAAAAACTAAGTAATGAATTTTTATTAAATACCTGTCTCAGTTCAGCAAAACACATAAGTAGAATTCCTTCTTCAAAACCTCTGACAGGAACACAATTAGCAAACACTAAAAAAGTGAAATTTATGAAAATGAAAGTTTCATTTCAAGCAAGTACAATGAAAATAAAGAAAAAAGTGAGTAAATCTCCAATCACAGAATGGTAATAAGAAAATAAACAGTTAATTACTTTAAAAATAAGATGAAAAGATCATGTGAATTTAAATAGATCAAATAAATATCCCTCATTTCATAAGTCTTAATAAAAATATAATTAGGAGTCATAGGTTCAACATAATTTAATAATTTTTAAGTTAGAGCAGGTTTATTACACACAGTAGCACATACAGATCGACCACGAAGTTTTGTCGCTTGGACAACCCCAAAAACACAAAATCTTTTTTTTCGGGCGGGGAAAGATTGCTCTTAGCGTGCCAAGTCATTTCCTCCTCGCCAAAACCACGCCAAGGAGTGGCGACGATTAACGACTTTAAGTTGATGTTTCGCGCATTTCTCTTACTCCAAAGTCCGAAATGGATTTTAGTTTAAAAAGATGGACTATTTATTATTTATCACCATAGAGCAGGGCTCTTTGACTGGAGGACCGGATCAATACATGAAAATCTTCTGCGTGCCAGATTAAGTGTATGAAAAATGCTCTGCGTTATGTGTTAATGCAAATTATTTTAATACCTTTTATGATGTCTTTGGAACACTGTTGGAAAAATTGAGACTGTGTATAAGGGAAAAGTCCGAAAAAATGTTTAAAAAACGTTGTGGAGCGTGTAGAACTACAAACCTTTTCAATTAAATTAATAAATTTGTTCACTCACTCGACTCAGTTATATATATATATGTTAATATGAAAAATATGTTAGGAAAGTTAGGTAGGGTAATAGGATATAATGCATTTGTTTTTTTACATAACAATTTTTACTATGCAAAGAAGTTAATAGAATATTGGGTGTCTACGAAAAGTTAGGGAGTGGTTTTTATATAAAACCTAAACCATCGGCGCAACAGCCCTAGTGGGCCAAGGCCTACGATGCCCATCTTCGTTTTCGTGACCGTGGGGCCTGGGGTGCTAGGCAAATGTCCCAGTTAGGTGGTCAGTCTAACGTGAGACCCCCAGTGTTTAGTTCCCAAGCATGCTTGGTCCTCAGTTTATCGACCCACTGAAGGGATGAAAGGCTGAGTGGACCCTGCCCAGCCCGGGATTTGAACCCCGGACCTGTGGCGTGGAAGCGCGATGCACTACCACTGGGTTTTTAAATAAACCATGGGTAATATTGAACAATTTGAAAAATTCCGTTATTATTTATTTTCAATTTTACAATTCAATTTAAGTCTTTTGAGTAAGTTATCAAATAAATGTTATGTTATATCAGGTTCCTCAGCATGAGTGAAATTAATCCTCTCTTAAATAAAATAAAACGAATTAAACGTAATAAATCTCATTAGAAATTGAGATGCGACTAAAAATATTAAATCTTTCCTTAGTGGAAAATGGAACTTCAGAGAAATCCTATTACAGAAAAATTTAACATAATGTAACTAGATTTTCAATCAAAAATTAATATCTTAGATGGAGAAATGCAATGCTATTTTTTTCAGAGGTTCAATCCGATACCTAAAAAAAATAATATACGACACCATTTCTTCTGCTGTAACATACATATTTTGAAATTGCTGCAAATATTTTTTGACAATTAACACCAACAATTTCTTGCTTGGTGGAAGTTTCATGAAAAAATAAGATTAGTGTAAACATGATCGAAACCAGCAGTAGATCGAATATTAGATATTAAAGTAATTTTTAGTATATTAATTACAAAAAGTTATTTCCTTATCGCACCAAAAAACTAAAGTTTTTTCATTTCCCTCGAAACAAGCGTACAATCTTATTCTATGGAAAACGAAAAGCCCCAATTCGCGCGATGATCTGCTTTTCACAAGAAAAGCGCAAAAGGAGTAATCTAGCAACCCGGGAGCGGAGCGCTCTCCGCGGGTCAGGAAAGGTCAAGCGACAAAACTTTGTGGTTGATCTGTATGTCAGAAAGACACCAAAGGATAAATTAAAACAAACTTTCTGACTTCAACAAATATTTTTACACTTGATTTTAGATTTATGCTGAGTAATATTTAACAATTATTTATTTTAACTTTTTTAAGAGTATTACTTACATTCACACTGCATGACATCAAGATTAAATTGTTGTAGAGCCCCTATTGATATGTGCTTAACTTCTTTATCAAGCAAAAAACCCATTAAGGCATTTGCTATATGTTTGCAAGATGACATACAAGCAGTCTGAGCAACTTTATCCTGAAATAGCAGAATAAATTTAAGATAATATAACAATTTAACTACTTACATTATAAAGTAAAACCAAATGAATATGATTTTTTTAAATGTAATTAAGAATGAAAATCATTTAAATACTAGGCAGTTGATTATTTTACAGTTTCAGTCATGTTGCATAATAATTAGATTACTATACCTTTCATAAAAAAACTAGAAATGTGAAAGATTATTTAAATTTAAAAATCTTTCATAGAAACTTGAAATTCTAGGTGATGCAATATTTTTACCACTTCTTAACAAGATTAATGCCTTAAATTCAATGAACTTACCGGAAGGTTAGTAAAGGCTTCAAATGTACTTTTCAAGAAGGCTATTAAGTCAGATAGATAGCTACTAGCTTGACCTTCGGGTTCATTTAGTAACCAGTCATAATTAGCTAGAAAAGAAATTAGTTTAATAGTTTAGTTAGTAACCATTCTTTACCATTTAAATTATAACAATGCATATTATTTTTAACTAACCCGCATTTTGCTAATGGAAAAAAATTTAAATACTCGTGCTACAGGCATTAAAATACATTCTAAGCAACTTATTGGCATTTAAACCAGAAAAAAATAAAAGCTACTTTAAAAGAGATTAAAAAATTAATTTAATCATTGAAATACAAGAAATTTTTGACCTCAAAATGGATGCAGTGATGCAAAATCCTGATTATTATTAATCAAGTTTTTAATCACATATGAAAGTAGAGTAAGAGATAGTTAAATCTCATTAGCTTCTTTTGTATTAGACTCTTAGCTATAGAAATAGTATTGCATTCATGAAGAAAAATATGTGTGTATAGGTTGACAACAAAAAATTGTAAGTTGTTTGTAAACTTAACAAAAAATTTCTTACTTTTCCATAATGCTAATTGGTTGTCTGAGTTATACCTTACGTTCAACAGAAGAATCATTTTAATTTTTCTTACATTTAAAAGCAAAAAATAAGGGTTTATAAATAATATATGATAGATATTTTCCAAAGTAACCAAAATATTTACCTAGTTCTAAGAACTCGTCTATCTTTTCATTTAGCTTTTCGTAAATCTGTGATTCGGCATCAGCTCTAGCATCCTAGAAAATTGGAGTAAGAATCAATGTTACCGTTCACATTTGAATGTGATACACAAAATTAGTTAAAGATTTTAGTCACAATGTATGCTTTAAATTATAGTATCCTATTATACAAAGAAAATAAAATAAAAAAATTAGAATCTTTGAATAAAGTAAACTTTTAAACAAGAGAGCAATTACAATTAATAACACTAGTCGACAGTGGTTTCCTAACAACAACCAAATTACAGTTTTTGTTACTAACTCATGTAGTTATTTAAATATCTGCAAGTAAAAAAGTTCCACTACGTCCCATTTTTGCGTAACAAAAATATTCCATTTTCTGCTTTTTTTTCTTAATTTTTGAGTTTTAAGCGTTATTTTTGTCCAATAGCAACCCTGCAATCCCATCCAATTAATTTATTTCTAGTATCCCAGTATGTAGACATTCTTTTAAAAGTGTGGCGATGTTTTTGTACTGCAGTTCATTTTGAAAATTGAATAGTTTTCAGTGTAAATTTTGCACATTTATGTACAATACGTTTTGCTTAATTTGGGTACGGTTTAAATTACAATTCAACGGTAATGTTTTACAGAAAAAGTGAGAAAAGGTTTTTCCCCACTGATTTGGGTCCAAATAGGTGACTAAAATGAAATCTGGGCTCCTCACGTGTGTTGCAGAAGTTAGAATGTGGCTCTTTTTAAGTGCGTAAGAGTAAACAGTAGTTCTATGCAAATTACTATCCCGAAAGTATGGGGAGGACATTCAAATTATCTTAGTTATTTAATATGAATGACAAATACAGAAAAAATATTTCAAAAAGTATTTAAAAGGACTTTTTTCGCCATTAAGTGAAGGCAAACTAAAAGTCAGCATGAACCTCTGATTAAAAAAGAATTCACGACCCTGCTTATGAAGGAAAATTTAATGAAAACGCATTATCAGCTTAAAAATGGTTTTGAGGAGAGTGGTAAGATGATTTTTGGAAAATAGGACCGATAAAAATGTTTTAATCCCAATAGAAGGTTCTCTTTAGTCTTACCAAGCCTTAGAATGTTGAGCATCACCCAAAATTCATATTTTACATCCACGTTTGAACTTATTTCAGGAAATTATCACTGTAGTCAACCATAAACAAGGATAAAGATTCCCTTAGGACATTTACTCGATACATAGGTCAGTGCGAAATAGCAATTTTGGGCTACAGCTCTTGGTTCATTGAAAGAGGAGATTTAACGCCACTTAAGAGACAAAAAGTGATGAAATTGCATCGTATTTAATGAATGTTTTATGATATTTGGTTTTATATTGTCTAAAACATGTATATAATCCTAATTATGATAGTATTTTATGCTAAAATAATGAGATTAATTGTTAAAAAGGAGTGTTTTCAACGCTTTTGTCCGTTTCTTACAGTACTAGTGCAATATTTGTAACAAAAAAACTGTACGTGCTGCAGCTTTTTCACAACTATTTCTGAATTCTACACCCTGAAATTAGTCGGAAATACCTAATTTCATTTTTGTTAGGGAAAAAAAGTTGAAATTTGTCGACTAGTGTAATTAATGTCCATAGAATTGCAAAATTCAGTTTTAATTACAATGAATAGGCAAAATAATTAATATTTTTTTCTACACTGTTAATTTTTGTTCTGACATAAAACTTATCAGCTTATGGTGAATAAAGAAATACTTAGTGTATTGTAATTAGTAAAAGTTAGAGCAAGTAACTCTTTGACATACCTTAAACATAGAACAACTTTGCAATTTTGCTACGTGGAAAGACTCAGTAACAGACCTAAAAATATTTCAAAAGCTTTTAAAAAGTATAAAAATTATTATAATTATTTAAGTCACAATTTTTCTCTTTAAAAATACTACAACCACAATGTTAGATATTAACACTTACCCAGTAATAGTAGAAATATAATCTTCTAAATAAGCACTAGCATGTTCCAGATGATTTGTATTTATAGTGATCTGTATAAGCTGATAAAACAAAAATATGTTAAAACTCAAACAATATAATTACAGTAGAACCTCGATAGAGTGACCCCAACAAAAAGAGTGTTATAAGGAATAAAGTTATCACTCTGATAAAACAATTGGAACTTTATTACCGGTCATTAGAACAAAGGGATCATTGTACAGAGGTTCTACAGTATTATGATAAG
The DNA here is from genome assembly GCA_024610705.1 of Tetragnatha versicolor. Taxonomy (NCBI): domain Eukaryota; kingdom Metazoa; phylum Arthropoda; class Arachnida; order Araneae; family Tetragnathidae; genus Tetragnatha; species Tetragnatha versicolor. Next base: position 1,783,893 of record JANDEH010000038.1, on the reverse strand, counting down.
TGTAATATGCGACTTAGTATGAATGATTAATTTCTCAATAGCAAGTAGATCTTACTTGTAAAAGACCAAGGCTTGAGTTCTTTATTAAATTTGACAAGCACCCACTAAGTGTAGTAGTAAGTAGTAAATTTGTGGATTTTCTGACCATGTCTTGAACTTCTGTTTGACTAAAAAAAAAGATGAAAAAGTCCAAATGAGAAGTAAAATTTATTAAAAGTAAACAAATACTCTAAAAAGTACTAAGAATTAAAGACACAGCATATTTTCAAATTCGGTTTAGTTCAATTTTAAATTCATTTTTATTTTATAAAATTCACAAAACTTGTAATAAAACTTCTAAAACTAAAAGATGCATTTCTTCTTTCTTTTAAAGTTATGTTTTTTTTAATATTAAAAATTTGGAATAAGCTTGGCAAATTTTTAAAGCGTTAAAAACATATGATAATTTTGTTTGAAACTCTTACCTGAGATTCAGATCCTGTGAAAACTTTAAACATGCACTAATAAACTCTTTGACTTGGTCATAAACTTCAGGAACAAACTGGGAGAAAGGAAACTTCTTTGGAAATGGAGCCTAAGAAAAAAGAAAGGGTATTACCCCCATACAGAACCCAGTAAATAAAAAAGCTCTCACAGCAGAATTTGAAAATTTCTCTGATCAGCACCTTGTTAACCCATAACAGAAAAGGTAGAAAATTAATGCAAACAGAAATTAAAGTTACAGGTTAGAAGTATAAGTTATCAAACCAACACTCTCATTTAATCTAAAGTTTGGAGCAGATGTAGTCCACCAAATTGTTTTGGGTATATTATACAGTTTGTCTTGTAAACATTAGTGTTTAAGGTTAAACACTAATTCAAATTAGTTTCTAAGTGGTTTTAGTCAAAAGTATGCCAATTTACATTTCATATATTCTTCATGTTATGTATCATATGTCAAGGCTTTTATATGCTTTTAGCAACATAGATTAAATTTTAATGCACTGAAGTCGTGCATAGGACAGTAAAATTTTTACTATAATGTTTTATGTATTCATGATAAGTTACAAGCTCATGGTTGCAATTAAAAATACAATTCATTACCTGAATTCTAAATAATCTTTGTATTCAACCAAGCTTAATTTCTTAGTCTTTTTGAACAAAAGATTCTTTTTAATTGATATTTAACATAATGAATGAAGAGAAATAAACATTTTAAAGCCATTCATTAATTTAAAATTATGTTATCAAAAGAGACAAAGCTACAAAATTAACCTTGAATATAACTAAAAAGAAAAATATTTATAACATTCTTACTAGCATCAATTCTTCATCATGATATGGAAACCTATTTATGACAGTATCATAAGCTTCTTGACTTTCTACTTCAATAGGATGATAGTTATCGGAATCAAATATTTTTCTGAATACTTTGTTCCATTTCCTCATTAGAATTTCATTGTACTGGTCTCTAATCTCTAACAGTAACTCAAACAGTTGATTCACTGGGTATCCATAAGTCTAAAAAAGTATAATACCATTTAAAGAAAAAACTTGAATATGTATAGAAAACCTAGTAAAAAATAAGCACAAATCAGTTATAATTAACTAAATAATTTTCTTACAGTTAAAAATTAAAACTTGTCAAGAACTATAATTAAACTGAATAAAATGTTTAATTAGAGAAAATATTGGTAATCTTACTCTAAGTGTATAACTGAACAACATTATTAGGTATTTCAGTTGCAACATCAGAGAAGTATCAGTTGAACAATCCTAAAAATGTTTAATATATATTAATTAAGTTTGACCACATTTAAAAGATCTCAGAAAAAAATTTATGCCAATATTTGTCAACATACAGAAAATACTCAAAGATAAAATAAAATTTCTTAAGATAAATTACAATAATTTTTTGAATAGAGAAATCAAGTTTTTAAAGATTAGATTTTACTAACACAATTACTTCCAATAAAAATTAATAAATTCAAAGCATTAAAATGTGAAAGTTCTGTAAATACCCCTGTAACCAAAATTTAGACCAAAGAAATTTTTAAAATAGCTTTCAATTTTTGAATGTAACATTAACAATAAAATCAAAATAGTCTTTTCTGTACCATGCATTGTTTTTTCATTTAGTAAAAAATATTAGTTAAAAATACTTTTTTTAAGAAAAACATAGCCGACATTTATAAAAAAATTCCTTATTAAAAAAATAATTTCTTAACACATACAAGAGATTTTGTATACTAACTGAAGGTGTTCTTAATGAGGCAACAATTTTTGACAAAGCATTTGCCCACACTTCGTCCAAATATGCTCTATTTACAAGGCCGTTTCCAGTATTCAACACATGATCTTCAACAACAAAAAATCTAAAAAAAATCCAAAAAGGTGAACAATGATTAAATGACACTAGTTAAAAATTTTTCATCCATTTATCATTAATATACTTTTGAATTAAAGCAAGTTATAATTGAATTTGCATTTGTTATGTAGTTTAGGTGGGGATAAAAGTCATACCATACAGTTCCCCCCAAAAAAAAATTTCAAAAGATGGGAATTTTTAATTTAATATTTTTATGTTGTTTATAGCTTGAATATTTAGCTAAATATCCAACATGGGGTTTACGTTCAAAAACATTTAGAAAATAATATTATCTTGATTTTCAAACTTACCCAACTATTCCACTGAAATAAGTTCTATAGCCTTCAATGGTTTCACTCTGAAAAGAAATTCTACATTTACTATGACATTAGAAGAACATGAAGAAGAATTTAAAAATCAATAGTAGGTGCATTTTGAATTAAAACCAGAAACCATGAATACCCCAAAAATAAAAATGGGAAAAATTACGCTATGCCTGAAACTCTTGAGCTGGAAAGAAAGTAAAATTTAAAAAAAATAAGAGTAAGAAATACCATAATGCATCAAAATTTTTGATTTAATATTTATAATTTATCTTTAAACTTGTCTTTAAACTTTAAACTTGTAATTTATCTATATTGTAAACGGTTTCAAATGTGAGATGTATTTTAATTGTTCTTGTTTGATTATCAAGGTATGCAAATTTGAATTTCCGTACCATGTTTAACATGTGTATATTCACTAAATATACATAATATACAGTAGAACTCCAACTATCAGAATTAATTGGGACCAGACCCCATTTGGATAATCAAAAATCGGATAATTGGATTTTTCCCGAAAAAGAGTCTATAGTGTTCTTTGCCAGCTGTTACTTGCTTTAAAGTATGGACAACCAAGCATCTGAGCTAAGATCTTAGCTTTTACACATAGGGCCCAAAATAGGGTTTTCCATAGAAATTTCCTGCAAAAAAACACTTGAAAACGGCATCTTATAAATCTTTGCTTATTGATGCCTTCATTAATCTTCTTAAAAAAACGAAATACGGTTTTCCATAAAACTTTGCTGCAAAAAAACACTTGAAAACGGCATCTTCTAAATCTTTGCTTATTGATGCCTTTATTAATCTTCTTTAAAAACTTTGATCTTCGTTTTTCAAGCACTGAAACGAAGTTTAAAAGCGTAGGTTGGAATTCTGAAAGTGGTTCGGATAATCCGTGATTCGGATAGTTGTAGTTTGGATAACTGGAGTTTTACTGTATTCCTTAAATGTATAACATATATCTAAGCAAGTGAACCCTTGACAGCATAATATTTTAAAAACAATTCACAATGGGTCAAAACACACTTTAAGTATTTCATTATCCCAAGATAATAACCCCAATTAATGCTGTCAAAAAAAGCATAATGCACTACAGTGGATATGTACAAGTATTGAGGAGAACTTACCATGTTTGTTGTTGGTTGTAAAGCTAGTTTTGCTTGTTGCTTTCTTTGATTTCTGTAATATCTTTCAAATGACTCCCTTTCACCCTAAAAGACATTATCAGCATGATAATGTAATAAAATGATTGTAATACATGATACACAAAATCAGTAACAAATTGCAATAGCATTTAATTCAAATATTAAGCTACTGTAGATTATCACTTTGCATGATCCAAATCATAACAAAATTACATTATTAGAAAAGCAAATCAACATTAATATGAGTTTTTAATTTTTCAATCATGTGATTACTTTGAAAATTAATTGACTGAAACAATTTAAAATTTTGTAACGGCTCAAAGAGGCAGCGCTGCTTTTAAATATATTTAATATTTTAAACATATTTTTATAAAAACTTTCTACATGCTTTGTTGCATCTAAAATTTAAGTTTCATCTTTGTTTCTTGGCCTTTATTTACATTAATCAATGCATATAAATAAAATTTTTAAGAGGGAAGAGCTAGTGGAAGCTAGAGAATATAACAGTGGTGGCAAATCATCGCTGGCTGTAGTATGGCCATGAAATTTTGGATACTTTAAAGAAATTCTAAATTGAACTTTTAATTTTGCAAAGTTAATTGTCGGATTTTAATTTTGCCAAGAGAATTGGTAGTTTGTTGGTTAAGAAGCTCAGTTCAAAGATAGGATATAATATCGCTGTGCTCAGGCTCTTGCAGCCACCCCATCACAAAATTAGGATATAATAAACACATCTGTGAAACTGCTGACTCAGATACATAACATTTTCTTCAGTCTTAGTTTCACAGAAAATATCTAACAGGCACAGAAAGCACTCTTACCAACACAGTGTGGATATGTAGACATCGATACACAGGAGAGAAATCAATCATATCCTGAGCACTTAAATCTTCTCCATCATCCAAGTTGTATTCTTCAGGGAACTTCTCAACTTCCCCAGTAAATGGATTGGGAGGGGGAGGGGCTTTTTTCTTTTTATTTTTCCATTTGAAGTCGATGTTGACGTTGCCTTGCTCAGCTTGCTGTAGAAAATACAAGTTAATGATTTTTACATGTAAATAATACATGTTTATCTGAAGTTTTATTCATCTAATGTATAACCATTAGGGTGGCCCTTATTTTCGAACTTTAGAAATGTTTAGCTCCCACCCCCTAACTTTGTTCCAATGTACAAAAAAATGATATCTGAAAAATTATAGCCAAATCGGATAATATTAACCCGACCCGCAAACGCCTTAAAGTTTTGAGTTTTTGGTCATTTTTTTTTGAAAAACTGAAAAAAAAACCAAGATAAAATCTTCAAAATGTTTTCGCAATTTTTTATGACGAACTACTATTGTTTAGGATATATTGCCACAGGTTTCGTGTTTTTATCAGCCCTCATTCGGGAGTGGTAATTTTTTAAGAGTTACGCAAGTAATGTAAAGTTGTTTTTCCTGCATTCTACAAATAGTTATATTACTCTTCAACCCCTCAACTTAAACACATAAAATTGGGCTTATTTTGTTAGTATTTTTATTATCTTTAATGTTATGTTCATTAAAAACAACTACCTTTTCAAAACATTTCAAAAAATTGAAGAAAAGGGGAAAAATAAAAAAATAAATAAAAATTATAATTTTTTTTAAAAAATGTTGAAACAAAAAATTTCATTGCATTTCACCTTCTATAATATACATTGATACCAAATACCAAGTCTAAATTTGGATTTAATCTAATTGAAAAAAATTAAATTCCCCGTAAATCTGGTAGGTCCCTTAACAACCCCCTAATTCCCGGTAAAAGAATGATAAACTCAAAAAAACTCGTATGATTACTTGAAAAGGCTCGTATGATTGAAAAACATGCAAAAGGTCTAACAACCATAAGATGTAAAGCGTTTTTAGGCTAATTTTCTCTAAAAAAAAACTTAGATCTTCCAAAAAGAGGTTAAAGCTTTTTAAATTAACTACTATCTATTTTAAATTCCTCATAATTATTTTTAGGCATATCTTTTTTTACTATTTAAAACCAGAATTTTACTTCTTAAATAAATTACGAACTAAATTAGAATATATTTTGATTCTTAAAATAATACAGTATGAATGAAAATTAATTTTCCAAAAATATTACTGCTATAAGAAAAAATTTAAATTCCAACTTTCTTTTTTATGGACTTTTTCCAGCTTAAAGGCTTTGGTGGATCCCCTTAGAATTCCCCAATTCAAGGGTTTATTTTAGTTTATTCGAAAACATCCAATGTGGCTATGCTAAGTGGATGGTTAAGGCAATTAAGATACTATTTCTATTAAGTATGTTTTTTTAAATAAAACTACTTTTTGGCTTGGTTTTTAAGGATGGCCTTTAGCTATATATTAGATTTTTAAAACTTAAAAATATGCACCTCCCATAGTTCCATTAAACAACAAACAGATTATGTGAAATTCAGTCGAATTGGGGAATTACAAAGCGATTCTCAAACGCATTGAGAAGTTTGCAAAAATCATTAAAAACCTGAAAAATATAAAACTACATTAAGTTTATTTTTCAATAGAAAACTGATTGCATAAAAAACTAACTTTTATTCCGTATATTAGCACCTATTGTATCATAACATACAATAAAACAATAAATACACACACACACAGTTTTTCCCTAAGGGAAGATTTAGTGGCCGATGGATACTTTTTTCGGTCTTCAGCAACAATTTGTAAAACAAACTGTTTTTCCGTTTCATTTTTCGTAAGAATGTTATTGTATTCCTGGATCAGTTTTACACCTCGTTCTGCTGCATCGTTTACAACAAAAACGTTGCCAAGCTTTTCAATTCCATTTATATAAGAAGGATCATCTTTCCAAAAGGAAGGGTCTTGGTTGAGGAATTCGGTACTGATTTTAAATCTTGTGAAGAAGGTCTTTGTAAGAGGAGTAAACAAAGATGCAAAGTCGTTGTTTATAAAGATAGAAAAATCATTTTGGTGTAGAATATACCTTTTAGGATGATTTTTTTCCTCTCCAAGTTCTTCATCTGGGTCTATTTGAAGCATTACTTGAGCAATTTTTTTCTTGACTAAGCTTGGAACATTATCATCGAAAATGGACAGAGCAATAGTTTCGGGAGCTAGGTACCAGAGATGGTTTGAAAACTTAACCCGCGCTTTCCAGTAACCTCTTTCAACTAGAGACCTTGAAAGCGTTAGCGTATATTGCCGAACTTCGTCATACTGGCGCTTAAGAATGAAGTTTTCAAGTTCACCAAAACTAAAATTTTCAACAAAAATGCTTTGTAATAAGATAAAGATCATTAATAACACAAATGTTCGAGGGAAAATAAAACAAATAGTGTTTTAATTCTAAAAAAGGACTGTGGTCAAAATCACAAAATTTCAAGGATTTTGAAGGTTACCTTTAAATTATCCGATTGTTAAATAATTTGAACTTTTTTTGTTGATTGTGACAAGAAAGAGGGTAGGAAATATAAGAAAAATTCTAAGGAAACAGAAATAGAAGTAGTTAATTTTAAAAAATAAAGCTTTCACCTCTTTTTGGAAGATCTAAGTTTTTTAGAGAAAATTAGCCTAAAAACGCTTTACATCTTATGGTTGTTAGACCTTTTGCATGTTTTTCAATCATACGAGTCTTTTCAAGTAATCATACGAGTTTTTTTGAGTTTATCATTCTTTTACCGGGAATTAGGGGTTGTTAAGGGACCTACCAAATTTACGGGGAATTTAATTTTTTTTTTCAATGAGATTAAATCCAATTTTAGACTTGATATTTGGTATCAATGCATATTATAGAAGGTGAAATGCAATAAAATTTTTTGTTTCAACATTTTTTTAAAAAAATTTTACTTTTTATTTATTTTTTTATTTTTCCCCTTTTCTTCAATTTTTTGAAATGTTTTGAAAAGGTAGTTGTTTTTAATGAGCATAACATTAAAGAGAATAAAAATACGAACAAAATAAGCCCAATTTTATGTGTTTAAGTTGAGGGGTTGGAGAGAAATAGCTATTTTTTGAATGCAGAAAAAACAACTTTACATTACTTGCGTAACACTTAAAAAATTACCACTCCCGAATGAGGGCTGATAAAAACACGAAACCTGTGGCGATATATCCTTAACAATAGTAGTTAATCATAAAAAAATTGCGAAAAAATTGTGAAGATTTTATCTTGGTTTATTTGTCAGTTTTTCAAAAAAATGACCAAAAACTCAAAACTTTAAGGCGTTTGCGGGTCGGGTTAATATTATCCGATTTGGCTATAATTTTTCGGATATGATTTTTTTGTCCATTGGAACAAAGTTAGGGGGTGGGAGCAGCATATTTTTAACTTTTTAAAAACCCCATACTGTTAAGGGCCACCCTAATAACCATTCATAGGGAATGATAATTTTGAAAATTAGTGGTTCTCAGGGAGTTTTTATAGCCTATTAACAACTGAAGTTTTCAATCAAAGATTAAAAATGTAAGTAATATTAGAGAGAAAAACCAGAAAGGTATTTTGATACAGGAAAAGTTACTGGCAATTCATGGGCTGGCATTTTATTGCATGATTCTGTACGAATAAGTATCTTAACAATTATCACACATGAAGATTGGTATACCTACAGGGTTCATACCAAACTGAAATATCTTTTCCTTATATTTCTGCCTCAGTATAACAACAGGTTTACTGTAATACTATTTCCATTTTCCAAAATTCAAAACCTAGTAATTTTTAAAATTAATCGAAGCATTTATCTTCTCATTTTGTTTCGGTTGGTTGAAAAAACCTTTATTAAATTATGTCATCCTAAACCAATCTTTCTTATATTGAATAGTTTCAATTTAATGAACATAAAGTGAAAAAATAATATTCTTAATAGGATACCAAAACCCCTGATTCCAATGAATAAAAGTTATTTACCCATTAATCTTTTAAAATTTATTTAACAAAGTAACACTAGCCATTTTAATTCATAGCATCAAATAGAAAGGAAAGATTTTTGAAAAATACCTCAATTTCTTAGTTTTGTAAAGGTTTTGAGTAAAACTCACCTGCTTCATAGCTTTGTCACCAATCATAGGTGAGATTCTCCTAACATTTTCTAGGAAATCATTCAAATCTGATTTGGATGCTTCTTTGATTTTTTCTCTGTGAACTGGAATTGTTGATATCATAGTCTGTGCAAACCTATATCGACTTATTCTAGGTAAGTAAGTGTGCTCTAATTGCTCTAAGATCTTCAAAGCAGGATAATATCTAAAATAAAAAAATTTTTAATTTCAAACTCAATCTAAAATACTTAGTTTAAAACAGTTCCTAAAACCACTTAACGCTATCATCTTAGGAGATACACCTGCTGAAGTAAGGTAAGTGGAATAAAACATTTTAATATACATATATTATCAAATAGATCATTATTGAAGGTTGAAGATAGGAAAGAAAATTTGGTGCCTTAAATACAATTGTATGGGAGAAATATAAATTTAGATATACTTTAACTCTTTATAAATTGTATTGAAACTTGAAACACATCAAATCAAAGATTGTTAAAAATCAAATGTTTTCACAGCAATTGTTAAATGTTTAAAAACACCTTGCTATAGTACTGCTGTGTGTGCACTCTAACAGATTCTGCGCAAAAGGTTTCTTTGTCTGGTCAATCTATCATACAATTAAAATCAATTTTTAAAAATTTGTAGTTGATTTAACAGTGACAATTGATGACAAGAAACCTCACCTTTTTTCCTTCATTTGATGCATGAGTTTGAAATACATTTCCAAAACAGGTTGGCACAAATTCAGATTGTCTATTGCACATGATATATTATACTGAATTCGTCTATGTTTGACCAACTCTTCAGCTTTATGCAGAACTTTCTTAGCACTCTGTTGGAGATCTTCATTTGTCAAAAGCACCTCCGACTAAAATAACACCAAAAATACTTAGATACATTATATTATAACAGCAAATTCTTAGTGGTGAAAAGTAATAAAATATTGACTATTGTTTTTTTAGGAACTAATGAATAGACTTAGGTCGTTCATGTCTGGCTAACAGGACTAGGTTTTTAACTTTACTGAGGTCAACTAGATGTTTATGATATTGACTATTTTTGAAACTTTATAAGATAATGTGTAATACAGTGTTTTATAATTGAATTATTAAAAGAATGAATGGGAAATAATTAAAAGTGAAATTTAATTAAAGAAAAATTTGCAATAATCAAGTAGGTACCTTTAACTTTTGAGCCTTAGTTCTAACTTGAAGCAACTCTCTGATTGAATCTATGAAGCCTTGGTAATGGAAGTTACACATCCGTTCAATGTCACGATCATGGTTCTTGATCCTAGCATCCAACCTTTCCATAAACTTCTCGTATTCATCGCCATCATATATTGCTCTGTAAAATTAGTTTAAACATAAAATTTGACTAATTTAAAACTTGTTAGTCAGGTGAAAGTAAATTTCTATTTGAGCTGTGCAGAAATCAAAGCATAATATGAAAAATAGGTACTTCTGGTATAATAATTTGTTTCAATCTATTTGAAGGAAAACCAAGCTCTATTCTCTCCCACCTTTCATATATCAAAATCAGGCAAAATTATAACTCAGATGATATTTTAAATTAGTTTACCGAGTTACCAAAAATACAGAAATTTAAAAAAAGAATTGTGTAAAATAAAATAAAATTTTCTATAAATCTTATATTATTTTTAATTTCCAAGTTTGTCTGGATAATCAACCCTTAATTATTATCTAACTATGAAAAGTACTAGAAAATTCAGCCCATTTCAGAGTCTAAAAAAGGTTTTTTTAAAAACAGACTACAAATGAATCGTCAGTTGGAAGAAGGGATTAAGTCCAAAGAGAAAATCTAAAAAAACTGTATAAGTTATGGAATTTTCATATAGGGGAGACCGGGGAGGGATGGGACACTTTTTCTAAGAATATTTTTTAAAAATTTAGTTTTCATTGTATAAATTTGAAACTTTCAAACATCTTGGAACATTTTAACATGTTTAAAAAATATAACCAAAGTGATAGCAAACAAAACTTAGGATTTATGAACAAATTAAAGTAACCTCTAAAAGAGTCCCACCCCGGGCCGGGGTGGGATGGGACATATCTTTTTAAATTAAAATTTATGATTACTTTTTAAATATATGATTAAAAACAGCAGATGGAAGTATTTTACACATTTTAAAGATTTATTACAAAAACATCAGTTATTTTACCCTATATTTACTACGAAAAATCTAACTTAAGTGAAAAATACAAAAACAAAATAGTTAAAATTCTTCTTTAATCTAAAAAAATATCATACACTCTAACATTGGCAACCCTTCAATCAGTAGTCTTTAGCGGCATAATGCATTAACAGCAAAATACTAGTCATTAATAACATGTTTAAAAATATTCTCAATATTAGTTAAGAAAATTATCATATAACTAAAAAATTAACTTAAATATATATTTTTAAAAACAACACACAATGCAATTTTGTTGATTATAATTAACTTTATTAAAAAATGTCCATTTTAAAGCATTGAATAACAAGCCCTTAATTCACTTTTTATGTATTTTATAACTCATTTTAAATAAAGCACAGTTAAATAACCATAAATTAGTAAATAAAAACAAATGTGTTAAGAATTAAAAATTAAATTGAAAATGAAAATAATTCCTGAAGAAAAAAGGAAATTTTATGCGAATTAACACTTTTATTATTAAAAACTATGAATTGAAAATATTGCATCATTAAAAAAGCTGGATCCGTAGTTTTCGATATGTATCCGCAACTCCGTAGTTTCCACTCCATTTCCGTAGCAACTACGGAAATTCCGTAGAAGTTGGAGTGTATGAAATATGTTTTCAACTGCAATACTAATCAGTTTCAAAACAATGGTATCTAAAGAATTGTATGCAATAGCTTGTATTTAGATACTGAGAGGAATTGGGCATGTCCCATCCCACCCCAGTAGCAAATGTTTTAAAAAATAGGTTCTTTCAAAAGAACTGTAGCTTTTAGGCTTAACTCAACTATATATTCATAAAGAATACATTATTCTGTTTAGAAAACAATATAAACCATTAAGAAAGCAACCAAGAATCAGATTGAAAATTCACTTTGAAAAGTGTAATACTTAGTTTCTTTTGCTATAGTGAAACCATCTTTTTTATTCAGAAACTTGTAGGAGCTTGCAACTAAAATAGTAAACAGCTACAAGTATGAAGCCATGGTGGCTTTACCTGGTGGAACACTCAAAAACTAATAGTATTTATAATTTTTAGATTTATTGAAGGTGTCCCATCCTACCCAATGTCCCATCCATCCCCGGTCTCCCCTAATCACTAAAATTTTACTGAAAGTTCAGAACCCTATTTAGAAAACAGGGCAATCATCAAAACAAATATAAGTATATTTAAAATTATTTTACAGTCAAAATAAGTTTATGGACTTATTCCCTTCTTCCTCTTTATGAAATTTTTCTGATTTGAAATCTTTAAAAACCCTTAAATTCCCATTTAAATTATATTTCTCCTTTGTTTACACCACAAAAGGGTGATAAAAAAGAATAAGACAAATAAAATTCAAAATTATGGTGAAACTGAGTTATTAAAGCAGTATTGAATGGAGTGAGTTAAATGGAGTCAAACATTCCCTGCATAAAAGTTTGAAAAAATTGAAATTAAGAGAAAATTTTATTTTAACTTAGGATACTTGTGTATTATACCATCGACCATTCAGAGGTCGTTTAATTCAGCGGCCCATCTATAGAGAAGTCAATGGGATTTGATAACGTTTTTGATTAAGCGGTACGGTCGACGGTATAATACGTAAGAACCTAACTTAATTTACAACACAAAGAATATGAAAAGAAAGACATAATAACTGTAATTCCAAATTAACTTAAAAAATACAATGAATGAACATCGATTTCACAACTTCAAGGGGTGATATCTCCCTATTGGGGTTAGTTATTTCCCCCCTTTTCACCCATGTGTAGAGCAAAGCTAGGAGATTGTTTTGAGCACAAAAAGTCAATTAGTCATTTTTTGGACATTCCCTTCTTTCCAACTGACGATTCAAATTTAAGTAAAATTTAAACTAAAAATTTAACAAATTGATCAAAACATTCAAGTGATCTACTCATAGCAAAGGGTGTTATGAGTTAGTTAAAATAAATATTTACAAATTAAATTCGGAAAAGAAAATCATACACAATTCTTTGACAGGACAACACCCCTAAATCGTCATTGGTGTCCAACACGGAGTTTAGCAGAGATTCCGACCTGCTAACTGGCATCGTACAGCTAGCTCAACACTAGTAAAACAATCTGAAAATAAATACTGCCCCAACGCTTCACAATATGATACGAGATATCAAATGAATCAAACGGCGTACAAGCGGAAAATTGACAGGAAGTACCAGACTCGGCCGATTCTAAACCGCTAAGGAAGTTCAAAGGAAATATGACCACTAAATGCCTTACAATGAGTGAGGAAGTAAGCATGGTTTGAAAATTTCTAGGATTAATAATCTTACAAATGATACTTTGTTTAAATTATAACTTAATTAGAACGTATTCCTCAGTTTTGTTAGTAAACAAAAAATAATAACATAAGGGGTACGTTTCAAAACTTACCTGACAACCAACCCCACACTACTGGTATCTGAAGTTTCTAGTTCATACAACAAAAGTTCATGTTCAGAGTGAGGATTTCGACTAGCAGTATTGATCGAACTGTCATTTGATACATCATCCGCCATGATCATGATATTGTTATTAAATCGCCATGTTAGTCAGTAACCAATGTTGTGATGCCACACAATGGAAAACTTTTTAGTAAACTAATGACATCCGGGATTTCGAAACTTCTGAAAAGGACGGGGGACGGGACGGGATTGACCACAGAGTATAGAGCTTAACAGAGTGTTCATCTCCATAGACACTAATGGCAACTTTTTTAACAGGGCTTTTCCCATTGAAAAATCTCTGGCCTCAAGTCCCGCCTCCACGCTATTCCTGCTAATTCTGTCATTCGCCCACTGAAGCTGTCACTCAAATCCAAATCGCCTATAATCAGTGTTAAATTCAAATAAAATACATTTCGCGTTCACTGATTGGCTACTAGTGAACTGAATTATAATATGCGTGCTGAATTAAATTAAAGATCTTAGGAGTAAAACGTCGGTTTGGTATCTCTGTTAAGCTCTCTACTCTGTGGGATTGACTTCCATAGAAAATCTCTCGCTCCCTATTTAGTGAAAAGCACCATAAATGTTTTGGAAGTGTTGCTCATTAAATTCCGAATGAAGGAAATGTAACCAACACCATGAAAAGACAAGATTGAACCACACTCGTCGACTGTGGTTCAATTTTTCAGTCGCCGCTCGTAACAATCGCCCAACGACTTTATTCATTTTTTAAATGTGAAATTATCTTATTATTATTACTTATCTATATCTTGATCATAAAAATATTTTTAAGACAACCATCAATACATGGGTCATGGGTGTATACCTTCCTGTAGAAATCCAATAAACCGTCCATAACGGGGAGAAGAGGAGAGGACCACCAAAAACGACAAATCCCAAATCCCTCGGAGTGATATGACCCCAGACCCCCTATTTGTTTGAGGGTTTGTATTATCCGCAAATATTTGGCTTCATTTTCACATTTGCTCTACAATACACTAGAAAAAAGAACCGAGAAAAGTTTCGGGAGTTTTGGGATCAAGAACCATTCCAAAACAATTCTAGGGCCCCTTTTGTACCTGGGGTCCAGTTTGCCCCCCCAGTCAAAATGTTTAAACCTACACCTATGAGCATAAACAACATAAAAAAATTATCTAACATATATTTTTTAGACAGGATCGCCTGTACAGAATTTAAGACTGGAGGTGTATCAATTCAAAAAAAATAATAAATAAATAAAATAATAATAAAAAAATAATAATAATAATAATAATAATAATAATAATAATAATAATAATAATAATAATAATAATAATAATAATAATAATAATAATAATAATAATAATAATAATAATAATAATAATAATAATAATAATAATAATAATAATAATAATAATAATAACCATTAATTATAATTTAAGAAAATTAATTTTTTATATATCAATCCCTTCTCATATTTATATAAACTGTTATTTTCACCTTAATTTAAATTTCTTTTATTCTAAGTTCATTTTAAATAGCTATGTGTACTTGCGCCATAAAACCCCAACTAAACCATTAGCTATATGAAATGTTTCTGGGTAATATTTTAAAATCAAATTATAATCTTGCTAATTTTTTTTCACGTACGGGTTGGTGATTTCCTTTCATTTTTGACTACGTATTACATTCAATACTGACTTAGATTGTAAGCATGGCATGGATGGCTAACAAACTAAACTTACATATTTTCTGTCCTATAGTTTTCCGATATACCTTCTAACACAGTTTTGTGTACATACTTAGAAAAGTATTTTTAGGCTGTAAATGTTATCATTTTCTTCAAATACACTTCTAAACCAATGCAAATAAAATTGAGAGAGAAAAAAATCCACCTAATGCTTTTTTTTCTATTGATATTCTTAAGTTATTTAATCTACTAGTGCTTTAAGGGATAAGATAGTCCTTTTACGATAAGATATATGTCTCAAAGTTTGGAACAACCCAAAAAACCGATTCTTAACAACTTGAGTCAAAGATGGTCATAATACAGGGCATTCCTTTGTTGGCATAGAATTTCTCACGTCATGTAGCGTTCAAATATTAATACGAAAGAGTTCCAGATCCTATTTATTGACTTTCCAGAAATTGACCACGGGACCCGAAATTAAAATATGATATACAGGATTCAGGGAGTGAGGCACAGCGGTACTGGATCAACTGCCAACCGCAACCCCAGAAGAAAAACATGCACGGCCTGACTTCCCCTGAACAAAAATTTCTTAATAAAATAATAAGATTTTTGGAGTTGTGTTAATAGCTTCACATTGTGTAGTACCTACCATGGTTAGAAAAGTTCAAAATTCTTCAATATTTTAATCCTTCAAGAGAATGATGTTTTTAAATTTCTGGTACCCTCTCAAGGAGTCAACATAAGAGGGGCATGGCCGTATCCAAACCAAAGGGGGATTGGAGGTTCAGTCCCCCCAGAAATTTTCATGACTATTTTTATTGTTTTATTCTCTCGAAAATTCTGCAGCGTAGAACGAGCGTTCATCTTCGCGTGTCCCCCAATTTTCTGGAGGGGAGGATCCCCTTTTTGCTTTCAGTTCAGCATTATCAACAAAATAGAAACATTAAACAGACCAAGATTGAAATCCCCCTAATAACCTCCATTTAACCTTTAAAAATAATTTTGATCCATTCCCCACGAAACAAAAGTCCAGTTAAAGGGCCAGAAGGCCATATTTTAGTCTTATATTTCAGATAACTATTTCAATTTTTCTTACAGATGAAAGATGCTCATGGACAGCATACCTCCTTCTCTCTCAGTCAGTGGTGATGCTGCATGAAACAAAATGTTTAAAGGGATTCCCCTTTTTTCTCTCTCCTTCCTCCCTCTTTTGCCAATCATGAGTGAGAGAAAAGCAAATGACAGGGCCCAAGTTAGGAAATTGGGTATAAGTAGTGCTTGGAGGGGGGACGCTGTCCCTTGAAATATATGGGCCACCCTATGACATAATATATTTTCTGACCAAATATATGGGAAATATTAAAATGATAGTGAGTAAAAATATTTTTTCTAACTACAGCTCTAGGTATAAGAGAAACGACACCCAAAAAGGGCGCATTTTTTGTACTTCACAATTTTATATTATAATTGTAACAATTCGGCAAGATCTCCTTTTCTCAAAAATTTTGAAAATACAAATTCCAGAAAGTATTAAATTTCAGGCAGTGCTGTAGTTGAAGCTAAATATTTTTTGGGGGGAGGACTTAATTCTTCTTTTTCATATTTTTTTAACATTATTTGAACCCAAAACGCCATACTTCGGGGGGACTCTTCAAATATTTTGGGGGACGGTACAAATAGTTTAGGGAACTCTGCGTCCATCCCCAATCTCAGCACTGGTTTTAGGTGCTTATGGGATTCAAGGGGCCGGTTCGGTTCAACTTCATTGACCATTCCATAAAATGACTCAATTGACAAGAGAGAAATTATCGCCAAATTGTTTCAAACTCCAAATATGTATAATTAACAACGCAAAATATAAACAACAACAATAAATTTTTGACGATATTTGAAAACATTCGGCAGCCATAACAACTTGGTAATATCTAACGGGACAGCTGATAGAATAGTACCAAGGGGTCCACACTCCACAGGCCAAGAGAACCGACATTTCCGTCCATGGTGAAGGACTTACGTAGTGTGAGGAATGATATCCATAACGCTGAGCCGTCTCTCCGCGGTGATGACCGAGATGTACTTCATGAGGATGGCGTTGCTATCCCGGGCGTCTTCCATCATCATGTCGGCGGGGGATGAGGAGGACCTCCGACGCAGCAAGACGCGTTGCAGCGCCGAGACGCAGGTGTCGTAGGCGCGTCTCAAGAAGAGCCATAGCCCCTCGCTCATTATCCGCGCGGCGATCTCCTTTTGTGTTGGTTTGTGTGCGTATGTCGTCTGCAGCTGGGCACACAACCTGTTGGTGACGCGGTGCATGCTGCTTGTGTTGTTGACTAGTGTGATGATGAGGGCGGGAATGTTGACGTCGAATAAGGAATTTTTTCTTGGAGGGATTAAAAGTCTTGGATGACCATGACCATGAGTAGCTAACTATAGCTATGACTACCTACAGAGTACCAGAACAGAGAGTCCATGCTCATAGGCGACATTGAAAATCAGAAAAATACGACTTGTGATAGGTGGGATGCTTTAATAGGGGCCGTGGTTGCACTGGGATCGCCATCTACTACTCAAGAAGAAGAAACTCACGCCTTCCTTGTCACGTCAGAAGAGGCGGAGAAAAAGAATATCAATCCTCGAAACCTTACCCTCTTAAATAGCCCCTATAACTCCTGAAATTATACCCCTCTGAGAGAAATTGAATGATCCCGTCACAGTCAATCACAGCTATATGGCCACCAAATCGTACAACCTTACCCCTCTGTCAATCACAGACATTTACCATGAGATAGGATTTGAAAATTTTGAACCATCTATTCGACTTTTCCTCTTTGCCAATAGCCTTCAGTATGTCGTCCCCTCCAAGGAATTAAGCCATTAGAGCTGATTTTTTATAGTTGATTGCATAATCAATTGGACTTGGCAATATTTTTTTTGCTGTGGGTTTGGCAACTCAGTATTTTGCGAATTGCAAAATTGTCAGGATTTAGAAGTCCAAACTCTATTATGTGGGATCAGTGGGGATGGGACCAAGGATGGGATAGTCCAAAAACATTAGAAACAACAACTATGTAACAATTGATTGCGTTCTTAAGAAAAATTACTAAATCATAAAATATTTCCTTGAAGACTTGTAGTTACAGGAAAGACAAGATAAGAACATTTCATCAATGCTATGTTTTCTTTCCGTCTCTTTCTTACTGTCACTCTTATTTTATTATTACTACACCTTACTTTGGAATGGGAAGAATGGTAAAGAGAAAATTTTGTGAAAAAAATAAGGGAAAAATAATTTTATTTGTTTATCTGGCTGAAATCCCCTAACAAAGTGCTGTACAAAGTGCAACACACAACATAAAAATATGGAAAAAGAACAGCGTATTCCCCGGACCACCACCCCTTTACAAAATACAAACAATACATACCAATGCCAGCATTGGAAATTAATAATTCTTCTGCGAATCTTTCAGGTTTGGTTATTTCCTTGTGACCACAAATATTACTTTTTTACGTCTCCGTGCCATTTTAAAAGGATTAATCATATTGTACTGATAGAAGCGAATATTTGACGTTGACGCAAGTGAAAAATTCCAGACTGTAGTTTTATGGAGAAGTTCTCTGAATCGTATCACCTCTTGACCTCTCTCTTGGCAAACGTCAATTGGTACTGAGAGTGAATCAGATTTACTACTCGCTCTTCCTCACAGTTTTATGAGGAAATCGTAGGTAGTTTCGAAGTCGTGAGCGTTTTATGAGTTTCTATTTAAAAACCTGGATTCCAGGGATACCCGAGGAAGAATATTGAATGCCTTGTTTTCTTGGATGCATGGATTATAATAAATTAGTTCCTTTTTTAGTGAGTGTCAACCTATTAAACTTTTTATTGTGTACTATATGAAATGAAGAGTCATATTGGGCAGAACTAAAATATAGATCTAGATTTATGTTTGTTTGTCAAGCCCAACCCTTAACTTCCTTAACCAGTTAAAGCAAGACTAAATTGTTCCTCGAACTGAAAATTCTGAAGACTTGAGGAATCATTTAATAAGTTTACAAATTTGTCCAGCACCAGAGGCTCCAGGTTTTTATCCACTTGAGGTACAGTATGGGGGATCCCGATATACCTCGCACCGCAGGGACAGGGAGGTTCCCACAGTGACTAGGTTAAAAATCCTTCAGAACAAGTCAATCATTGATAAAATTTAGCAGCAAGATACATACGAATTCATATTTTCTTTTAGTTTAAAAATTAAGTTTATGGATGGTGAAATTTTAGCAGACAAAATTTATTTCCAAATGATTAATGACGTTTAAGCAGATGCAGACTCAATTAATGGATTTTGAAACATTTTGCTCTGCATAAAAAGTTTTCATCTCCCCTTCTAGTCATAAAAAGAGGGACATGGGCCCCTCCCCGAAATTCGGACAAGGTGTAATAAAGAACTCAAATACTGTTTTTAAGGGTCAAATTTCCAATATATTACTAAGGGAGGGGAGGACCCGACCTCCTTTTTGTATTTAGATTTACTAAAAACTAATTAGATTAAAATTTTACCAAAAATGTCTGAAAAAGGGGCATGGGGCATTTTTAAAATCAAGTATTAATGCATGATGTAGGGACTTGAGGGGGCATTTGGGTGGTCCTGGCCCAAGGAGCAAAAATCTGGCAGAGCCTGATGATGGATACTTAGGCCCAGGGCCCACCTGAAAAAGAATTTCTACATACGCCACTGATGCCTGTTTTGAATTTAAGTCTAGTGAAAGTAAATGAATTAGTGTGAATTTAAAACTTCAAATATATAATGCGATGTAAAATACTATGACAAAAATAACTTCGAGTTAAAATTAAGAAATAATAATCCTGTCTGTGAGGAAAAGAACATAAAACGCTCACTTACCTAATAGTGGGGGATATTGCAAAAATGACATCGGTCGAATCTTCAATATCCGTCACGTACAGCTCATGTCGCCGTAGCAAGGTGTCCTCCGGCAGATCGGCCAACGTCTTCAGCTGTTTGGATTTGCTACTAAACGACAGCACATCATCGTCGTCGGAATCCGACTCAATTTCGGGGTCGTCATTTTCGATTTTCTTGAGGGAGGCATTCAACAGGTTGGAGGATGAATCGGTTCGCTTGTTTGGTCTCAGACTGAGTATGTCGGGTCGTTCGATGGGCTTGAAAATGTTCACAGCCGGGCCCTGTCTGGTCCCCTTCATCGTGGGGAGGAGAGGGTGGTGTTTTGTTAGAGCTAACACCCATTTGTGTTGTGAAAAGCCAGGTAAGGACTGATAAGGGACGAATGAACTGATATCAGTCTGCGGTGGTCTCTATAGAGATAATCATATCTGTAATGTCGTTGTTTGTAGCGATACATACTTTGTGTGTGGATGGCGGTGAATTTCTTGGAGAAAATTATTTCAGGTGGAGACAGAGTTTTGGTTGGAAGAACACTGTCTTTGGAACCAGGGGCGTATATGAGGGGGAGGGTTCAACCCCTCCCCGAAATTAAGACAAATTTTCACATTGTTTTTCTCGTTGAAAATCATGAAACTTACAAGGAATAATACTCTTCGTGTGAAAGACAAAGGGCCTCAAGAGCTAAAACACTAGTTTTTAGGCGCTAATTTTCAAAATTTTTCTGAAGGTGATGCCCAACATAATGATCAGGCCTTATTACAATATGATCAGGCCTTTAAAAATTATTTGTTAAAAAACACATGCAAAAGAAAATTGCTTTACGTTCATGGGGAATTCCTGTCAATATCACTCAATTCCAAAGAAGATAGTAACTATCAAAGCAACTGCTAAGACTTACTAAAAAGTAAAAGAATTTATGAAAAAAATATTTTCAAGAAGCTTTTAATATTTATTTTTTACCGACATTTCTGTTATTGATCGAACTACAAATTAACCGGTTGAATTGATTTAACCAGTAAATAATGTTGAACATTTTAATTTCAAACCTGTTTTATGCTTGGTAACTTTAGTTTCAAAAAAGTATCAAGCTTATTATTAATTCCTGTCAATATCACTCAATTCTAAAGAAGATAGTAACTATCAAAGCAACTGCTAAGACTTACTAAAAAGTAAAAGAATTTATGAAAAAAATCTTTTCAAGAAGCTTTAATATTTTTTTTACCGAAATTTCTGTTATTGATTGAACTAGGTATATTGACCGGTTGAATTGATTTAACCAGTAAATAATGTTGAACATTTTAATTTCAAACCTATTTTATGCTTGGTAACTTTAATTTAAAAAAAAGCATCAAGCTTATTTTAAGGGTCAAATTTTTCAACATTTTCTGGGGAGGGTGTTCCTTAAACCACCTAACCTAGAAGCAGATAATGATAATTCACTAAAATTTTACACAGAAAACAGTTTATTTAAAGGCAATTAAAACCTTAACATAATTTCATTAGTGGTCCAACCTGGGTGTCACTCAATTGGTTACTATTGTTCTAAAATGAAGTAAAACCCCCTTGCAAAACTCTTTTTATCAAGTTTGAATCCTTCCTATAATGTTTAACTTGTATGAATATAAAAAAAATTTCCATTTACTATATGCCATTGGAGGCCCATTTGTTCCCCAGGGCCCTGCATAGAAGATGCAGGTTCTAAGCACCAATAACAAAAACCACTTGATATTTTGCTTTGAAAAGAAATTCTTGGGGTTTTTTTAGTTCAATAAGAAAAGGATATTTTAATGCACTAAAAAACAATTTTTTTACTCACTCAGCACCGGCTATTTAAGTACTAGTATGTATCATAAAAACCACTTGGTTTTTATACTTTGAAAAGAAACTATTGTTTTTTTTTAATTACTAGGGGGCTCTGCCCCCTGCTCGCTATCGCTCACCAACCCCCGGAACTGCTTCGCAGTTCTTTGAAGATCGCTTAGCGAGCAGAGCTCGCTTGTTTCATCTCAACTATCCAGTACAACCTGGAACTTGTCTGCTTATAGTCTGTTTATTTAGAATAGGCGCCTGAAACGGGATCAAAAACGCTCAACAATGCTTAAATAACGCTCATCAGACAACTTCAATGACCGATTGTTTCTAAAGTATTTTAACTACTTCTGCTTAGGCTGACTTGTCATTGCAGAAGAAAATTTTTTCGACGATAATTAGAATAATATATGGTTCTAATACATTACGTCTCAGGCGCTAATTCTAAATGAACAGAGTGTAGTTGATGATCATTTAATATCGAAACTTCTTATCTCTCAAACCTTTCTATAACTTAATTCGGATCATTACCACGAAAATATCAAAATAAAACTATTACTGAAATATTCCTTTTTAAATTATCAATAATTTAATGCATAGGGGGCTACCGCCCCGTGCTCGCTTACGCTCACCAACCCCCGTAACTGCTATGCAGCTCTTCCTTTCATCGGCACAAATAACACTCAAAATAGCTAAATTATTTATTTCTCTAGTATTTCAAAAAATATCGAAGTATCTTTAAAAGATTATTAAACAAGTCTATACTATATCGCTTGCAAACTTAGAGCACAAATGTGCACCTCAAAACTTTAAATTGAAATATCCGTGCTCGCGACAATCTAGTGAACAGGCAAATATAAAAAAAATTGGTACTTTCGTATTAGCCCGTCCATCGTTTTCGCCAACTTCGCCAAATTTCGCCAAAACGCGCCAAAATACGGGATTTCATCAGAATCGCCGAAAAACACATTTTTTAACATCAGAAAATAAAAAATAAAGTTTCATGTGGTTGGGGGGGGCTGCCGCCCCCCCAAACCCCCCCTGCCCTATCTATAACCAAACTCGTTGTGGGGGTAATCAGACACAGTAAGGATTCAGAAAAATGGGAATCAGTATTCTTGGATGAACCAAAACTACGGATATCACTCGTTAAGAGCATAAAAATAACTTTTTTAGCACTAACTTACTTGCAAAATGGTCGATCCTACCGCCGGCGATCTTTTGTCAATTCTACCTCCGGCGTGCATACGCAAAACATTGAAAGACTCTGGGGCTCGGCAAAATGGCGCAACAAAGTTCACCGTGGAACGACACGAAAGCATTTAGACTCCTACCTTTCAGATGCAGTCTTCGTTCTTACCTTGTAAACACTGTTGAATTTACGTTCAAAACAACCTGCGCGGTGCGCCAGCGGGTGCGCACACATTATTTCACCCATGGGCTTACCGATTTAATTGCGCGCGCATGCGCCAGTGATCGGAACTAGCGCGATTTCGCTACGTTTTCCAGGGTTACCAGAATCAACGGTAGTGTTGCGGGGTTTACCAGACTTGGCGACTTATCGCCTCTGTTGGCAAATGGACGAGCTAATACGAATGTACCAAAAAGGTAAACACGTCTGATAAAGACCTACTAAAACTATGAAAAAAATGAAACTTTGATGCTTAATAATTCCAAAACTAATTAGAATTTTTTAAGGAATTAAACGGCAATCTCTTTCTAAAAAATAAGAATATAAGTGTTTAAAAAATCATATTGATACCGTGATTGGTTTTCATTTTAGATAGAAAAAAACGAAAAAGTGTCAAAAATTTCGAAAATAAAAAAATTAATTACTCTAAACCAAATTCGAAATTCGAAAAAAGGGCGACGTAGTGCACATCTTCATACTTCAGAGCAGGGGTTCTCAAACTTTTTAACATCGCGACTCACTTTTGAGAAACAAAATCTAACGCGACCCACAGACTTCAGTTAATTATAATTAACTGAACTGAGATTGTTATCTCATGCCCCCCCACAGAATTTTAACTTCTCTGACTGGGGGTGTTCACAAACTATTTAGTTACAACAAAAAAATATTATATGTACGTATTATAAGAGAAATTAACTTTTTAGAAATTGAAAATTAAATATTTGAATTTGAGCGTATGAAAAAGTTTAATTGCGGGCAAACAATGATCTCCACAATAAAAAGGGGGTCTGGGGGTCCTCCCCCAGAGAAAATTTTAAAATTTGACCCTTAAAACATCGTTTTAACTTGTTTTTTTAGCAATATGGGATAAATTGCAGTTGCATCATTTCCTAAGAAAATTCTTAAAAATTGCATTGCTCCCCCCTGGTGTGAATGGAAGAAACACTGAATATTTTTTTTAAATCTTATTTGAATGACCGACTATATTTGCATTATAGTCACATTAAAGAGACCCACATAAAACGTATTTACATTAATTGCCTTTTCCTTTCGACACCAAGCAGTGTAGTTTTTCCTCAAATTTTTATTCTTTTTACAATATTGTAATGTGATAAACTTCAAAAGTTCAAATTAATAGTTTGATAATTTAAAAGTCAATAACACGTTTGTAAAAACTATAAAAAGATACTTTATATTCAGAAAGATTAAAAATCTTCTCGCGACCCACCAAAAACTGACTGGCGACCCACCAGTGGGTCGCGACCCACAGTTTGAGAAACGCTGCTTCAGAGTATTAGGCTGCAAAAAATCATAGTTCTGCTGCTAATAGATTTCGCTGAACTGGATTACGCGGCGAAAAAAGAAAAACTTCAACTTTGACCTTAAAAATACCCCAGTACTAATTATCACATCAGTTAGCTTTTTGTTCGAGAATGTGCCCCAAATATTCCTCTACAAACATTTCAAATTTCATAAATTTATATCAAGTAGTTTTTGCGATAGCAGAGTTCAAAGAGTTGAAAAATTAAATTTCCTGAAACAGCGGCGGCAGCGGCGGTGACAGTAACTTTTTTTTAATATAGAGAGAAAACCAATATGGTTTTTTTATCATATAAACCCCATATATTTGAATCCATTATAAAAACCTCAGTTCGTTTTTATCTAATACTAGCGGTTATGCCCGGCCTTGCACGGGTTGAGTGTATATAAATTTATTTTTTTAAGTTTTCTGATAATATATTTCTAATTTTGTATATCGGCAATTACCACAATCATCCCGGTATCCAAGGCGCCTTTTTCATACTCTTTTGCTCCCGGTGATTTTTCCTATCCCGGTGTTCATGGTAGTTTCTCTCTCTCCCGGTGTTCCCGATATTTTCCCATTTTCCCAGTGTTCCCGGTAATTGTCCTCTATCCCGGTGTTCTTGGTAATTGTCCTCTATCCCGGTGTTCCCGGTAATTTTTCTCTATCCCGATGATCCCGATATTTTTCCACTTTCCCGGTGTTCCCGGTAATTTTCCTCTTTCCCGGTGTTCCCGGTAATTTTCCTCTATCCCGGTAATTTCTCTAAGTGTAGTGAAGCGTATTTTATAAAAAAAATGCCTTATTTTCCACTCTGTTTCTGTGAAAAGAATTTACATGTTTTCATGAATATTTTATTTCAGAGAAAAATACTTACAGTAAAGAAAAATATTTTTTTAAAAAATTAATTATTTGAATTTATTTTGGTGTTTTCAGAACTGTTGAAACTTTTAAATGGACAATTATTGAGTTTTTTCTAATAAACATGTTTAATTTTGAGATTTTCCTCTGATTTACAATACTGAGCCAAGCAGATTTACTCTAGTAGAGAAATTGAAAAGAAAATAAAAAATCTAGTAAATTGAAAAGTCTAGTGAACCGCTTCATTTAAAACAATGTTTTATTTTTAAGTCGTTTTCCATGAAAAAAAATTTAAACTTTCCCATAAATATTTTAATTTTAAAGGAAAAAATCTTGAAATAGAGGAAATTAACGTTAGAAAATAAATTATTTGATTTAATTTTGGTGTTTTTACAACTGATATAGTTTTTAAAGGGACAATTATCGAGATTTTTCTGGTAAAATATTTGATTTTTGAGGTTTTAATCTCGTTTACAATAGTGAGTCGAGCAGATCTACTCTAGTAGAGAAATGGAGAAATAAGCGTTTTCGGCTATAAATTCGCTAATTACTCGTAATTATTCGATTTTCGAGCTTGGAAAACTTGACAGTGACAATCGACACCTCGAGATACGTCTATGTACCGAGTTTTGACCACGCCTTCGGCGTGGTTTAGGAGGAGATGTGTCCTCCACCCAGCCACATAGCCACAAACGTTTTTATATATTTACTAGCGGATATGCCCGGCCTTGCACGGGTGGAGTGTATAGGAGAGTAGTACACAGTGAGACAAAAAATGCTATTTCTTTACTTACGGCAACAATTTTTATTTTTAACAAATATCTTTGCTACATTTTTAAGCACCACAAATGTGCTACACATTAATGTATAAATGGTTTCAAAAAAGTTATTTTTAAAACAATAGAAGTATGACAAAGGAGCACTGAAAATTGTCTCACTGTGTACCACAAGTGGTACACAGTGAGACAATGTATATATTTTTTTACATCTTGCTTCTTTTAATAACTATTCATAACTTTCTTAAGAAAATAACATTTAAACTTCTGCCTAAAAACGTGGTAACTCACTTGGAGCTCAATCAAACATTTTTGAGGTTGAGTTAAAGTGAAAAAAGAACATTTTCAAATTCAAACTTATTAACACAAACACAGCAATGTCTAAGGGTTGCAACTTGTTGCTGCAATGAGGAGGAAGTGTTAATAAAGTGACTCCTGCTGATCTTGCCATTTCTAGAACTTCAATACTCATGTGGCCCTCATGATTATCTAATATCAACAATGTTGGAGCCTCCTTTGAGCTATGAGAATGCTTAATGAAATGTTCCATAACTTTAATAAACAGCTCAGCATTCATCCATCCAGTGGGGCTTGCAAGACCAAGAGTTCCAGGGGGGGTGAGCCATTTAGCATGTGAGTTTTAAAGTTCTTACGGGGAAATGTCAAAACAGGAGGTAGAAATGTTCCTGACGCAGAAATTATTGCTGTAGTTGTAACCAAGACACCCCTGTCTGCACTTGTGCACTGATTTACTTGTTTTACACCTTTCCTGGCTATTACTTTCTTAGGCTTTTGAGCTGTAGTTGTGCCTGTTTCATTTAAATTATAAATCCGGGAACCATCAGCTAATTGGGTATGGCGATCTAAGATTTTGTGTAGATTTTCAAAGAACTTCTTCACATTGTGCTCATTAAATGATGTTAACTGTGACAGGCTGCATCCTTCAGGTTGTCTAATAGAGAGCGTTTTATGTCTATGTAAAAAACCTCTCATCCATTCGAGTCCAGCAGATTTTTAAGCTATCCACGATGATGGCAATTTTAGGTTATTTCTCTCGGCCATTTCGAATGCAAGTCGTCTAAGGGCTGTTGTAGACAAGCCATATGCCATTTTGCTGCACGTTTCACAATATTCACAAAGGGCTAGTTCCTGCTCATCTGTGAAAATTTTTCTAACAGCATAATTTGGCCCCATCCGTACATTTTCTTCAGGCTGTGTTTTCTTTTTCTTCACATATCTGAACAAGGTTTGATGAGGTATCTCCATTTTTCTTGCAGCCTCTCTAATAGAATGATTTTCTTCAAGGACTAAATTAACAGCTCTAGCCATTTTGTCCTCATCAATGTTTCCGATTTTTCTTGGAATATCTCTAGGTCTCACCATTTTTCAATCTGTAAGTCAAATAATAAAATTAATAAAGTTAATAATAATAATAAATAATAATAAAATTACTTAGGTATTAATATTGTTTATTTTCTTAATATTAAAAACATACATAGGTAGTGCAAAACTATCGTTAATTATTTGAGAAAATATGTTAATTTTACTTTTTAAAACTACTTATACCTATTTCAGAAAAAAATTACATCGTAAGTACAAAGAAAGACACATCGCACTTAGTTATGGTACACAGTGAGACGCGTCTCACTGTGTACCACAACTGGGTGTCTCACTGTGTACTTTTGTTTTGTTGTAAAAAAATGGATGCCATACATGTTTCATCAATTTCATCACTTTGAAAGTTTGTGTTGTTCCATTAAAATAGTTGTTTATTGGATATAGCTAAGTTTGGTTGAGTAAATATATTCCAAAAGGAAGGAAATAAACTCTAAAATAGGCGTTAATGTAACTTTGACCATTGTGAAATAAGGAATTACTTACCATTCTGTTGGACGAGTACCGATGGCGCCAAAACTACATCTACATGTTGCTTATGATTAGGTTGTTATGTGATAGCACCATCTAGTGGAAAAAGTAATAACTATATGTCAACAAGACCGATGTCTCACTGTGTACCACGTCTCAGTGTGTACTACTCTCCCCTAAATTCATTTTTTTTAGTTTTCTTAAAATTAATTTATTTAAATTTGTAAATAAGCTATATTACCAATCATTCTGGTACCCCAGGTCCCTTTTTCCTATCCCAGTGTTCCTGGTAATTTTCAAATCCCGGTGTTCCCTGTAATTTTGCCTATCCCGATGTTCCCGGTAATTTTACTATTCCGATCTTCCCGGTAATTTTCCAATCCCGGTGTTCCCGGTAATTTTTACCCTCTCGATGTTCCCGGTAATTTTTCCTTTCCTGGTGTTCCCCGTACGTTTTTCTATCCCGGTTATATATTCCGGTATTCCCAGTAATTTTTCTAATCCCTGTAGTCCCGGTAATTTTCCTATCTCGGTGTTTCGGGGTAATTTTTTATATTCCAGTATTCCCGATGTCTTTATGGTAATTTTCCTATCCCTATTTTTATAACCCGGTAATTTTTCCTATCCCTATCTTCCCGCTAATTTTACAATCCTTGCGTTCCCGATACTTTTTACAATCCCGGTTTTCCTGTTTATGTTTATATCTTGGTGCTTTTATTCAGTAACAAATTTAAAGGATGATAAAAAGTCTAGTAGATTGATAAGCCTAGTGAACAAAATATCAAATTTTAAACTACAATAAAAATCTAGTAAATTTAAAAGTCTAGTGAACCGCTTCATTTCAAACAATGTTTTATTTTCAAGTCGTTTTCCATGAAAAAAATTTACACTTTTCCATAAATATTTAAATTTTAAAGGAAAAAATCTTAAAATAAAGAAAAATAACGTTTGAAAATAAATTATTTGAATTTATTTTGATGTTTTCATAGCTGATAAAGCTTTTAAATGAACAATTTTAGAGTTTTTCCTGTTTAAATATTTAATTTTTGAAGGTTTTCATCTCGTTAACAATGGTGAGTTGAGCAGATCTACTACGGTAGAGAAATGGAGAAATAAGCGTTTTCGGCTATAAATTCGTTAATTCCTCTTAATTATTCGATTTTCGTGCTTGGAAAACTTGACAGTGACAATCGACACCTCGAGATACGCTTATGTACCGAGTTTTGACCACGCCTTCGGCGTGGTTTAAGAGGAGATGTGTCCTCCACCCAGTCACCCAACCACATAGCCACAAACGTTTTTAGTTATTTATAGATAGATAGTAAAATTGAATGTGTATGTGTGTGTGTGTGTCTTCTATACAAATCCACAGTTTTCTTCCGATCTGCACCAAACTTGGTATCATACCTACGTAAAATAAACCCAGAAAAAACATAGGCTATGTTTCAAAGTTCTAGAACGACCCCTTGACCCTCTTTTAACCGAATTTATAGCCGAAAACGCTTATTTCTCTACCAGAGCAGATCTGCTCGACTCACTATTGTTAAGGAGATGAAAACCTTCAAAAATTAAATATTTTAACAGGAAAAACTCGATAATTGTCCATTTAAAAACTATATCAGATGTAAAAACACCAAATTAAATTCAAATAATTAATTTTGAAACGTTAGTTTCCCCTATTTTAAGATATTTTCCTTTAAAATTTAAATATTTATGGAAAAGTGTAAATTTTTTTTCATGGAAAACGACTTAAAAATAAAACATTGTTTCAAATGAAGCGGTTCACTAGACTTTTCAATTTACTAGATCTTTTATTATTGTTTCAAATTTGTTATTTTAGTTCACTAGACTCATTAATTTACTAGGAAACATTGCCGAGAACACCGTGAAAAGAAAAATTACTTGGAACATCGGGATAGGAAAAAATACCGGTATTACCGGGACATAAAAATAACCTCCAACATCGGGATAGGAAAATTTTCGGGAACATCGGGATAGGAAAATTACCCGGAAAACCGGTAAAAAGGAAAATTACCGGGAACACTGGGGAAGTGGAAAAATATCGGGATCATCGGAATAGAGAAAAATTACCGGAAACACCGGGATAGAGAAAAATTACCGGGAACACCGGGAAAGGGTAAAAATAACTGGAACACCGGGATAGAAAAGATTTCCGGGAACCCCAGGATAGGAAAAATGACCGGGAACATCGGGTAGGATTAATTACCGGGAAAACCGGGATTTGAAAACTACTGGGAACACCGGGATAGGAAAGAGGTGCCTGGGATACCAGGTTGATATGTAATATATTGCTTCTTTACAAATTTATAAATGTATTTTAAGAAAACTTAAAAAAATAAACTTATACACTCCACCCGTGCAAGGCCGGGCATACCAGCTAGTTTATAATAAATAAAAGTCTTACTAAAATGTACACATATACACTTTTCCGATGCAATAAATACCAGTGGTTTTTATATGCAGCAAAAAATCTTGATTTATATATAAATTTAACTTTTTAAAAAATTTTAATTAGTTAATTAATTAAATCACTTGGTTTATAGCTGAATTGATAAACTATTAATTCAATGGATTTATAACAGAAAAAACTAAGTACTAGCTATATTTTTGCGGGTACGAAAAAAAAAGTTTAAAAAAACACTGGTTTTAAAAAAGCCTGGTTTAAACCAAATAAACCCGGTTTAAAAAAAATGGCTTTTTTACAACCCTGCTTCTCATACAAGACCACGGTACTGCCCTATTAATTTAAAATGTGCTTTGTAGTTTTCTGGACTGTTTTTAATTTATCAATTACAATTATGTAACAAAGAATATAGTAAAAATAGAAATATTACATTTGATGTTAATTATTAAATTGCAGGGTTAAACAATAGGTCAATAATTTTTCAAAGGTTTGGATTTGATGAAATTTAATGTTAATTGGGGGAGAGTGGGGCTATTTCGCACATGGGGCACATTCGGACAGACGACATTTCCCCTAGTAATTATTAATTTAAAAATCTGAAAAAATACCCGTAGATAGAATCATGACTACCACCTCCTGCATGAATTTTCAAAGCCCTGGGCCATTTTGTTGTATACATACTAGAAATTTGCTAGCGTTAGAAGCAGCAAAGTAAATTTTCTTGGCGTAAAATATCAATCAAAAATAACTCTCAAGTGGACATTCAGCATTTTATTCAGTTGAGGCACTACTAAAGTAAGTTTCTAGAAAGGTTTTATTTCCCTGCTTTAATTATAAATATCTTGTTGGGACGTGGTAAGCTTGAACTGGTTGATGGGGCATTCGTACATCAAAAGATGGGGCAGACTCAGACAGTGTGAATGTGCCTCATCTTTCCCATTTTTGATTATGAAAGTGATTTATATGTTTATAAGTGCAGTATATTTAATAACTTGAAGT
Source organism: Tetragnatha versicolor (assembly GCA_024610705.1). Classification (NCBI taxonomy): domain Eukaryota; kingdom Metazoa; phylum Arthropoda; class Arachnida; order Araneae; family Tetragnathidae; genus Tetragnatha; species Tetragnatha versicolor. The sequence continues at coordinate 1,752,368 of JANDEH010000038.1, read as the reverse complement.
TTAATTGTTTTTTATTGTAATCGTTTCAAAATTTGGTGATAATAGAAAATAACATCTTAAAGAAAACTTCAGTTTTAAGGATTTTAGACCCAGATTTAAACATTGAAGAAATAAATGTCCCTGATAATTGTTTAATACCAATTGACTTTGACTTAGGTGATTTTATTCTAGTAGAATTTGCTACTAAAAAGAAAATTTAGTTATGTTGATCAAATAGAAAATTTGGAATTGAATGGTGCTTACTTAAAATCAGGGCTCGATTTCAGCCGGAACGCCGTTCCGGAACCTCTTTTTCGGAAAAAATTATTATATTTCAGGGGTGGTCTAACTACCACCCGCGAGACCCTTTCATCAGGCCCACGGAAATACCTTTTATGTACGGAAACAAATCCTAAAATGAATTTAAACCCTGTTTTTACTGTCGAATTTCCAAAATTTTTCTGGGGGGGGGACCCCCAGACCCCCCTTTTTGTACTTAGAATTCAACTAATCACATTTATAAATGTGAGAATCCTACAAAGAAAATATTAAAAAAAGACAAATTTCAAATTAAAAAAAAATGTAAATGCATTTTTAACTTTTTGCAAATAACAATAATTGTGATCTAATTGTACGGTTGTTACTTAATTGTTCTTTTATACCATAATTGTGAACCTCCATTTGGACTACCCACAATCCGCTCCTGGTGTTGATTCTTTTTCATTTGAGCTAGATTTGCCAGATTGCTGGTCAAATTTACACACCATTTAAGAACTTAACCTATGCATTCTATTCCTTAAATTAGCAAAATATACAAGCCTTATGGTTCATTGATGATAAGCCATCCCGTCTCCTTTTGGAAAAAAGTATATAACCCACTGTAAAAAAAGGTGTTTTACAAAAAAAAATTTATAAAGATTTCATCGTCTTATACAATAATTAAGTTAGAATACTCTTCATAATCTAGTACAACGCATTTGAATTTATTTTTAAATTTAAATATTAAATGCTAAAGTTTTTGTACTAAAAAGTATTCGCTATTTCAGTTTTAAGACCAATATAATTTTGCAGTTCCGGAACCTCTTTTTTTTAGAAATCGAGCCCTGCTTAAAATTAATGATGAAAGTTATGTAGTAAGTTATGATTCAACATTCATACAAAAAGATAATATCGTATTACAAGTTCCCCACCGTCAGTTTCAGGTGTTAAAAGCGAGCTGTTGGTTCACTTTTCTTTTCGAATAAAACCTGACAGTTAAAATATTAGTTGAACTTTTTCTAACTAATTATTTTATGTGAAGTATGTCAATGTGCAATATACTCTTCATTACTACAATTGTTTTCCTCATCAAAAACTCAGATGTTCAATATTTTCTGAAACTGTTTTCTTTTTGTAAAAAAATCTTCAATTTAGAGGGAAAATATGTATGAGTGCCAAATATTTCGTTTAATTATCCTTGCTTTAAAGTGCCATAAACTTTTTAGTTCATAAAAATAATTATTGTATAATTTTTTGCATGTGTACGAATGTGCCCCACACATGTGCAAAACTGCCCCACCCATGGGGCACATTTGCACGAAATTTCTCGTTTTTTAGATTGATGATATGTTAGAAATTCCAGATGAATGCGACCAATTATCGCTCTAAAATATCGGGAAAGGTCTTAACTTTCATTTGAATCCGAGTTTGTTTCAATATCTCATTTAGATCCAGAGAAATATGCCGAAATGCACTTTTTGTGCGAATGTGCCCCACTCTCGGCTATATGAAATTATGTTTAACTTACTTTTTTTGTTCAGTATCAAACTATGCAATGCTTAAGAGTACAAGTCAAGGCCTTTTCTTTTGGTATGCCAATTCCCCTTTCTAATTTTATTTAATTGATAGTCATAATCATAATCAGGACAAGTGGAATTGCTTGGCACCTATGTTTTCATTCCTATGTTTCTGGATAAGTGGAATGGATATGCTGTTTTTGAGAAATGGGCAATACCAGCATTTCTTGTAAACAGAAAAAGTGCATTTTCCAATGAAAGAAATCTAAATTCAAAAATAAACATTAAAAGTTTAAAAAAACCCTTTTTGCCTTAGTTTAGGATTGAATTACATCTGTTTCAGCTAGTGATGTGAAGTGAGAATATTCTCGGAGAACGAGAATATTCTGAGAATATTCTCCAGGGGCGAGAATTTTGAGAATAATCGAGAATATTCTGTTTTTTGACAGATAAATGGAAATAAATGTCAATATGTTTAATAATATGAAATGACCATGTAGTATTAGTGTTAAAAACCAAAAAATAATAATAACTTTGATGAAACTTACCCTTAAAAAGTCATCTTTAGTTTAGAGAATATTCTCTGAACTGTAATTTCATTATTTCGCATAATTTTTAATAAATAAGTAAATTTCATTTGGTAAAAAAATATTTTTTAAAGTATATTAGAAGCAAGTTTTAATGGGCGAAAATACTGTTATAAAAAAGAGGAGTCTAAATTCTTTCCATATAGTTGTTGAGAAAGCAATTGTAGTACCAATAGCAATAGTTGTCAAACTAAAGGACCTTTTAAACCTGATATTTAGCTAATTTTGATATAACTTTGTAAAATCAGGAGAATATTCTTTAAAGAAAGGGACATCACATTAGAATTAGGGGCCATTCATTAATTACGTAAGGATGATTTTGGCAATTTTTGACCCCCTACCCCCATGTAAGGGTACGTAAGATTTTTAAAACCCCTCCCCCCTATTCTTACGTAAGATTTTATTTCGTTTGATCAGTTTAAACTTGAATAAAAAAGATGCATCTGATATACCCTCATTTTTAAAATAGTAAAGCTTCGATAATATACTGAGATCAGCAGCATTTTTAAATTTTTTCTGGGGTTATTCAATAGTTATTTGATTGGAATTTGTTTACATTAACTTAGAAAATCTTACGTAAGAATTGGTTTGACCCCCCCACCCCCAAGTAAGGGTATGTAGAGATTTTTCCAACCCCCCCTCCCCCTCAGGACCCTTACGTAATTAATGAATGGCCCCTTATCTGTTGAGAAAAATATTTCCAATTTTTTAATATTTATTTTACAGGAAATATATATAATTAATTTATCATGAGAATATTGATTCTCAAAGTGGGTTCAAAACGTTCACTTTACTTTTTGCTTAAAAATAAAAATTATTTCTGAAAGAATAATTTGGCTAGATTTTTTGTTTGTATAATTTTAAATTCAGATTCATTTATATTTTCCCTTTCATGAGAATATTCTTAATAAAATTCGGTAAAAATAGCTATATGTTGTTGGGCTCTTGTGACGCGCACAGAATTGATCAAGGTCAAAGCATAATTAATGGAACAATATCCGATTTCGAAATTTAGTTTTTCCCATACTTTAAAAATAAAAATATCAAATCTGAGGCATTGGTTGTACAGTATTAAATAAAAAAATTTTGATACTCCCCCACCGCAAAACTCCTCATGGAAAGTTCCTGAAGTGTTTCATTTGAGGAAAAATCTATCATGAGAATATTCTCAAAATTACAATTCAATTTATATTTCTTACTTATTAAGACTTGTGTGTGTCCCTGAAATATATAGGATCTTCAAATTTTCACTCGTGTATAATTGCATCTCATGTTTTCATGAGAATATTCTCATTAGGATTCTACAAAATTATTTCCAGAAAAACATTTCTATGTTACATAACTTTCTTCAAAAACACTAACAGTCGAAAAATTTTTAGTTAATATAATACATCTTGGTTACTCTCATTTACCTTTCAAACATGTTATCTTTCATATTTAATAGCAGGGGTGCATCCAGGATTTTTTGCCAGGGACCGTTTTTGGGAATTTTGTAAAAAACGGAATTGAATTTTGTGAAAAACGGAATTGAATTTTGTGAAAATAATTTTTCATTCTAAAATAAGGTCCTATTTCTGTAAATATATAATTTTTTTAATAAAATTACACTTAGCGAGTGCATATAGCTTGATTAAAGTCCGTTTTCGGGAACCGGAATTTTGTGAAGGGGCTGTTTTTGAGGATTAGAATTTTGTAAAGGGGCCATTTTTGAGGATTGGAATTTTGTGAAGGGGCTGTTTTTGAGGGTCGTAATTTTGTGAAGGGGCCGTTTTCGGCCCTAATTTCTTTCTAGATGCACCCCTGAATAGTGATTTTAAAATTAAATTTGACTCATTTTAATTTATGATGGTCTTCTCATTGTATAATCTCTAATATTCTTCTGATTTGAAGTTAATATTATATACCTGCTAAAAATTTTTTCAAAAATATTATTTTAGTAGTTTCTAGGAGAATATTCTCAAGCATATTAGTGATTTTAAAAACATTATAAATTTTATGATGGTTTCAAGTTATATAATCTTTAGTATTCTCCTGATTTGAAGTTAATATATACTTTCTAAAAAAATTTTTCGAAAAAAAAAACTTATTTCAGTAGCTTCTAGGAGAATATTCTCGAAAATTCTCCTCTTGGAGAATATTCTCCAAAAGATTATTACCGAGAATTTTACATCACTAGTTTCAGCCTTACTCTAAAGTGGAAACCAATCACTCTGAATTGTTTAAATAATTGAACCATTGTTTAAAATCAATGTTTAGGATTAAAGTTGATTGCATTTTGACGTTTTCTTGCCTTTTTTAAAGTCAAACTAAAAAATAATCATCGTAATATTAAAAAAAATTGCACATTTCTCTCTTGGGTACCTCTATCAAATAAAAAAAACTGGAATTGCCCATTCTACTTATCTAGGTTTGACTGTATTGTATATTCTAAATCCATAAAACATAATTTGTGTAGTTATATAAAAATTACTTACTCAAATGAAATAATTCACTGCTCTATTTAAAAGTATGTTCTTATTCAAATCAATATATTTGGTTTTCATCAATCATGAACATATTTTTCTGTTTTAACTTAATATTTGCTAATACCTTTGCTCTTGATGAAAAGACTGCTCCTATACCTATACATCAGAGCTAATACTTTAGCATCCTTCCTATAGGATGTTAAAATCTTTTAATACACATTCTACATACTAAAATTAATGTAATTTCAGATAGTTTAATTATTTCTTGTACTTTGAAAATAAAAATACTTAGAAAAATTCAAATAGAAGTTTGATTCAAAATATCTTTAATGAGTAAAATGCCGCCTACAAAATATCTGTTAAGACAAATGTGAAACTGTAATTGTTCTTATCATAAACAGTAACTGCAGTATAAAAGTGTAAAAATTTGTGCATTCATTACATAATACATTTATTACTAAATTGGCACTTTTAGAATCACTTCCAGCTTCATTTTGCTATATGAAATAAATAACATGGTCCTACAAATGAACACAATCAGGGGTTGATCCAGACGAGACAAAAATTGGGGCCCTTTTGCTGCCCCTTCACAAAAATAAATTCATAAAAATGCTCCTTTCATGAAATTCAAATAAGCTTTAGTGATAATTTGCAAGAAAACATTCACAAAATATTTGAATTTTTCATGATTTTCTTGGTTTGTGAGTCAATTTTACTTTTACGCACTCATCTGCTAACTATCACTGCTTCAATTTTTAACAAAAACAATTTCTTTTCAGTAAAAAAAAATTTCATTTTTCACAAAAAATAATAAAATAGCCCCCAAAATATAAAACCTGGATCTACCCCTGACAATGCAACTACACGAAAAAATAAAATATCACATTAAAAATTATTTAAAACATTAAAAAATTGTAAAAATAAATGCATTTAAATCTTGGGTTTAAAGCTCAAGAGTCAGGAACATAAAATAGGAACTTGGAAATAATAGCACCTCTGTATTTACTGTAAAAAACAGTTTTTTACACAAAGAGTGATGGATTGCCTCTCTGTACATTGAGAGACGTTACACCACAATAGGGAGGGACCTCTCACTTAGACTCAGAGGGATGTCCTTTGGGAGTGGGATCTCCCTCTGAGTCTAGGTGGGAGATCCCTCTGTAATGTGCTGTAACAATGAATGGAGGCAAACTATCTCCATCACTTTTTGTGTAAAGTGATGTATTTTTTACAGTGTTCAATTGTCGGTTTCAAATCTACACTGACTTAAAAAGAATACAACTACAGTCAGCATAGATAGCTGACATAAATAAATGTAATTGCACTGCATGTTAGCACTGGCAAAAAGAAATAAAAGCAATTAAGATATTTAAATTGAGTTAAGAGATAAGATAATATGTCTTACAGGTCAAAAAATAAGACCTTAAAGTTAAAAATGCACTTGACCTTTTATGAAAGGTAGGAATTAATCAAATCACTAGTAAGATACTTGCATATGGGCGGATTTTGCTAGGGGGCAAGCTGTCTCTGAAAGTATTATTTACCAATGTAAAAATGGAACTTTCAAACAATGTTGGGGGCGTTGCCTCTTATGACACCCCATAAAGTTGCCTATGGATACTTGTGCCATGATAGAAAAATCAAATTAAAAATAAGTAGCCACTAGTTAAAAACTCTTTTGTGAAATTCCTGGTAAGTCAGGAATTTTAGTCAAAGGACGACATGCCATAAAACAAAAATCATTGTTATTAAGTGCTACAAGAAAGAATGTTAATGATTAAGATTAATGCAAATGGCATAATTAATTAGCATGCTCCAATACCTACAGATCCATACTTAAAAAATTATTCCTCAACATGACATGAGATCTAAACTCCTGTGTAAGAAAAGGATCAATCATTTCTTTAAACGAATTGATGCGCATCTGAAAGCGCATTGCATCTGCCACCATTGCTTGGTAGAGAATGTCATCTTCGATTTCTTCCGCCGTACGTTCAAAGAGTTGAACTGTCACTAGGCTCTCTGGTGGAGCAAAAGTCACCTGAAAAAAATTACATTGTTTAGGAATTTATCTGATTGTTTAAAATCTGAAATATATAAGAAATACATTTTACATACATTAAAATGTTGTTATAAAAACTAAAAAACAGTGTTTATCAAGATTTTTGTTTTGTTGTAATGTAATTTTTACATGAAAAAGACAGGCCGTGGGGAGCCTAGTGGTTAAGGCATAGGCTTCGGTATCGGAGGGTTCTCGGTTCGATTCCCGACACTGCTAAAGACCCACCGAGTATATGCGGAGTACTACATGCTCGTTAAATCTGTGGGTCCGAAGTCCTGTGGTCAGTCATGGTGCAGTTTACCACTGGTCCAGGTGTCTGGAGACTATTTTCCTCATCTTCAGATACATGGCAAAATTGTGGAGGCGGCAATAGACAGGGGTGCAGAAAATGTTTTAGGATCCAAAATTTCCCCCAAAAGGCAATTTCATTAAAAAAAATAGTTTATTCAGTTCTTAAACTTTTTTCTGATTCAATAATTTTTACATAATCAAATAATTTTTGATTGCAATGATCTTTATGCTCTTTTTTAGTCTTTCTTACTCACTTATAATTAGCTCAAAAGTGCCCCTTCCCCTAAAATATGAAAAATTGTCTAGTTTTCTCTAATTAGAGCTACCTGTAAATTTCTCCCTAATGATAAACTTAACATTTTAATTAAGACCATCGATGTGATTAAACAAGAAGGCTATTAATAGCATTAATAGTGAATATTACCCATTCTACCACGGATGGATTGTTTTTCCTGCATACCAATCGAAAAGCAAGGAAAAGCCAACATCCAGGTATTAACCTAGAAAATTCGTTTTTTTAGCACAGATCCGTAGTTTTTCCCATTTTACATAACCCACAACTCCGCTGTTTTCATCTGATTTTCGTTGAAATTGAAGGTTACGATGCAGTCAATGTACAAATTATTATCTGTTTTCAGCTAATGATGTAGGATTTTATTAGTTTTTCTTTCTACCTTGGGGAAAAATTTGAGCTGTTTGTATTTCCCCCGAACCTCGTTCGGACATATTCTGCACCTCTGGCGATAGATAGTGGCAGCATCTATCATCTCATGTGGCAGAAGTCGGACTCCTGCCATTTATGGGCCTTACTTTCTCAGGAGCCGCACCCCCTTTGCCTTGAATCCTTGTGGAGCTTGGGTATTCCAAGTGGCACACGACAACAACACGAAAAAGACTTTAGATCCAATCTCAACCAAGGCGAAAAAGTATTTAAGGTAGCAACAGAAAAGAGAAATCATCCTGCTTCTCCGGCATGTTTCCGCTACTTGTACGCGTTGGCAAGAGTGGCACCAGTCTCGAAATTTTTACCTCAGTGACACACAGTTTAAGGGCTTTGGTTGTAATTTTGAAATGGATGGCTTGGTTGACTAAGCAAACATAAAATTCCAGATATTCCTTCAGTTGAGTAACCTCATACATTATAATTTCATTTACAATAATAAACTTATTGTTTCTTTTAAGTTACAATTGATGCTGATAAACCCTCATGATAGAATTATGGCTCAGTAAAAAAAACAAGTCAGTGGTTACAAGACAATCAAATCAGGGTTCCCACTCAATTTCAGAAATAAAATTCCCTGACTTTTCCAGGTCAATTTTAAAGATTTTCCGGTAAAAAAAACTAGCAATTCACAGTATTTTTCAGATGCTTTTGCATTTTTGAACACAAATTTTCAACAAATTGACGATTTTTTCACTTACTAGTGCCGAAATTAACACGCACACATTTAAAATTTTCATTTTCCAGGTATTTTTAAAGATTTTCCGGGTTTTTGCCCAAAATTAGCAATTTTTCTTGACATATTAGGTGAAATTTAAATTCCCTGACTTTTCCAGGTATATTCCCTGACCCGTGGGAACCCTGTCAAATACGACTATAACTATTGAATGCTTATAAATGAACTTACCTTACACTGTCTCCCAGGAACTATGTCATCATCTTTTTTGGCAACATTGCACGATTTCTCTTTTGAGGATTTGACAAACTCTTTTGGCTTAGTGGAAGATGCAAATGCGAAAGTGTCTCGAAAACCTAGCTCTTCAAAATCAGACTCAGCAGTCTTGAAAGAATCAGAGCTGTCAGATAGTGCGAGCCCACTACATTGTTCATAACAATGTCGCACCACCCAGCCTAGAGTGATATCCTCCCGCTTGATTCTTTCTTCACTTATCTTGGAAATATTTTCCACTGTGATATCCGATTTATTATCCTCATTTTTTTCTACGTCGCTGTCAGATGAATGCGTATATCTGCAAAAGTTAGAGTCATATGTATATTTATGATACTTTATGCTGCACTCTAAACTGCATTCTCTATCTGAGCTTGATGATTTCAAATCGGTTTGAAGAGGAGCATAAAGGTTTTGAACTTTACGCTTGGCACCAGTGAAAATCAAAGTATCTTCAGCAGAGGTGCTCGTTAGATCAATAAAGTAACTTGAATCCTCACTACTTTGATCAACATTTAACAATTCGTCATTTGGCCATCCACGAACACCTCTAGATGAAACCTCATCGGTATCATGACACGAGTTACTTATATCAGCATCTTGAAATGAGCACCTTGCATCAGAATCCTGATCAGAATTGCTCAATTCGGCATATTGAATTTCGTAGCTTGACGACAAAGAACTATATCCACTTACAGTCCTAGATCCAGAGGAAAATCCTGATGATTCAGACTGGTACATCTGCACAGGTGGTGACAATGTCGCCTCAATTATATCCAAGTCTTCATCGCGGGATGAAATATCCATGCAAATATCGCTTGAATCCAAAGAGAATGACGATGCAGTCAGTGTAATCATATAATCGTCCTCATCAGACGAAGATGAGCTTAAAGAGGTACAAATAAATCGCCGACCTGAACTGATTTGATCATTCGTCTCACGACAGCCATTTATATCTTCAAAAGACATAATGACGCTGAATTAAGAAACTATCTATGTAAGATTGCTAAAATAACTCTTATCCAAATGATCCGGAATGCAGAATGTCTCACACAATGAAAAAAAAATAAGTAAACACTGAAAACACGTGATTTGATTAATCCTCACTGTTAAAATTGCGCGCGGAAAGCTGAGTAGGGAGCTGAGCTGATACGCTGCCAGATAAGGGCGCGTTCGTTTCGTTTATTTTCACAGAGTTGGTTTTCAATCGATTACAACAGTTACAGATGAAACACTTCGTGCGATAAGGTAACAGATTCTTACCTCAAGTTTCGCCCTCACAGATAAATATTGTAAAGCTAAAAAATGTACAGTTTGATGCGATTGTTAGCCAGGGATAGCCTCTTTAGCGCTAGCCCACTGAGCTCTAGGCAAGGGGACGTATCAGTATCAACCTCTTAATTAAGACAATTGAATATTATCATATTAAATATTTACTGGAAAATTGGGCTGAATTTGTTTTAAAATTTAAATAAACATTCCAAAAATTCAAACAACGGAAAGTTAAAAATGAAACAAAAATTTGGGAAACAGGGATCTAGAAAAAACTGTAAGTTATTTATCTCGACTCGTGCAGGGCTGGGTATGGGGTATATCAGCTAGTAAGAAAATAGAGTAATATTTTAATAACAAAAAAACTAAATTCTAAATTAATATACGCTTGCATCATTTTACCTGTTGGAAAAGAATTAACTTTAGCTATTCTTTTATTCAAGTTTGCAGTGTATTTGAATGTTTTTTTCCTGTTTTATATATTTTTCATTTTCATGACTGCCAATCGAAGAATTATCATTGAATATCTCTAGATTATTTCTTAATTTTTTTAATTATTATTTGGTATTAATTATTTTGTAATTTGATAGATCCGCATAAAATTCATGCAGGATTATATTGATACAAATTCTGGGAGAATGATCAAAGAGTAATTAATTACCTCTACTGCACTCCTAAACATTTTTTTAATTTTGATGAGGACCATGACCATACCCTTTTAACTTAAAGCGAATCATCTGGGCCGATTTTACCGGCCAATAGTTCAATCAAAATTCACAAGTGCTTCTCCACGTTAAAAATTATAAATAATTGAAGGAGTGGGATAAAGATCACATAATGGATAATTGCAGTGAAATTTTTTCTTAATCTTAATGTATACAGAATGTCTTAAAACCTCCAAAAAACATTTTAATTTACCTTTCAAAGCCCAAAATTTTAAGTTATTTTCAATGAAAAATAGCTTCTTTTCTGTCTCAGCTGAAACAGCTTCTGACGTCAAATGTGCCTTGTTTACTATCATTCCGCTTTGAAATACTGAGCTCTAGTTTTTTGTAGCCTAGTTTTTCGATGAAAACGGTGTTTCCCACATTCAGGGGCGTAGCTAGGCCCTCGGGGGCCCCGGTGCAGGTCGTTGGAAGGGGCCCCGCTATATACAGGGTGTTTCGAAATTGCGTTGCACGGCTTTCATTCGGAACCAAAGCCTCCTAGGGTCATGGAAGTAAGGTGTGCCCCTAGGTAAGTGAGCCTGTAGAATGCACTGAAATGACTTAGGGGCCATCAATAAATTACGTGAGGCGTTTTTTCCAAAATCTGGACCCCCCCTCCCCCCTTGGTGAGATTTAGTGAGATTTTGCTGGACCCCCCCTCCCCCCAAGTGAGATTTTCCTACAATTTTTTTAAAATAATTTGCAGTATCTTATACTGTGTGTATTCCTTTTTCATACTTAAAAAAAGAAAATCGTATAAATTCTAACTTAAAAAGTTGACGTGAGATTTTAATCGACCCCCCCTTCCCCTTGGTGAGATTTGGTGAGATTTTTCCAAACCCCTCCCCCCCTTTATGACCTCACGTAATTTATGGATGGCCCCTTACAGCGCCCCTAGCGGCGAAATTAAAAAGTTAAAAATATTAATTTAAAAAGTAAGAAAGATAGAGCAAAACGAAGTGTATATTTGGACGGCCCAAACGGCCCGTGGCGCATGCGCTGTAGGTCTCGTGGTTACGTAGCAGTCTTGGCGCTTAGTGATAGAACCGATGGAACACCGGGCCGTGGAAATTAGAGTAGAGTTTAGTTGAAAAAAGGCCGTCCAAATATACGTGCCAGAGCAAAAACCTCAGTGAGAGTATTGTTGCCAACGTCATGAAGAACTCACTGAAAAAAAATTCATGAAAATATCTTGAATATTCGCCGAGATATTATCATGTGAAAATAGCACTTTTTCAGGGGTCAGAAAGGAAAAAGTTTGAATATTTGCAAGTTTTTTTGATTTTTTGATTAAATTTTGTCTTCTTTCAACTAGAAAAACACAAAACTACACAATAACACTGAAAAATTTGGAAATATGCGAACTTTTTCTTTTTTGACTCCTGAAAAAGCGCTATTTTCACATGCTAATATCTCCGCGAATATTCAAGATATTTTGATAAAATTTTTTTTCAGTGAGTTCTTTATGACGTTGGTAACAATACTCTCATTGAGGTTTTTGCTCTATCTCCTTTAGTTTTTAAATTATTTTTTTAACTTTTTAATTTCACCGCTAGGGGCGCTGTGAGTCATCTCAATGAATTCTCCAGGCTCACTTACCTAGGGGTAGACCTTACTTCCATGACCCTAGAAGGCTTTGGTTCCGAATAAAAGCCGTGCAACGCAATTTTGAAACACCCTGTATATATAGGGCTCTTATGCCCGGGTTACAACTTTGCCCGTTGAATCTTCTTGTTAATGGTAATACCTAAAAGGTAGTGAATTATCCAACTACCAAAAGGAGTGTCTGCGGGTCCTCCCCCAGGAAATGTTTGAGAATTTAAGTAAAAAACCCCACTTTTTCAACTCTTTTTGGTACGCCTCATCCGAATTTCGAATATAGATTTTTTGCGTTTTAATTAAAAATTTTCCGAGGTGAGCTTGGGTGATAATTTCAGCAATGAGATTTTTTTGATTTTTCTCAGATTTTTCGACTTTTTACGATTTTTCTGAGAGTTTTCAGATTTTTTCCTCAAACCTCCTACTGTAAAAAAAATTCGGACAAGGTGTTAAAAATAAGCTTATACCTTAAATTTTATAGGATCAAATTTACAATAATGTTCTGAGGGAGGACCCCCTACCCCCCTGTTTTTGTACTTGGAACTCTATTTTTCAGATATTTTTTTCTATTTAGTTCATTTTCATTAACATGCAAATTCTACCTTAAAATAAATTGGAAAACGTCGTTTGCACAGGTTTTCAGACGTTTTGCTTGTTTGTCAATCTCATCCCTGTAATTTGGAAAAAAGCAACAAACCGAAAATTATACAACTCTTTTTTTTTAATAATACACTAGCGGATTTGCCCGGCCTTGCACGGGTGGAGTATATAAGTATTTTTATTTTGAGTTTTCTTAAAATACATTTTGTATGTTTATGTATTAAAAATAGGCCTTGAAACGGGAAATAAAGATGGTTTTTAGGAAGGACATTTTGCAGTAAATTAAATAGGAGTGATCGAGAGTGGCCAATTTTGATAAAATTATCTGATCATCAACCGTGATCACAATAAATCAGTCGACTTTTGTATGTGCGCTTCGCATCTTCAATCGCACGCGTTACTCTTATTTTAAGCTACTACTTCTCAACAAAACAAACTCATATATACTTATTTCTCAACAAGGCCACTAGAGGGATCGATTTACCAAGGTTTTTTCCCCCGAAAATGTATCAATAGAATGAGACCTCCCATGCTCTTTATGGCCCGTGTCCGTAACTGATTGCTGGCATACTGAAAATTAGAGCCTAGCGAAGTAAGCGAACAGCCGCGAACGCTCTCTTCAGCCTGCTCGGCTGAGTTCGCGAGCATTCGCGGCGATAGCGTCCAAGTCCAAATTTCAGGAGGGGGCAGGGCCTCTTCACCCACCACTTCATACGCCCCTTAATTACTCCAAGTCTCTGAGGTGAGGGTCTGGAAATTTCAAGGAAGAAGTTATGCATTGTTGAAGTCAAAATTTCGAGGGGGCTGGGGGCTCTCCATAGGAAAATTTTTGAAATTGGCCTCTTAAAAAACTAGTGTTTCATCGAATTTTGAAACTCTTTGGGGATTTATAAAAGTAACTTGAAGAATTCCTCAAGGTAACTCGCGGACCCCCAGGGGTTCACGGACCACAGTTTTAGAACCGCTGAATTAGAGGATAAAAGTAAATTTTCAATTTTGCTGCAGCTTTTCCGTTTCCCCCTTACTTTCCGATGTGTCATCAAATCTTCCGAATATTTATACTAAAATACTAAACATTAAAGAAAAAGAACGAGTACAGTAGGGTGTATCGAAAAAAACTTTTTTTCGTTAGTGCGGAAAAGTTGTCTAAGATGGCAGAGAGTATCTGTGATTTTTTTCAGAAATTTCGGATAATATTTTGAAGTGTCACATTGACCCTGAAGGTTCCCCACGTTAATCCTAAGGAGCGCGCAAGCCAAAAAGGCCGAAAATTGGTTTTTCGCCTCTCATATTTGTACACTAATCACCCGACGAATGTCTTCCCTCGAGTTATGGACTCTATATGACAGTGGCGGATCCAGGAATTGGTTTTGGGGGGGGCTAAGAATTTTCATAATTCAATTGAATCTTCTTGTTAATGGTAATACGGAGAAGGTAGTGAATCATCCTACTCAAACCACTAAAAGGGAAGTCTGGGGGTCCTCCCCCAGAAAATTTTGGGAAATTTAAGTCAAAAACCCCACTTTTTCAACTCGTTTTGGTACGCCTCATCCGAATTTCTTATACAGGGTGTATCTGAAATGGTGCAACAAACTTTCAGGGATGATAGTACTCATCAAGACGAACAAGAATTGGTATAGAAAGGGGGTCGCAAATGAGTTTTAAGGGGTGAAACCCCGGGGTGAAAATCAGCAAAAAAACTTGCATATTTGTGCAGGAAGAGACACAATTGTTCGATTCCGTAATTTTTTACACCAAAAAAATAGAACCCGTACTTGCAAAAAGAAATTTTAACTGTAACTTTTCAGGAAGTTATCTTTTAGTAGCGAAAGATTTATTCGATCAGTCTCTTTTTTAATGCATGTTCAACCAAATTTGGCAACTTATTAGCCATTTGGCGCAATTTTTTCGTTTCCTATTTTATCTTTAAAACGGTAGCTCAACTTGGTAGAGTAATGAGCCGGAATCTTTTAACTCACAATCGTAAGGTTGTGGATTCTGTCACGTCAATAATTTTTGGGCAATACACGGAAAGAGTACTATTAAAGGATGTGGGTTGGGGTCTTATGGCTTGAGGTTCAAAAATCGGACAAAATTAAAGGATGTGTAACAGTATTTTGAGAATTTTTATTGATTTTTCTAAATTGTAGTGTTTTTCTTTACGGTAATTTTTTTCAGGTAATTACAATGCTTTAAATCGCATTTTGTCTCAACGCAAAACTTTGACAGGTGTTTAAAAATTTTTACACGAATTTTTGAAAATTGATAGTTTAAAAAAATTTGGCAACACAAAATTTTGTGAAATGAAGGAAAAGCAATCCTTGAAATCCCTGTTTTTAAATCAACGATCAATTAATTAGATTACAAAGTATTTGATTCTCATTTTATTCGGAAATCGTTTCTTCAGTAAATTTTATTTCCCTACAATGTATGATAAGGATTTCGAGGCCTGCTTTTCCTTCGTTTCACAAAATCTTGTTCTGCCATGTATTAATTTTTTTAATCTACCGATTTAAAATAAATTGTGTTAAGAATTTCTTTTGTCTAAAAAAAGACATTTCAGATCACGGGGTATTTTTATCTTGTTTTGTCTATTTGTTATTAGTTTTTAAACTAGGGAGCTCTTTGTGAAACACCCTTTATGAACATGTAATGATGACTCAAATTTTGTATGAAACATATGTGTTAATAGAAAAAAAAGAGTTTAAAAACCTAAGCATTTTATACAGTTTTATACTTAAATTCTCTTATTCTAGATGTGACTACATAATTATAACTGTTATTTTCATGACGAGACAAAACTAAAAAAAATACAAGTTCGAGCAATACACGGTCGAGATGGGTTGCGAGCTCGGCCATTTTAGTATTTCTTTGTGCTGAAGGTGGGGAGGGTAGTTTTATGAAGCTTAGGGTTTCGTCTCGTAGTCAATTTCCTCTTGTCAATACGACAAAATTAAGCCAAATTAATTATTAGGATTAGACAAATTAAGCCGAATTAATATTTAAAATTTCCTGTTTGCAAAAAATATAATTGAAAACCGTATTTATGAATTACTACGTGAAAACTAGAAGGGAATGGGAGGTTCTTGGCATGTACTATACTACGGATGGACACCAAAATGAGGTAGGGAGTCAAAAATAGAAAATAAATGGGTAACGTAGTACGGGCACTTTCCCTAAGGGGTTTACGTTATCCGCCTTCGAGGACAGACCAATTGTTTACCCTATGAGCCTCAAACGCACCGACACCCTAGGAGCGGATTGTACAGCCCATCCTCAGTGCACAGACAAAGTCATTTAAAATTAATTAACAGAGTGGTGACTTAATTAAAACTAGTTTCTAGTAAAATTAATACTATTTTAGTGATGTTTCACCCCCTCCTCCAATTTTTGTGTTTAAATTTATTTTTCCTTTAAAACTTCAGATATCAGTTTTTGGCATAAATCCTTCTTCCTCCTACCTAACAAATCATGGCTTTTCCAATCACTCCATCATTTCCTAAATTATTCAATCAAAATTTTTCGATTTCGCTTGGCCGTCAGTCTGTTAATCTTTCCCCACTTCTCCAAATCTCTTGTAGAAATCAATTTCTTTATTCAATTCTTATTTAGACTGTAGGCATTATCTTCAAAATGCTAAATTTCTTCACGTTAAAAAAAGAGCCAGCTGGATGGCTCAGCGGCAATCTACCACTTTTAAAATAATTTTCTCTTGTTTATTATCGCTATGAATCCTTACGGTGTCACAGCAGCTAGCTCGATAGCAGTACTCATGCATTGCTTATTGGAGTTAGCTACCAATCCCCTAGGGTTTGTGCG
The DNA here is from genome assembly GCA_024610705.1 of Tetragnatha versicolor. Taxonomy (NCBI): domain Eukaryota; kingdom Metazoa; phylum Arthropoda; class Arachnida; order Araneae; family Tetragnathidae; genus Tetragnatha; species Tetragnatha versicolor. The sequence continues at coordinate 1,735,542 of JANDEH010000038.1, read as the reverse complement.
AGTGCTACGCTTGTTCCATCCAGGGCTTTAACTGACCCTTGGGTGCGAAACTGCGGGCAATTGCACAGCTGAGAAGGGAGTGCTGCTTTCACAGACTTAGGCTTAAAGGACGTGTTTGTCTTTAAAAGCTGTGCATTGTCCTGAATTGCAAAAATAGTACTAATAATGAATGAAAAATGCAGGGATCTCTAATTCTACATTTTGTGTTAGTATTTTACTTCTAAAGGTACGATATTAATTAATCAATATGTTTCTATTTAAAAAAACACTTATTTAGTATAGCTAAAAAAATTTATTTAAAAGGGACCAAATGAAATCTTAATACTTTAAAACATGTTGCAATGTTTTTCAAACTATAGCTTTCAAAAAAATTATATGAATTTAAAAACGAACAACTTCATACAGTAGGACAGAACTCGCAATCTTACGATTGCAAGACTGTTACGCTACCAACTAAGCTATAATTTAATCATTAATGGTACTACTACATAGAAATTTGAGTTTCCGTAAGAATCACAAAAAAAGTATTTGGCGATCACGGATTGGCGAAGTTTTTTTTCCTGTCGACTGCATAAGTGTTACTGGTGGGAAAACTAGCTTAGTAATATTTGAAGTTGTTTTACAAAATAACTACCGGAATCGAACCATTGTGTCTCTTCCTACACAAATATGCAAGTTTTTTAGCAGATTTTCACCCCGGGGTTTCACCCCTTAAAACTCATTTGCGACCCCCCTTTCTATACCAATTCTTGTTCGTCTTGATGAGTACTATCATCCCTGAAAGTTTGTTGCACCATTTCAGATACACCCTGTATAGATTTTTTGCGTTTTGACAAACTTAGTAAAATATTAGACGTTTGGGGGGGGCTTCAGCCCGAAAGCCCCCCCCCCCGTAGATCCGCCACTGCTATATGATGAATGCCACCCGACAAAACTTGAATAATAGCCTAAATCTCTATATTACGTTTTTTTGTATGCTCAAATTTCGTCGAAAAAATCGCGTATTTCCTCGTTCAAATTAGATCCCACAATCAACATAATATAGAGATTTAGGCAATTATTCAAGTTTTGTTGGGTAGCATACTTCAGATAGGGTCGATTACTCGAGGGAAGATATTCGTCGTGTGATTATAGGGTAGAAATGAGGGCGAAAAACCAATTTTCGGCCTTTTTAGCTTGCGCGCTCCATAGGATTAACGTGGGGAACCTCCAGAGTCAATGTGGCACTTCAAGATATCTGAAATTTCTGAAAAAAAATTACAGGAACTATCTGCCAACATAGACAACTTTTACGCACTAACGCTTCATCAAAATGGAAAAAAAGTTTTTTTCGATGCACCCTAGAATACAGCATATCTTCTACAATACCATGTGTTTTTTAAAGGAGCTAGTTTCTTTTCTTGCTTACTAAACTTTTAATATTTTTTTCATCAATTTTTAAATAGTTTTTTTCCTTAAAAATTCTACGACTTGCAAAAACCGGCCCTCATTGTATGTAACTAAAAGGCTCCAAAATGAGATTAAACACTACTTTTGAAAAGCAATTTTCAAAAAATTTTCTGGGGGAGGACCCCCAGACCCCCCATTTTTACTTTAGGACTTACTTTGTGCAAAAATTTGACAGAAATTTTACAGGGGTTTAAGTTTCACATGCTCATGAAATATGATCGCCCCCCCAAACCGAGTCTCTGGATCCGCCACTGCTTATCAGTAATGGGCATGGGGCATCTCGTTGGGAAAACTGAAGCCCTCTCCCACAAAGCTGTTTTGGAGGGTCTAATCAGAAGACCGTCTCCAAAAGAAATGGTTGATTGAAAAGGGGTTTCCGGTCAAATTTGAGGCTTAGGACAATCGGATCTGGGGGCCCCGGGGCCTAGCACCGTTTGCCCACCCCTAGTTACGCCCCTGCCCACATTTCCTTGAGGCACATGTGACATCACACTGTTAGGCACTTTTTGGAATAAAATATCTCATAATTAACTGAAAAAAATTGTGAGAAAATACAAACATATTTTTGGAATGAGGAGTTAATTTTTAATAATTTAAAATTGAATATTCAGAATTTTAAGAGATACACTGCTGTGGAAAATTGCAGCCAAATTTTTTAAAAATCTTAATGTGTTCAGAATGGCTTAAATCAAGACCCTCTATATAACAGGCCACCCAACTCATGCCGATGACGTCAAACGTAAGTGAAAATCGGTGAATTTGCCATGTTAAGTCATGGAGCATAAAAACTTACTTTCTAGACTTCTCCCGTTATACAGGGTGTCCCATAAATAATGGGTCACACTTCTAGGGGGGATAGTAGACACCTAGACGAGTCAGAATCACATAGGATTTGGGGGTCCCAGATCAAATCCCAGGCAGTTAAAAATGGAGCGACACCCCCCAAAAATTATTGAAAAATTCAATTTGTAGAAGAACTACTAATAGTAAAAATTTAATTATGGTCTCAAAAATTGTGGTTTAATATGATCTTTAAAATTATCTCAAAAGTCTTCACTTTAAATTTTTTTTATTATGAAAAAAGTTAAAAAACCATAAAAAATTTGAAAATTCTGCCAAAACCTATTTTGTATTTCGAAATCCTTTCTTTTGATTTTATAATCTGAAAGATCATAGTTGTAGATAGTAGATCACGTAAAAATCATCAATATTAAACGCTTGAGATCCTGTTAAAGTTCGTTTTTTACGTGCGCAAACTGGTTTCCTATAGCCGTTTCCAAAACGGCACTTTGCGGACGCAAAAAACGGACTTAAACCATGCTTTAACAGGCTCTCAAGCATTTAATATTGATGGTTTTTACGTTACACTTTAGACTTAAGGGTTTTCAACTATGATCTTTCAGATTATAAAATCAAAAGAAAGGATTTCGAAATACAAAATGAGGTTTTGGTAGAATTTTCACATTTTTTGTAGTTTTTTTTAACTTTTTCATAACAAAACAAACTTTAAAGTGAAGACTTTTGAGATAATTTTAAAGATCATATTAAAGCACAATTTTTGAGACCATAATTAAATTTTTGCCAATATTAGTTCTTCTACAAATTGAATTTTTCAATAATTTTTTTGGGGTGTCGCTCCATTTTTAACTCCCTGGGATTTGATCTGTTACCCCCAAATCCTATGTGATTCTGACTCGTCTAGGTGTCTACTATCCCCCCTAGAAGTGTGACCCATTATTTATGGGACACCCTGTATATCTCTTCAAGGCTGATATACTGTTGTTAAAACTCAAAAATCTTTAGTTTAGAATCAAAATGTTTTCCCTTTTGTACAGATTTCTTGTATTTTCATTCAGTTTTTTTACTTTAAGACTAACATGGAAGTTAGTTTATTTTGCTTGCAAATAATGAATGTAATGTAAGTGATGACGTTGCACGGCCGAGTTGGATGGCCTTGTATATAGAGGGTCTTGCTTAAATCCTCTAAAAAACATTTTAATTTACCTTTCAAAGTCCTTAATTTTAGGTAATTTTCAATTAAAAATAGCTTATTTTCTGTCTGAGCTTAAAGAGCCTGTGAAGTTAAATGTGCCTTGCTCCCACTTGTTGTTATCATCCCGCTCTGAAAGACTGGAAAGACCACCAGTGGTCGGAAAGACTGAGCTCTAGTTTTTTTACAGCCTAGTGTTTGGATGAAAACGTTGTTTCCCACATTTCCAAGAGACACATGTTACGTCACATTGTAAGGATATTTCTGTATTAAAATATGCCATAATTACCTTTAAAAAAGTTTGTGGGAAAAGACAAGCGTATTTTTGGAATCAGGAGATAATTTTTAATAAATTAAAATTGAATATTTAGAATTTTAAGAGATGCTGCAATTCTCCATTATACACGTCAAAAATAATACATGTTTTTTTTACTCAGGAAAACAATGAAAAATGAACTACAGTTGAAAAGAGTGACTTTTAGTTTGTTAAAAATTTTATTCTCTCATCAGATACTAAAGATGTTCACAAATTTACTTTTTAATATATGGCTTGGTCTAAGGTACAGCAGAGGTTCGATATCAGGTTGTCAAATTTCTTTCAAGATGGGCGAGGTAAGTACAGACTCTAAAGGTGTTCATGTAATCAGGATATTTATTATCCTTTGAGCCAATCCCAGACTTCCCCGGCAGTGTGGCTCACAGAGTCCCATCGGCAGTGGCAGTTACGAGTAAAGGGGTTGCAAGAGCAGCCTTTTGGTGGGCAGCATGCAGGGCCACTTCCGTATCGGCCTTTGCTGCAGGACTGCTCCGGAGTGGCACATGCCCTGAAAAGTAAAGATGGCATTTTCAATTCTTTATAAAGAATATTCAATCTTGTGTATTTGAACTCGTGTCCAAAAACTAAAGATAATTTTATTTTGGGGGAATAATAGCACAAATGTTAATTCTTGGTTATTTGTCAGTGAAATTCGTGACCAGGATATTCTAAGTGTGGAAATATGTGGTCAGGAAGAAAATTACCCGGGGATACAGAGGCCCTCCATTGATAATGGTGTTCACATTCGGAACGGTAACAGAAACGTTCATGTAAATCATTTCAAACTAAATAAATCATAAAAAAAATTTCTGGTTGGTAAGGGATATGATATTCCTGAACTCGTTGAATGATTTTAAGAAGTACCTGAAAGTGTGATTTTAGGCGATAATAAGAGATGCATCCTCTACCTTCATTTTTGGCGGTTTTTAGCTCTTGGACCCTTTATCGGCTTGTAGTAATGGTAATTATATTTCTAAGAAGTTTCTTCTATCGAAACAAACACATATAAGATCTAAGCTCTTTTTGTGTTTGTTTCGATGTATGTGTCAGGGGAACCTGAAAATTACATTACAGGAACTAATATTTGTGTCCTTATTCTCCCAAAATCACATTATCCTTATTTTTTTAACACCAGTGTAGATTATTACAAAGAAAAGAGCATTTATATAAATAAAATTTTCGCTTCCAGTTGGTTTTAGGATGAAATCATCCTAATCTTTGTTTAACATACTTTGAAATTTAAACTCAATTTAATAAACTCAAAATCATTTTTTCTCTCGACTCTCAATAATAAGTTTAATCACTCACTGTATCAATGGAAAGTCTAGTAACAGGTCAAAGCAGTACCATTTTAGTGCGTATTGAAACTAAAAATTTAAATTTTGAATAAGCTTTTAAATGACAATGTTGAAGTTGAAATTAATATCTGTAGTTGGTATAAGCACTATTTAAAAAAAGTAATGAAAGATATAATGTTTCACCTTATCTCTACTAAGTAATTGGATATCCCCTCTCTCTTCGATTAAAAATAGATTTAAGGGTAGAAAGTATTTTGGTACTATCGCTATCAGGATGATGTAAAAATACAACATACGGGAGATTTGGTTTTCCTGATAAAGACAGTTTTAAGGTCAATCAAATTATTGTCTCGTGAAGTTTTACAACTTACCAATTTTAACAGCTACTTTTGATAAAAACGTAAGGATGGATTTTTTCGTTTCGTTATAAAGTTTATTCTTCCAAACACTCGTTTGATAGTATTAAAAGTATAGTATATAAGGATAGTATGGAAATGTTTCGTTGTTTAAAATAACCTCATTTTAAAAACGTTTTGAATGGTAAATGCTTATAAATCAGACCTAATAAATTTGTAATAAATTGCTGATTTTATTATTTTTAAATTATCTATTATTATCAAGATAAATAATGATTTTTCCTAGGAAACAGCCATTATGTAAAATATGTTTGAAATTTTATAGTTTTTTACTTCTATAACTAGTTAAAGTGCCCCAGAGGACTTTGTACACATACCTCTCACTTTCTTTTACTCCGAAAACCTCTTCGAAATTTTCTTCTGAAAAGCAATAATGTTTGGCGTTTTAGAAAATAGATTGGTTGCAAAAAATAACTATTATCTACAATTAGTAAATTCTGATCTTAATATTTTTATAGAGGCATTGAGCTCACCTTGAGATTCAGAAGTGGCATTAGAGAGATTGAGCAAAGCACAGAGGAAAAGGATGGCTAAGAAAAACAGCTTCATTTTTGTCTATAAAGAAAAATGTAAAACAGTTTCACATGACTCTTAGGTCTAGGACAATTGAATCGCTTATTTCAGAAACATGTTAAACGCAATGTTAATCCTATGGGGTTTAACATGTTTCTGAAATAAGAGATTCAATTATAATGTAACCTACTTTGTGAAATAGTATTATTTGTTTTCGAATCAGATTATTATAATGTAAGTGTTAATTTATCTCCAATTTTAAAGTATTTTAATACATGACATAGTAATTACTTCAGTCTACACTCGTTCTCACGAAGTTCTTTTTTTTAAAAACTGACTTATAACCCGATAATGATAATTTTCGGGTTATTCCCATTTATTCCCATCATCCCCATACCATTTATTCCCATTATGGTTAATTCCCATTTATGAACTAAAATTTTTTAAATATCTTTATTTCAAACTCATTTTTCGGCTTAATTAAGACGTTAGGCACACCTGAAACCGTTTTTTTCTTTTCAAATATATGTAGAAAAATTTTTTACTTGTACATATAGTAACTAATATTAGGGGTAAATTTTTGATATTTCTGTATCAATATTATGTATTGATAACTATACTATCAGTTTTATCTATGTAAAGGCATTTTTGCTTACTCTGTAAGTGTATGCCTTAAGAAACACCATTAAAAATACAGTGCATGTAGTGCGTGTGGTGCATTTCTATGTATATTAAATTACTTCATACAATATATCACGGTTTCTTGGGAAAAGAACGTATACAAAAATACATTCATTAGTATCCTTATAGATGTTTTTTAAAAATTTAAATTTAAACTACGTAATTTTAACATGAAATTCAATTTATTATATTACAGCATAATAAGACAAAAACATTGTTAAAATATTTCCATTAGATAAATTGTAAAGGTTTGTCTGTTATAATACAGGTTATTAATAATACTATTGAACTTATTTCTTTAAGTGTACTAAACTTTATAAAAGAAGTAAATACTCACTTAAGTTCTCCTAAACCAGATGGATTCTACTTCATTTCTCCGCTTTTATAAGAAAATATTAAATTTATAAGAAAGCGACTGCTGCTTATTTTTTACTCTTTTCTCCAAAAATTTGTATCAATTCATTCTGCAATGATTGGCATATCAGACTGTCAGATATTATCCAATTTCGATGACAAGTTATAGGAAACATCTTTATTTTCTGCAGATGTTACGGAAATATGTAACTCACGGGTGACACAACAATTTAAGTGCTGGCCGGTTAGTACAATATGACAGAATGTTCGCTTCCTAGTTTAAAAAATGAAAATAAATACCTACTTAAAATTACTAACAGTTCATATTGAGGCTTAAATTTAAACTTTTAATAAAATGCTCCCTTTTCCCCTATTGTGTTATATTTATGATGATTCCTTAAATTGAAGATGAAACCAACCGGTAACCATTTTTCTTTTACAGTTACAGTAGTTTAATTTAAGCAATAATATTTGTCATGTTTTCTTGGCTATAGATATTTTATAAATATGTAGTATTATTTCCGTTAATAAGGCGTTTATTCTCTATCCTGTAATAAACCCGACGAAATTTATTTTTATGTTCTTTAGGTAATTTAATTAGTAATGTAATTTTTTTAAAAATTTCAAAACTTAAGACATAAATTATAGCATGAAGAAAGTATTTAATAATTTTTTATAGTAAAGACTATATTAGAGATTAAAAAAAATACACCATTTCGGGCAACATTTTCAAATATGTACAGATTCTGAAATTTTTTCTGCAAATATACTTTACCCATGGGTAAAACTATTCCGTCTAGAGACGTAAATAATTTCTACAGGACGGAAAGGGACAGAAAAATTAGTTCAAAGGTAGTTGGAAGAAAAGAAAAATATAATTTTTAATGAAAGATACTTAAACTGATACCGTGGGGAGAAATTTTCCCAAGTCTCATCCCTGTATTGCATGAAAACGCATTCCTTTATTACCCCCGGTCCTTTCGATTTTCCCCATCTTGATTCAACAATAATTTTTGCAAAGATTTTTTTTCATTCTCCTCTGTGAGCACACCCTTAACATAAAAGTCTGCTTTTTTTCGATCGCAATGTGGAAAAAATTATTTTACCGAGATTTGACCTGAGATTCTCCCATCGTCAATTCGTGTTTATATTCTTAAGGCTTGTTAACGCGGGAAATTTTAACTTAAATTATAAAAGATTTGAAAATTTTAATATTCACACGTTTAATTAACTTAAGGAAATGTCTAAACATAAATCTTGTGGAATTAATATCAAATTAATATCTAAAAATGATATTAAGTTTCCTCATTTTACAAAAAGTTTTATTAGAACAATAAAAATGTTTTTATAACTGACCAATATGGATTTTATTTTTCATACTCTTTACGCTACAATTTCAATTTAACAATACAAGATTATTTGAATGCGAAGAAATATCAAGAATTGCTTCCTCAAATCAGTCCTATTTTCCAAAAGAAGAAGTCATCCATTTCCAGATTTCCCTAATTTGTGGTTGATATGGAGTCCCATCTGCAATGACAGTCCCCAGTGAAAGGGTTACAAGCACACCTTTGGGAGAGCACCACCAGAAACATCAGAAAGCAGTGTTATTCCTAGGATTATATTGAAGGAGTAAAAATACTCCTTGACTTTTTTTAGAGGAGTGAAATACGGAAATAGCATATGCAGAGATATATTTTCCATAAAAAAACTCAATGGACAAAATTAAATAGAAAAAAAAATGAGGATGCTGTTTGGGTTTTTATAATTATAGCACGTGTTAAGCATTCGTAGAAAATATGAAACATGAATAAAATAATTTATTTTACATTTAACATTCCAAGTGAAATATGAAATATTTATTTAATATCACAAATTTGAGAGGAAAAATATGATTTTTGATATTATTTGTTGATTTCGGTGGTAAATTTCTAAATAGAAACCTTTGTTGTAAATTTAAAGCGTGAAAATACGCTTGGCTAGTTTTTTTAAGCGTATTTCCGAATTTCAATGCTTGAAATACGCTCTCAGAGGCGTTAAAAATATCTCTGCCAGAAAGGACCACATCCTAGATTGCCTTTGCTGCAAGACTCCTCCGGAATAGCACATCGCCTGAAATAAAAATAGGAACTACACTGTAAAAACTTTTTACATTTAATTTTCGATTGTATTTGGCCAATGCAAATTTTCCGAAAACCTAGAAAAAGTGCTTCTTCTTCGAAAATTCTTTCACAAAAAGAATTTAGATTTTATAAAATCACCTCTAAAACCTAGTTTTAAAAACAAATATGAACAAGTCATAACTCAGAAAGGATTTTGATTTTTTTGTTTAAAAGGAAGTCAATCTTGTTTTATCTAGGTGTATTTGCCGGTGACGTTACAATTTCTCTAAAGAGTTTGTAAGGGACTTCTTTCTGTAATCTTATTTCTAAATCTTAAAACAATTAACTACTATTCATTAAAATTTCATCATTTTTTAGATAATTTCTCGAATGTTGTATCATTACATTTCTGTTTCTTTTAATCCAAGTGCTTCTTTAAGGCCAGAATATAAAACATTAAAATGTTACATAAATGCAGTTTAAAAGCATTTTTAGCTGAATTTGAATTAATATGTAATGCATTATATGTAGGTAGGTGTAAGTTTAAAATTGTAGTTATAAAACATCAGCAAGAATTAGTTAGAAAACTATTAATTTCCTCCTTAATCTATTCGATGAAAAAAATTAGATTTTTTATTTTTCGTTTCAAAAATGTGAAGATATCATACATTTTTACTTGTTTTACTATACAGTAAAAAATATTAATACCATTCAAAACTAATTAAATATAAAAATAATAATATAGATAAAACCTAAATGCAGAACCAAATCTAAAATAGCTTCGAAACATTAACAATTTGAAAAGTTTTAGCAAAGAATGTGTATCATCCAATTTTAAAGCACTGGAAATACCAATGAATGCAAAAGTGATTAGTGAAATCAAACAAATTAGCTTCATTTTGCACTGAAAGTTAGTGAAAGTTATAGTTAAAGTAGTGTCAGAAAAAAATATAATATGTACGTATTTAATGAAAAGTTCATCAGAAAGAAAACACCATGTATTTAAAAGACAAAACACAACACGATAATTTTATCATAAAATTTTTAGCTTTTATCTTCTTGATAATGATAATTTATTGATTGTGTAATTATTATGTATTCATGATTAAACTGTGCTACTCTGAAAAAAGCTTCTAATTTCACGTGAAATTTTATTTTGCTTAATGGCAGACAAATTCCGATATAATACGCTTTAAGTATCGTTAATATTACGTTTAAAATGAACCTCTTCATCAAAAATACTATTAAATACATTATGATTTTAACCTTCGGAAATAGTGTATTATTTTTTTACTATGATGAATCCTAAAAGTACCCACATTAACAGAATTAATTAATGTTAAATTTACCTACCCATATGAAGGAAGATATTTTTATTCTCAAAAACATTTTGCGGATTTATAGAGTTAATTAAAAGAAAATATATTTCTTCTAAATAGCTATAAGTTCTACAATATTTTATTTCAATAACTTAACTTGATTAACAAGCACTATCCGGAAAAAAATTTATGTAAATTTGAATTGATACTTTAATTGTCAAAAAAAAGTATAACCTTTAAATATAAGAATATTCCACACTTGTCCTGTCAACTTCTAATAACCATTTTGATGTTTGACCATAAAAAGCTAGAGTTAAAAATATCCGTATTTTTCATGATAAAATTCAGCAATGGAAATATAAATTCAAATTCAAATTTATTACCCACAAAATTAAATTTAAAAGTACACAACAACAGAAAGTATCATCATACGAAGGAATAAAAAAGGAAAATAAATCAAACTGCTTGCAATTTTCGAAAGGAGCAAAAAGCTCTTCAATGAGATCATAGCATAGAGAAGATATGGACGGGTGTTAGCAGTTATATCTCCTCTATGGATCATAGATTAAGAAGAAATTGAAAAGAAAATAATTAAATAAAATAAATATTTAAAGAGAAGCAAAACTATTTACACTGCTGGCCATCCAAAATGGTACACCAAGACGGAAAAAAGATATCAAACCCAAATTTATTTCTATGATTGCACATAGTATTAATATGAATTGATTAAAAACTCAGCCTTCCTGGGTGTTAGGGGGCCGAGAAAATCGGTGAGGAGTGTTGTTTCCATAGGTGGTTATTACCGCCCCTCCACGGCATTTTATTGAGTGAAAGGGGCTCTAAATGGGCTTTGAGGGATTGGAGGACCATGTTGGGTCCACAGGTAGTCAAATTTCATGTGGTGCATTAGCGGATGTTGCGTACCGGGCTAGGTGATTTCTCCTCTTTCATCGGACATGTTTTGTGGGCGTTGGTTCTTAAGAACTGGTTGATCAGGGTAAAAATGCAACATAGGGGGATAAGAAGAAAGCTTGGACATTAAGTTCATCCTATGGTTGTGCATTTTCTCTTTAGACTTGTCCGCAGGCGAGTATTGAAGGTAAGGGTAGACAACAGGTTGCCAAACCACAATGCTGCAGCTCTGGCTGGTTAATGTGCCGGTAAATCATACTGAGGAGTTGTGGGAGTGGAATGCATGTCGTTAACAGTGCAGGGGACTGCCCGTTTGGCAAGCATAGCTTCAGAAAAATTCGAATCTTCAACAAATGATTTGGCGTTGGCAATAGTGCACTAAATACTGAAAGGAACATTTGAATGTGGTGGCACAGAGTTTATAAGAGTATCCCAATGCGGTCTGGAGCACCACGATATTTGGAGATGACTTAACGACAACGAGAAAAGAGAGCATTTGGTTGCTGATTTTGTAATCGTCAGATTTCTTCTTTACGCAGAGTAACGAGGTAGTGAAGCATTGGATTAAACTCCCACATCTCCTCAGTATGATTTACGAGCACATTGATCAACCAGAGCTGCAGCATTGAGGTTTCACAACCTGTTGTCTACCCTTACCTTCAATCCTCGCCTGCGCACAAGTCTGAAGAGAAAAATGCACAACCACGTGATGAAAGCAATGTTCAAGCTTTCTTCTTATCCCCCTATGTTGCATTTTTACCCTGACCTACCTGTTCTTAAGAACCACCGCCCACAAAACATTTCCGATGAAAGAGGAGAAATCACCTAGCCCGGTACTCAACGTCCGCTAGTGTACCACATGAAATTTGTCTACCTGTGGACGCAACATGGTCCTCCAATCCCTCAAAGCCCATTTAGAGCCTCTTTTCCTCAATACCATTGCGTGGGGTGGCGGTAATGGACACCTATGGAGACAACCCTCCTCACCGATTTTCTCGGCCCCCTAAAATCCAGGAAGGCTGAATTTTCAATCAATTCACATTAATACTATGTGCAATCATAGAAATAAATTTGGGTTTGATAACTTTCTTCCTTCTTGGTGTACCATTTTGGATGGCCAGCAGTGTACTTTTAATGATTAGGAAATTTCTAATAAGATCTTCAATTGAAACTTTTCTACCCAGAGTGTTTAAAGTCTCACGGAATTTCACCGAATATAATAATCTACTTAAATTTTACCTAATAATTTGTAGTAATAATTTTTACAAATAATGTTGTAAGTTTAGTTTGAATTCATATTTGTAATTAAAATTTCCATTAATCCTCATAAATTAACATTTTATACATGCTTTTTATTTTCATCACATAAATGACGAAAAAATTCGTATTACAAAATTACTTATATTTTAATACATCAATAAACATCTGAGTTAGGACACAGATGTTTTATTCAATCTTTTATAAAGTTGTATTGGTATGTTCAATTCTTTAACATTTCTTGAGATATTTTTGACACTTGGAATTCTTTCCTGTTTTGAAATAGTAATTGAGTATTCATATTACTAACCAGCTGCTCCGAGTGATCCCTAAAATGATAGGTGACATCTTATTTTCACTTCTTGTTTATAAGAGCGTTTTTTTCGGAGTTATTTAATAATCATAGCTCTACAGTAACATTGGTTTGCCTTATTGCAAATACGTTTAGATAAAGCTGAAACACCAAAGTAGTAAGTATATTTGTTTGAAATTAAATAACAAATATAAATTTCTTCTCGAGAACAAAAAATTAAACACCTTTTCTGTGCTTATAAAGAAAATATCAAGGGGTCAAATCCAAATTGTACAGGGGATAAATATATCTAAATAAAAAAAAATGACCAAAGGTATTTTTTGGACTATTTTTCTTCTGAACATGTATATATGTGTAGCTTGTGAATTGTAATTGTTGTGAACCATGTTAAGAAATTGTGATAATGCCAGCTTTAATGGATAAGTTTCTTTATTTTTATATACAAATTTTGTCCCAGACACCATGAGTGATAAATTCCTTCAAAATAAAAAAACTTAAAATATTGACTAATTCAATTAATATCATTGCATATAATTAAATTCTTTGTTTAATTTATTTTTTAAGTAGCAGAAAATTAGTTTTAATCGTGTTTGTTCTTAATTGAATGCCAACTATAACTAGGCTGGATAAAACAGTGCTCGGGGAAGCTCAATTGCTTAGGGAGAAAGATTTAGAAAGACAACAAATTTACCTTTCTATCGGTTTTATGAAAATTTTTACTCTTTATCGTAGATATATTACAGTTTTTAAAAATCTATCTAATCCAACTGTACCCTTATGTAATTTTTATGTCCTTTTAAACAAAAAATGTATAACTGGTATGTGTGTTGCATACTTAATATAAATATTTTTGTTAAAGAATAAAAATAATATATTGGCAAACATCCACTCCATGTGTTTGTACGAGTATCTTATCGAAATGCAGTTGCTGTTTAGCAAACAATTATTTTTTACGTTTTAGGTTCGAAACGTTTCTTTGGGTACATATCCACAATTCCAAGATGAAAACTCTCCTTTGCGTATTCACCTGTTTAGTTTTGATTGCATATGTAAACTCCAAGAGTCAAGGTAAATAAACTAGTGATAGATTAATTCTATTTTGAAAATTAGTTGGAGTGCATTAAACTTACCTTTTACATTTATCATTTCATGTTATAGATAAATAAGTATTCAATTTCCTGGTTTCACTCTGATTAAATTTAGAAGATTTAAAAATTCTTTCCTGCTTAGTTGAATTTTAAAAGTTGTTGAATTAAATCTGTTAGTTTGTCGGTAAATTTATATATGAAGTGAATTTTAAACTTTAAGGGAAAAATTCACTCTACAGAAATTAATTATCTAAAGATTAAATCGACAAATCAATCGACTGAGTCCCCTATTAAAACGTATACTTATTATTATTACTTATATAGAAAAGAAAAGTGTTTTTTTTCAAAATAACAGAATTTAACTTTTGAAGATTAAGAAACAAAAAGAAGCAAGTAGAAAAAAAGTAATGAAAGTATCACATAATTTTCTTTGTTTTTATTTAGTTTTTAATTCTTTCATTGCAAATATTCAACCAGTAATAAAATGATTTTAAAATAACTAACTTAAATTTTTTAACTATATTTTTTAAGTCATTCAAGGGTAATAATGCTTTTAAATTAATGCATATATTTTTTTAGAAATTATTCATAATTTATTTCGTAATTTGTTTCAGTTAAAAATATTTTACCCTTTTTTAAAATTAAATTTATATACATTTCACTGCATAAAAAATGTTTCTGTGATTAGTGTTTTCCTGCATTAAACTCTCTTGCATATAAAAACACGGGTTACATATTTCTATTGAATGTTTCACTGCATGGATTGCAGTTTCTGTAAATGCTGTTTTTTTGCAATACTACTCTTATAGCAAAAAAGCATAGATTACATGTTTCAGTAGCAAGTGTGTTTCACTGCAAGGTTTGCAATTTCTGTAAATGATGTTTTCTTGCAATAGTACTCTTATTGCAGAAAAACACGGATCAGATTTCTGTAATTTGTGCGTTTCACTGCAAGGTTTGCAATTTCTGTAAATGCTGTTTTCTTGCAATAGTACTCTTATTGCAGAAAAACACGGATCAGATTTCGGTAATTTGTGCGTTTCACTGCATGGATTGTAATTTTATGTAAATGCTATTTGCTTGCATTAGAATTCTTGTAACAGAAAAACACTGGTTGTCGATTTATTTTTTAACGGTGCAATTGTTTTTTGCATTTTATAGGTGACTTGTTAGAGACACTAGAAAACGTTGAGCGGCTGGAAACAGAACTAGCTGAAGAAACTAGGTAAGAATGTGTATAACCTTGTGCTTATAATATGTTATAGTCTGTTCATTTAGAATTGGCGCCTGAAGCAGGATCAAAAACGCTCAAAAAGGCCTGATAACGCTCATCACACAACTTCAGTGACCGATTTTCTTACAGTATTTTAACTACTTCTGTTTCGGCTGCCTTTTTATTGCACAAGAAAAAAAATTTCGATGATAATTGCAGTAGAAATTGCTTCTAATCCATTACGTCTCAGGCGCCAATTCTAAATGAACAGAGTATAGTTAGACAGTGTACACAAGTAAAGGAAAATTGAATAACGGCATAATCGCGAGGTTTTTTTTTTATCACTGAGCTAAATTTCAAAATAAAATCTCAATATGTATGTTTAAAAATTTTCATATTGATATGGGTTAGTTTTCTCGTTGCTGACTTTATTTTTATAGTAGATATTTTTTAAGGAGAATAAATGCGTTGAAATTATGTACGTGAATTTTCATTTAAGTAACAGTAGTCCTAATATCAAAAAGTAAAACAGGTAGATATTTCTATTTAGATATCGATGAAAAAAATATATTGAGAGAAACTGATTTTCGCTTAACATTAAATAGTTAGAATTTATGCGACACAAAATCAAATTAGGATATGCTAAAGGGCCGCAGCTATTCGGTGGTTTCTCTGGCTCCTATGGTTGTACAGGGACTTTTCTTAGATCGAAGGAGTGCACCCCGAGACACCACGACTGCACTAAAAACAGACACAGCTGCTGCAGAGGAGAGATGTTCAAAGACGTCTGCATGTGTTTGTACGAAGAAGGGACCGACAACGAAATCTGCTCCTGCCAACAGCCTTGGACGCACTTGACGGCTGAACAAGTTCTCCAGAAAGCCAAAGCATTCATGGGATAACCAGCGGGACTTCAATAAAATATGTTTTGTTGTGTGGTTTTTCTTAATCGTCTTCTTATTTCAAAACAAATACTAGGGATCAATTTTAAGCTTAAAACCTTTTTTATGAAAAAAGAAATGCAAATTTTTGTGAAATATACTGAAACAGCTCATGTGAAGATTTTTGTAGCTATTTTTAATGAGCTATAAAATTAATGAAAGCAGCATTATAAATTATTTTATTCTTCAGTTTTATAGCAATTTAAACATCCAATTAAATTCCTGATAAATTCTAGCAAACATATGTTTTTATTGCAAATATTATTTAGAAAATGTCGATTTTTAGAAGAACTTGCATTTGAATTTGTATTTGAAGAATTTTGTAATTGTATTTTATATTTGAAGAATTTTTTTTATGTGAATTTGTATTGTATTTGGATTTTATTTAGTAAGATAAAAACGTTCTGAACGGGGGACTGTAAAAAATTTGTTCTCCCATAATTTTTTTACTTGCTTCTTCTCATTGATTTTTATGTAATTTTTTATTTTGTAGGAGGGGAGGGGGTAAATTTCATTAACAAAAACAACTGTCCTAAAAATAGCATTAAACTCTCCTAAAAATAAGTAGAAATATTAATTCAATGTTTCTGCTTATTTTTAGGAGAGTATAATGGCCAGAAACATTTATTAAAAGAGTAATTAAAATACTTTTTGATGAATTAAAAAATACGGAATAAGAAACACTTTTAAATACTGAGTGAATAATAACTACAGAATGGTTAATAACAAATGTGGAAAATAACTTAATATTTTATCCTACCCTTTCCGTTGTAATCCAGACATTTATTGAGAAATATTAAATAGACTAATGCTCTCCTCCTTCAATTTTCCTATGTCTCAAGGATTGTCAATAATGATTTAACCAAAGAAACAAAACAATACATTTGTAGGATTAAATCAAAATAAATTTTTTAATGCCAGTATATTGTAAAATCTAAACACTTAATTTAGCATTAAATTGCAATTAGAAATAATTATACTCAATTACAAAATAATTAAAAAAGTTATCTCTAAATGTTTTCATTCTGATTTTGAATTTTTCAGACAAGATTAAAAATGTAAATGGAGTATTTTATACCATTATCACTGGTTAGCGGACAATAAGTGTAAACTCCAACCATCAAGCGTCATCATTTACC
The DNA here is from genome assembly GCA_024610705.1 of Tetragnatha versicolor. Lineage (NCBI taxonomy): Eukaryota > Metazoa > Arthropoda > Arachnida > Araneae > Tetragnathidae > Tetragnatha > Tetragnatha versicolor. Next base: position 1,718,241 of record JANDEH010000038.1, on the reverse strand, counting down.
TTGCCTTTCGGGAATTAAATCTGTTTTAGGAATGCCAAGTCATTCCAGCAGATGAGTGGAGGACTAATCAATGTTCACCACTTTTTCCGTCATATTCGGTTAGACTAGTACCCTCCGCTCTCTTGCATTACCTTCCTATGCCATGCTGATGAGTCCTAACAAGGACTAAACCGGTCCATGGCTGGAGGCGACGCTTGAGAGTTGAAGTTTACACTTATTATAAATATAATTTTACGATTCCCTTTAACTTATTTTTTAACCAGATGCTTAAAAAACATGTATCAGCAGCCCAGTAAAAACCGTGTTTGCTTTATTTATCTCTATATGAAGTAATTATGAAAATAATTGGATAAAATTAATAAATTATTTATTTCTAAGTAAATTTTTTATATTTATTTCAAAGTATTTTAAAGTTAAGCTAAAATACTCTATTAATAATATACTTCTTTACATTTATTAATGTTAAACCGTGTTTAGCAGTTTTTTTTTCAAAGAATATAATATGCTACGAGGACTGTTTCTAAAAAAATGGATTCAGGTTTAAAAAAAATTAAATAAGTTACGTTAAGTATTTAGTTACTTATGAAATTCGAATATACCCTTTCAGCAGAAAACATCTTGTTTCCTTAAAATCGAACTGAGGAAATATCTATTAAATACAAATCCTGAATTTATTTTATAGGTCAGGAGATAACAAATGTATAGCAAAACACCACGAATGCACTCACGACAAAGACAATTGCTGCAATGGAAAACTCTTCAAGTACGCATGCAATTGCTATGACATCGAAGACGATGACGGAAAGGAAAGTCAGAGATGTGCTTGCGAATCCAGTTCTCATCATAAATTGGCAGAAATGGGTTTATCAGTATTTAACAGTATTGGATGAGGGAAAATCAAGCTCTTTTGATGCACAAAAGAGGTAATTTTTTTTACCACGAAACCAATCGGCTGGATCAAAGAGCAAAAACAAGATTTTTTGCACACTTTTGTAAATAAAATTTTGATCGATAGAGAACTTTCTTTATTTTTCTTCATCGATACTAATATTCTTACTGTTATTATTGTAAAGATTTTATATTCATATATGTACTCAAATTTTACCGATTATTTATAAAGGAGGAAAATTAAAGGTCGATCTTTATTCCTGGATTCTTCTCTCCCGACAACCACATTTTCTTTTTAAGACACCCACGTCGGGTTTTAACTGATAATCAATTAATAAATATTCAAGGAAATATTTTAAAACAAAAATGACAAAGCAGTATGAGAAAGTTCCTAAGTAAAAATTATGAACATTATTGAAATTATGAAAAAGGAGTGATTAATTAGTTAGGGATATTTCTTTATGATTTGCATTATTTATAGAGATTAATTTCTTTTAAGATGTGTTATAAAAGTGTAATTTTCTTTTATCAACATCGAAACCTATGAGTTTCGCTTTTGCATTGTTGCCGAATAGCACAAAAATAAATTGATGCTTTTTAAGCTGTGTGATTTCAACCACTCTGTGATCTTTTATGGTTGCCATTAATATGTCACTAAAAAACTTTGGGTGTATGGCCATCAACCTTTTCCTCTATTAGTTATTGTTTTTATTGGGCGCAGGTTGCATTGATCGTCTATTTTTGAGTATTACCTAAGCTTTTTTGAGGATTCGAGTTTCTGTTTACTTAGTCTTCAAAAACGATTACTTATTTGTTCATTGGTTAAAACTGTAATCGAAAATGTGGAACTCCACATAAACTGCGACTCGACAGTGTTTATCTTTGTGCGTTTGGGACTCCTATTCCTATCTACCCTTGAAGCAAACATTTCCTGGGAAATTGAAACTGGATTTTTTCTTCCTTTTCTACTGAGAACTAATTACTAGTTAATATATATATTATATTCCACCACATGTTGTGGAATTGTGATTGACATAATGAATATTAATCTAATCTTGCTTAAAATCATGTCGTATTTGTTAAAATCGACAGTTGTCCTATTTATGGTTATAAATTTGGGCTTCTCTGTGCCGGTGCCTAAAACGCTGTATTCTAACTTTGTGGCTGATTTGCAAACGAATCATTGCACTTTACCTAGTAGCATTTCTATTCCGAATTTTCCAAATAAAACGGCCGAAAGTTCTTTGCAAGTTTGCAATTCTAATGAGTATTTGAAGTACAACAAGGAAGTAGCCATTCTATGCACAGAAACGTTTGATTTATTCAAGAGCATATTTTGTCCTCCTGAAAATGGGAGACTTGATAATGTGGAATTTACATTCTCCCAGGATGTATGCAAGGACTTGGAGGGATATGCTGCTGTTCTGCCTGAAGGTCCATTAAAGCATCTAGTTGATCATTTTACATGTCCCTTGCTTTGTTCAGAAGATGTTCAAGAAGCTTGTCAAGTTCTGTGGAACTCTTTGTTGCTAACACAGAGTAAAAGTAATTCCTACCAAATTTTTATTTCTACTCATCATGCTAGAGTTTTATTTTGAGAAATGCCAGGGAAAACCCCTTAATACACTAACTTTTATATATTACTCTTTAAAAATATTTAATATTCCTTAATTTGTTATTATCCAACCAGGCATGAGATTCTTCCGATTTTTGTCGGATTTTCCGACTTTTTCAGATTTTTTCCTCAAACCTCCCACCGCCAAAAATTCGGTCAGACAAGGTGTTAAAAATAAGCTAAAACCTTGAATTTTAGGATCAAGTAATCAAAAATTTTATGGGGGAGTACCCCCAAACCCTCCTTTTGGTACTTGGAACTCTATTTTTTAAATCTTTTTTATATTAAGTTCATTACAAATTCTACCTAAAAATTTATTAGAAAAAAAATATGTAAATGTAATTCACAATTTTCAGACTTGTTTTTTTTTTGTCATTCTCATCCCTGTCCAACACACCAAGTTTGCTTCATAAGTAGCTTGAATTTAACTTAAGAATTTTCAATACAATTCTATTTTTTAAATAATAGTACATTTTTTCTGGGGAGTTTTTCTGAATTCTAAAACCTTGATCCATGAAATGCTAGCAATTTGTGGTACCTAGTGAATAGGCCAAAGCCATGGAGATAGTTATCCACACCATCTTGCACAATCCTTTATTTCAGAGGGCCTCATTCCTTCACTCACTTCTATTGGCCTAAAACAAATGCAGAAACTGGAATTCAAACCCAGACTTTGTTTATCAAATAGGCTGGGTTAAACTAAACCAAGCTCTTGGCCAAATTTTACTATCACTAACAGGATGACTGAATACTGTCTCGTTAATTTAACTAAGTATTTTGTAATTATTGACATTACATCTTTTATATCTGGTTTCTAAAAAAACTCATAATTCAAAAATCCTACTTAAAGTAGGTAAGGTACCAAAATGCTATTCAAGTTCTAAGTACTATCATATACAATTATTTGCAGTCCATCTATAGATGAGTTCATTTATGTGACATCAAGAAGCCTTTGAAGACTTCACCTGTGTTTTTTCAAACCGGAAATACAATTTATCTACAATGTTATGAAATATGTGAAATGATCTCAAAGGCTTATAATGATCTAGTTGAACTCATCTAAATACATTAAGATTGTCTGGTTTCTTAGAATAATTAAAGGAATACAGAGGTGCATATATTTAACTGATTCCTCTCACCATTGTCATTTTGTCATAGAATAGCTTTCTAGAATTTCAATATTTCTGTTGATCTTACAGGCCATTGATTTTGAAAACGTTAGCAAGGTTTTATGCATTGCAAAATCAATATTTAATCCTTTCAATTGTATGTTGAAGGTTCTAGCATCACTAAAGTACAGTTGCCTGAAAATCCAGATGATAGACAGCCTGGTATAGGAGAAACATTCATCGTATGCTTATTAATGTTTGTCCTATTGGTGTTTTCTTTCTATCATTGAAAATCTATACCCCTAAGCTTTTACAAAGGATTCGAGTTTCTGTTTACTTAGTCTTCAAAAAATGATTGTTATTTTTTCATTGGTAAAAACTGTAGTAATCAAAAATGTGGAACTCCACATAAACTGCGACTGACTCGACAGTGTTTATCTTTTATGAATTTGGAACTCCTATTGCTATCTGCCCTTGAAACAAGCACTTCCTGGAAATTTGAAACTGGATTTTTTCTTCATTTTCTACTGAGAACTAATTACTGGCAAATGTATTGAATTTATTCTTCCGTATGTTGTGGAATTGTGGTTGACTAAGTGAATCTAATCTTGTTTAAAAGTATGTCGTCATATTTGTTAAAATGGGCAATAATTGTATTTATGGTTACAAATTTATGCTTCTCTGTACCAGTGCCTCAAACGCTGTATTCTAACTTTGTGGTTGATTTGCAAACGAATCATTGCACTTTACCTAGCAGCATTTCTATTCCGAATTTCCCAAATAAAATGGTCGAAAGTACTTTGCAGGTTTGCAATTGTAATGAGTATTTGAAATACAACAAGGAAGTAGCCGTTCTGTGCACAGAAACATTTGATTTATTCCAGAGCATATTTTGTCCTCCTGAAAATAGCAGACTTGATAATGTGGAATTTACATTCTCTCAAAATATATCAAGGACTTGGAGGGATATGCTGTGCTTTTATGACTAAAGGTCCATTAAAACATTTAATTGATCACTTTACATGTCCCTTGCTATGTTCAGAAGATGTTCAAGAGGCTTGTCAAGTTTTGTGGAACTCTTTGTTGCTAACACAGAGTAAAAGTAATTACAACCAAAATTTTTCTTCTTCTCTTGCTAGAGGTTTATTTTGATAAATTTTTGGAAAAATCCCTTAATACACTAACTTTTATAAATTACTCTTTAAAAATATTTAATTTTCCTTAATTTGTTATTATCCAACATACCAAGTTTTCTAGTTTTATAACTCGCTTGAATTTAACTTTAGAATTTTTTCCGTAAATTCAGATCTCCTAAATAGTAAACTTTTCTGATGACTTTTTCTGAAATATAACCTTGAACCATAAAATGCTAACGCTTTGTGCCTCACCTTTAGGTTAAAGCCATAGAGATCATTATCCACATCATACTCCACCAGGGGTAGATCCAGGTTTTATATTTTGGGGCCTATTTCATTATTTTTTTTAAAAATGAAGTGTTTTTTAAAAGAAATTGTTTTTGTGAAAAACTGAAGCAGTGATAGTTAGCAGATCAGTGCGTGAAAGTAAAATGACTCACAAATCATGAAAAATTCAAATATTTTGTGAATGTTTTCTTGCAAATTATCACTAAAGCTAATTTGAATTTCATGAAAGGGGCATTTTGATGAATTTATTTTTGTGAAGGGGCAGATTTAAAGAGGGGGAATTTTTGTGAAGGGGCAGCAAAAGGGCCCCAATTTTTGTCTGGATCAACCCCTGTCCACATATCTTGCACAATCCTTTATTTCAGAGGGCCTCATTTCTTCACTGACTTCTAGGCCTGAAACAAATGCAGAAACTGGGATTCAAACCAAGACTGTTCTTCAACCATTAGGCTGGGCCTGTCTTGGGTCATGCGCCATAAAAAACCAACTAACCATTAGGCTTGGCTAAACTAAACCAAGCTCTTGGCCAAATTTTAATTTCACTAATAGGATGACTGAATACTATCTTGTTAATTTAACTAAGTATTAGTAAGTATTTTGTAATTATTCGCCTTACATCTTTAATCTATCTCTACCTATCTCTCGAGCATAGGGTCTCCGTCATGAGTCTCCACCTCACTCTATTGGTGGCAAAATATTTCGCCTCCCTCCATGACAGTCCGATATCTTTAAGTTCTCTCTCAAATGTCCTTCGCCATGTTGTTTTAGACCTTCCCCTCATTCGGTGGCCCTGGGGGTTCCAGTCAAAGACCTGTCTAATCCATTTTCTTTTCTTAATTTCAGACTCCACTGGTTTCTGTTTCGCTTTTTTTTAGAAGATCTTTGTGGTTTGTTTTGTGAAACCATTTTATATCCAGAATTCTTCTTAAGCACTTGTTAATGAAGATCTGGAGTTTCTTCATGTTGGTCTTATTACAGTGCCTTGTTTCAGATCCATAGAGAAGGGCAGATTTCACATGTGTGTTCATAGTGTTAAACACTCTGATCTTGGTTAAGGTGGAGATGGTTTTATTTTTCCAGAACTTGTACAAGATTGCGAAGTTGGTGTGCGCTTTATGCAGTCTGTTGGTAATATCTTCATCAGTTCTGCGTTTATCTTTAATGATAGAACCAAGATCTTTAATCTCTGGCTTCTAAAAAGAACTCATAATTCAAAAGTCCTATATAAATTAAAATAGGTAAGGTAAGAAAATGCTATTCAACAAGTTCCAAGTTCTATCATATACAATTGTTTGCATTCCATGTATAAATGAGTTCAATTATGTGACATCAAGAAGCCTTTGAAGACTTCACCTGTTGTGTTTAAACTGCAAACACAATTTATCTTCAATGTTGTAGAATATGTGGGAAGATCTCAGGGGCTTAAAGTTCTAGTTAAACTCATCTAGATACATTAAGATTGTCTGGTTTATCTTAGAATAATTAAAGAAATACAGAGGTGTATTTATTCAACTGATTCCTCTCTCCCATTGTCATTATCATAAAATAAATAATTATCTAGAATTTCAATATTTCTGATGATGAGTTAATGTCCTTGTTTATTATTCCTTTACACTGGTAGTATAAAGTTAAAAATTTATTTACACCATTGATTTTGAAAATATTAGCAAGGTTTTATGCATTCCCAGTATTTAATTCTTTCATTTGTCTGTTGAAGGTTCTAGCACCACCAAAGTACAGTTGCCAGCTGAAAATCCAGCTACTGTTGGGAAGTCTAGTAAAGAAGAAAATGATCCTGATAATGGTACAATATTCCCTCTTATCAACTTATAAATTTTGTTTGAGTAAACAGTAGGGTGTCCCTTAAAATCAAAGGTCGGGGAAACTTTTGCTCCACCCCCCAATTTTTTTCCTTTTGGTACCCTAAGACTGCAAAATCTTAAATCGATCAGATAATATTAATCTGTGCCCTAAACGGCCTAAAGTTAGAGAAATTTGACTTTTTTCTAATTTTTTTGAAAATTTGTTTAAAAAATATGTTTCCGAATAAGAAGGATCTAACACATTTAAACAATCATATTTGACCTTTTTTCATTACTAGTTAGGCCAAAATTTCCAGTTTGTAACCTTGCCATCAATCAGAAAATCATCAATTTTGTCCATTTTATACTGAGAATAGAAGAATCAAAAGGATGTGGTGAACGACTCAAAACCGCAAAATTACATGGCTAAACACCATTTTTAGACCATATTGATGTGGATATAAATTTCTGGAGCTCAAACTAATTATGGGTTGCTTAATTACAGACTCCATATTGGATTGCATTAAAACAAAAACAAAAAGTACAAAAAAAGTATGGGCATGTTTGATATCGGATAATGGGTGTTTGAGGTTTCTATACTCAATGAGGAAGTTGCATGATTTTTTTTTATTTTTTTAATCGATTCCTCTTGAAAAAATAAGCAACTACCCAAAATTTGAGGCCGATCGAGAATTTTTTTGACTGTCAAAAAAATTAACAAAAATCCCTTTTTTAAAAGCGCGCGAAAACGCCAAGAGTTTGGATGTGACGTCATCTTATACTAAACATTGTTGTAAAGCAATGGAGTTGATGGTATTATTGTTGACGTCATCTTATAGTTTAAACAATAAACGTTTTCAGTCAAGTGTTTTTTTCTCGACTTTTAAATTAAAATATTTAATTACCTGTACATTTTTTTGAAAAACTGACTAGATATTTCATTTTACCATACAAAAAACCATACAGAACACTTTTTTTGTTTTTGAAAATCTGACACATGCAACTTCCTTATTAAGACTAATAAAAATTATCTTAGACAACTTTTTACAGCTCTTTACGCAATTATAAGTCCCAGCAGATCTAATACAAGTGCAAACAATGGTTTCAGAACTATAGACATGGTATAATAAATTCTTAACACATAAAACTGTAGAGAAATTCTTTAAACAAGTTAAAAATCAGACTACAGTGTGTCCACAAGTATTTTATTCCGTTATTTAGCTGAAAAGCTATAGTTAATACAAGATTAACCAGCTCTTCATAATAATTGAGTTATGCTATCAGAAGGTAAGTAATAAACCCATGTTTATAGAGACTGTTCTTCTATTTTATCATAATTTTATTCGTTAACATAAAAAAATACCTGCAATTCAACAAATTAGTGTCATTAAAATCTAAGATACGTATATTGGCTATTTAAATATCATATATATTATCTACAGTTTCTTAAAATCATTCCTTCTTTTAAGTCTTTTTGTAAGTCAGCTATTCTTCGCTCTGTAAGTTTCCTACCTCTACATTCTCAAAGATGGATCTGACACTTTAAAATAATTTAATTCTATAAACAATTTTCATGAAAAATTTACTCGAAACCTTAGTACTTCTTCAAGTGAGTAATCTCATTAACATCATCATCATCATAAAAGGCTAGACAGCCCGGTGTGGGCCAATGCCTTCCTTTGAAGACCCCTCCACAAGGACCCACGGGCCACCTTGGATTTCCAGTTACTCTCGTTGATTGCTATAAAATCAGACTCCACTGAGTCAGCCCATCTCAACCGCGGTCTCCCCCACTTTCTAGTTCCATAAGGTTTAAATTGAAAAACCTTTTTAATTATGTTGTCATCATGCATTCTTATCACATGGGCTATCCAATTCATTCTATTTATTTTTATATACTTCACAATATCAGGTTGTTTATATATTCTGTATAGTTCAAAGTTGTATCTCCTTCTCCAGCTATCATTCTCTCTCACACCACCAAGAATACTCCTCAATATCTTTCTCCCAAAAATTGCAACAATATTCTCCTCCGTTTTTGTCATTGTCCAAGTCTCGGAAGCATAAGTCAAGATAGGCCTGACAAGAGTTTTATAAATCAAAAACTTAGTATTTCTAGAAAGAAACCTAGACTTAATGAATCTTCTCAGTCCAAAAACGGCCCTATTTGCCAAATACAGTCTGTTTTTAATTTCAGGAAATAGTCTATTATCATTAGTAATAATGGATCCTAGATAAGTGAAACGTTTTACTGTTTCAAATTTATATGAATTTATTTCAAGATAGGGGGCTGGTACTCTGTTCTGTGAGAAAAACATGTACTTTGTCTTGTCCTCGTTTATAACCAAGCCCATTCGTCTCGCAGCCACCTCAAGGGCAAGAAATGCCTCTTTTAAGGAGGGAAGAGTTCGAGCAATTATATCAATATCATCAGCGTATGCGAGTAACTATTGATTTAGAGAAAATGTGTCCTCTGCTATTGATGTTAGAATCACGAATAACCCTCTCAAGTGCGATATTAAAAAGAAGACATGAGAGAGAGTCACCTTATCGCACACCTTTAATCATCATTAACACACAATCTCATTAACAGGACACTGATAATTCATCTGATTCAGGATCTGAGTAATTCATTAACAGGACACTGATGAAAGGTTGACAGTACAAAGAAAAACTAAGGGTAAAGTAGAAGAGTTATAAAAACTGTAGTAATTTAAAATTCTTACAGACACGGACAAAATAACAGTGTTTAATTGTTTTAATGACACTAATATGTTGAACTGCTGGGATTTTTTATATCAATGCGTAAATTTATGATAAAATAGAAGAACAGTCACTATAAACATGGTTAATTGCTTACCTTCTGAGAGTATAACTCAATTTTATGAAGAGTGGGTTGATTTTTGTATCAACTTCAGCTTTTCAATTAACTTATGGAATAAAATACTCATGGACACACTGGAGTCTGTTTTTTAACTTGTTTCCAGAATTTCTCTTGCCAGTTTTATGTGTTTAGAATTTATTACCATATCTATGGTTCTGAAAACATGGTTTGCACTTGTATTAGGAGATATGCTGGCCCTTAAATTGTGTAAAGAGCTTTAAAAAGTTGTCTAAGACAATTTTATTAGTCCTAGTTGAGTTTAGAAACCTTAAACACTAGGGTGGTTTTTTTTAAACGAAAGTTCGAATTTTTTTCGGGGCACCCCCTCAAAAGGTGCCATCTGATATAAAACTAATATTCTGAGAGTTACAGCTCAAAAAAATAATATTTAGACCCCGCCCCCGAGCGTCAAAGTTTCAAAAAAACTCTAAATTTTGCACGTTTTTAGCTATAAAATCCAAACTAATGGTTGTAAAATTACAAAGTGGATCTCATTTTGTAGATAATTTATTTAGCTTCAACTTTTATAATTGAAACTTATTTGTGAAGCTTACAGATCATAAGATACGAGGGGTTTCATTAACTCCCCACGCAATATCTATTTTTTAAGAAGTGCCAGGAAATTTCTTTAAATTTATCAGCTACGGTAAAATGGTTCAATAACATATAAATAATAGTTTTAGACAACATAGGTACAAAATTTAATATATTAAAGAGCAAAAAAAATTTTTTTCGTACATACCTGTTATTTTTTCCACAATCGTAAAAAAATTCAAATAAAAAATATATAAAATATTTTTCAACTACTTATTAAATGAAAAATGTCTAAAAGTTCATAAACAAGCAAAAAAATACAAATTAATATTATTTTTACTTTTTTTCTAAAATGTAGAAATTTTATTTTCATCGCTTTGACAGTATTTTTCATAAGATCTCCCTATTTTAGAAGTAGTTTTGAGAGCAGTATTCGACACGACCCTTATCTGAAGTTTTTAAATTTAAATTTAACTGATGTAAATAAAACAGTAAAAAGTTCGAGTTGATGATAAAGAAGTTAATTTAAAACTAATTATCATTAAAAATTTTGGAAGTTTCATTTCTATGCATTAGGAAAATTCAATATATCTTCAAAGAAAGGAATCTTGCAAGTGCTTGGTATTTATAAGGCTTGATATATCAAACCATCCCTAGGTACCATTGTATCATGCAAGACGTAATGCAAAATTCCAATATTGCGTGAAAATTCTCCTTTTTAATACAATTGTATCTAGCCCTTAAAAAAGGTAGCTGTAGTCAGAAGTATCTGTGGTATTCTACTACACACCTTCCTTACAGTTTGGTTTTCTGAGCTAGATGCAACGTTAGTTGCATATCAAGAATTTAAATTTGTAAAAACTGTAGTTAGTTACGAAAAAAATGCAGAAATATCAAAAATAGCATTATTATTTTTTTAATAGTTTGTGGTACTTAAACCCTGAGACTTTTGAATTCTCAGAAAGCTTTAAAAATAAATTAAAGGTAACATGCTTTTGTGTTATGAGGAGGAACTATTAAACTAGCTGTAGACTATGTGAAAGTAGAATAATAACAGTGAGAGTTAATTTAAGTGTCTAATTATCTTTTCAGCAACGAAATCGACAGTTTCATCACTTCATTTTCATTTTCAATGAGCTTTTTCAAAAGATTTAATATTTCTATTCTACTTTGAAATGTCTGATAAAGCTATTTGAAATACTGACTGGAATTTTCATACAACAGAGGGCTTTTGTATTACCTCTAGCATGTAGCATGATTGTTTTGGACACCTAGTCTAATTTTTTTGGGGAAGGGGGATGCCAGGTCCCCTACCAACACCCTTGATATATCAGAAGAAAGCCACAGATACTTCTGATTACAGCTACCTTTTTTTAAGGGCTAGATACAATTGTATTTAAAAAAGGAAACTTTTTAACGCAGTATTGGAGTTTTGCAGGACATCTAGCATGATACAATGGTACCTAGGGATGGTTTGATATATCAAGCCTTATAAATACCAAGCACTTGCAAGATTCCTTTCTTTGAAGATATATTGAATTTTCCTAATGCATAGAAATGAAACTTCCAATATTTTTAATGATAATTAGTTTTGAATTGACTTCTTTATCATCAACTCGAACTTTTTACTGTTTTATTTACATCAGTTAAATTTAAATTTAAAAACTTCAGATAAGGGTCGTTTCGAATACTGCTCTCAAAACTACTCCTAAAATAGGGAGATCTTATGAGAAATACTGTCAAAGCAATGAAAATAAAATTTCTACATTTTAGAAAAAAAGTAAAAATTAAATTAATTTGTATTTTTTTTGCTTGTTTATGAACTTTCACACATTTTTCATTTAATAAGTAGTTGAAAAAAAAATTATATATATTTTTTATTTGAATTTTTTTACGATTGTGGAAAAAGTGACAGGTATGTACGAAAAAAAATTTTTTTGCTCTTTAATATATTAAATTTTGTACCTATGTTGTCTAAAACTACTATTTATATGTTATTGAACCATTTTACTGTAGCTGATAAATTTAAAGAAATTTCCTGGCACTTCTTAAAAAATAGATATTGAGTGGGGAGTTAATGAAACCCCTCGTATCTTATGATCTGTAAGCTTCACAAATAAGTTTCAATTATAAAAGTTGAAGCTAAATAAATTATCTACAAAATAAGACCCACTTTGTAATTTTACAACCATTAGTTTGGATTTTATAGCTAAAAACGTGCAAAATTTAGAGTTTTTTTGAAACTTTGATGCTCGGGGGCGGGGTCTAAATATTATTTTTTTGAGCTGTAACTCTCAGAATATTAGTTTTATATCAGATGGCACCTTTTGAGGGGGTGCCCCGAAAAAAATTCGAACTTTCGTTTAAAAAAAACCACCCTAACACCCATTACCCGATATCAAACATGCCAATACCTTTTTCCCAGAATTTTTTTAGTTTTAATGCTATCCAATATGGCGTCTGTAATTAAGCAACCCATAATTAATTTGAGATTCAGAAAATTTATATCCACATCAATATGGTCTAAAAATGGTGTTAAGCCATGGAATTTTGTGGTTTTGAGTCGTTTACCACAGCCTTTTGATTCTTCTATTCTCAGTATAAAATGGACAAATTTGATGATTTTCTGATTGATGGCAAGGTTACAAGGTTATTTTGGCCTAACTAGTAATGAAAAACGGTCAAATATGATTGTTTAAATGTGTTAGAGCCTTATTATTTGGAAACGGATTTATTAAACAAATTTTTAAAAATTTTCAAAACAAGTTAGAAAAAGTCAAATTTTTCTAACTTTAGGCCATTTGGGGCACGTGTTAATATTATCTAATTGATTTAAGATTTTGCACACAGTCTTATGGTACCAAATTGAAAAAAATTGGGGGGTGGAGCAAAAGTTTCCCTGACTTTTTGAAAAAACGCCCAAATAAGGGACACCCTAGTAAACAGTCAAAATTGAAAAAATTCGTTGAGACATGCAGGGTGTTTCTGATTTTAATTTTAAAAATTATAGTGGGGGATAGATGAGACCTAGGGCAATCATAATTCTAATGGGATGTAGAAGCAGATGTGTGTGCCATTAAAGATCTAGATTGTAATGTAGCACAAGGTCACTCAGAGCAATTTTCACAAGGCCTGTTTAACTAAACAAAACCTACTTGAGTGAAAATATTTATTACATGAGGTACAGCAGTATGCATACTACTTTCACCATAAGTTTTATCAAAATTGGAACATTTGTCAAACTGGGATTTACAAAAAGTGCAATAGTACCAGTTCAGCTAAAGAATGGAGTTCTAGGGAAACATTTGCAAAAGGGATTCCATTTTTTGCTAAACTTTTGATATTGCACTTTTTATAACTCCTCCCACATTTTGAGGAGTGCTTCAAATTCTATCAAATTTATGGTATAAAGGAGTATGCACACTGCTGTACCTCATGCAATGAATATTTTCATTCTATTATGTTTTTTAGTAAAACAGGCCTTTGGAAAATAACCTTTTGTAACCTCCACATACTACTTGATGTTCTAGCTCTTTAATGGTGCATCTGCAACCCCCTATCTCAGGCAGGGATCCAAGGGGCACTCTAGACAGTGCTCCCTTGTGACCCAAAAAGGTTCTCAAAATGAGTTAAAACCGTACCTTTACAGGTCAAATTTTAAAACTTTTTTCTTGGAGAGGCCCAGGCCTCCCATACCTTCCAACAGTTTGCATACTTTTTTTTAAATCTCCATCATTTTGTGTCGAAAGCTAAAGGTGATGGTCTGGAAAAGTTCCCCCTCCTGCCTTCCCTATCTATCTAGGGCCTCACATGCCTGCCCTATCTAGGTCCCCTCTAAACACATAGTCATTTTTACATTTAATTCTGAAGCACTATGTTAATATTATAGGCTTGACAAAATCATGGTTTTTATTTTAATCATGAATAATGTACTCATCTTCTTAACTATAGGTAGAAATGTTAGGTATTTAGGTTTATGAGTTATTTAGGTGTTTATAAATCAGTTGATATTAGATATCAATATTAAAGTCTATAATTTATGAAAGTATTTTCCCCACCTTTTATGGAATTATGTTAATTGTTTCTTTTTATTTTTCAGATCCCGAACTTACAGCTAGTTCTGTAAAACAAGTATCGGAATCTAAAGACTCTGAATCAAAACCAAATGACTCGGCAATCACTACCATCACTAAAGATACAAGTGAAAAAACTCCAGAATCTGAAATAAATCCAGATATCACTCATAATAATAATAATAATGAAGACTCAAATAAGTCAGCTGCTAATACTAAAGCTGTATCTGAAGTAGAAAAATATACTGTTTCCAAGGCAATTGCTGATCAATCTCCTGTAACTGCAAACAACAAATTGGGAACCTCTGCAAATTCATCAAATTCCAAAACTTTGCCACTTGCTACTGATCCCAAAAATGTCAATTCTGCCAGCCTTGACCTTGAAAAACCACAAAATCAACCATCTGATCACAGTAACACCCCAAGCACTCAGACAAAAACTTCTGGAACCATTGTTACACTCCAGGAACTCCCTGAACAAAAAACAAACCCTGAACCGACAGTACAACAAAAAGAAAATGTGCAGGAAGAGACTGCTCCAGAGATGTCAAAGAATGAACCTAAGCCATCTGCTGTTGCAAACGAAAATCCCGATGAGGATGATACAAGTCCTCAAACTGTTCTAACAACAGAGATGAAAGGGGAAGAATCCAAAGAAACAGTCCATACCCCAGAAGTAAAACCTACCAATCCTAAATCTGACCAGCTCTCGGAAGTTTCTGAGTCTAGCCTCAGCTCTGAGCCCTCAGTTGTGAGTGTCCCAGCTGAAAAAGATGCCTCAAGTTCCCCTGCAAGCCCTACTCCATCCTTAGAAAAAATGGAGGATGAAATTCCCATGCCAAATGAAAAAGACACCGACCAATATAGTGAGTAATATAATTTCAGTTTATTTTTTAACTTCATGTTAATTATATAATCTTTGGTTCTTACGTATTATGCCGTCGACCGTGCTGCTGAATCAGGAAACGTTTAAAATCCCATCGACTGTTCTATAGCTGTACCGCTGAATTTAACGGTTGCTGAACGCTCGACGGTATAATACGTTCTTAACCTATTTTCAAAAGTTTTATATCATAATTGGTTAATTCACAGTTTTTGGAAATTAACCATGTAAAGATTGCATTTTTGAAATTACAGTAAAATCCCATTATAACAAACTTCATGGGACCGTAAAATTTCTTCGTTGTAATGGAAATTTCGTTGTAACTGTACTATCATTAATTCAAATAAAAACGGTTGGGGACTATCTGGACTTTCGTTATTACGGGATTTTTAGTTGTATCGGTATTCGTTGAAACGGGATTTCACTGTATATATAATCTCTTCACATTTATCTTTCTCATCATCTCTAAATAAACATCCAAGTTTAGCATGTTTTTTACTTTATTAAATTTAGTGTAATTGTTTTCTTTCAGTATATTTGTGTACAGATATCATCTTAGTCTAATTCAAAGTTTTGGGGACATGAATATAATTTTTCATATTAATTTGTATTCTTGCTGCTGAGAAGTCTTTAATTTGCTTCCTTCTTTTTTCTAGCTGATCTTGAAAATGGAGATCTTGATGGAGAATATTCCAAGCAAGAATATGGAGGTATCCTTCAATTCAAATCAATCTACTTTTTTAACCACTTGCCTGATTTGCCCGAGCACCGCTCGTCCGCTTGCGCGAGGTACTTCCCTGATTATCCCGAGCGTCGCTCATCCGCTGGTTCGCTTTTTATGCTACGTTTTTTACCGCATTTTCATGGTTTTAGTTTCTCTTTTTTTACATAGATGCCACTACTTGTCCAGGAGACCTCTCCCCTCCTGTCAGAGGGGGGCAGGCATGACCAATTTTGTTCATTCAACCGTGAAGTACACCAATTGGACATGCATTCCTTTACGCTTTTGTTACCGATATCTCCCCTTTCTTTTCTAAGGAAAAATATTCGGGAGACACCAGTTTCTTTCTATCAAGAGGTGCAATTTCCGCTGCAGCTGTGTTATTGCTAGAAAACCAGCTAGACATAGAGTAATTGATTTTAAATGCCCACACACCAAAAAGCGCGCTATTACGGTCCGGATTGAAACGTAGCATTGGTTTTAACTCCCTGTTTTAAAATTTGTCACTCAAAAATAGGTTATTAAGAGAAAAATGTAAGTAATTCACTTCATAAAATGTTTTCTTTGCCCTCCTTTTCTGTAAAATCGGCTTTCTGGCTGAACCCGATGTTCGGAAAAAGCCAACTTTAAGTAAAAGTGCCGCATTTTCGCTAAGATTAAAAACGGCCATATATTGTTAAAATCATGATTTAAAAGTGTTTTGATTATGT
The DNA here is from genome assembly GCA_024610705.1 of Tetragnatha versicolor. Classification (NCBI taxonomy): domain Eukaryota; kingdom Metazoa; phylum Arthropoda; class Arachnida; order Araneae; family Tetragnathidae; genus Tetragnatha; species Tetragnatha versicolor. The sequence goes on along the minus strand of JANDEH010000038.1, from coordinate 1,701,598 downwards.
TTTTGGTTTTAGTTAATTAATCTAAGCTCGAATATTGTTTTGAAAAATATGCTTTTTTTTGGACCTATTATGCCAAAAAAATTAAACTGTTAAGTGGTTAATCAGTAAAAATAGCCAGAGATGGCACATTGTTGATATAAAAAAATTCCAATCTCCAATTTATATAGTAGATATTTACCTAAAACAACATTAACAGTTGCACAAACTTTTTTTAAAATTCAATTAAGATTTATTTCATTTCCATTCTATCTACTTAAATTAACATATCTATCAATAATTCAGAATTAAAATTCAAACTCGATAAACAGGGTTCCCACGGTCCTTGAATTTTTTTAAGGCTAAATTTAGGTACTTGAAAGTCCTTGAAAAATGTCTAGGATCCTGGAAAAAGGACTTAAATCCTTGGATTTTCACTACGCCACTAAATTTTTTCAGATCTTTCTTTGTTTTTTTCTAGAAATTTTCTTTAAAACTACTCTTATGATCATAACTTGCGGCCAGTTTTACAAACTGACAGTGAAGAGCGACTTCTCCTCTCGTTCCGATTGTATGCGGGAAAAATGACTTGTCTTGAAATGCGACTAATTTTTAAATGTCTGCAGAAAAGGTCCTTGAAAAATTTTGTCGAGGTCCTTGAAAGTCCTTGATTTTCAATGTTTTCAAAGAGTGGGAACCATGATAAATCTGTCTTAAATAAAGGTTTTTCAAAACTTTTTACTTTAAATATGATAGAAAAATTTATAAATTTCAAGTATATAAAAATAATTTGTCTATGAGAAGTGTTTACTTTAAACAACATCAGTGACTGGAAGTCTATGAAGTATAGTGAATAGATTGCTTACGTGTGTCCATTCGTTACAGATAATGGAATGTATGAGCCCTCAAAAACAAAACAATCTGTCTCAGAATCTCCCAAGAGTGTTGTTGTTGTTCCTAAAGAGCCAGTTGTTTCTCAAAGAGACGAGTTAATGGACTTCAACAGAAATCCTCTGAATCGAGCTGGAGACTCGTACGGACGAGGTTCCGAAGAGATTCAAGTTCTCGCTACATTCCCTAGTCAAGAAGATGGGCACTTCTTTTTCTACCTTTTGACAATTGTGTTGATCTTTATGGCTGGATATTTGGTGTTTCATAACAAGCAAAAGGTGAATGACTTTTTAGATTTAAGTAATGGAATACCCTGAAAAATTTTGCTTATAATGTGATGAACTGTGTGAAATTTATGAGCATTTTAAGTAATATTTATTTTTATTAGCAAGGTGTTATTAAAATTAAGCTATGCATAAATAATCGCTACTTTAGCTGCAATTGGTTGCTCAATTTCGGGCTTCTCTGTCTTTATGAGTCTTGTTGGTCATGATAAAAGTTATTTACTTAAGAATTATCTATATTTTTTGCTATAAGTAGTTTCTAAAAAATTATCCCTTTATTGAATTTTCTACCATGTTGTGAATGCTGATTCATCATCATGCATGTCTAGATCTTCAATTTATACAAGTCAGAGATTAAAAACTGGGAAGAGATAATTTTATGAATACATTATTTACCTTTTTTGTTTGAATTCTTAAATTATGGGAGGTCATTTCACAATTCAGAGGGTATTTTTATGCACTGCCATTGGCTTAGTTCAGACTTAGAATGCTAGACAACCTGTTCATCAGTTGATGCAGCTAAGGGAACGGGAACGTACCCATACTACGTGACCCATTCAGGGGAGGGAGGGGGGTCTTCAAAATACCCTGCTCGGTCACAGGGGGGAGGGGGGGGCTTAGGGTTTCGTCACGTAATCAATTTCTTCTAGTCAAAACGACAAAATTAAGCCAAATTAATTATTGAAATTTGCCAAATTAAGACAAATTAATTATTAAAACTAGACAAAATAAGCAAAAGTAATTTTTTTAAACTTTCTGTATGCAAAAAATGATGGCAAACCGTATTTATGAATTACTACATGAAAACTAGAGGGGGAGGGGGGTCTTGGCATATACTACAGATGGTCACCAAGGGGGGGAGGGTGGTCAAAAATGGGTCACGTAGTATGGGTACGTTCCCTAATAATGAGGATAGGATGCACTTGACTAGTCTTAATTTTTCTAGTAATCAACCACATAGTGAATTTTTAATCCTTTACCATTTTGTGACAAAGAATTTCCATTCTTAATGATGAGTAGTAAATAAAAATGTGATTGGCTAACCTAAAATATCCACAATACTAGACTTTAATGACAAATTATCTTTTTGCTCCATTTTTAAAGTTTTCTTTTTTATGTTTTAGATTATAGCCCTTATTGTTGAAGGACGTCACGAAAGAAGACGCAGATCTCATGGCTTGGGGTACAGAAAGCTGGACACCAAATAAATGGATATCTTTACTGGATGTCTGTACATAGAGTTGATTATTTTCCCTCTATGTAAGAACAGTTGAACTAGCAGTTAGTACTATGATACACATTAGTGGGTTCATTCTTCCACCATATGGCTTTTAATGCTGTTTTTCTCCAAGCATGAACAAATTTTATGTAATGATATAAATTCTATGAATTTATGACTTCCTATCTGTAATAGAGATTAGCTGTAATGAAAGGGGTTTTTGCGAAACTTTATTCCAATTGACAATAAAGACTGATGGTTGTGTAAAGTAAAGGTTTTTTTATTGCAAAAGTATCCAAGTATAAATTATGTACTTTAAAAAGTTTAATTATTACTTATTTCATTACTTCCCGAGAAGGTTGATAGGGCAACTGGTGAAGGTTGCTAGGTCAACTGGCTTTTAGAAGGCGAGCCGCCGGGCGGGTCCACACTGGGCGGATAGTGGGACGCCTCACCTTTGTGAGGTAGTTGCCTTATGGCAACCCCGGACCATGCTTTCTCCCTATGCAAAAGTTGCACCGTGCTTATGGCTGGAAGGCACCGGGGCATAGGTATCACAAGCGGTGAACCTCAGGGTACCAGGCCGAACCCTGTTGTATGTAGGCCTTCTCCCTACGATTGGGGGCCACGTAGGGGGTGACTCTCACCTCCCCCAAGTTCTCCGGTAGCACCTCCCAGAATGCTACCTAATAAATCAAACACAACACCTTCTGATCGCCTGGATCTTAAACAGACACTGAACCGCCCTGTTACCCAGGACATTGTCCTGGGTTCGGGGGTAAGTTCTAAAACTACAACCACAACCAGTGCAGTGTCCACAGACCACCCTGTTACCCAGGATAACATCCCGGGTTCGGGGGAAGTTATGGACCTCACTGAAAACCAACGTCGCGACATACGACAAAGGGGGAGGAAGAAGAAGCAGGTTGCCTCGGGCCCAGCTGAATCTCCTGCTACTGCCTCTCTGGTTTCTGAAGAAGAAACTAGGATAAGAGCAGTCCAGATAAACCTTCATCACAGTAAATCAGCCTCAGCTCTCTTGGCTAAGAAGCTAGCTGACGGCTTGTATGATGTGGCCTTTATCCAAGAACCTTGGACCAAGGATGGATTGATACTTGGTCTGGGTGGATCTCGACATAGACTTTTCTATGACAGATCATGTTCGAGACCAAGAGCAGCTATTTATGCTAATCCCCAGCTAAATGCTATAAGTCTCATGAAGTTTACTGATGGAGACAATGTGGCTGTTAAGATAAATACACAGGTACATGGTCAAAGAGTAGAAATCATTTTGATGTCCTCTTACCTACCGTATGATAGTAATGATACTATGGGTGATAAAGCAAAATCACTTATTGAATCTTGTATCAGTACAAGTAGCAGAGTCATCATTGGATGCGATGCCAATGCTCATCATGTCATCTGGGGCAGCAAAGACTGCAACGGCCGTGGCGAGGATCTTTTGGAGTACATTTTAAGGTACAACCTACATGTACTCAATAAGGGAAATGAACCCACCTTCGTCGTTTCTAACCGAAGTGAAGTCATTGACCTAACGTTGAGCTCAAGCAACTGCTCTGGACTCATCAGGGATTGGAGGGTATCGGATGAGGAGTCCCTGTCTGATCACCGTCTAATCAATTTCACCATTTCAGCTGATAAAGACCCAGTGATGGTAGAAGGGAGGAACCCCCGAAACACCAGATGGGGTCCCTATAAGGCTGACCTGAGGCTGATGACCATAGGAAGCATTTGCAAGTTCAATTCTATTTGTGATATTGAGGAATCTGTAGAGCGCCTTCAAGGTGCCATTATAGATGCATATCATAATAATTGTGCTACTAGCACCATAAGGTATAAAAAGAAGGTTCCATGGTGGAACCACGAGTTAGGTGAGTTGAGAAAACATTGCCGAAAGCTCTTTAATAGAGCTAAAAAGCAAGGTGATTGGCAATCCTATAGATCAGCCCTCACCACCTACCATAAAGCCATCAGGGATTCTAAGAGAGAATCTTGGAAAACCTTCTGTGGAAATATAAATGACATCCCTGCTATATCTAAAGCAGTGAAAATCATGAAGAATGATAAACATTGTGAGCTAAATTCCATAAAGGATAAAGATGGTAAGTTCACTGAAACAGGAGAGGAAACCTTAACAGAAATGTTAAGGGTTCACTTTCCTAATTCATCTTGCATCGAGCATAACATTCTGGAATCAGATATTCCACTGCATCGCTGCAACAGAGAGAGATGGGAACAAGCCAAAGCAATAGTTTCCCATGATCGGATTCTATGGGCAATAGACTCCTTTAAACCCTATAAATCTCCTGGTCTGGATGGTGTTCTGCCGATCCTACTACAGGAAGGCAAAGAAGAACTTGCCCCGGCTCTCTGTAGGATTTATAGAGCTTGCATTGCATTCAGTCATGTACCGTTACAGTGGAGACTAAACAAGGTAATATTTATTCCTAAACCTGGAAAAAGTAGTTACCATGAAGCGAAATCCTTTCGACCTATTAGTTTGTCATCTTTTCTTCTTAAAACATTGGAAAAGCTTATTGATAGACACATTAGAGATTCCATACTGATGGAAAATCCTCTTTCGAAGAATCAATTTGCCTATCAACCAGGCAAATCAACTGAAACGGCCCTTTATACGCTCTCTTTTACTCTAGAAAAGAATATGAGGGCTAAAGAATCGGCCATTGCAGTCTTCATGGATATTGAGGGAGCTTTTGACAAGGTTCCTACAAGCTCTATCATTGAGGCCCTTAGAAGAAGAGGCACTAACCAGACGCTAATCGACTGGATAAAATGTCTACTTTCTAATAGGATCATTAAAGCTACGCTTTTGGGTGATACAAAAATGATCAAAACAAAGGCTGGCTGCCCCCAGGGGGGTGTTCTTTCTCCACTACTTTGGTGTCTTGTTGTTGATGACCTTATAGAGAACATCAATGTATCTGGTATAACCTGCATTGGCTATGCTGATGACCTTGTCATTATTGCCAGGGGTAAGTTCCTGGATACAGTAAATAGCACCATGTCCCAAGCACTAAAGAAAGTTGAATCTTGGTGTCACAAGACAGGGCTTTCTGTTAATCCAGAGAAGACACAAATGATCGTTTTCTCGGGCAAGAGAAATATTGATCCAGTGAATCTACATCTTTTCAAAAGTAGACTATCAAGATCAACAGAAGTTAAATACCTAGGAGTGATCTTTGATGAGAAGCTAAGCTGGAAACAGCACCTAGAGTATTGCACTTCTAAGGTCAAGAAGATTTTTTGGTCCTGTAGAGGATCCATTGGTAAAACCTGGGGTATTGAACCCAAAATGATGAAATGGATTTATTCAATGATTATCTGTCCAATCATCAGATATGGTGCAATAGCTTGGTGGTCCAGAATCAGCCTTGCTGTAACCAAAAAAGAACTCAATAAAATACAGAGAATGGCTTGCATTGCTATGTCAGGTGCGATGAAAACCACACCAACATCTGCATTAGAGATTCTCCTAGGCTTACTCCCTCTGCATCTGCAAATAGAAAGAGAAGCCCTGACCTGTAGACACCGCTTAAGGGTCCTAGGTCTCTGGAAGGAGTACTCAACACATCTTTCATGGAGCAACCTAAACAAAGATGTCCAATCACATCCTGTTGCAAACATGCCGACTGATGTTATGCTTCAAAAATTCATCTATGATAAGCCTTTTGAAGTCTCTTTCCCATCTAGGGAAAACTGGAAGACCCATCCCCCACTTGCTGACAAGAACAGCATTGTGTGGTATACAGATGGATCAAAGATGGATTCTGGTGCTGGTGCAGGTATATGCTGCCCACAGGAAAACATATCACGCTCCTATCCCTTAGGAGCATATGTAACAGTCTTTCAGGCAGAAATCTTTGCTATACTCATGTGTGCAAGACTTTGCCTAGAAGAAAACCTTAATGGCAAGCTCCTGATAGTCTGCAGCGATAGTCAGGCAGCATTAAAGGCCCTACTAAGAAGGAACTTCTCATCAAAGCTGGTCTGGGAGTGCTACATGGCTCTGAGAGATGTTTCAGAAAAATACAAAGTTACCCTCTTATGGGTACCTGGACATTCGGGAATCGAAGGCAATGAACTGGCTGATGAAGCAGCCAGGAGAGGTTCAATCCAATCTTTTCTTGGACCAGAACCAGTCATTGGTATATCTAACTGTCATTTCAGTTATACAGTGACCAATATCTTTCGCCAGCAGCAATATAACGACTGGTTAAAGGCTGTAGGACAAAGACAAGCTAAGGAACTTATTAGCAGTAATCCTAATGAGAGCAGGGCTAATGAGCTATTTAAACTTGGTAAGCAGGGTATCAGAAGAATTACTGGTCTTTTAACTGGCCATAATACCCTGAGAAGACACCTACATATACTTGGAGTTGTCTCTGATCCAACATGTAGAGTCTGCAAATATGAGGAAGAAACCTCCATGCACATTCTTTGCAAATGTGAGGCACTTGCTGCCCTCAGATTAGAACATCTCGGAGACCATGTGCTAGGAACAGAGGATGTTCATAAAATCCCAATTTCTGCGCTAACTAGTTTTATTAATGCTACTGGTCTTCTTTCCTAGCGGAAGATCCAAGTTTAACTCTGAATGATTTAACTAAATGTTCTCTTTCAGATCTAATAAGGTGGGGATAGAAAGCACGGGTCGGCTTTGCTAGCCCACTAGCCTCACTTGAGCGGCAGTACTCTCTGCATTTGCTTATGAGGTTTGGTTGGCACTGCAAGACCCTGCAATCTACCCCACCAATATTTCCCTTCTAGGTACCAGGTAGGTATCCTTTTAGGTATTTCTTTTTGACTGCAATACGCTACACAATATTACTGAGGCACAACTGAATTAGGGTGTGCAGGGTTGTGCACCTGTGGAGGCTGGTTGAATGGGTCGACTTTGCTTGCTTTTAGTCCCACTTATGGGCAGCAGCTTGCTGCACCTTGCCCGTGGGATGGGGAGCTGTAATTTCCGACCCTGAAGACTACCTCTTACTGGCTGCTCCTCTGCAACACACTACACTACATCATATCGCTGAGGCATTTTTGACTTAGGGATAATAAGCAGGGTTGTGCACATGTGAAGGCTTGTTGAATGGGTTGACTTTGCTTGCTTTAAGTCCCACATATGGGCGGCGGGTGTGTCTCGATTGACCGAAATCCATCTTACCGAAGCGCCTCTTTCCCGAACGCCACAAGCCCGAACGGGACACTTGCCCGACAGGACTTCTTACCGAATGGGACACTTGCCCGACAGGACTTTTTACCGAACGGGACACTTGACCGACAGGACTTTTTACCGAACGGGACACTTGACCGAACGGGACACTTGACCGAACGGGACTTTTGACCGAACGGGACACTTGACCGAACGGGACACTTAACCGAATGGGACACTTGACCGAACGGGACACTTGACCGAACGGGACTTTTGACCGAACGGGACACTTGACCGAACGGGACACTTGACCGAACGGGACACTTGACCGAATGGGACACTTGACCGAACGGGACACTTGACCGAACGGGACTTTTGACCGAACGGGACACTTGACCGAACGGGACTTTTGACCGAACGGGACACTTGACCGAACGGGACTTTTGACCGAATGGTGCGTTTGGCCAACAACTCACTATGGTCACTCATTTTAAATATGGGCTTTCGATTTAGGTGTCCTGTTGCTTGACCACTGGTCAAGATTGCCTCTATGGCTAAAATCATTATAAAATTAATTTTGGAGATGTTGATTGATATTTTGTAATCTTAACAGTTTTGACATGTGTCTTTGGTTCCGGTGAACGGATACTTTTGGGACACACTGTACATAAATTAATTTATACTCAGTTACCATTCTGTAAAAATTTTAATTAAACTACCTTATTTATTACTATTATATGTACTATTTTGCTTTTTAAATTATTAGTCGGAAAACTATTTCGCTTTGGTAAAATTATTAGTATTACAGGAGAAACTTGTTAAAATATATTTATTCATTATTATTAATTACTGGTTATTACAATTAATACCTGGTGTTTTTATTCATTACTGATTATTATAATGAATTACTGGTGCTATTATTCATTACTGTTTATCATAATTAATTACTGGTATTATTATTAATTTACTGGTTGAAGAGTTCACTTTTGTTACTCATACTGTGTGTATCAAATTATTTTTTATTTTAAATATTAAAATCTCTCTATATTAAAAAAAAATAACAGTGACCGTCACCGCCGTCACCGCCGCCGCCGCCGTCACCGCTGATTTTGAAAATTTTATTTTTTAACACTTTGAACTATCACTACGCAAAAACTATTTGAAGGAATATTATGAAATTTTGACCATTGGTAGACAAATGTATGAGGGTCATTTCAGTTTCCAGACCTAATTAATTAGATAATTAGTTCTGGAGTTATTTAATGTCAAAGTCGAAAATTATTTTTTTCGGCTGCGAGTTCGCCCCCAGAAAAATCTATTTACAACAGAAACATGATTTTTTGCAGACACATACTCTTAGGTATGAAGTTTTGCACCTCGTCGCCCTTTTTTCGAATTTCAAATTAGTTTTGGAGTAATTAAATTCTAAAGTTTCGAAATTTTTTACTCTTTTTTGGTTTTTTCGTTATAATAGAAAAACTAATCACAGTAGAAATATGATATTTTAAACACGCATACAACTATTTTTTATAGAAAGATTGACGTTTCGTTTTTCAAAAAATTTGAATTAGTTTTAAAATTATTAAGATACCAAGTTTCAATTTTTTTCTTCTCTTTCTGGTCGTTCACTAGAGAAACAGGCGATTATTTTTAAGAGTCTGATTTCTTATTCCCGATGATTCACTAGATACACACGTGCATTTTATAAATTTAAAAGTTTTTTTAATGGGATGTGTTTTTTCTCTAAGATGGTTGATGATATTTAGTAGACTTGCTGGATATTTTTGAAAACATTTCGGTTAAATTATTGGTAAACTAAAAAGGAATATTTTAGTAACAGTTTTATTTTGATATTTTTGTAGTAATGGACCGCATTAAGTAATTTATAAGTTAGAGAGATAAAAGGTTTCGATTTTAAATGATCATTAACTAAACAGACAAGTTTCAGGTTTTACTTGATAGTTGAGATGAAACAAGCGAGATCTGCTCGCTAAGATCGCGAAGCGATCTTCATAGAACTGCGAAGCAGTTCCGGGGGTTGGTGAGAGATAGCGAGCAGGGGGCAGAGCCCCCTAGTTAATAAAAAAATTATCACTGGTATTTTATTATTATTTCCTGAACTAGATATTCAAGTAACAAGTTGCCCTAAGACAAATTAAGCTAAAGTCAACCTCCCCTTTGCAAATAAACTTTAAGTAGTCGCTTTTCTAATACTAAAATGAAAATAAAGGAGTGAACCTGATTCCTAGTTTATTAAGAATTACAATTAAATATTTTTTAATTGCAAACATTACGAAAGTTTAATTTTTATTAAATATATAGGGTAATTCAACAAAAAATATGCTCCAGTGTAATTATATTTTATTAAAAGTTATGCTTAGTTTCACGTGTTAAATAAAAAAAAATAAAATATGATATCTGTATTATTAGAGTGAATTGAACCACAAAAACTATTTCTGTTTAAAAATCTAATGGAAAATTGCAGCTTCTCTTAAAATTCTAAATATACTTTTAATTCAATCAAACATATCTCTTGATTCAAAAAATTTTTGTGCTTTTACACAATTTTTTTTCCAGTTAATTATGAGATAGTTTATTACAGAAAGCACCTAACTGGGTGACGTTACGCGTGCCTCTTGTAAATGGGGAAAGCACCGTATTATCGAAACACTATAAGGATGTGAAAAAAAAAACCTTAGAGCTTTGCCTTTTTAAACAGGAATGATAATAAACAATGCACGCATGACGTCACACGTTGCTTCAACTTACACAGAAAAGAAGCTACTTTAAATTGAAAATAAATTATATTTTAGGGCTTTGGTAATCTTAAGGTTTTTCTGGAGGTTTCAGCTATTCTAAATACACAAGAATTAACAAAAAATTAGACTGCAATTATTCATTGCTTATATTTGTAATAGTATTCTATAACGGGCAACAATTTTTAAGTTTTGAAAATAGTTTAATACTTGTGCAAGTTTGTTGACCTTTCAACAAACTTGCACAAGTATTAAACTATTTTCAAAACATAAAAAAATTAATCAGTTTTTTCCCGGTGCATGAATGATACTAGAATGTCCTATTTTTACAGTAAGATAAAGTTCTTTGCATAAAAATTAAACGCATATTTCCGATTCAAGCATGGAAGACATCAGTATTTCATTAACCTAATACATTTTTTAAAACGTAATTTATTATCTATTTTTCGGTAAAATCAGAAACTACCATCTTGACCAGTGGACAACCGGAAAATGTTATAGGTCTCAAGGTGTTTGGTTTGAGCCCCCACATGACCTACTTCAGTGCCAAAGCAAAGAAGTTACAGAAAGTGGACCGGACTGACCAATGGTCAGCTGGAACCAAAAACACATGTCAAAACTGTAAAGATTACAAAATATCAATCAACATCTCCAAAATTAATTTTATAATGATTTTAGCCATAGAGGCAATCTTGACCAGTGGTCAAGCAACAGGACACCTAAATCGAAAGCCCATATTTAAAATGAGTGACCATAGTGAGTTGTTGGCCAAACGCACCATTCGGTCAAAAGTCCCGTTCGGTCAAGTGTCCCATTCGGTCAAGTGTCCCGTTCGGTCAAGTGTCCCATTCGGTCAAAAGTCCCGTTCGGTCAAAAGTCCCGTTCGGTCAAAAGTCCCGTTCGGTCAAAAGTCCCGTTCGGTCAAGTGTCCCGTTCGGTCAAGTGTCCCATTCGGTCAAGTGTCCCGTTCGGTCAAGTGTCCCGTTCGGTCAAAAGTCCCGTTCGGTCAAGTGTCCCGTTCGGTCAAGTGTCCCGTTCGGTCAAGTGTCCCGTTCGGTCAAGTGTCCCATTCAGTAAAAAGTCCATTCGGTAAAGTGTCCCATTCGGTAAAAAGTCCTGTCGGTCAAGTGTCCCGTTCGGTCAAAAGTCCCGTTCGGGCTAAAGGTCTTTCGGTCTTGTGGCGTTCGGGAAAGAGGCACTTCGGTAAGATGGATTTCGGGCAGACGGGCGCGACCCATGGGCGGCAGCTTGCTGCATCCTGCCCGTGGGGTGAGAAGCTGTGATTTCCGACCCTGAAAACTGCCTTTGCAGGCTGCTCCTCTGCAAACTGAATTTATATTCTGTGTCTGGTTCTTTGGGGGACCTTTCAGGAGTCTGCGGACAGGGACTGTTTTCAGTCAGGAGGTTGGCACAATGGACCTTTGGTCGAGGTGCCTGGCTTTTAATTATTTGCCCCTCCTTGTATATTATTATTATTATTATTTCATTACTTTAGAATATTTGAATCAAATCAATAAATATAAATTTGTTTTTAAGGATATATTTTTAACTATTAAAATCTAAAACCATTTACCATATTTATTCCTGAAATGACTATTCTCTTTTGTAGAACCAAAATGTTTGTTTTTCTTAGTCTAGGCATCTCAATTTAATAGTGAAAGATGGTTTTCCAAATATGTTTGGAATCTACTATAAATTTATTACTTGAAATTGTGCCTAATTTTGTAGAAAACAAGATCCTATTGCTCCAATACCATTTCAATTTAAAACAAATTCAGAAAAACCTAAATACAGGCCTGAGTAAAAGCACATTATTGGGTATTATTAAGAGTTAATTACTTTAACAGCTTAATATTACTTTAAATGAATGACTAGGCAAAACTTCCTGAATATTTCTTATTTTTAGAACTTTATTCCATAAGTCTAAAACAAAATCCAACGTGTCTTAGTATTTACTATTATTTGTACAGTAAACCCACACTGTATGTCTGCAAATTGTACAAAATGTGATAAGTGCATCATTCCAGAGCACCCTTAAATATTTGTTTTATGTCTTAAATACTACCTAAAATTTAAAATACCTCAATAATTTCAAATCTGTATCTAATACATTTAATCGGACCTGGAAAAAGGTCCCGAACCTGGTTCAGGGGAAGCCCCTGCCAGCTCCATAGGAGAAATACATGAGGTTTAGGCAAATTTTATTAGGTTTGGGGAAGGTTACAACTTTTTCCAGATCTGCATTTAATCTTTTAAAATCTCAAAGTGTTAATCTCATGGCATAGCCAATTCAAAGGGAGGTATTGTTAATTAGAAGTAATATGGAATAATTCCTCTTTTCCTATGGATGTAAAAATCTTTTAAGAGGGATGTATCCCCAAATTTTTTTCTGGCTATGCCATTGTTGATCACGTTAACAATCATTATTCTAGGGGTTCTCAAACTTTTGAACGTCACGACCCACCTCCATATTCGGTCAATTTTCTCATCCCCCAGCAAGACTTGAGCTTCTTGCAGGGTTTGGTCACTAATTATTTTGTTACAATAAAATTATATGAATATGTTAGTGGTTAAATTACATTTAAAAAAATTAAAAGGAAGTATTTGAACTTGAGCGTATGCAATTATTTAATTGTGGAAACAACAATGATAGTTTCACAACAAAAAGGGGGTCTAGGGGTCCTGCCCCAGAGGTATTTTCAAAATTTCACTGTCTACTGTTTTACTGTATCGTTTTTAGCATTTTGGGATAATTTGCGCAGGCACAACATCATCTCATTTCTAAGGAAGTTCTTAAAATGTGTACTGCTTCCCCCCAGTAGGGAGCGCAAGTTTAAAAAACACTGATTAAAAATGTTATTTAAATAACTGATCAATTTTGCATTATCAGCACATTAAAGTGCGACACACATATATTTTACTTTAATTGGTCCTTAACGTTCAACTCAGAGTAGGATAATTTTCTTTCTTTTTATTTTTTTTATTAGTACTTCTCATAAATTTCCAAAATAAGCAACATGTTCGTAAAAATCCTATAAAAGAGATTCTACACATTCAAAATCTTGTCGCGACTCACCAAACACTGACTGGCGACCCACAGTTTGCAAACCTCTGCGTTATACTATTATTTCCTTTTTGATTTGTTTTATTTCGTTCATTGAACCATTAAAAATCACTCAGTTGTTTTGGGCACCAAATAATAGAAATATCACTTATTTTTATCATTTTAATTAATAAAAAGGAAATTTAACTTGGTTTGTAATTTTTACATATTTTCTGTTACTTGGAACTCAAGATAGCTTGGCAGTAATTAACAGGACAGATAACTGAACTGAACCAAAATATTAATAGTGATTTCTCAAGAATTTTTAATGTTATTACAAGTTTTCAAAGAAATTTTAACCTACTTTTTTCATAAGACAAAATTTTAGCACTTTCGTGTTAAGCTGCTAACCAATTTGGCATCTTTGAAACTGTTGCCAAAAAACAAATTTAATGTCTTGCTTGTAATGCTTTCTAATTTTAACATTGTTGAATTTGGTGAAAGCCTAATCTGTAAGCACCAAAATTCATTAAAAGCTAACTCTTTTCTCATTACACCATCCTTTAAATTTTCTAAGATTAAAGCTAGTAATAAGTAAAAATTATAAATTTCATGGCATTCTCTGCATATGAAGAAAGTAACTTCCAGATAACTCAAGAAAGTAACTTCTACATTCTGAATAAAAGCTAAAAAAGGGGTTAAAGAGTAAATAGGCATAGCTTCCATAGGAGTCTACCAGCCACCGTGTTTACCCATAACTCAAATGATGTCTGACAACCATAGATTTAACTCTTAATATCGTCATTATTAAATCCTAAAATAATAATCTACTAAATATTATCTTAGGATCCAATAACAATATTAATAGTTAGATCTATATAGTTGTCATCATTTGAGCTGTGGGTAAACTCTTATCGAAGCTTTTCCGGAGTAAATAAAAATACTATGAAGAATTATATAAACAGAAGAAAAGTATTCACAAAATCAATTGCTAATCAATATTAACATTTATTTAACAAATAGTTAGAACCAAAAATATTACACCTGAATAGAATTACAAGTTTAAACATAATATGAAATTGGGATACCTTTCTAGATGAAAGCAAGACAAAGTTCAAATTTAAAGTTATTTTACAGAATTACTTGATTTTAATCTAACTGTTATAATAAACAAGGTAGACAGCTTGAAAATAAAAGTTCCAGAAATTTTTTTTAAATCAGTTCATAATACAGTAAAAGTTCTTATTGGCCTTCAAAGGGCGAGATACAACTGGCTGGTTTTTATAATGAGCTTCTAATATTCACTCAATTTTTTGTTTAAAAATAGGCATTTTTACGACAATTTGTAATATTATTTCGTTGAAGGTACAACTTATTTAGCCAAAAAAATTTAATCTACTTCGCAAATTTTTTCTTTTTCTTGACAGGCATCCCATTATGATCACCCCTAGCAGCTTTCTTAAAGTTCTTTTTCTTCTTTTTGGGGGTGCTTGGCTCGTCTTCACTCATAATTGCGTCTTCGTCAAACTTTCTCTTCTCTAGCGAACCATTAGAATCTGCAGCTTTGATGATTCTCACCAGTTCCGTCTTCATGTTTAACAGGGGGGGTCCTTGATTGCGAACGGAATCCTCCCATCTCTTCACCTGATCCAAGTCGGACAGGGCAAACGCCACCATTTTCCTCTTTTCGTTGATGAACAGGCAATTTTCCTCAACTTTCGTCAGAACTGCCTTCAGCTGTTGGTTATATTTTGAAACTTTGCACTCCTTAATGAAACTCTTAATCTGTATGAAAGCTGGCAAGGTAAGTTCAGGAAAAGCGCAAGAACTGCAGTTGATCTTGAGGTATTCCACAAGCAAGTTGCAGACTTCCGAAATGCAAGCATCTTTGAACCCAGCTTCTTGCAACTGGGACTTGGTCACTTTCAAAGCAACAGAGAAGTCCACAGGCTTGACACTAAAGTTCGACTTCTTGTTATAATCAATTATCTTCAGGATTTCCAGGATCAGGGGGAGAACAGGTATGAAAGTGTATGTTTGCTCAGATATGTGAATGAGTTCCTTAATGAGATGAACTCGTAGAGGGACAAATTTGGCAGTAGGAATCAAGTTGATAGTTCCTCGTATAACCTGGATCAAAGGGTACATGAGAGATTTTAATGCCTCATGATCCTGTAGCCTGCACAGCAATTGGCTCCACAAAGAAATGCTATGAACATACTGCCAATTGTAAACAATCCGATATGCTTCCTTCTTGTGCGTAGTTAGGGCATTACGCAAATGAATACTCATTTGACGAATGTAAACAAAGCTGTGTTGGTAAGCTAACTCGGGATTCATGGAATACACTTCGGCAAGTGATCGTTTCATGAAGTTAATCACAGGCCAAGTTGAAGGGGAAGTAAACTTGCAGTTCCTGATGAATGCAGTGTTCATTTTTTTCAAAGTTGCAGCCGAATCTTCCTTTGAAAATGATCTTGAAATGCGGACAATGACCATTAAGGCCAACACCCTAACGGTTTCTTCATCACTCGACCAAAGAGAAATTATTTTTTTCACAAGGTGTTTAGAAAGAAGTACAAACACTTTATAAAAGGGAATGAGTGCCATGGTGTGCTTTAGAAGCAACACTCGAACTGATGAACTATTCATCACCGAAAACATCTTAATCATATCGATCAAATATTTCTTGACACAGGTTTCCATTTTCTTCCAAAATCTCGATTTAGTTGGTTCCATTTTCTTACCTTCCCCAGTTGATAATTTCATTACCTTCTGTAAGGCTGGCACTAGGTCGACTAGGCACAACTTGACGATATCGTTGAACAGGTCGTTGTTAGCCATACTAATCTTGTTACTTGTTCCTTCAGCTTGTAGCAGTGCACATCGAAAAGCTCTCATCATTTCTTTACACATTTCTATGGTTGGAGAGGTGCGAATATTATCCTTGATGAAATTGAATTTATCAGGAGAAATCAGTCCGCTTGACTTCTTCTCCTGCTCTTCATCTTCATCGTCGTCGCCATCTTCTAATTCTTCTTCATCACTTGCTTCAAATTCCAGTAACTCTTTGTCATTTTGCTTTAAAAACTCATAAAAATCAGGATCTTTTTTCTTTAGAGATTGTATGGTCGCTGCGTGAGTAGCGGCATCGTCACTTTCAGAATCAGACATGGTGGAACGGTGAGATCGAATTGAAAAATTCAACAATTCAAGCGAAAGAATAAATTAATTTAAAAGGTGAAAGCTCAAACAGTTATAGTCACGTTTTTACCTTTAATTCCATGTGTTGTGTGCAACCAAAACAAAACAATGAAATTTTACGATTTCTTCACATCAGTTCTTTGTTTGAGCTATTTAGACACAGATGAAGAGAGGTACTACTCAGCTTTCTGAATTAGTTTTGCAGCGACACCTATGCTAAAACAAATACTAAAGGTCTTTTTCAAAGTTGATGAAAATTATAGAAATAAGAGAAAGTACTTTACTGATAAAACCTTTTTGCCAAAATGGATTATTTGACCATCTATAAACGGGTTCAACTAACCAGAATTTATTTTTTTTCAATTTTTCACTCCTCTTTCAACGTGGTCATAGGCGCGAATGGAAATCGAAAAGTTGGATGGATGTGGGGCTTTTTTGGCGCTTTGATCACACCTACGTCACGGAAGGCGGGAAGAAAAAGCCTGATTTGGCAAGAAAAAATTTTTCCTTCTCCTTCGAAAATAGCAGATTGAGTGACAGCCAATCACAGGTTCGGACACCAAAATGTAATGCTGATCCATCTGTCAATCATTTATAGTTCCTCGTGGCGCCCTCATATCCATCCAACTTTTGAAAATGTCGTTTTGGACCCTCTGTTAGGATTTTTCTCTGTGGAGTATACCACTGAGCGAATGAAGTACTGGCAACACCGTTTGGCCAGTTCTGCGCATTATAGCTCAGGCATTACGCCACAGAGTATAGAGCTTACAGAGACTCCGAACGGCAGTTTTCCTCTTTAGGTACTTAATTTAATTCCTGCTCCCAGATTATAATTAATTTCACTAGCAGCCAATCAGAGAAGGCGACATGCGAAAGTGATTCCTGATTGGATATGGAACTTCTATCAAGCGGCATTTAAATTTCATCTGTGTTGTTTTTTTTCACTCCAGTTGGACGAATGACAGAATTAGCAGGAATGATGTGGTATTAAAGGAGGCGGATCGTTTGGCTCGACGTTTGTCTATGGAAAAAGCCCTGTTAAAAAAGTTGCCATTAGTGTCTATGGAGATGAATACTCTGTTAAGCTCTATACTCTGTGCATCACGCTCCCATGATGCACTGCTCGAGGAGAAATGGACTTCGCTACGCGTCGTTATTTACCCGAGTTCCCAACTCCTCCAGAACCAATGAGATTGCTGTAATTTACAAGAGATCTGGAATTGTGACTTCTCATTCGATCTTAAAAACTAGGAATTTGGGTATTTAGGCATTGTGGACCACAGAGTACTAGAACAGAGAGTCCGTCGCCATAGGCGCTAATGGAAATCGAAAAGTTGGATGGATGTGGGGCTATTTTGGCGCTGCGATCGCATCTACGTCACGAGAGGCGGGAAGAAAAAGCCTGATTGGTTGAGAAAAACTTTTTCCTTCTCCTTCGAAAATAGAAGATTGAGTGATAGCCAATCACAGGTTTGGTGACCAAAATGTTCTGCCCATCTCTCCGTCAATCATTTATAGTTCCTCGTGGCGCCCTCATAACCATCCAACTTTTGAATATATCGTTTTGGACCCTCTGTTAGGATTTTTCTCTGTGTTGTGGACTTCGCCAGGAGATGCGGCAAGTTCACAGGACGTACTAGGCGATTACCAACTCCAATCGTGATTGGTCAATTTCAGGGCGTAACTTATCACAATTATCCCAACGTCATACCATTCAGCCAATCATAGACCAAGCTGAGAAATCGCCTAGTACGTCCTGTGAACTCGCGGAGATGCGTAGAAGGAACGTCATTCGCTCCATGGCAAAGTGACGTATATCTCGTCACCTCTCTCCTCCCACTCGGATGTGGAATAGAGGACATTAGTCATGACGTCACTTGCTTGTTTGGATACGTTGATTCCATCCGTGATTGGAACGTTCGCGCAAGGCATTCTGGGATTGGGATGCCCTCAAAGGAAAGGCGCCCAAGACCGCCGCGCCGGCTTCAAAGGGGACATCCATAAATTACGTGAGGTCAAAAAGGGGGGGGAGGGGTTTGGAAAAATCTCACCAAATCTCACCAAGGGGGGAGGGGAGTCAATTAAAATCTCACGTCAACTTTTTAAGTTAGAAATTATACGATTTTCTTTTTTTAAGTATGAGAAAGGATAAGATACTGCAAATTATTTTTAAAAAGTTGTAGGTAAATCTCAAGTAGGGGGGAGGGGGGGCCAGAAAAATCTCACTAAATCTCACCAAGGGGGAGGGGGGGGCCAGATTTTAGAAAAAACGCCTCATGTAATTTATGGATGCCCCCAAATGTGAAATCAAGAAAGGGGAAAAAATGAAAAAAATTCCCTTTGCTCCTCCATTGCCCTTTTATTCAAAATATCGCCTTTCCCGTGCAAGACTCACACAATTGCAAAAGTTGAAATATTTACTCTACGGGAGCTTGGCGCGGAAGGACTTCTAGATAGGTTGCCAAGTCGATAAAGTCGAAGCTAGAGTTTAATCTTTGATGATTATTTCAATTGGCGCTAAGATAAATCGCTAAACAAGGCTTTTTATGTTTTAACGCGTGAATCATGGCTCATTCTTAACTCAAGTTAAGCACCTTCAGCCACAGTCAGTACTTTGGAGGGTGACCACCAGTATTGGCACGTTCTTTTCCCCTTTCTCGATCTCATATTTGCCTACGTTTCTGGAAAGGACCTATACTTGTCATTAATGTTCGGCACTAGTTAACTAAAAGTAGTTGAAAAGTAGTTAACTACTAGTTGCAACTACTAGTTAACTAGTAGTTCAACTACTTTTGGTTTAGAGTAGTTGAACTAGTAGTTTAACTACTTTTTTCACCAACTACTAGTTCCAACTACTTTCAAAAAGTTCAACTACTTCAAAAAATATTGAAAGATCAAAATTTTAAAAAATATGTTTCATCTACTAACAATGCCATTTTTCGTGATACATTTTCATATTTGGCAACCTTGAAATATATCTCATCCCAGCAATTGATATATAAATGCAACCCTCTTTTGAAATCCTCTCTAGAAATTAGGGAGTTCAGGGTTTTCTCTCTTGGAAATTCCAGCATTTTGAAAGCGATTTTAGGCTAGGTTTATGAGGATTCTAGATGTTTTTCCTGCATTAAAAATTAGTAAGGCAATACTTAAAGTTAACGGCCCAATTTTGTGCTTAAAATATTGTTGTTCAGGCTAAGGGGGCTTAGAACCCTTATATAAGACTCTGTAATCTCTTTATATACTTACTTATTACTCCTCTTATCTCCCCTTATATACGACACTGTACTGACTAATTTAAATACTAGGGTGGTCCTTATTTGTATGGTAAAATTTTTTTTGGGGAATTCCGTTGGTGACGCCCCCTATTTTTGTGTCACTATAGAAAATAATAATGTATGCAAAATTTAAGCTCATTCGGATAATAATAACACGTGCCGCAAAAGCCTTAAAGTTTCAAAAGAATACTGATTTTTTCACTAAACATCAAAAAAACCAAAGATTAAACACTCCCATTTTCTTGATTTTTTTATGAGAATCTAACATAGTTAAAGTTATAATGTTCCAGATTTCATTCTTCTATCACCCCTCTTTCGGTAGTAAAAATTTTTTAAAGTAAAAATAACACTTATAAAGTTGTTTTTCTTGCATTTTAAAACAGCTAATAACTCTAGAACTATACAACTTAAAAACCTGAAATTAGTGCCATTTTGTTTGTAAGTTTATTATCGTTGTTTTGATGTGCAACATAACTGCCTTTCTTAAAAATTTATTTTTGAAAATTTAAAAAAATGGGAGGAAAATTAAATAAAAAAATTTTGAAAAAAAATTTTATTAAGTAAATTTAAAGTTTTTCAAGTCCCAAAATAAACATTTATGCCAAATTTCAAGTTAAAAATAAAATTTTATCATGTAGAAAAAAAATTTCGAAATTTTGGCAAGTCCCTAAACATTCCATGTAATTTAACAAAAAAAAGTGATTCACTCATGGGGAATTCAAAAACTCCCTTGAGGGTGTTCATACAATTTGTACCATGCAAAAAAATTCACTTAAATTTCAGAAAATACAACTATTAGCCGATTCGGTACAAAATCTGACAGAGCTAGTTTCCAACTTAATTCACTGTGCCTTATTTCACCTAAATTTTCCTTAGAATTAAGTTTTTCCGTAATTTATGATTTTATTTTATTCTTTTATCTTCAAACACTTTCAATAATTTCCTTTGATTTGACATGTTGGAAGTGAAATAAATACTTAAAAACTTAATTCTAAGGAAAATTCAGGTGAAATTAGGCACAGTGAATTAAGTTGGAAACTAGCTCTGTAAGATTTTGTACCGAATCGGCTAATAGTTGTATTTTCTGAAATTTAAGTGAATTTTTTTGCATGGTACAAATTGTATGAACACCCTCAAGGGAGTTTTTGAATTCCCCATGTGTGAATCAATTTTTTTTTGTTAAATTACTTGGAATGTTTAGGGACTTGCCAAAATTTCGAAAATTTTTATTTTTTTCTACATGATAAAATTTTATTTTTAACTTGAAATTTGGCATAAATGTTTATTTTGGGAGTAGAAAAACTTTAAATTTACTTAATATAATTTTTTATTATGATAAATTATAATTTTTTTCATATTTTTTTTTAATTTTCAAAAAAAAATAATTAAGAAAGCAGTTAGTTATGTTGCGCATCAAAACAAAGATAATAAAATAACAAACAAAATGGCACTAATTTCAGGTTATTAAGTTGTATAGTTCTAGAGTTTTAAAATGCAGAAAAAACAACTTTACAAGAGTTATTTTTACTTTAAAAAATTTTTACTACTGAAAGAGGGGTGATAGAAGAATGGAATCTGGAACATTATAACTATAACTATATTAGATTCTCTCAAAAAATCAAGAAGAAGATGGGAGTGTTTAATCTTTGGGGGTTTTTTTTTATGTTTTGTGAAAAAATCAGTATTGTTTTGAAACTTTAAGGCTTTTGTGGCACGGGTTAAAACTTTTTGATGGAGCTAAACTTTTGCAAAAATCATTTATTTGTATGATGGAACAATTTTGGGGGGCGTCGCATAAAGATTTCCAAATTTTAAAAATAAATACCACCCTAATAAATACCACTTAGAACACTTTATGACACCAAAAATTGGCGAATCTTTAGCCATGATATTTTTGCTATAGGTAAGAAAAAGTAATCGAAAATTTGGAGAAAAATATCTTTTGAAATTAAATAGACTAGTTAACTAGTAGTTAACTACTTTGGGAAATAATCAACTACTAGTTACAACTACTTCCAAGAAAAAGTAGTTAACTAGTAGTTACAACTACTTTTGCCCAGACTAGTTAGTAGTTGGTAGTTAACTACTTTTTGACCAGTAGTTGCCGAACACTACTTGTCATTGAAATTATTCTGCCCGTAATAATGAATGTGTATAATAAAATGCACAATTTAATTTTTAAAATACTTGGATTTTATCACAAATATTTAACTTTTCTTGAGATTCTTAAACAGAATAGGAAAAGTGTTATATTTCTTTTTTTTTTCCAATTATTAAACCTCATTTAAAGCTAAAACTATTTCCAACTTAAAAATAATCTATAAATTTTAAATAAGTTGGTTGACTTTCTGTATTTTATAAAATATGTAACTTTATTACTATTTTTAAGAAATTAGAAACATTTCTCTTAGTACGTGAGATCTTTAAACATCTGATCAAGACTTGATCAAAACTGATCAAGACTTGATTACTTGAAGTAAATAGCTATTGACGGTGCAACAACGTAATGTTACATTTGAAGAGTGTACGCTATAACCAGTCAACAGTGATTATTTAAATCGGGTCCAAAATAAGTCGCTGAAAATGGCTCTGCAGGATTTTAAATCATGACTACTTCTGGCTATGCTTCTGGCTAAATTAAAAGTAATTATTTTCGATCCAGTTAGTAGTTGATAACGAGTAAATCTTATTTTGATGGATTGTGTGACCCATGCCTCCTAACATTCTCAGCATTACCACCATCGGTTTGTTCTTTCTTCCTCTGCTCATACCTAACTTTTGCCTACTTTTCAGGAGAGTATCGATACCTATTATATGCCCCGTGTAAAGTAAAATACACGTAATTTTGTAATCAGCTTTTTTAATGAATTAAAAATTTTCTCTGATCGCCAGAGTTTAATTTCAAAGACTGGTTATTGTTTCAGTGCAACCAAAAGGTATTTCATGATCATGTAGCATAATTCTCACGAGGAATGCACAGATAGTCGATTAAAAAAGGTTTTTCATGATAATTTGCTCAGGAAATAAAGTCTACCTATAAAATCGGCTATAAAAGAAACGTAATTTAATTAAAAATGTAAATATATTTCTATGATCATTTATTATTTAGGGCACAATATTCTGATAACAGGTAGATCCTTTCCTGAAAAATAAAAGCAAATGTGCGCAAGGAAAGAGAGAAACGCAGCTATGCTTGATTTGGTCAGTGGTCACCCACCCAAATACTGACTGCACCCGAAGGTGCTTAAATTCAGTGAAGAAATTTCGATGTTCGATATGCCAGCTAAACCACGATTTTAGATTCAAGCACATAAAACCGTTTTTGGCGATTTTTTTAGCGCCAATGGAAATAATCCCCAAAGATCACACTTTTGACTCTATTTTTTCGACTTGGCGACCAATAAAGAAGTCCTTCCACGCCAAGCTCCCGTAAAGTAGACATTTCAACTTTTGCAATTGTGTGAGTCTTGCACGGGAGAGGCGATATGGTACTGATATTACTATCTATTGGTATTTTTTAAATCGGATTTTTAAAATAAATTTAACTAAGAGAAATGTGAGTGGTTCTAATGTGTCCCATTTCTTTGTTCAAATGTGCTCCTCCCCTTCTTGATAAACTCATCTACTAAAAGATTTTCAAAATATCCGGGATTGGTATAAATTTATATATAAGTATCTGAATTTTAGTTTTTCTTCACCCCAATATCTCATAAAAATATGAGATCAAATAGTCAAAATGTACTTTTTATTCAAATGTGGCCCTTTCTCCCTGATATAAATATTTTTTTATAATAAGAATGAAATCAAACTAATGTATGTTAATTATATTTAAAGGAGAAAATTAACAAAAAACTAAATTTCAAACTGGAAATAATATCTAACCAAAAACATTATTTTTTAAAAATGATAAATAAGTTCTGTCAAATGAGCCTCATTGGAATGGCAGTAGGGTATGACAGTATAGGTAGGATATTTGCACATGACATTTGAACGCCTTTATGGAAAATGTAATATTTAAAAAAGGGAGATAAAAATGCAAAATGCTATCTTAAATTTTTTTTTAAAGTAGTGCGTATAGTTGACAATTACCGAGTTTTTTTTAATAAGGAAGTTGCATGTGTCAGATTTTCAAAACATTCAAGTGTCCCGTATGGTTTTTTTGTATGGCAAAATGAAATATCTAGTCAATTTTTCAAAAAAATGTACAAGTAATTAAATATTTTAATTTAAAAGTCGAGAAAAAAGCATGTGACTGAAAACGCTTAAGTGAAAACACCGTACAATGACGTCAACAATCATACCATCAACTCCGCTGCTTTCCAACAATGGTCACCGTACGATGACGTCACATCCCAAACTCTTAGCGTTTTCGCGCGCTTTGAAAAAGGAGATTTTTGTTAATTTTTTTGCTGTAAAAAATTTCTCGATCGGCCTCAAATTTTGGATAGTTGCTTATTTTGCATGAAGAATCGATTAAAAAAATAAAAACAAATGCAACTTCCTCATTACAATTTATGAACAAGCTGGATATCATGAGATTATTTTATGTTAGTCCTTCCTGTTTTGAAACCTAATATTTAAAGGGGCACTTTTATCAAGGCAGGTACCAGGTTCATTCCTGCCATTAATATTACTTAATTTTGAAAATATTTTTAGTTCTCCTTGTTGGTTTATATTTATATTTCTACCCCCAATCTTCCATGATATTTTCATAAATTTGGGAGTTATAATTACATTAAATGTGGTAGCAATTTCATGTTTATAACTTGAATAGTTTTTGAAAAATCTTGCGCAGAGTAAAATTTTTTAATTTTTGATTACTCCTATAAAAACAATCAAATTTTTTTGAAATTTTGGGTACTTATGCATTGATAAATTGTTATATAGTTATTATGCGGTTAAAATTTAAAGTTTCTACGGAAATTAGTTTTTGTGTAATACTAGTTCGACCCTTTGCCACTGAGCTATAAAACAAACTGGAGTGTCAACCTCCGATACTCTAACAAGCGATTGATCATGCCAGCGCGGAAGGTTACAATGCCCCGATTGCTCTCAGCAATCGGGGCAAGCTTGAAGCAAAGTTGGAAGAGCATTTCCCCCTTTAATCCGCCCATGCCTGTTTTTCAAAATATTATGAGCAAAATTTAGAATGGTCGTTTCAATCTGTGCAGACAACTGTGCTACCAGATGGAGAAATTTAAAAGGAGATGGAAATCCTTTCCGCGGTGTGATGCGGTTTCAGCACGCTAACTAGTCACTCCACGTTTATAGCTCAGTGCCCTTTGCATAGAGGCTAAGCACGCACTAGAGACTTCTGTCGCCGGCGACTGTAACACTATAGGTCACTCGAGAGCTATGTGTTTCAATGGTGAGATTCTGGGCAATGGGCCAAGTGTCTCGTCACGTCGCCTGTGCGCGCGTCTAGCTTCTTGCAATAGCCAGGGAGACAATTTTGTCTCTGTCTCCGAGACAAAAGTCTCTAGTGCGCGCTTAGCCTTAAGAGTCCTGAGACCCCTTTTAAAGCTATTATTAGTAGTATACTTGTTTTTACTACGGACATTTTGATGGAGGATGGAGGGTGTTACATACATGGGTAAAGGAGGATGTTTTTTTATTCCTTTTCCTTCACCCATCCGCAGTCCGGGCTCTATTGTGTCCGGCATCTAACGAATAACGACATTCTATATTCATCACCTTTCTAACTTTTCTCGGTGAATTCTCGTAATCGATTGCATTTGAATGCTGAACACAAAGGAGGGTGTATGAAAGAATATCGCTCACTCCTTTTTAAAACGTCATACCTCAAAAAACCTTATTTTTCAGGAGAGTGATTTGAAAGTTTAAAATTAGATTAAAATGCATTGAAAATAAATATTAAACAACCTATTAATTTTTTTCCTATACAGCCTAAAGATATGTCGATTTTGCAGAGCTATACTAATTTTTCAAGGCTTTCTAAAAACAGCCATTACTAAAAATCATTGATTTTTGAGATATGACTTTGTTGAAAGGAGTGAGCGATATGCCCTAATGTAATATTTGAACAATCTCTTTTCCTCAATTAAAAAGTTAATTCCTTTCCCCTCAGAAAGTTATGCAAATAACTTTTAATATAATATCGGGAATCTTATCTCTTTTTAAATATTTTTTCACCACCCCACTGAATAACTTGCATTGTTTCTAAGCGCCAACAACATGTCTCAAACAATACGCTCAATCATTTCAATTAACAGAACAATAGCACCTTCCCTCTTAAAAAGCGATTTCATCAACGTTCTTCTCCTAAATTGCCACCTTCTCTTTTCAATATTCACTTCGAAAACCCGATAAGAACGCCACTGTTCCGACCGACCGATCTCAGGAGAGCTAATTGCGCAGAAGATTAACCTCGAAACATTCACTGAACTTGATCTATGGGGAACTGAACACGGAACACTTCGGATTCGATTCTCAGGAGCGCCATTAGAGCATCCGCCTTCTTTGAGACGCTTTTTGCTCTTTTTAAAATGTTGCGTTTTTGTTTGGCTTTATTACCCTAACCTCTTAACGGTACAGCGGTGTTCTGTCATATTAATCTATTGAAGCACCTTGGAGTCGAGTTAGTTGCACTGCATTGGAAAAAATAGGAACATTGTTTTAATGTTTGTTGATACTACTTTTAGAAGTGTAAATGGGTGAATTGAACTATACTGTTTAAAGAAATAGTGGGAATCAGTAGTTATATTATAGGGTCATCTGCCTCTTTTAGGTTACTGAAAAAAATTACCAGAGAAATAATGTTATTTGGGTAAATACCATGTATGGAAATAGATATTTACCCATTTCAAAAATACATACCCGAAAAACAAGTTTTTCGCGATTATTTTATACTTATACTGTTCAAGTAATCACGTTATATGATGAATAGTTATTAAATTTCGTTATGAATTTAAACTTTATCAGTAGAATTGCACTTTTGACATTAAAATTTTATTATAGCTTAACCACCTATTGATGATTCAGTGGGTGTCTGAACAATGTTTAGTTAATTCATCAAGGTAAAGTAATTGTTTAATATACCTGGTAGTTTTTAACTTTTATTCCACAGATTAAATATCCTACAGTGTTAACACAAGAAACACTTTTAGGATATTTCTAAATTATATTTATTTCATTTGTGAAGTAAATTTTTAATATCAAGTTGTTTTTCATATTAGTAAACAATAATAATTAATAGCCTTAAATTTATTAATTCATGATGTCCCTCTTCATCTTTACTGTAATGTTTCTGAGATTTTTTATAACTTGTAAATCGTAGTAAAGAAATACCATAATTTGCTTTAGTACCTAACACGCAAATTTATATTTGACTGCCCACAAAGTATTCACTTGCGTAGCATTTTTTATTTCCAAGAGTGCGCTTATAGTTCCCACATTCTTCTTACATCTTAACCAGCTTCGGCAGTTCAACTAAGGCTAGTTATTATGAACTGGGTAAAAATATACAAAAGTTATCATCACAGATGTATCAGTTAATTTTAAAAAATCATGTTCGAAATTCATGTTTCCTAAAATATTTTGGTTGACTTCTGAAAAAAATAAATAAATAAATAAGATAGTTTTATGGTTTTATATATCCTTCATACGTGCGCTGCTTTTTTAATAGCCTGATTGTGTCCAATGAAATCTTGAATGAGAGATAAAAATTTTCGTTTCATGCAAATTTTCCCTAAAGTAACGGAATAAAAATTTTTTCCA
This sequence comes from Tetragnatha versicolor, assembly GCA_024610705.1. Classification (NCBI taxonomy): domain Eukaryota; kingdom Metazoa; phylum Arthropoda; class Arachnida; order Araneae; family Tetragnathidae; genus Tetragnatha; species Tetragnatha versicolor. Next base: position 1,674,016 of record JANDEH010000038.1, on the reverse strand, counting down.
TCGCACTGGTTTTTTTTCTCTGTAGTGTTTTCTCATTCGTATCGCACTTTCTCGCTAGCCGTATCCAAACAAGTTCAGACGTGAGAAACTGATGTGATAAAAAAAAGTTAATTCTCCAGCTTCAGAGATGTGGAACGAATCAAACCAGACGAAGAAAAGTTTCTATTTTAGTGCTGGTTTTATAACTACTAAGGGGCCATTCATTAATTACGTAAGGGTCCCGAGGGGGAGGGGGGTTGGAAAAATCTCTACGCACCCTTACTTGGGGGTGGGGGGGTCAAACCCATTCTTACGTAAGATTTTCTAAGTTAATGTAAACAAATTCCAATCATTCTAATCAAATTACTATTGAATAACCCCAGAAAAACTTAAAAATGCTGACGATCTCGGTATATCATCGAAGCTTTATTTTAAAAAAAATCCATCTTCCAGTATTCAAAATTCGAAACAAAACAAAAGTAAAAAGAGAGAAATCTTTATAAGTTTTGGTTTCAACTTTTTTCAAAGACTAGAGATAATAATACATCTAATGGTAATATGTAGTTGACAGCAAGAATATTACTTATCTGTTGAAAAATAAAAATCCTTGATTTACGTTAAACTGAGAGTTTTAGTGTAACTGATCCTTTTCTAACATTTTATTTTTTTGAAAACGAAATGGAATCTTACGTAATAGGGGGAGGGGTTTGAAAAATCTTACGTACCCTTACATGGGGGTAGGGGGGGGGTCAAAATTGCCAAAATCATCCTTACGTAATTAATGAATGGCCCCTAACATGTTTAAAAATTTTCCTGAATAAAAGTTTGATGCTAACTAGATAAAATATATCAAGTTCTTTGAAAAATTTTACGATGGAAAAATATGCCTTTCCATTAAAAGTGCTATGAACTTTCAATCCTAGATTATGAAAAATATCTTCTGAAAATTATGTATAGATTGTTATTTTTCTAACTCCGTTTATAATCTTTAAATTTAAAATTGTCATGCTCCTTTGATTCTATTTAAACTTCAAGAACCAATTTTCGAGATTATTTTAATTGCAATAACTCTTTCGAAAATATTATACGAATGTTATAATTTAAAATCAATTTATGTGGGGATTATGGATGAAAGTAACATTTCATAAAACCGAGAAAATGGAATACTACCTATTTGACTTCATAAGATAGTCTAACTAATTGTTGTTTTGGTACCGCTAAATATCACCAAGTTTTTATGAACACCATATATTCAAATATCGACAAATTTTTCTGATTTTTATTGATAAACTGAACAGTTATTGATCTAACTAAACATTTTAATATATGAGTTTGAAATTATTTAGCAATATTTCTACTTTTTGGCGACCAAAAGAGCATGGTGGAATTTAGCGGGACCTTTAACGGAATTGAACCTGTTTTTTTTTCAACCTAAACGATTTAATTGAGTTTTCTAAGTGTAAACAAGCTATTTCAAATGATATTATTCTCAAAATTATTTTCATTGTTTCAGAAATTATCATAGACAATTCCGGAAAGGAATATCTTCTTATCAAAACTGTCAAGTACTGGAATTTTTTTCAACTGATAAAACTGGCTATGATAAACAGAGTAAAAATAACGGTTATACTAACTAAAGGGATGAAGGGATAGGGTGTCTCAAAAAAAGCCTTTTTTCGAAAAACCTCGCTCCCCAGGGCTTTACCCATTCCTTTTGGTCCCAAAAGATAGTGTGGGAAGTTTTAGCCCCCTAAGTCAACTCTAGGGTTTGCCTGTAGAGCCCCAAAGTTTGAAAAAAGTGGAAAAAATGACCAATTTTCAGAATTTTTAATAATTATGTTTAAGATTAATAATGCTAATAAAACTAGTTCAAATGCGTCTATAGGACTTATTTAGATGGAATATATTTATTTATGTGTATTAACTGTACCCTATAGCCCCTATAATTTAAGATTAAAACGTACTACTTAGGGACGTTGCACTTGTCAAAGCTAATAATGCACTACCGGTGTACGAAATAAATTAAATCCGAATTTCTTCAAAGGAACTCCCTCAAATGTCAGTTTTTCAAAAAAATGTACAGGTTTTTAAATATTTTAATTATAAAGTCGAGAAAAAACACGTGACTGAAAACGTTTATTGTTTAGATGACGTCAACAATAATACCATCAACTCCATTGCTTTTCAACAATGCCTATCATAAGATGACGTCACATCCAAACTCTTGGCGTTTTCGCGCGCTTTTAAAAAGGGGATTTTTGTTAATTTTTTTTGCTATCAAAAGATTTCTGGATCGGCCTCAAATTTTGGGTAGTTGCTTATTTTTGCAAGAAGAATCGATTAAAAAAATAAAAAAAAAATCATGCAACTTCCTCATTTTAAAATTTTTCTTTCCACTATATTTTCCTTTTATAACGAAAGATACGAGCTTCAAACTTACTACTTTTTTCATTATTTGATATTTTCTGGTTTTTACTGTCAGCTTTTAAAAAATTGAAACATTAAAAATAAACATTATATTATAGTATCAATACACAGAACCAGAAATAGAACGGACTTTTTCTGAAAAGTGCGAGTTGTTGTGATATTGAGATATGAAGATGCAAATCAGAACGTGAAAGGAATAGAGCGAATGCTTTCATATCGCTTTAATGTCGATAGCGGCATTCATTCGAAACACTGAGGGGAGTTTTTCTATAGGTTTGTAGTGCTTCTTTTAAAGTACCCAGCAATGCAAAAATTCTTCCAATTTCGCAACCGATATATCTAGATATGAAGCCATCCGAAAAACCTATAATCCATGTTTGAGATCATCATGGGAAATCTCTGAAAAATAAACAAAAAAAAACATCTTTAGAAACCCTGAGGCTACGATGTTGGGAAGGTTTTGTATAAGTAATATGAAATCGTGTGTTTCTTATGGCATATTCTATCCCAGAAAAAGAAGCGAAGCGTAGGGAAGCATTTCTTTTCGTGTTTAGAATGTTAACACGAAAAGACATGAAATTCTTCTCATTGTTTATCACATTTTTTATGTAATAAACTAGGTATGGTTATAGAACAAGTATTGCAAAACTGTTAAACAACTTGAAAGTTTAGGTACTATAATTTCCATCATAGCTATTTGTTTATTAAAACTTATAAAAAATTTAACCTTTCGATATTGCATAAATACATAAAAAATATAAGAGAATATAAATTAAAAATTTTTAAAAAGTTAAATTTAATTAAAATGAGTTTGCTTGAAAAATGTTGGCATACCTACCTACTCTTTTGATTGTGTGTATAAAGTTTAACCAATCAGTTTAGAGTTCGTGTATTTTGCCTTTTTTTATTTGGTTTTTATTATATGAAACAGGTTTTAAGAAAATTATGTTTTACACATATTTAGATTTTTCAGTAGCTTCAAAATATTCAGCTATATTATGGCAAATGTATTAAGTGCTTTTTTTACTTAAATAATATAGTACATTTTTCCCATTTAACATCAAATAAATAATCCTAATAAATTACATTAAAAGTATATAGTTCAAAATTCAATTATAAATTTAATTAGTATGTACCGATATTTATCGTAGAGTATTTTTCTATTTTTAAATTTACTTTATACATTTTATGAATTTGCATTATAATCGATCAAGAGTTCAGTTTGTATGAAATCAAAAAAGAGGGAAATTGAAAGGTTGTAGGTTGTTTCTATTGAATTTTAAGAATTAGGGAGCTAGCCCCCTGCTCGCTATCTCTCATCAACCCCGTAAACTGCTTACGCAGAGCCTTTCTGATCGCTACGCAATCACCGCAAAACCCTGCTCAGGGGCCGTTCAAATATTACGTAAGCACCCAAGGGGGGAGGGGGGGTTTGCTCTTTGCTTATTTTTGCTGACAAGGGGGGAGGGGGGATATGAGTGATGCTTACGTAAGATGGTGCATTTTCGAAAATCTCTTGTTTCTTGCATAATTAATTTCAAAATTCAACCAAAAATAAATGAAACAAAAAATAGAATTAGGAAATCTGACGTAAGCACTTTTTTCTGGGGATGGACCACCCTATCATTTTGAAATTGTAACCCCGAAAAGTAGTGTTTCGACTCATTTTTGAACCCTTAGGGGTACACCCAAAAAGAACAGCTCCTTGGACCTTGTACGAGTCACCTAATTTTCGAGGAAAAAAACAGTACTTACATAGGGATGACAAAATTTCGGGGGGGGGGGTCCGGCAGTTTCTTACGTAATTATGGTGGGGGGGTTTGAGGTTTGCTTATATTTGCTGACAAGGGGGGAGGGGGGTTAAAAATGACCAAAAAAGTGCTTACGTAATATTTGAACGGCCCCTCACTGAAAATACAAGTTCTTTAACGAGTACAGATTACCTATTGTTAACTGGTTTTAAAAAGAGTAAAACATCTCTAAAATGGAGAAAGTTAAAAACATCTATTTTTTATTTGATTCAACATTTTTCCCCACAAGGATTTTTATTCAATTCCTTATTTTTCCCACAAAGATTTTTCAGTTACTTTCACATTTTCGACGGTAAGTCTGAGGAAAAGGATCCTTTCAGTGGAATATAGTGAGAACATTTCCTCGGAAAATATTCCGACACTGAAAAATGAAAGCTGAATTCCGTTCACAAGATTCTTACAACAGCTTTCAATTAACCGCATCTTTCCGATTCGAGATTAGCCCAATTAGGAGCGTCGGATTCCAAAGCCTCTTATACTCCAAAACGTTCCGTCAGCTTCCGAACAAAGGACCCAAAGCCCCGTGAAGCGAAATTGGGAGAAAAGTAACTTGAACTTCGAAATAGCCTCTCCTCTCGCTTGTTTATTTGTTTGCCCGGTATTGTGTCGGAAATCTATTTGGCAGAAGCTCGCATCAGGTGGTGCGTATAGAAAACTGGTGAAAAAAGGAAAGAAGAAAACTCCGTGGAGTGTGGCGAAAATTGCCTCAAATCGAGATCAAAACCGCGTGCCGGTAGCTCCTCCCGGAGGGTTCCTAAGCCTAACGGAGGAAGCCCTTCCGACACGAAATGTTCGAAATTCGGGTCACTGCCAAGTTGAAGGAGCATTCTAATTCGCCAGAAGACTCGATCCCAAGAGATCTCGCTCTTCAGTCGATTCACTCCTTTATTGCTTCAAAAGGAGAAAGGCCGGCCGCTTGTTGCCATTATTGGTCGAGGAATTTTTTCTCCCGAAACAGAAACTGGAGGTGAAACATCTGACAGGAAAATCGTTTGGACTCTATTATTTGATTCTGTTTTACTTTTACTGAAAGATGGATTGGCTTTGGTCGGTAAGTAGTATTTTTTCATTTTATCATTTTATTATGGCAATTTTTTAAATCAAAGTTCGAATCATTCTACCTGCTGTTTTTTTAACAATCTTAAAAATACGTTTGTTTATTTTTACTACAAAAGAAATTTTACAAATTAATTCATTAAAAGTTTATTAACAAAGTTATCTGAATTGTTTTAGTATTTATTCCTTCATCATGTAAATTTTATTTTGAAATTTTGACCCTTTTGAAAGCTTAAGAATAATGAATGATATACAAGGGTTATTTGATAATATTTCTGTTGTAACTTTTCATTTTTGCATACAAATTTATACTTAATTACTAAGAGGTATAATTTGAACACTAAAATTCAAACGTTTTTTAAATGTTATTTTTGTTAATAAATTTCCAACGGCAAATTACGTACAAATTATGGTTCAGTGCCGTAATTAATTAACTCTATGCCGGTAGAAATCCTGTTTCTTTGTTTAGATTAAAAAGTCTTAAACGTGAACAATAGCACATTGGGGTTTAAAAGTTTTAGCAATAAATTTACTCTCCACTCCACCTTGTAGTGTAGGCTTCTCTGCAACAAATGTATTTAAACATTGAAACAACATTTACAGAACTTGTTCTTATTTTTAGTTCTTTTTTTTAGAAAAATTATATAAATATTATTTATTTAATTTTTTATAAATATTATTTTTTGTTGTAAGAACATTTGTTTCACTTGTTTGATTATGAATGAATAAGATATAATTTTTTTAAATTTTAAGTCTATATAATTGTTTAAAGTGGGACACTCTTTGAAATTTTTTATATCCATTTTAAATAAATTGAATAATGTTAAATTAAAAACTTTCCATCTCCCTCTAGATAAAGTGAAATCAAACTTAATTATAAAATAATTTTCCAGTTAAGTGGAATTTATTATGTATTATTTACAAAAACTAAAACAAAAGCTTAAAAGATAGGATCATTTTTTATGTTTAAAATTATAACTTTATACGATGCTTGACCACTTGAAGGATTGGATTATTAAATATTATATTGCCATTAAATTTAAGGTTTTAAGATATTTAGGCAAATTTATGTGTTTTCAACTTTAGTTTATGATGTTATATAAATATTTTAATTTAATATTCCCTTGTTCAATTCAATTCAATATTTGTTCAATTCAATATTGTTCCCTTGTTCAATTCAATATTTCAATTTAATATTCCCTTCACAGTTGTTTATTAAATCCAATTGTATATTAAATCTTAAGTTTTAATGTTTTTTATATAATGCAAAACTATTTAAATTTAATAACAAATGAGAAAATTTGAGCTTTTTTAATGATACTTTTATCAGTTAATGTAAAGTATTGAAAAAATAAAGAAAACGTGTTTCTTTTTTTTCTCAATATTTTTAATGAAACTTTATTACGACTTAATCTAAAAGTTAGTAAATGATGTACGTAATATTCTTTCGATTTTTGGTAAAAATGAAACTTTATATTCCGAAATTTATTTTAATACATTATATGGGTACATTTATGTAGTTGTAGTATAAAAATTTACAAATAAAGGTATAAAATTTAAATGGTATAGTTTCAAAACGTTATTTAAACAAAACATGATTACTTTTAGCATTGTAGATATGTTAGTATTTTGAAGAACGTTGTAAATATATATGATATCAGAAATGAAACCTTTCGTCAAAGAATAAATTGTTAAATTGTGTTGTTAATTATCAATAAAATATGGAAAAAATGTTATACAAATTTAATAAGATTGAAATGGGAAATAATGACATAAAATATTTAAGTATTAATTTTTAGTTTTCTTAATTTGATTGAACTATACGTTATTTGAATGAATTAATTACAAATTACAATAAAGTTAAAAACTTCTCCCCATCTCTTTTTTAAGTTTAACTAACACAAACTTAACCTTTACCTTTAACTTTTTATTTAAAAATCTTTATCTTAAAAATATAGGTAATTATTTTGATACAATATATATAAAAATATTTTGATGCAAACTTTTTAAGAACTTTGAACTCATACAGGGAAGGAAAAATATCCCAAATTCAGTTGTTAGAATTTTTATTATATACTTTATTTGTAAGTAAATAGTTTTACTTACTATCATTTGCAAACTTATATTTTCTTAAAATTAGTAATTAGATTTTTATCTTTAATAACATTTGTTAATTTCTTTACATGAAAATTTTTTTCAAATAACAAACTAAAACTCAAATGTCACCCCCGAACTGAATCGGATTTTCTTTTGCTGTAATTTTTATATATGTTAGGTTACTATTATTTTTTATTTTCATTAAATAATTTCAGAAGATAATAAATTCTTTCTGCACACGTGACTTTTTGATACTAAATAATACTTTTTTATATAATTAAATGCAAATTATCTTTTACATAATTAGACTACATCACATAATACTGTTTATACTCGACTACTCTACTAGTCTTCTAAATATAATTTAATTACTTATTTTCAAGTTTAATTTTTGTACTTACTTAATGCTCGGCATATATTTTTCATGTTGTTATAAATTTTTAATACACAGTTAGTAAAATCTATAGAAACCCAACTAGGAAAATAATACTTTTATTTCTATAAGTAGACCAAAAATGGCTTACAAAGAATTACAAAGAATGGTTCTCTGTTACCCACAGGGTCTAAAATGAGCTAAAACACTACTTTAAGGGGCAATTTTCAAAAAAATTCTGGGGGGAACCCCCAATCCCCCCTCTCAAATTTTGGTATCTGTTATACAGTGTTTTTTCCTTGAAAATTATGCCGCCTACAAGAAGCTTTTCCCTTTCGGTGCTCTCTCCATGGAGTTTGAAGAGTAGATAAACACAAGTTTGGGGGGAATTTCCAAAAACATTTTCTGGGGGAGGACCTCCAGCGCCCGTTTGACGTTTTTTATAAATTTTTTTCCAAGAAAATTCTGTGGTTTTCAAGGAACTGTAAGGGTCTCAAAATGAGCTGAAACACTACTTTAAGAAGTAAGTTTTAAATTTTTTTTGGGGGTGACCCCCAGACCCCCCCATTTTTTACTTCGAGCTTACATTGTAAAATTGTAACATTTCGTGTAAAATATTACTTTTAAGTGATCAAACACTTCAGATATAAATACACTCGCGACCTTAAGAAGACGTTCAGTCAGACCGCCCCTCACTAGCGGATACAGGGGGGCTAGGGGGCTTAAGCCTCCTCCCAAATGAAAAGTCTTACACTATGTATGGCATTTTATGCACCAAAATGAGTTAAAACCCTGTTATTTTAAGGTAAAATTTTCAAACATATTCTGGGGGAGGACTCCCAGACCCCCTTGGTACCTATAACTCTATTATTACAACTTTATTTTATAATAAGTTCGTCAAACCGCAAAAATTCTACCATAAAATCTACATCCGAAATTCGAATGAGGCGTTCCAAAACAAGTTAAAAAAAGTAGGGGTTTTTTACTTAAGTTTCCAAAAATTTTCTGGGGGAGAACCCCCAGACCCCCCTTTTAGTAGACTTTTACATATTAAGATTATCAAGAAGATTAAATTGGATTATATAAATTTATAGCCCCCCCAAAAACAAATCCTGGATCCCCCTTGCAACCCCCACCCAAAAAATAAGGAAGCGTGTACCAAACCCACTTGAAAATCTTTGGCCCCCAACCAAAAATTGAAATGACGCCCTTGTTTTGTAAGATATATAGCATATAGGCGGCGAATTTTGTTTAAGCCTATAGGCGGCACATTTGGAAATCCGCCACTGCGGGGGTCCCAGACCAAATCCCAGGGAGTTAAAAAAGGAGCGACACCCCAAAAACATCATTGAAAAATACAATTCGTACAAATACAAATACAAATACAAATTTTTTCGACCAGCTACAGGCTCGAAGCACAGAAGAACTACTATTGGTAAATATTTAATTATGGTCTCAAAAATTGTGGTTTAATATGATCTTTAAAATTATCTCAAAAATATTCACTTTAAAAATTTATTTTATTATGAAAATAGTTAAAAAACCGCAAAAAATGTGAAAACTCTGCTAAAAACTATGCTTGAGACACTGTTAAAGTTTGTTTTTTTGCGTGCGCAAACAGTTTCCTAGAGCTGTTTAACAGCCGTTTGCGCACGCAAAAAACAAACTTTAACAGGATCTCAAGCGTTTAATATTGATTGTATTTACGTGAAACTTTGAACTACAGGGTTTTCAACTATGATCTTTCAGATTATCAAATCAAAAGATAGGATTTCGAAATACAAAATAAGGTTATTTAGCAGAGTTTTCACATGTTTTGTGGTTTTTTAACTATTTTCATAATAAAACAAATTTTAAAGTGAATATTTTTGAGAAAATTTTAAAGATCATATTAAACCACAATTTTTGAGACCATAATTAAATATTTACCAATAGTAGTTCTTCTACAAATTGAATTTTTCAATGATTTTTTTGGGGTGTCGCTCCATTTTTAACTTCCATGGGATTAGGTCGGGGACCCCCAAATCTTAGGTGATTCTGACTCGTCTAGGTGTCTACTATCATCCCTGAAAGTTTGTTGCACCATTTCAGATACACCCTGTATATTCTGCCTGAACATATCTTTTCTCTACACCAAATGAACATTTCATTAACTGTTCTCAAACAATTAACTTAACCATGGTAACAGTATTTCAACACTTTTCTGACGTCTCGTTGTTGAAAAGCTAATCAGCAAATCTTTAAAATTACACATTCTACATGAAAACACATAAATTCTTCTTTCTAACATGGAAAAAGTGCAGTGTTACTTAACCCCTTAACTGCCACGGAAATCTGCAGCAAGTGGCTCCCCAGTGCCAGCGTTTTTCACCCGCGCGCGCATACTTACACTTTCGCAGAGCTCGCATTTCTTTTTCAACTCGTTAACTACTCAAAAGACTGTTTATTTCGTTCATATAAAGAAATTGCACCCTCTCAATGTATGGAGTACCAGTTAAAACCAGAATCATGACCTAATAAAGAAAAAATAGTAGAAAATAAGAAGTAAATCAAATCGATCCGTTATAAGCATTTTTCTTATTTCCTTGCAGACAAACAAATTTAAAAAAATAAAAGTCAATTTTCTATGCAAAGGGAACTAAAACGGAAGTGTTAGACACAAAATATAGCATAAAAAGGAATAAAAAACTCAAAAAGAAACACAAGCCATAACTTAACAGCTTTTATTTTTATCGCTAAAGAAAAAAACACAGTTCAAATTCATCCCCCCTACTTCAGAGAAATAAGAAATTCCTTTGGAAACACTGTCAAGGTTAGTCCTGGTACTATTTTTGGTAAAAACACAATGCAACACATCGTACTTTTACAAAGCGTAAATATACGCCATTGGCACTTAACACTCGGGATTTCCAAACCGTACATTTACGTCGACGGCAGTTAAGGGGTTAAATCATGTCCCACATGTTATCTGGGATAATGAATTTGATATACCTGTGTGAGTGGAATTTCCCCATAGGCAGAGCAAAACGAGTTTAATGCCTACATTAATATGGCGATACATATTCTGCAGTCTGTGAAATGATGTAGGAAGGCGGCTACCGTTTTACTTCCGAAATAACGTTTACGAATTCCAGAAGAAAGAATTTCAGCGGTCAGAAAGGCATGAGTAGGTATTTGGAGACCTGGTGAGCCCACGGGTATTTTTGCGAGGGTTCATTACTGATTAAGAAAAATTAACTTTTTCTCGAATGACAGGTGTTAATGACACACTAGATCGTTTAAGTGAGATGTATTCATTTACAGTTAGGGCTTTGTTGTAGTTTACAAATATGATTGCTTTTAAAAGATGATGAGAATGAAAGTGTTTAAAATAAAATCATGTTAATTTTTATTCATTCCTAAAAATATAGACTATATAAAAACTTCGTCTTTTTATACTCTAATATTTCTGTCGTTTTTGACAAATTGTTTCGTATGCCTAGAAAATATGCCTTTTTTGTGAATTTTTTCACGAAGAGGATTTAGATTTAATAAAATCACTACCATCAATCACGACAAATTTGTTGAAGTCAAAATTGGTCGTGATCATTTAGTTAAAACGACGCCTATATTCTATTAGCTAGGTGTGTATAATGTTTGACGGTGACGTCACAAATTTATTCGGGATTGTTAAATTTGTGATAATTATATTGATAATGATAGTTATAAAAGCCGCCTCCTGTAGCTATTTTAAAAGAACTATCAAGCTTCTTTAAATAACCGAAATTTTTTCTCATTCGACAGAAAAGAAGAAATTTTCTGTTACATAAATTGAAAAGTACAGAAATTGACCGTCAGCACTTCTATCAATTAATTTCCGTTATTTGAAGAAATAATTTTAGTAATTGTAAATAATGGAATTTTGATCAAGTACTTAAAGTAGTATGAAGTCGGTATTTCTTTCTAAAAAAAACTGTGTAATATTTTAAGGTAAAATTTCGATTTTGCATTTAGTCCTTTTTTTCAGTTTTCCATAGAAAGTTCTTCAAAAGAAAATATTTTTACTTTTTATTCTTAATAAAAAAATGTTACTTTTACTGAATTTTAATAATTGCCAATAACTTTTAATTACAATGAATAATTATTTAAAAAAATCTAATAATATAAAATACTACATAATTAATTTACAATTTTTTTATTTTACTTATTGTCTTGAAACTAATTGGCGAAAGTATTGGTTATAGATATCGTATTATTAAAGTGAAATCTTAACTCTGAAATAAATACTACAAGTTCTTCCCTAAAAATAAATATCTGCAATATTTAACTTCATTAAATAATAAGAATTAAAAGTATAGTTATAAGTTTATAAGGTCATTAGAAATTATGAATTTTATGAATTAAAATATCTCTAATTGGTGTAAATCCTGTCATTTAAAATAAAAAATATACCCGTTGCTTTATCTTTATTCTTTTATCTCTTGAAAAGTCAACATAAAAGTTTATTCTCCCACGAAAAACTTTCACACTTTTCTCATCAGTACCATACACATTGGTGTGAAGGACTGAAAGTAAAATCAAAATATAATCTTGTTACGGCGAAGGAAGCCGTGAAGTTCATCTTCTTACTTAGAATCCCCCCCTCGGCTATGTTTTAAGATAAGTTTAAATCAATTATCTTTGGGTCATTACAATGTTCATATCCGTGAAATAATCTATGAGTTAAGTGAAAGGTGAAGTTTGTACTGGTATTTTAAATTTATTTTTCTATTTCAAAAGTATCTTTTTTTGTAATTTATACATTTTTGAAAATTTTAAACACAGTTAATTAGAAGTATATTTATTTTTAATTACCTTTATGTAAAACCTCTTTAATTTTAATTAACTTTATTTAATTATAGTTTATATAAAATTTGATGTTATTCTATGTTGATAGAAAAGATTGAGACATTTACAGCCAAACTTTGTCCGTTTCGTCTTCTTCCTCCAGGACGTTATTCTATTTTTTGTGGTTTTAAAGTATTTAGATTATAGGAAGTATCGTGAGACTTAATGCACCCTTCTTTTTCTTGAATGTGACTGAAATAGCATGAAATTGCAAAAGTAGTTTAAATAAAATGAATCAAATAAATAAATTTTGTGTTTACCAATGAAAAAAATATTTTATGTACTGTAATAAATTTATAATGTGTTTTTACACAAACCATCATCATCATCATTATATTAGTATAACCAAATAATAAATGGATTTTATTAGACTTTAGCTTTATACCTAAAACCCATAATTTATAGGAATATATTCAAAAAGGGTTAAATTCACTGATATTATAATTGCATAATATGTGAGAAAGTTCAAAGAATGCGATCATTAATTAATGTTTTTGATAAAATATTTCTTTAAATTTTAATTCGAAAAAATATAGGTTAGTTCCTACTTATACCTATAGAAATAGGAACCTTCGTCTTTATTAGTTTAGTTAAATAAGTGTTGTAAACATAAAATTCAATAATATCTATGAAAGATCTTCCATGTTGTACTAAGAAATATCTAAGCACCATTTCACAGTTTGAGACCGCCTTTCTTTGTTCTCTCTATATATATTTGTTCTCTATATATCTCTGTTTAAAAAAACACCATTTCACACTTTGATGAACGTATTGTCTATGAAAGATTTCCCTCGTTATGACTTCTATAACAAAGCATTGTATAACTTGCTTTTTGGGTCAATGAGTCTTACTCAAAACAAAACGCTCACTTGAGTTACACTCTTCGTGAGTATATTTGAGAGTCGAAATGATGATGATGAATATAAATTAATGAACCATTTCACATAACGACGCTACTTAATGTGTTTTTAGTAGTTGGTAATGAAAATTCAATTGCAACGTGATCTAAAGTAACTCCATGAACGTTTTATATTCGATAGAAATGGCACACGAAATTCACGTTCTGTTGGTCATGAAAATATTTCTAGACGCTCTTACTAATAAATGCTATAATTCTTCTCTTAACAATGCCGCATTCAGTTTGCCATCTTTTGTTTTTTATTATCTTCGAATAGATTTAGTCGGATTAAGCTTTGCTTAGTCTATATTTCTTTTAAAACTATGGTAGTATTTACTTTTGTAAAAATGTTTTTATACACTCTAACACTAGTAGAATTTATCTTGGGGATTCCAAAAGTGGTTATTAACCTGTTAAAGATTTACGAGGTAATTATTTAAATGAATTGATCAAAAGATAAAGATTGATTGATTGATAAAGATTGATAAAGATTGGCATAGGGTTTTCATAGCAGATTAAGGTTAAGTAATTTTTTTTGTTCTTATTTTATTTGTAAAAAATGCTTTTTTGTTTAAAAAGTTATTTTATTACACCATTTTCTTCATCAATTATTGAATTATTAAAATTTTTTATTAGCAAACCTCAACACCAATGAGAAGACAAGATTTACTTTAGGATTAAGAAAAAGATCTTCAGGAAAATTAAACAGTTGAAATTGTTTTAGTGTTTGATTTTTAAAAAGTAAAAAAGAAAACTTGTTTTATTATTGTTTTCAAGTATATAACAACATTTAGCTTATATATGAATCAGAAAGCCTTTTTAAATAACAAAAATTATGTTTCAAAGAGAAAATAATTAGCCGTTCGATAACTTAATTTTTATTATTATGTTTAAGTATTTCATATCATAGTTAATAGCCATACGAAATATTTTTACGAACAATATTAAAAAATATATACACGAATTCCAAACTAAAAAGTTTATATTCTCATAAAAAGCATCAATTTTATATTTTTAAAGCTGTTTATAGAATTTTTTTCTTTTTATTCAAAAGAATGGAATTAAACGTGTGATTCAGTAATTGTAAAATATAAACTTTCGTAGCATAAATCAGAAATAGAAATTTCGAGTATTCATAGTATTTCGAAACATAAATCATTTTATTTAAAATAATTTACGATGGGACTGGGTTTTGCATGTATTTTAATTACTAGATTTAAATTAAGTTAACTTGTTTATAGTCATCTTAACCTTTCGTGACTATGAATGTTTTTTTCCCTGTGAATCCTATTAAAGAATTTTTAAGCTTACTTTATAGTTTCAATCTAAAAGACCTTATAGTCGACAAACAACAGAAATTTATAATGCAATAGCATGTTAATCAAGCTTTTTTTCTTTTCTTTCACAAAAGGATATCATTCATATTTTCTAAAAACTATTATTGTAATGTATTTACACCTCACTAGAATATGTCTCAAAAGTAACCGAAAATTCTATTTATCTTAAAACACAAGATGCTTAAGTAGAACTCACACGATTTTCATTAATATTTCTATTACTCCGTTTAGAATCCTTATTCATGTGGACTAGATAACAATTGTAGGCGATGTAGTAATTGCTTATAATCATTATGTGCGAAGTTATTTTACATGTTCCATGAGAGCGAAATCAATAACATTCGAACACGATCTTATTTTGCTCTCACGCGTGGGTCTATATCGGACTTAAAATACCCTCAGGGAAATATTATTAAATCAGGTGTGAACTTAGAGGTTTTTTTGTCATGAGTCACGCAAATAGTGTGAATAATGTTTGAATTTGGGAATGAGAATTAAATGTTAATAAAAATTACTCAACTTTAAGGAATTTATCGTAGTTTCTATTCACTCAGGAAAATTTTTATAATAGGTTTATGTGAATTATAAGTGTTGCTTTGTCTTTACTTAAAATTGTTTAAAAGTGATAAAATATTTCGAGTTTAACGTCCGAACGTAGCATCGAGAACTTACATTTTGTGTTTTATTTCTGTGTGGTTTACTTTTTCATTGCATATATGATTGTCCGAATATCGTAACATTTGTTTTATTGGAATTTTTCTATTTATTTTATAAGGAAAGAGTCAGTCGAAACATCTCATGAAGAAGATGGTAAATCCTAACATTTATGATTAGATGACAGGACAGTATATTTTACACATTGTTTCACGCATTAGACTGAAAACTGTGTTTATTATTTTTATATTAATAGGGATTTAATATAGCATATGATTAATTTATAACTATATTTGATTGATAATGGTAATTAATTAAAGACTAAAACTACCAAGAACTCAAGTATACATTGCTGAAAACTTCTCGATACTTGTGTCCAACTCTTGGTTTATATAAGTAGGAATTTAATATTTGAAAAGAGATATATAAAAGGGGAAAATTTTTATATTTTTTTTCTCATAAGTATGGTAAATCGTTCATATGCATTAAACCATAAAAACTAAAGGATCTGAAGGGAATTTGTATATGTTTATTGAATCAAGAATTGTACTTAGTCCTACTATTTTATCAATATAAAAAAAGAAATTTTTATAGCTATTGTATTGCTCTACAAACTAGTTTCAAACTTGAAAACTATATACGATGTCACCGCGTATTAGTTTCTGTTGTGTTGTCGTCTGATATTCACAATTAATGTTGCTTAATGTTAAAATTAATTTTCACAATTAATGTTAAACGTATCTAATGCCGTTATGTTATTCATCAGTCATCATGACATATAAACGCAAACTGCATTCCAAACTGATACCTTCAGTACGTATGCTTTTCACACTCTTCTTTCACTTTGCCGTATAAAAATACATACCTGAGATATTTGAACCAGAAAAGGAAGGGAGTTAATAACCTCACCGTCAAAATTAATTAATGGCGAGACAAGTCAGCCCGAGTTGTCTCTGCCTACTCCGATAAGATTAAAAAATTAATTACCAGCCAACTTATTGTGGATTATAGCTCACAAGGAAAAAATTTCTTTACCGTGATCCTTATCAGGAGCCTCGGGGTCTTCCTTCCGAGAAGCTAGCTCCCCCAACCATGTTTTCAATCGGCTGCCGATGACCTTGAAAACAAAATAGAAAACGTGCTGCCCATAGCATAATGATGAGATGTGACAAGGAACAAAAGAGGTGGTACGAACTAGTGGACACATCGGCTGTAGCTCGTGTGTGTAAGCTAATGCGGAGTGTAGAAAAAGGAAATTTCCAACACGTTCCATCCTTTTCTCTGCTTATTTTGTTTGTTATTTGTCTCCAATAATTTAAACCATCACGGAATATGAAAGAATCTTTTTATTTGAACATATTCTGATTTAAAATGCTTTGCAATCTTTTATCATTCGGATAGAAAAAATCTGCTATTTGTTTATGCATACTAATTTGGTTAAATCTCTTTCTCTTATTTCTTCCCATGTGTGTGACTTTTCTTTTCCTTTTCACTTTCCCTCTAAATTTTTTTCAAACCCTACTACTCTTTTTGGAAATCCTTTTTACTTGGAACTTTATCATTCAAAAATATATACGCTCTATCGGTATGAAAATCTAGTTTTGGACCTATTAATGACTAAAAATTTTGAGGAAAAATGGGCCCCTCCCGAAATAAACTTTTCATCTACGTCACTATTCTAACGGGGATAGAAGTTCAACGCTCTCTCTACTTCTTCCCAACCTTACGCAGAATTGAGCCAATTTTTTCTCCTCCAGTTACGCATTAATCATAGGCAAATTCGAAAGAGCCGAAGCGCAGCCTTTGTCTCACACCGGCTGCAACAGGTGGCTGCTTCGTCTGGGAATTACGGTTGATCCCGTTTGAGGAGAGCCTAATTGCCCAGAAGCGTGATCCCGATACTCTCAGCGAAGATCCAGATCGGGAGTATCGTGAGGGCTCATTAGGGTAATTTGGAAGGAGGCTTTTGGTTTGCTGAAAGCCTCGTGAAGATTTCATT
Source organism: Tetragnatha versicolor (assembly GCA_024610705.1). NCBI lineage: Eukaryota > Metazoa > Arthropoda > Arachnida > Araneae > Tetragnathidae > Tetragnatha > Tetragnatha versicolor. Next base: position 1,656,519 of record JANDEH010000038.1, on the reverse strand, counting down.
TAGTGGATGAAGTAGTAAAAGCACTGAGAAAAATTCGTCTTTTTACACTAAATTTTCAGTTGTATTTTAACGAAAAGTTTCCGCATACCTAGAAATTCCATGAAAAATTCTTCCTGCCAAAAATAATGTAGATTTAATAAAATCTCCACAAAAAGAATAAGTTTTAAGAACAGGTGTCAAAATGGTTCGTGATCGTTTAGTTAAAAACGGCAAAAAATTAGGCTAGGTATGTAAATAAGCTTGCTGGTGACGTCACAAAGTCATTTAAAGGAGATTATAGTATCAGTTTCAAAAATTCCCCTAAGAAATCTTCATCAAGAACATTTCTGCGTCTAAACATTCCCACTTTAAAAACACAAAAAATTACCGCTTAATTTATTTTTCCCTACTTTAGGTTTAAATATTTAACTTTTTTTATGAAGAAAACTTGATAAAATTTTTCCAGATTAGTATTTTAAATATTCGTATAATTTTAAAAACAAAATGGAAAAATTTATTTCTTAAGAAATTGATTCTATAAATTAATTTTAATCAAATAAGAAATTCTATTTGGAAAATCCTTTTTTCTTCACGCATACATTTTAAAAATCTACTTGAGAAATTATACATAAGTCTTATATTATACTTATAAGGTTTTTAGTTGTAAATAAATTATATTGTTGGTTTATTTTACACATTTAATATTGCATAAATTGATACTGTAATAGTTATTTTTTAAATGACAACGGAATATATAGCAATAAACCATGAGTGTTAAAATCACATAAATGTAGTCTCTGCTGCTAATCATTTTTTCATTGTGATTTTCATTCAAAAATACTGGAAGAGACCGAACCGAGTGCAAGTTGTATAAGTTTTTCTGGTACCTGTAAAAAATATAAATATCAAAAAGATATCAATGGACACTCAAAAAAATATTCAATACCTCTCACTTATATTCATATCAACTCATCCATCAAAAGATGTCACCATTTAAAAGAGTTAAATCTCCACTTGACCTTCTAAAACTTTTTATTTGTGACACTATTTTGCCTGAAACTCTAACTGTCGTTTAAGATTTCGAGATTCTGTATCATTAGTAGCTCAGGTTTAAAAGCATCAAACTAAACTCCTTTCATTTAAGCAAACCAGGATGTGGTCCAGATAGCTTTATTATGGCTTTTTCAGAAATAGGTGAAAAATACATGACGGAATAAGTTCGACAGAATAAAATGTTTTAAATTTACAATTTAATCTTTGTGGCAATCAATTATGCTTCTAATTTCATGAAGTAATTTTTTATTTCATTAGCTTCTTTTAACAATCATTGTTGAACTGGTATAACAGCTAGTTGGTTCATCTTTCAATTAATTAATAACTTAACATTCAAGCAACCGTTCTCTTTACATTACAAGAAGATCAAATTGCCCAAGTTTTGGATACTTTTTTTTAGTGATTAAGAAAGTACTATCTAGTTTTAATGATTTAATCTAGCTAATCTAATGATTTAATCTTTTATTAAATCCTGCTGAATTTTTTTTTGTTTATCCAGTTATATATAATTAATGATATAAATGGGGAAGAGAAAAATAATTTTTGTAGGTTTAATCATATCAATATTTCCTCCCATCAGTATCATCAGTGCTTGTCAAAAAGACGCAAGCTTTTTAAAGAAAAGATATAGAGAGCTTTTAAAAAAGCTTTATAAAGAGCTTTTAGAAGTTTAATCTTTAACTTTTTAAAGTAAACTTTTTAGTTAATAGTTTTAATATTACACTTAAATGGTAATTGCTTAAACAATTCTATTAAACTTTTAAATTTTTATGAAATAAAGTTAAAAATATTCTTTGCACAAATTCTTAGGGTTAAAATAATGGACAAAATCCAAATGGTAAAATTGTTATCAATAAAAGTCTTTATTATATAGATCCTTTCTGTTTGGAAATATGTATTTTTTTTCATGGAATGAAGAAAATCTACCATGAAAAGTTAACAAATAACTTTGGGATTCTATAAAAAGTAGATCACTCACATAATACATAAATGAAAAATTATGAACACATTTGATGCGCTCTAATTGCATAAGATAGGTAGGAAAAGCAAAATATGAGTTATGGGAGTAAATTTTCAAACTAATGATCCATGCCAGATACAACAAAAGTTTATGACTCGTCCCTAACAAAAAAAATTCGCATTGATGAGAAGAAATAATGTTTGATTCACATGATGTATCTCTTACATCATACATCTAACATTATAATTAACAAAATTACTAAGATATTAGTAGTGTATATCATGCTGTTTCAATATATTCATCCTCATCAAATAAAAAAATTTTGAGATTTTCAATTTATTAAGGATTTAACTTTTACTAAAATTTAAGGATTTAACTTTTACTAAAATTATATCGGTTAACTAATTCTTTATCTTTTTCGTCCATTAACAATTCTTTTGGATGAGTTCATTATAGTAAAATACTAGTACATGATGAAACTGTTCGAAACACAGGATAATTTTATCCATTAAATTAAAAATGATGTCAACGTATTGATTTTCGAATTTTCGTGTACTATATTCCGTTTCTTAAGTTTTATTGTTTCTCTACATAAGGGAATAAAAGTTATTGCGTTCAAGAATTATATCCGCATTTTCAGAAATATTGTCCTAACTATGGGTATCAAAATTAAAATTAGTATCAAATCTCAAAAAACACATACATATTAGTGCAAAGGTAGAGGTATTTAAATCAATGGCCGTTCAAATATTACGTGATCAATTACGTTTTTGGTGATTTTTTTACCCTTTCCCCTTGTTATAAAAAGTAAGCAAATCGGTAAACCCCGCTTTTAATTACATAAGAAACTTCCCCAAATCGTTTTTTATACAAAAGTTTCAGTAATGATTTAATTTTAAAATTTTAATGAAATACTAACTTGGTTTGAAACAAAAAAATGTATGGTTAATTTCAAATAATTAAGAATTGATTTTAAGTTGAACTTTATAAATTAAGTTATTTTCTAGTTAAAATATTATTTATCAGTAGGAGAAATGGGGGTAATAATGAGCAGTCGGGTTTGGTGGGGGTTGAGAGTGTGATCATATGTGAACACATGTACTTTAAGTTATATTTAAATAATGTCATTATTATTATTTCCTTCCCTTCGGTATTTTATTGATCAGCTGAAGATGTTTTTTTGAGAAAACTCCAGCTCTCAAGCGTCGCCTCCAACCATGGACCGGTTTCGCCCTTGTTAGGGCTCATCGGCACGGTATAGGAAGGTAACGCAAGAGAGCGGAGGGAGAGCTTTTAGTCTAGCCGACTATAAAGGAAAAAGTGGTGACTATTGATTAGTCCTCCACTAATGATTAGTTTTCTCACACAATCCTCTAACCAGAGGTTACTGGTGAAGAACTCTTCTTTTCATGTTTTTTTGAGCTTGCTTTTAATTTTTCAGTGTAGTAATCTTATATTTTTGTCAACAACTAAACTAAATTTGGAACTAATAATTGCTTTCAAAGTAAATATCACTATGAGAAATGTATGTTTTTTTTTCAACCTAAAGATAGAAACACGAGACAATAAGTTTGAGAACTGCTACATTATAAAAAGCTTCAGGTTTTGTAAAAAGTTTCATATAGCCTACTCCCATAAATTACGCTAACAGGGACATTTTTTAATCTTTCTCTATTTTTAGCCTAAAGCTATTTATTTAGACATGCCTGTTGAATCCCACCACCTCCCCCAATTACGTGATCTGTCACCGCCCGATGATCCACCGCGACAACCTCCGCTTCTTAATTGCCGCTCGCGTGCTACCGTGCGAGTTCGTCGATCCCTCATTCACATCTGCATTTCGGAGACTGGAACGCTCCCATTTTTCCCCGCCTGCTGATGGTGAGATCCATCCTAATTATGAAGGCAATCGGGGCAAGTAACGTGGATCTCGAGAAAGGGGGATATGTGTGAAGCTTTCCTTTTTTTCTCTATCTTAAGTGTAGTGGCGCGTGTGGTTAATTTACTGTGATAGCTCTCGTGGCGTGTGATAGTAAAAGGTGCTTCTAAACAAGATCTTCTGTGTACAGTAGGGTGTTGCAAAAAAATTTTTTTTCGAATATCCCAGATGCCCCCTCTCAAGTTGTTACAAATACTAAAACATTATTACCTGGAAATTTTCAGGTCTCTAGGACAATTTTTGACCCCCGCGCCCTTCAAAAGTATGCTTCCCATGTTAAAGTATAGGGAAAATATTGAAAATATATCGTCATTTTTGGATCTTTTCAATTTTATGAGCCTGAATGCAGTCAATATCGAATTAAAACCTATACATCCTCTTTGGGATATCATTGTCTCAAGATCCTATCGGAAAACATCCAATGGCACCTACTGGGGAAGTTCCACGGGGGTTTAAAGCGCGCTTTCACCGAAAAAAGAGGATGCTCGCCGGAGCTTGCGGCGGGAGCTGGATGAAGGCCTCACATTCCCAAAGCTGAAATACAAGACTATCAGATGACGCCAGCTGAAGTAAAATAGGAAAAATATTCAATAAAATCCCTATGTGAGGCCTACCGTTGCAAGCGCCGGCGAGCATCCTCTTTTTTCGGTGAAAGCGAGCTTTAAACCCCCGTGGAACTTCCCCCAGTCCCCAGTAGATGCCATTGAATGTTTTTCCGATAGGATCTTGAGACAATGATATCCCAAAGATGATGTATAGGTTTAATTAGATATTGACTGTATTCAGGCTCATAAAATTTAAAAGAGCCATAAATGACGATATTTTCAATATTTTCCCTATGGGTCCTTCCATGTGAAATCAACCAAAAAATGGCAAAATTCAACCTGACCCCCTCGGATTTTAACAAAAATTTCAGGAATTGTTCTCTTCTATAATATAAATGAGAAAATGTTTTTATTATTCAATTTTATCAGTAATTTTTTTTATTAAAATCTTTGAAAAAAGGAAGAATATGCAATTTTTCGCTCTAACGTATTATAACTCCGGTTATATTTGTCCGAGAAAAATCTATTACTGCTCGTTAAGACAATTTTGCAAGCTTTAATTTGATATAAAGTTTGACTATGTCCATGAAATAAATTTACTTTCATGGTTTTTAAATAAAAACGTTTTAAAAAAATAATGTTGGTATCCTTCAATTTCTTTGAAAATTATACTATACATATATTTAGCAACTGTATGAATTATAATATTTGAAATTTACAGAATGGGACCGCCATGGGATCAGGAGTTATAGCAAAAATAGTTGTTTTTTATCACTTCTACTCACCACTTTTTAAGTTAAAGTGGCCAAAAACTGGGTTCTCTGCGCCATGTTTGGCCCACTCTAACCTCTGAAATAGTACTTCATAACAACTCTTTTTGCTATAACTCCTGATTCCGTGGGGGTCCCATTCTGTAAATTTCAGATATCATAATTTATAATGTTGCTAAATATATGTATAATTTTTAAAGAAATTGAAGGATACCAACATTGTTTTTTAAAAGCTTTTTTATTTAAAAAATCATGAAAGTAAATGCTTTTCACGGACATAGTTAAACTTTATATAAAATTAAAGCTTGCAAAATTATGTTGAAAACGAGGGGTGATAGATTTTCCTCGGATAAATATAACTGGAGTTATAATACATTAAAGTGCGAAAAATTGCATTTTCTTCCTTTTTTCAAAAAATTTTAATAAAAAAAAATTACTGATAAAGTTGAATAATAAAAACATTTTCTCATTTATATCATAGAAGGGAACAATTCCTGAATGTTTCATTAAAATCTGAGAGGGTCAGGTTGAGTGCCGGTTGATTTCACATGACCCCTATACTTTAACATGGGAAACATACTTTTGAAGGGCGCGGGTGTCAAAAATCGTCCTAGAGACCTGAAAATTTCCAGGTAATGATGTTTTAGTATTTGTAACAACTTGAGAGGGGGGCATCTGGGAAATTCGAAGAAAAATTTTTCCCATGGATTTTTGCAACACCCTAGTGTACAGTACAGCGTTGTTAGAAGAAGTTAATGTCACTCTTGTCTTGCATTCGTATATCGTGAGAAAATGACGCTCGATTTGTCGATAGAAATGGGCGTGGGATTTGTTTTGAGTTAATTTGGGTGTTTTTCAGTACCTTTTTTATGAATTTTTAATGTAGATTTAAAATATATTCATGTCTGTTTTACTGGCTTTTTATAAACTGGATATTTTTTTGCATTTGCGAAATATTTGAAAAAGAATAACTTTAGAAGCTTATAATACGAAGAATTAGTTAGGAAAAAGTAAATAACTTAATCATAATATCCCTTTAACCAAGTTTTAGTGCATCAAAACTTCGTTACCATATGTTGTTAACGAATAACAAAAACAATTATTTTATGAGGGCGGGGTAAAAATAATTAAGTTAATTTAACACTAAATAATTGTGTTAAGAAAATTTAATTTTTTATAAAGGACGTGCAAGAGTATATTGTAGAGTAGAGTAGTAGTTTGTATCTGTATGGTGGGATTTAAACTTTTTAACCTTATTCTTTTAAGTATCTAACACCAAATCTCTTCTTGTAAAGTATATAAGAGTGTAAAATTTCTTCGAAAATTATATCTCCATTACTCCTTTCAATCCTAAGCTGAATTACCCATGAATCTTATAGAAACTTTGGGGCGTCTAGAACTGAAAGGGTTAAAGATCATTTGACAATAGTTTCCTTGGCTTTGGTATTAAAAGCACTCTCCAAAGTTTTTACTTTATTATGTGTTCTAAATCTAATAGGAACTTATGGAAAACATACATAAGTAGCAGGGTTGGCCGGAGTGGACCCAATGGGTTTTTTCAAAAAAACCCATGTGAAAAAACCCACATTTTAGATCCATTTTTGGGTTTTTTTCAAGAAAAATCAAGATTTTAGCAGTTCCTTCAAAATTTAATATTTTTATTTTCAAAGTGTCGGACATCAAACAAATTTTAATTGGTTTCTCAAAATTTAAACTAGGTTTTAAATATTAAATGGTGTTTTTTTCAATTTCAGAGAGTTTTTTAAAAAGTTAAATAGGTTCTTTCATTATTCAGTTGGTTTCTTCAAAATTTAGGACGTTTAAAGTTCAAACTAGATATAAAAATAAAGAAGATTTTTAAAAAAATTCAGTGGGTTTTTCAAAGCTGAATAGATTTCTTTCAATAACGAATGGGTTTTTTCAAAGTTATGGATATTTTTTTAAATTTTAGTGGGTTTTTTTTTCAAAAAAAACCCACTTAAATGTGGAAAAGGTGACATTATTTTGACAGAACACATTTAACATAGAAATAACTCACTAAAATTTGAAAAAACCCACTTACTTTGTAGGAGAAAACCACTTAATTTTGAAAAAACTCACACTTTTTCTGAAAAAACCCAGTTTTATATGGGTTTTTTCAGGGTTTTATAGCAAAAAACCCAAAAAAACCCAACCCATTTGGGTTTTTCAAAAAAACCCGGTTTTTTGCCAATCCTGATAAGTAGTAATGCGAAATACGATTTATATAAGACTCGGAAGAATACATTCATTACATTTAATTTAATTTCTAGTTTTTTATACTTTCAATGAAGTAGACCATGCATTTTTTCTCCTATTGAAGAAAACATAGTTTCAATCAAAGCGATAGATAGTTCCCATCCGGTTCATCGACATTCGCATTTCAACAGCAAATCTTGCCCCCCGACGTCCGAATCCAGATCAATCGAATCCCAGATCGTTCTATCCATTCGAATCACGTTCGTATTTCGCTAAGCGCACTTGGACAACAAATTCTCATTTGCATTTAAGTCAGGTCCGAAATCGAACTAGTTATTGTTTTCCATTTTTCGTGGTTCACTCGTCTCCACAGATATTGACCCAGAAGAGAGAAGAAGATTCATCATGATGATGATAGGAAGAAAAAAAAGTTTCATCTTGTGTTTGATTTCCACGCCTATCATTATCATCCTGTGGGAAGAGAGGTAATTGATTACTACTAACTCTATATGTAGGACTTCGCACCTTATAAGAAACGTGTGAAAATATCGGTAAATCATAATCACATAATCACGGTTTTGAATGTACCTTTTGGAAGGGGATGGTGATGGATAATCATCGATCATCTCTCACGTTGATAAAAATATTACTTCCAAAAGTCTATAGAGACGGTGATGGAATGAGGTGTCGGAGGTTTTATCCTCACTTCATCATTTATGTGGAGTTAAATGAATGGTTGGCTGAAAATGATGTCACCTTTGGCATCTCCATACTGGGTGCTTTGAGTTCGAGATGATTGCAAAATCTAACTTGGATCCACTTGTGGCGAGATTGTACTGTTATTAATGGTAAAATTTGTGCATTTCACTAGGGATATTTTGAGTGTATAAAAATTATAATATTGTTAATTATAAAATTTTAATCAACCGTAAATTCTCAATTGAATCGTCAGTTTGAAGAAGGGAATAAGTCCAAAAAATGACAAATTGACTTTTTGTGCTCAAAACAATCTCTAAGCTTTGCTTTACACATGCGTGAAAAGAGGGGAAAAATAACTAACCCGTATAGGGAGATATCGCCCCTTGAAGTTGTGAAATCGATGTCCATTCATTGTATTTTTTAAGCTAATTTGGAATTAAAGTTAATTTTTCTTTCTCCTCATATTCTTTGTGCTGTAAACTAAGTTAAAATAAAATTTTCTCTTAATTTCAATGTTTTTCAAACTTTTTTTATCTAGGGAATGTTTGACTCCATTCATATTCACTCACTCCATTGATACTGCTTTAATAACCCAGTTTCACTATAATTTTGAATTTCATTTGTCTTATTCTTTTTATTTCACCCTTTTGTGGTGTAAACTAAGGAGACATATAATTTAAATGTGATTTTAAGGGTTTTTAAAGATTTTTTCATCAGAAAAATTTCATAAGGTGTAAGAAGGGAATAAGTCCATCAACTTATTTTGGCTGTAAAATATTTTTGAATACAGTTTTATTTGTTTTGATGATTGCTCTGTTTTCTAAATAGGGTTCTGAACTTCCAGTAAAAATTTGGCGATTATGCAATGAAAATTCCATTACTTATACAGTTTTTTTCGATTTTCTCAAAACTTGATATTTGGACTTATTCCCTTCTTCAAACTGACGATTCAATTATAGATTTGGAACACTGACGTAATATGGTTTATCTTTTCAATTACACAGATTAACTAACCAAAACCATAACTAAAATGGCACTGTATATTTGGACGGCCATTTTTCAACTAAACTCTACTCTAATTTCCACGGCTCGGCGTTCCATTGGTTCCATCACTAAGCGCCGAGACTGCTACGTAATCACGAGACCTACAGCGCATGCGCCACTGGCCGTTTTGGCCGTCCAAATATACACTTCGAACTAAAAAATATGTAGGGTGTTTCAATTTCTTTTTTAAACAATGAAACTGAACTGTAAAACCAATTTAATTCTAAATAATTAGAATGAATGGGAAAATTATTTAATACACTAAATTCAAATAAAAATATTTAAGTGGAACTAGTAATACAAAGTATCTTTTTCCATAGCACTGAGCTATAAAACAAACTGGAGTGACTAGTTAGCATGCCGAAACCGCATCACACCACGGAAAGGATTTCCATCTCCTTTTAATTTTTTCCATCTGTTACCACAGTTGTATACACAGAATGAAACGACCATTTTAAATTTTGCTCATAATATTTTGAAAAACAGGCATTGGCGGATTAAAAGGGGGTCATGCAGGGATTGCCCAGATTGCTTCTAGCCCAAAATGCCCTGATTGCTGCGAGCAATCGGGGCAATTTAACCTTCCGCGCTGGCACAATCAATCGCTTGTTATAGTATCGGAGGTGTTCACTCTCAGTGTTCCATAGTGACAAAATTCCCTAGTTTTTATTTTAAAAGGACATTGACAATAAATTGTATCTGCCTCTTTTAAAAGCTACGTTTTTCAGAAAAAAGACACATGAAGTACCTCTATCAAGTTCTTACGAAGTCTATAGAGAAAAACAAAAGATATTATAGTATACCCTTAAGTCGGCGTTATTTATTTATTTCATTTTTTTTCATTTTTTTAGAAATAGAATCTGTTTTCTGCAGAGTTAGAAATAAAATAAAGAACAAATGATATATTTTTTTATTTTTCTTTAAAGTTTAAAAACTAGCATGATTATAAATAATTTGAAGCTTAATAAGTTTTAATAATCCACATTGTACAATTTACACCGTTTTTCCGTTATAAAAAAAGACATGAAAAAATTCACTAAAAAACAAATTGCACCTTTTCTATCGGTGAACCAAACAAACAAATCCTACGCCCAAACAATACAAGGTCACCAAAGCAAACAGGCGATGACAGATAATTGTCTCACAGGGTCGTTAAAATCGAGACCACAGATAACAAGTAGTGACTCATCGTGGAGATGATCCGCACTATCAACCTACGAGAGGCGATTAAAAACAAACATATGTCGGGAACCCTAACACGGAGCGTGTAATTAGGGTATAGTGATTACAGGGAGTCAAGGTACTGAGGTCAGTCACTTTTCCACCTGTTTTCACCTTATTGGGGAGCAGCGGTGACTGGTATCAGTCTGTGTATCTCGGGGCTTGAAAAGTATACGGTAAAGAAAGCAAGGGAAAGGTGGATTATGCCATAGCGAATACAGGATTTTTGACTAGGGGGGCTGAGGTACCTAAAACATGCACATTGCCATGGCTTTCTCGCTTTAAAAGGATTTAATTTTCGAATTTCAAAGGATTTCTCTAACTTCTCTATTCTCTTACTTAATTTTTCTCTTCTCTTCTATTTCTCTTACTTAAAGTAAGCATCATAAATTCTCTATTACTACCTTTTCCATTGAAAAAATGGTAACAATTTAAATTATTGAAGGAATTTATACTAAAACTGTAAAAATAAAATATTTCTTTCGGGGAACTTTCGCCACCCCACCAACCTCTGGATTTGCCCTTGGTTGATGTACAGAGGGGAGCTTTTTTTTGCAAGGGTCAGTTAGGTGATAAAAGGTAAATTGCATTACATTTTAAGAGGTGGGGAGGAAATACGTTCACTCATTGATCACTCATTTAGTGGTAGTAATTATTAATACTTTTTAGGTTATCAACATAATATGCATACTGAACTCTTTAAAAGTTAAATAAAAAATGGTATAATAAACCTTTTTGGGTAAATAGTAATTAGAAGGTTAGAGTTGTACTTAAGTAATGATAAACTGTTGTAGTAATGGACATATTTGCCTGGATAGATTTTGTAATTTTTTTTCGAAAAATTATTAACAAGTGTTCTCATTTTTCCCTATTATTCACTCGCTTCAGTGCTTATAAATTTTAGCCTATAGCCTTAAATTCAGTAAAGGAATGTAAAAAAATTTTCATTTCAATGATGCCCGCAAATGAATTCAATTTAACGGAGGAATGTTTAAAAATTTAAACTAATATTGAAAAATTTTTTTATTAAATAAATAAATTCTGATTACATTGAAAATAAACAGCATTTTTTAATATTATGTCTTATGAAGTATACAGGGTGTCCCATAAATAATGGGTCACACTTCTTGGGGGGATAGTAGACACCTAGACGAGTCAGAATCACATAGGATTTGGGGGTCCCAGACCAAATCCCAGGGAGTTAAAAATGGAGCGACACCCCAAAAAATTATTGAAAAATTCATTTTGTAGAGGAACTACTATTGGTAAAAATTTAATTATGGTCTCAAAAATTGTGGTTTAATATGATCTTTAAAATTATCTCAAAAGTCTTCACTTTAAAATTTTGTTTTATTATGAAAAAAATTAAAAAATCACAAAAAAATGTGAAAATTCTGCCAAAACCTCATTTTGTATTTCGAAATCCTTTCTTTTGATTTTATAATCTTAAAGATCATAGTTGTAAACCCTTAAGTCCAAAGTTTCACGTAAAAACCATCAATATTAAACGCTTGAGATCCTGTTAAGGTGCGTTTTTTGCGTGCGCAAAGTGGTTTCCTATAGCCGTTTCCAAAACGGCAGTTTGCGCGCCCAAAAAACTGACTTACACCATGCTTTAACAGGATCTCAAGCATTTAATATTGATGGTTTTTACGTGACACTTTGGACTTAAGAGTTTTCGACTATGATCTTTCAGATTATTAAATCAAAAGAAAGGATTTCGAAATACAAAATAAAGTTTTGGCATAGTTTTCACATTTTTTTGTGGTTTTTAAACTTTTTTTGTAATAAAAAAAATTTTAAACTGAAAACTTTTAAGATAATTTTAAAGATCATATTAAACCACAATTTTTGAGACCATAATTAAATTTTTATCAATAGTAGTTCTTCTACAAATTGAATTTTTCAATGATTTTTTTGGGTTGTCGCTCCATTTTTAACTCCCTGGGATTTGGTCTGGGACCCCCAAATCCTATGTGATTCTGACTCGTCTATGTGTCTACTATCCCCCTAGAAGTGTGACCCATTATTTATGGGACACCCTGTATATTTTTTATAACAGAAAAACGAGTTTTTTTCGAAACCCTTTTTAGAGGCATATTTATGTAAATATAAAATTTGCATAAAGAATTATGAATAAATCATCATCTTTAAGGGTTGATGTTTGATTGATGTCTCGAGAAAAAAGTCTGCATCAAACTGAAACGCAACAATAATTTTGAAATTTAATTTATAGTATAACGTAAAAGAATTTAATACAGTCGAGTCCGCTTAATGTGATCGCAATTGTCCGAGACTAAACTGATAACATTATCCGATCGATAACAATAAGCGATCTCATATCAAAAGCAGCAAACAGTGTAACTAGATTGTTTGCTTTAAAATCAAAATCATGTAATCGTAATAAATGTATTCAAAACACTATTTTTAAACTAGGTAAAATTTTAAGGGGTAAATATAAGAGTAGTTCAATTAATAAAAGTAAAATAACCGCTTACTTTGTATTTTTATTTGTATAGAAAGGTCTCTCTTTTTTCCACTCAATTATATCTTTCCACTCTAATAACCACTTATTTATAACATAATCTGAATTCCAGTGAACAAGGGAAAGTTCAAGTTCAAATCTTATCAGACATCTACAAAGCTTCGATCTTGGTGGTTTCTTTAACCAATCACAGGCATGAATTCGGACCCCCCCCAAAAACTGTTTTCTTTCAATATATGCGGAATGTTTTCTTTTTCTTACTCATACCGACGAGTTTCAGAAAAAAGATGCGCCAGATGCTCTCATGGGGCAAATGTTTACTTGTAAAAATTGACCTTCAATATGAAATTTGAACTCAAAAGCGGTCGTTTTAAAGGGGATATGGACAAATTTTGATAATATTAAGCGGAGTGATGATTCATAGTTGATCACATTAAACGAAGTATTTTACATTAAATTAAATAGGAATGATCGGGACCTGTCGATTTCGATAACATTATCCGATTGATAACATTAACCGTGATCACATTAAGCGGATTCGACTGTATACTTCACAGCTGGCAAAGATATATTCGATGCTAAGCAGAAGGCGAAAATGAAGATCCGTATTTCTCACGGATGGATATGTAGAACATGCTTGGCTTATTACCCATATAACTTGCAATTAATTAGAAAGAATAGGTTCTCAGGTTTTTCAGGATACGTTTTCTCAAGCAAAAAAAATCTAGATCTTAACCAATAGAAAAATATTCAAATGATCGATAGAGTCGAAAGCCAATATACTGTGATTGATCTCACTTAGTAGTATAATCAAGTATCATTAATATTCTCGTTCAATAGTATTTAGGCCGTTGTCCAACGTTTAACCCGAGGATTGAAACTTTTAGGGATCCATTATCTAGGGTTGTTTTTTTGTTTAATGATGAAAGCTTTTGCGCTCATTAACTAATTATGATTTGATAAGCTTAACTAGCTCATTGATAAAAAGTTGTTGGATGTCATTTAGCAGTCACTTTTCAAATTAAGATTTACTGGTTATTACTTTTCATTTATATAAAATTACTTTTACCCCTCTCATGGAGAGTATTAGGCAAACTTGATTGCGTTTCAATGCGAAATCCTTTTTTAAAGCTACTCACTACGTATGTATTGAAAAGTGATAAGTTTGCTCTATTCAAACATTTTTACTTCTAAATTTAAGTAGTATTTATCTATATTAAGATGTAATTGATTTCATATTTAAAAATAACGTTAACAATAACGTTTCACATTTACCGATAAGAAACGTTTCGTACTGTGAAAAATTTAGGAAAAACGTTTATAATATTACACAAAACTGTGTTAAGGATTTTACCTTTTCCTTCAATGTTGTTAGTATGTGAAGAAACAAATACAATAAAATTGTAAAATTAGGGGCCGAATGCAGCTACGTTCTGTAACGATTCAAGGAACCGTAGAAACGTTCTAGGGAACCGTATATCGTCACGTTTTAAAACGCCTGCTCCTCACCAGGCGTTCTACAACGATCGGGGCGGTACTTCCGATCGTTCTGTGCGCGCGCACAAAGTGGAGAAGGCGCGGGCCACCCAGGATGGCAGTGGATCACGTGGTTAAGACCACGTGGGACTACGGGCTTAGGTTTCTGTAAAACGATCGTTTTCTTTAGTATAGTTAGTATGCAAAGGAAGCAACTCAATAAAAGGAATGTCGTTAAGTATATTTCCTCGGGTTACTCGCAATTAGATTTGGAGGCAAAAATAAAGTGGCATAGTAAAACTGGATGTTTTTTTAAACGTTAAAAATATTTTTTATAACGTACGTATAATACAGTTTTTTAAAAAAATATTGTAACTATAGATACTTATTCGAATAAAGCTGTCAGAATGACTAAAACTCAACTCCAGATAACCAGGAAAATTCCTTTTCATGACTAATAAATAACGATAAAACTATTCTTCACGTTAACTTTAAAAATCTCCGTTGAATATATAAAAGAATTTCACATTATAAATTTTAAATGAAATTTGATAGTCACTAATAACATATTTGTTCCTTTTATTAGGTGGCATGGAGCTTAATGATGCTTGCTATCGTCGATTCCGTCAGAATTAACCCGTTCACCGGACTCCCAGAAACACCTTACGACCCAGTTGGCGACTACAGCGCCGCCAATCAAGGGTCCTACCTCTCGAACCTCCCCATGACCTCCATCTTCCCACTCATGAACGACGACCTCACAGCCATGATGGGACTATCTTCTTACAAAACTCCCTTCGTGAATCCTCTGATGGCCTCTGCTCATCAGCAAGCAACACTGGCCCGACCACCCTCGAACCATCGCAACAAGGCGAAAAACACCAGGAATAACGGCAACAACCAAAAGAATTCCAACCGCAACCCTCCTCCTCAGCAACCCACCAGGGGAAGAGGGGTGACGCTGGACATAAGAGGGGGTGGTTACAAGGTGGACAATCAGGGTCCGAAGCCTTATAAAGCTCCGGTGAGTGAAAGCTCTAATAGGGAGCCACAGAGGTATAACAACAACAACAACAATGGTCGAAAACCGGGAGGACAGTCGTCTAATAACGGAAATGCTCCTAGGAACAACAGAAAGCCCAGTCAGCAACGGCCAAGAGGACCGAATATGAAGAATCCGTACTACAACATGAAGTTCGAGTCCTCTTCTCCTTCCATGCCCCCTAATGTGGAGTTCGTGAGCCCAGACAACGTTCTGCCCCTCCACCCTCGCATCTACAAGCAGTTCCTGCAGCAGAACAAGCAGTTTGCAGCTTACCTGCAGAACTTGAGGAAGCAGAACGGGCTCAAGTCGTCCTCCCTGAACAACGGAGGGAACTTCCAGAAGAATGGATACAACCCCTCCAATAAACCAAGCGGTCATAAGATGAATAGGAACAGGGGTAATAACCCTATAGCACAACAGTCCCAGATATCAGGATTCCCTAACTTCCCGTTTTCTGGCGGTTCCCCGGACATGGCTTCCCAGTTCGGGTTCCTCCAACAGCAGCAGAATTCTGACAAAGCCCCAAATTCACCTTCACCAATGGACATTTTCAACCAGGATCCCAGTTTCATAGCAACCCTGAGCCAAACGCCGGAAGGCCAAGCCTATTTGGCACAGATGTATCAGCAGCACCTGACCAAAAACAACAAGCCCCGTCAGAACGCGCCGAGAGGTCCCTTCAAACCTCCCCAGCAGAGCATCACCCAGTCATTCCCTAGTTCAGGAATGCCATCCTACCAGAATATGAAACTTCCTTCATCAGACACCGGCATCCCCTCGCCCAACTTCTTCGGTCAAGCACAGAACAACGACGGATCCACAAACCCACCCAAGGTTCCAACTACGGAAGCGGAATACCAACAAATGATGATGAACTTCCACCAAACCATGCAGCAGTTCTCCCCTGCCAAGCAATTCCAACAGGCCATGACCGGCTCTCCAGGAGTACCCACCTACAAGGAGCAGATCTCTCCCCTCGGTCCCAACTACCCTCCTAACCTACCCCAGTACGACCAGGGCAAAGCTAACCCCTTCGGCGACTACCCATACATGCCGGGCCACCAGGAGTCTCAGTCGGCTTTTGGAAAGAACACCAACACCCCATACGACGCGACGAACTTCCAGAACTCCTACCAAGCCAGCCAAAGCCTCGTCAAGAGCCCACAACCCGTCGACATAGGAGGGTACTCCATGCCTCCCTTTTCCCCGATGGACCCCTTAGCCTCCTTGGAGAACTCCAGTCCGGGAGTTCAGGACTACTACTCGTTCCAGCCGACCAACCACAAGTACTCCAACGGCCGCTATCACAGTGGTGCATCGGCCTTGCACGAAATCTCGCCTTACTCTGACGACAAGGCGGTAGAGTCTGCTGCCCATCACAACGGGGAAGCCAAGTCGCATCAGAGCGTCGCATCCGAGACGGGGTACATGACCCCCGAACAGCTGTTCGCTCCTCAGTCTACGGGACTGCAGAGTGAGGTGAAGTTCGGGTACCCGTCGGTGTCCACTTCGACGTCCGTGAGTGCCGAGTCCACACAACCGGAAGCCTCGTCAACCATATTGGAACACGAAGGTTAGTTATATGCTCTTTCCAGAAATAATCTCCGAATGAAGAAATTTAATGCTTGTCATCACATCAGCTTAAGGCTAGGAACACACTACGCCAGAAAACAGTCGCGATAACGATCAATCTCCATTAAAAAATCATGGCGAAAGCCTAGTCCCCTATCTTGACAGGAATCTTGATTCCTGTCAAATTAGGGGAGTCTCAGGCTCAACTCTATGCTTTTTCCCCTAGCTTGATTAAAGGGTCCAGCGTCTATATCCCTCTAGTGTGTTTTGCACCTAAGTGTGCGTCTAGATCTAGAGTTTTATGATGGGCTCGACAACCAGTGGAGGGGAGATTAGAATCTCCCCGATCTCTTTGTGTGGTTAGGTGAGATCAATTAGTAAACAAAAGTGTTCCCCTCCTCGGAAGGGGGTGTTCCCCCCTTTTTGACCTCACGTAATTTATGGACGTCCCCTAATTGACCACTAGTGGCTTTTCTTTGTTCTCCTATCTATTCTTTTCCCTCCAGCGTTGTAAAACTATCTATAGCCCCTTAAGAACATTGTTTCTTTAATAGCGCAAAATTTACAGCAGTCTTTACAGGAAACTGGTTTCCACAAATATTCCAGGAACCAAGGGTTGGATCTACACTCAACCCTCTTTAATCCATTGAGGAAATAACTGGTTATGAACT
Organism: Tetragnatha versicolor; assembly: GCA_024610705.1. Lineage (NCBI taxonomy): Eukaryota > Metazoa > Arthropoda > Arachnida > Araneae > Tetragnathidae > Tetragnatha > Tetragnatha versicolor. The sequence continues at coordinate 1,638,842 of JANDEH010000038.1, read as the reverse complement.
GAATTGTATATACCTTTTTAACTTTCCTCCACTTGAGAGAGATATTAACGGTAATTGAAGAATGATCGAGAGGAAACTATGAATTTTTGTGACAAAAAAATCTAAATAATGGTGAGTAAATTAAGGCATTTAGTAAACTGAATGAGGCTCACTTAAAGTTTTTTCAATAAGGAAGTAATAGCGGAGTAAGTGAATACCAATGGAGTCAAATATTAATTGGCTTAAAAAAGGCATTGAACACTTTTAAATTAAAAACAAGTTTTATTTGGGCTTAGTTTGTTGCACAAATAGTAATAAGAAAAAGAAGATAAAATAATCTAAATTTCAAATTTAATGAAAAATTACTATGAATGGACATTGATTTCGAAAAATTCAAGGGGATATACCTGCCCCTTAGGGGGTAGTTATTTTCCCCGTTTCCAATCATGTATGAGAGTTTTTGGAACAAAAAGTCACTTAGCCGTTTTTTCCAAACAGACGATTCATTTGTAAACTTTGTTTCACACATTTAGGAGGCGAAAGGGCAGCCCTTCATTTGCCCGAGGATGTTTCCATTTACGTAGCAAGCCAGACCGACAACCCATTCCTCTACGAGTTCACCGAATCCATCGAGCCGCTGTCGTACGAAGAGGAAGACAAGATGAAGACCGAAAACCCCTCTTCAGAGCAAAGTAGTGACTTCAGGGACAGCAGCGGAGGAGTCGATTCGGAGTCCGACGAAAAACTCCACGAGAGTATCCAAGAATTCCAAAAGGTAAAAGTAGCATTTTCCTCATTATGTTCATTGTATCCAAATGAAGGCACTGCTAGATTTGTGGGGGTAATGAAAATCACTTTAAAAGCTTTCATCCCTACTGATAAGTTAAAAAATTCATTGATGATTATGTTATCATTACCTCTCAAAAATGATATTCAAAGTGAATTGGTTAGTTTTTGTGTATAGTTTCAAAATGGTCTCAACTAAATATTTAAATGTTTTTCTGGTGCTGAACAGAACAACCCAAAAGCTGCATCCTTCTATGTTGCACCATTCATTCAAATTCACGGTCTATTGTGACTTTATTTTCTTAATTTGGTTTAATGAACTAATTTACTTTTTTCCACATCATTTCTTTATGAAAAGTTTAGTCTTCGTTGGGCCGTTCCTCCTCCCTAGAGTAATTGGTTAAATTTCTCAAGAAAAAAAAGCATCGTAAAACAATTTACTTGACCAATGAGAATACATACGAGAATTGAATTGACGAGGACTAAAGATTCTTGTTTCTTTTAATGGATGCTCTCAAGAATAATGACTTTTATAAAATCTATAACACCATTCTTTTTCAGCTCCTAACCAAAGCACCCAAGAACAACTACATGGTCGAGCCCACAGAGTCCACCCTGACGACAAAAGGCCTCAAAAAAGCGACAACCACTACCCGTGCTCCCGTCCTCAAAAAGACATCCTCCTCCGACTCGGAAGAATCCAAAAACCACAAGAGCTCCTACATGTTCCAGTACGCCCCATCGGAAAAATCCAGTTCAAAAGCCACCCCCACTTGGCACGCTTGGAAGCCGAATGCCACCAAGTACCACCTACCCCACCCCGATGCCAAACCCCCGACCCTGAAGACGACGACGCCTTCAACCACCACCCTGACCACAACTGTCCCTCCAACCACCGACAGTACTCTGCCGTCAACAACGGGGGCGCAGGCTTCTTATTCCACTCATACGTCTTTTCACCACGAGCCGGATACGCCTATATGTGCCAGATACAACAATCTTACCTACTGTTTGCAAGATCCTGAATATCCTAAGTAAGTTGTTATACAGGGTGTCCCACGAGAAGTGGCCCAACCCTTTAACTTTTGAACCCCTACAGATATAGTCATGAAGGTGGGTTCTAGGTATAGTAAAGTGACCATGCTCTATCCGATGAGACAACTTTCAACGCCCTCTAGCGGAAACTTTAGGAGTTATAATTTTTATTTAAAAAACTATTTGAGGTATGTGAAAAAAGTCAATGACTAAGTTGTAGAGCAACATCGATTCAGTAGGAAAAGACACCTTAAGCAGAAAAATATCTTGAATAAAACCCCTAAAACGCACGCTCAATTAGGTTGAATTTACGTAGTTTTTACGTCTTAAGACGGTCCTCACGAGACGAAAATGAGAAATTTTTATTTTTATGATTTAAGTAAATGACTAAAAGTATTCTTAGTTCATTAAATTGAAAATTTCTCATTTTCGGCTCGTGAGGAGCGTTTTAAGACGTAAAATCTACATAAATTCTACCTATTTGAGCGTGCGTTTTAGGGATTTTATTCAAGATATTTTTCTGCTTAAGGTGTCTTTTCCTACTAATAGTCCACTGAAAATAGAGTTGAACCTCGGACAAATTGCAATAAAAAGTTTCTCAACGGTTTTCACTTAGGAATGACCTCAATAATAACATACTAAAAATCGGCCAAAATCGGCTGGGGGGAAGTTTAATTTTTTTTAAATTTTTAAAAAATGGCCGAAAAAATATTTCAAAAAATCAAATTATAAAAATAGAGACTTATGATACATGTTTATAGGCTATTTTTCAGTGCTGAATACGAATATACCATTTAAATTTTAAAAAATTTAAAATTTCAATTTTTAAAAATTAATTCAAAATTCGGAAAGTCGAAAAAATTAAAACATCGCTCAAAACCACAAAATAATTGCAAAAGAAATAATTTAAACGGTTTTCAATTAGAAATGACTTAAATAATAACATACTAAAAATGGAAGAAAATCGGACAATAAAAAGTTTAATTTTTTTAAAATTTTCAATTTTTTTGGCCTCAAAAATCGACCTTTTTAAAAACTCTTGTTAAAAACGTTTGAGGCATTTACCAAGGTAATTTTTCCATGGATGTTGTAGGTATATACCTTTATAACATAAAAAAACCACAATTGGTGATTAAATCATTAGTTAATTAATTAATTTATTAAAATTAACGTTGAATATGCAGGTAAAATCTTTCAATCAAGTAATAAGGAAAATATTTAGACAATATTTGGTAATAAATCATTTTAAAAATAATTAAATTGAAAAAGGACAAAATATCTTTCAAAAAATTAAAATTTTAAATTAATTTAAAAAATTTAAATTTTTTAAAATTTTTAAATTTTGTATTATATGCATGTGATACAATGTCTCTAGGCTATATTTTAGTGCTGTTTACGAATATCACGCCAACTTTTCAATAAAATTTAAATTAACTGTGGAAAAATTGAAGCATAAAAAACAAAATTATTGAGAAAAATGCTTCAATTTTTCCACAGTTAATTTAAATTTTATTGAAAAGTGTGCGTGATATTCGTAAACAGCAATAAAATATAGCCTAGAGACATGTATCACATGCATATACTACAAAATTTAAAAATTTTAAAAAAATTAAATTTTTTAAATTAATTTAAAATTTTAATTTTTTGAAAGATACTTTGTCCTTTTTCAATTTAATTATTTTCAAAATGATTTATTACCAAATATTGTCTAAATATTTTCCTTATTACTTGATTGAAAGATTCTACCTGTATTTTCAGCGTTAATTTTTATAAATTAATTAATTAACTAATGATTTAATCACCAATTGTGGTTTTTTTATGTTATAAAGGTATATACCTACAACATCCATGGAAAAATTACCTTGGTAAATGCCTCAAACGTTTTTAACAAGAGTTTTTAAAAAGGTCGATTTTTGAGGCCAAAAAAATTGAAAATTTTAAAAAAATTAAACTTTTTATTGTCCGATTTTCTTCCATTTTTAGTATGTTGTTATTTAAGTCATTTCTAATTGAAAACCGTTTAAATTATTTCTTTTGCAATTATTTTGTGGTTTTGAGCGATGTTTTAATTTTTTCGACTTTCCAAATTTTGAATTAATTTTTTAAAATTGAAATTTTAAATTTTTAAAAATTTAAATGGTATATTCGTATTCAGCACTGAAAAATAGCCTATAAACATGTATCATAAGTCTCTATTTTTATAATTTGATTTTTTGAAATATTTTTTCGGCCATTTTTTAAAAATTTAAAAAAAATTAAACTTCCCCCCAGCCGATTTTGGCCGATTTTTAGTATGTTATTATTGAGGTCATTCCTAAGTGAAAACCGTTGAGAAACCTTTTATTGCAATTTGTCCGAGGTTCGGCCCTTTTTTTCGCTATTTTCAGTGGACTATAAATCGATGATGCTCTACAACTTAGTCATTGACTTTTTTCACATACCTCAAATAGTTTTTAAAATAAAAATTATAACTCCTAAAGTTTCCGCTAGAGGGCGTTGAAAGTTGTCTCATCGGATAGAGCATGGTCACTTTACTATACCTAGAACCCACCTTCATGACTATATCTGTAGGGGTTCAAAAGTTAAAGGGTTGGGCCACTTCTCGTGGGACACCCTGTATATGTTCTCTTGTCTTATCCTTAGTTTGTTCTGCCTTTAGTTATAATTAGGTCCATCAAGAAGAAAAAGCAGAGCCCTGCAGATAATCAGGTCCAGGATTTACCTCCAGGGTTCTATTGTTTTAGTTAAACGATGCTCTCTAATCTCCGGTAAAACAGTAAGATAGAATTTTATCTAATCTGAGTGACCAGAATGGGAAAAAACAAAGGGGGATACTTGAGGGAGTACCTAAGTCGTTAGACCATAAAACTCAAGTATAACTAGCCTCACTGTTGAGGCCATGAGCAGAGAACTGTTACAAAACGTGTGACTGAAAATCACCTTCAGCTGAGGCAAAAGCCCCTTGCTCAACTGTTGTTTCCCCAAGATAATTTGGTCCTCATTTTATCGTCCCATGAATAAGGGTAGAGAGGCCGAGTCTGCCTAGCCCAACCAGGGAACAGAACTTGAACCTGTGGGGTGGGAGCGAGTGCGAGATACACTACCATTACGACGCCAATGGGCTTCACCAGGTGGTAAAACTTCTAAAAGGTAAACTTATTCCCACTATCAAAGCAAGCATTCTTGTTCTTCGTGGTGTTGTAAATGAGAAATTCATAATTTCACCGCGTGAAAAAGTTTTGAGGAGACGTTACAACTTAAATCCATCGTCACCAGAAAGCTTTTAATTTTTTTTGGGGGGGATTCAGAAAAATACTAGGAACTAGGGGTTACCCTAGAATTTTTTTTTAATTTTTCTTTTTAATTGTTTTTAAAATTTAGCTTATTTTCAAAACTCTTTGGGGAACAACCAAAGGAACCACTTCTCATAAGCGACAAAATTTTCAAGGGATAAACACTGTATAAACAGGCATCAAACTTTTAGAAGGGGTTCTCCCCCATAAACCTTTTATGAAATTTGACCCTAAAATGTAGTGTCTTAACTCTTTTTGAGACTTATAGGAATACACCCGATGCTCCTTGTTGAAGCTACAGGATTTTCAAAGGACTTGCAGCTATTTTTCGCACAACAGTGGAAACCTGGGGGGGTCAATTGCCCCTCCCTAAATGACGCCCATGCCTTTTTGTAACTAAATCTCAACTCTTCCAGAGACCAGATCAAGGAAGCCATAGAGAAGAACCGACACCCGCTCGACCACTTCCTAGTGGACATCAGTGCCTCGTCGAACGCGGTGGACGACAGCCTGATGGACAAAATGTTCGAGAACTCGGTGCCCCTGCAGTCCACCTCGATCTCGTACTCATTAGAAGGCAAGGCCATCAGCCCCAGCAGCAGCGAACAGTCCGGCAACGCCACCGCTGTTGGATGCTCCTCCAACGTGTACTACGCCAAGCCCTTGAGGGCCATCAACACGGCAGGGCTCTGGAAGATCATCGTCAATGTAGAATTTGAGGAGACGGGGGCTAACTATACTCAGACAGTGAGGATCGAAGAGTGCAGGTGAGTTTGTACAGCAGGTTTATGAGGTTCCATGTATCTTTTCTAGCTAAGTGGTTAGTGCAACCCCAAACGACCCAGGCCATTCACACCTTAAGGTTGGAGAGGCAAGAGAGTCAAACTGGTTACTTCTCGCCAATAAGTACCTTATCTCCCTTCCCTCTTCTTCTTTGAAGAAGATAATTAAGTAGCCCCAAGCTAATAGCTACTCGAATTTGGATTTCATTGTTCCCGACCGCCTAGCAAAGAAAGACAGACTTTAGTAGAAACTTGTAGGCTGTAGAGTATACTTGTCCCAAACGTCATTGCCTCTAGAGGACATTATGCAGTCCTTTATATGGTGAAATCTAGTCTACGAGGTGTAGAAAGAAAATAATTGAAGTGGTCTGAGTAACTTATTATTGTCTCAAGATCATAGAAAAGCAATGCCCCCCTTAATTTTTCAGAAAATTCTAAATCATGCTTTCAGTCTACCTCCTAATGCAAGGTGTCCCACCTAAATCCGCGCATGCTTTTGACACCCGGGTTATTGACTGATTCAATTTTTGGCCATTATCTTGATGAGAACCCTTAACCATAACGCGTCCTCTGGCATCCTTTACTATGGTAGTTGTTCAAAAGGATCTTCTCCTAATCTAATACCCTTGCCTCTAGGACATCATGTAGTCCAATTTAGTGAAAGCTTAACTACCTATACTCTACGAGGTGTGGAGAGAAAGTAACTATAGTGAGTTGAAATTGTAACTTTTAATTTAATCACAGTTGGAAATTTTAATGTTATTATCTACAATGCGTTATATCATTAGCGTAGGTAGACTTAAGGTCAGGCAGGAAAACAGAGAGATCACCAAAATCAAACACTTGAACTAATATCTAAGAGACAGGGAGAGGATATATTCCCCCAAACTTCACAATTATTTAACCAGAGAAAATATACTGGGGTCCCAGGGTACCCTGTAGCGATTTCTCTCCATAATCCCTTTTTCATTAAGCATCATTTTGTCTGTGATCTTCACTACTTACTCCTATTCCTACTCTGTATGGTTTCAGAATATGTATTTTTCCACCCAGAGTTGTCTTATACATAAGAGAACCTAAAAAATAAGTCAACGATTGAGTAGGATGGTGGTCAGACAGGGATGTAGAAAGAGATTTTCCAATTTTTAAAATCATTACATTCTGTTTATTTTGAATTTTTGTTGTTCTTAGTTAATAAAGTAAAGGTCCATAATAGGTTAATGGAGATGAGGCGTAAAATCTGTTGATGCCTTTTTGGAGAGTTTATGAGGAGGATGGATAAAAAAGTGGGGGTGGATGCAAATTTTATATTGAAAAGCACCAGGGTATACCAACTTCATTTTTCTCCCTTTTGAAAACTGGAATACCTGGAACTGATAATCAAGATCCTCTTAGTCAATCGGATGATATGATTATCCAAGTACTTAAGGATTTCAAAACAAAAGGAATTTCTGGAAGGAATCAAAATTTTGAAGACCCATAGCAAGGGGGTTATGAATTTTCAGTAGAGAGAAAAAGGCAGTATAAGCAAAGAATTTAAAAGAAAAACTTGCATAAGCAAAGACTTAGATCTGTATTGCCCCCTTCAACCAACCATACCATTGAAGGAAGCTTAAGTAAAACTGTTTAAAATGTTCAACAGGTAAATGCATAATTCAATTTGTTTTTCCTCATGAAGGCTTCATGAAGCATGTTTAAAAACCTTAGTTCGGAAGTAATTTTTCACACCATCTTTTTATTCTTTTCAGCCATTCCAATGGTTTCGTAGCAACTTGTGGAACAGAGACCATTTCAGCCTGTCTGCAACAGTATAAGCTGTACAGGCTTTTGGCCTGGGAAAGTCATAGAGGCTTCTACATTGATGCTTTCCTACTCCCAATCTCATGCTTTTGTGGCAGCCAACAGTCAAGATAATACAACATAAAACAATCTGAGTTTATTCAAGAAGTTGATCATGAAACAATATCAACTCGTTCACTGTCTTAAGAATCTAAGAATTGCAGGATGATTTCCCATACTTGACAGCACCAAAAGTAAAAGAGAATGCTTTTGAAAAGTAATTACTAAAACTAAATATGGATTTGAATGCTGCAAAAGATAATTTTTATGAAGAAGCTCAGATTGCTTTTTATTTCAACAGAAAATTTAGCATCATTTCATTATCTTCCAAGTCATCAATATTCATACATACTTGAAACTGATGAACAGAAGCAGTAAGTTTGAATACTTACTCGATTCACAGAAGCCAATATTTTATTTTGTCATAGTTTGAACTCATTTTGGAATATTATTTACTTGCTCTAGTAGCACTGCCAAACACAATGACTGGCTTCATTGTGACACAAATGAATGTATTTTTGTCATTTTGTATTATCATTCTGTTCTGAAACTTGGGAGCTGGTTCCCTCTTACAAGACAGAATTGTATTCAGAAAACCTGTTTTCCAAATGAAACTAGTATTTCTATTATTTATTTTTTGCTAACAATATAACTAGAATTGTCAGATTTTTTTTGTATAACTAAATTTGTGTTGTTACTTAAGATATCAAATGGTAGTAAGATCCACAAGATATTTAACATAATGATATTTCAGACGTCTTGTCCATTCAAATTTTATATCTTATCTAAAGCATTGTTAATTATATTCATCAGATTCTAAAAAATGATAAAATATTTAAAAATATATTTTTAAATTTTTATTTTAAACATGTAACTTTTTATTTATCTAGACATTTCTATAGTCTATAAAAAGTTTTAATATGTTTTAGAAGTAATAGCTTTGAGCAGTAAGCTAAACTACTATCCATATAATACAATATAAACATGAAACAAAATCTTCGAATTTTTCATAAGTTATGTATCATTCATAACACACAAGAAATATTTTTATATACTTCACAGATTAAATATATAATAAAGTTTTTTTATGCAATATTAGTGTAAATGTGTATTTACCTTCCAGACCTAAAGGGCCTATGACTATGTTTGCATTATGCTCCCAAACAAAAAATTTAAAAACAAAATATTTATAATAAGAATATAAACTATTACATATTGCTAGTAAATTAGTGTTAACTTTATAAAAATGCCCTTTTTAAATAATAATTATTTAATAATTTACAGTTGTTTACAGACTATATCATTAGCATGCTTTACACATTTGAGACTAATCTAGAATTAAATAAAAAAAGTAAATTCCCCAGTTTTTTTAATTACACAAATGTTCATAGTTTTAGCTATGAAAAATCCACAAAAATTGAAAAGTATTTAATGAGTCAAACCATTTCCAACTATTAAAAAGAAAACACAAGTTGAAAATGAGAAATATTCTACAAAACTTTATTAAGTATAACTGTAATTAGATAAACATTTTAAAACTGGGTAACACACATAAAATTACAGAAGTGTTAAACACAAAAAATAATGAAAAGAACCTTTTACATCACTGGAATAAGAAAACAATTTGATTATGAAGAAGTGATAATTTTCAAAAGCTATTATTTATTGACTTTGGAAGAAGTAATAAGGATTTGTATGATAAAACCATATTATATGCGTATATGCGACATCCCCTGTTGTCCAAAAGTTTTAAAAATGAAAAGTACATAAAATCAACAGTTAGCTGTTCATTATAATGAAATACTTAGGTACTAATTTAAAAATATTTATTGATTTTGGATTTCATATTAAACAATTATATATTCATCAGATTTATTCACAAGAAACAATCCGACCTAAAAACCCTAGTAATCATGGTTTAACAATACTGCTGGAGGTGTTAATTTGATCAGAGACACATAAAACATATTAAAGCATAGTGCCATATAACAGAATACATAATTTAATATATTTTGATTAAATAAAAATAATAACTATAAAAACAACTAAACTTCAAAAATTGAGGAAGAATAAGTGATTCAAAAGAAAAATAGCTCACTTTAAACTGAATAATTAATTGTCATAAAAACAATCAGATTGTAATGCTAAGTCATCACATAGCAGTCTTATACAAAGAGTTAATTTTTTAGTTTATATTATCATGGTAAAAACACACATGATATTGAGTAATACTGATTTTTTTTCTACACACAAATATAAACATGTCATGATGTTTTTTAATGATGCAAATAACAAAAATAATAAAAAAACTCAACATTCACCAAGTATAAAAATGTAACATTTGAAACTCCTTAAAAACATGATACTTTTGAAGATCATGCAAAACAAAAATGTTAATTTATTGCACTTTAAGGAGACAACTTATAGGACGAATTCAACAAAGGTAAAATGCCAGCTAATGACGATACAGCTCCGAGTAACCCAACTATTCTTGGAGACAAAGATAAGTAGCCAAGTTGGGATAACGGTAAGCACACATCACATCCATTTTTCACTGTATCCACAACAATATCTTTATGGAGGTAAAGCAATTTGCAAAACAACTGAATTTTAATGATCAAGTCACCAGAATTGTGCGTTTTCTTAAACTGCAACTCATGATTTAAGCTGTTAAAGTTCAAACGTTTGAATATCTTACTTATTTCATAAAAGTCCCTGCACAAATTCATAACTAAAGCATACAGCCATAGCTTGTAACTCAATTTGGACCACTTTGCCTTGTCTACGTCGATCAAACCGGCTCGTCCCAGCCAAATGAGATGATCGGTCATCAGGTACAGAGCCATGTTGATTTTTGAAAGCGTGATTGTGTAGCGTAACGTCGGGTCGTCAATGTGAAGCGAACTCAGGGCACCATAAAGAGTGTCGACGCCACGACCAAATCTGTAAACTTTAAAAGGAAATAAGAATGATTGTCATAAAAAACAATACAAATCTTCACAAACCATAGAAGTAAAGGTTGGGAAAGTGCTTTGAGGGGTCTCCATAAATTATGTCACACTTTTTTCCTATATTTTTGACCCCCTCCCTCCCCTAGGTTACTATAAGTCACACTTCACCATAGAACCTCTTTTCTTTCACAAGTCTACAACAACATTTTGACCAGAAGGTCAGCAAGAACCTGTGACAAATACATTTGCATTCAAGTTGAAGTATACCCCACATTTTCATTTCAAAGTAAACTCTTATTTTGATAGTATAATTTTTATAATAATATTGATCACATTTTTTAGAGATAAATGTTGTTTTGTTTAGTTGATAAGCAATGTGTGATGTCACCATTTCTGGAAACCCTCCTCTCACCCTTGTCACATATTGATATAACCCCCTCCCCTCCAAGAATGACATCATTAATGGACAGCCCCTTCAGATGGTTTGGTCATTGGTTTTGTTGAAGATTTGTTAGTCCCAAAGGTTTCCATGATTATGAAACAATAAAAGTTATTTCAGTTGTCATGATAATGCTCTTGCTATTTTAATCTTAGTAACTTTTATTGATTGTGTTTGATAAGTATTGAATAATACTACAAAGTTAATTTTAGTATGCACTTTCCTAACTCGGATATTTCTAACTTTTAATGATCAGAACATGTATTTGTCAACACATTATATTGGAACAGATTCAAAATAGGTTTCTAATCACCAACTTATAGAGTGCTCTGTAGCAATAACCATTTGACAGGTCTCCACTTTTTAGTGACTATAATTACCCTTTTTGTTGAGAAAGACCTATTTTGAATATGCTTCAATATTTAGATGACATTTAAAATATGTAGTGGAACAGTGAACTAAATTATGAATGGTTCTATATACATTCACATTTTTTTGGATAGATATTATTATTTATACCCCTCCACAAACTTTGCTTTACTTTTTACGTAATCATTATTAATATTAATTAGCAGGCACTACAATTAGGATGATTCAACATTATTGTCATACCTTCATTCGATTATTATTAATATTAAGGCTCGTGATTTCCAAAAATTTATTATTAGATTTGCGCATCACTTTCAAAAACTTGTAAATACACTTCTTTGGATCGAGCCTAGTTGATGGGTACGGGTTGGCGATAGATGACGTAGTCAGAGATAGATTGCCAAGTCTGGCAATCGCGAGTTGAATGACGAATGCTGTGCGCGATTCATCCAAATTGACGTAAGAATGCGCTCTTGTGTTCTGCGTTGTATTGTAACATTCCGAAATGGCCAATTGAGAAGTGATGACGCAAATGACTCGGAAAACCAATCAGCTGTCATGTTGTGCTTAGGGATCTAAAAAATCGTTTCATTCGATTCCGGAATTGATTCCTGAATCGATTCCTTAGGGCCAGTATCGAAAAAGTAGGAAGGATAATTAGTAAAATCAAGGATAATTAGTTAATACGGATATTATACTAAAAAAATACGGATATTATAAGAGATAAAAATAATATATAATAATATAAATATATAATAGTAATATAATAATAATAATAATCATAATAATATAAATATAAATAGTAATATAATAATATAAATATAAAATAGTAATAATAATATAAATATAAAATAGTAATAATAATATAAATATAAAATAGTAATAATAAAAATATATAATAATAGAAAAATATATAATTATAATATATTATTTCTAAATTAATACAGATTATTATTAGCAAATTTGTTAAGTACGATTCCTAAGATTAAATTTCTGCTGGAATCGATTCCTTCAAGGGTTCGATTCCAGAATCCCTTCAGAAAATATTAAGAACTTAGTTGTGGCAATCGCGTTGAATATGCGCGGATTTCAAATATTACGATGTCTCTGCGCATTTCAAAACAGTTCTTTTGTTTTGAAAGGCAGAGATGTGTAAGTTTTCAGTACGGGAATATGGTATGTTATTTGTGTTTTTTATTACTTAAAATGCATTAATGAAGAGTTATTAAGTTGAATTAGGATATTTGTATAAGTATTTTACTATATTAAGAATATTCGCCGGAACCTTAATATTCAGTAAAGCGTATTGAAATACATGCGTAATTATGCGTATCTTATAAGGGTAATTAATCTTTGAAATTATATGTTATTTCTTAATTTATCGGACGAGAAACAAGACGTCATAGTTAGATTAATATTGCATTATAGTATATTTAAGTCTTGAAAATTCGTCAATCAAGTGATAAATACTTTAAATTATGTTATAATATGTATAAATTGTTTCCTTATTACCTTTAAGCGGTTTAGACTATGTTTTTAGCTGTCTGCAGCTTGGAATTTGGCGCCTTTCGATTTTGGTGACAAAAAAAACTTAGCGCCAAAAAACGCGCCAAGGCGTACCCATGAAATAGGATTTTACCCACTTCTTTCGTATATGATATCAAATAGTTACCCTTTTTCTAAAAGCATTCGTCTGTTTAATTAACTACAAGCAGCAGCCACAACTCTTATTAAGTACTCCTCTCTTACTCTAACTTCCATGCCACAAATACAAATATGGACATCAGAGTCAGAAGATGTGGTTTACGGACTGCAACAAAGCTCATTGCATATATGGTCATATATAGGCTTACCATATTTTCTCGGGGCCAACCCAGGACATATTTTTAAATTTCTTTATAAGTGCCGTATCAAACTACCATAGATTCACTAAGAAAAAAATATTCAACTAATAAACATTAAACAAAAATATCAAATTTTATTTTTTCATTTCACATTACTTTTTCAAAAATTGTTTGATTGACTTAATTTTAATAACAAAATTCACTGAAAGTAAGTTTTCTGAAGTAATACAAACGTTAGAAAACGTAAAAAAACGCGCAATTTTAAATAGTTTGATCAGGATTTTTTCATAAAAATGTCTGGCAAATCTTAAATGTGTGAAACCCCAGACATTTTAGCGTCCCAGGACTTTTCCCCGGATAGCTCTTAAAATCCCGGACGTACGGTAAGCCTAGTCATATATCAATATAATCCGAGATTCAAAAGAAAAGGTTTAGTTCACCGATATGAAGTCCTCCAATAATTTGTTAGTATATAAGTTTAGAAGTAGCTAAGGTGAATGCAGTTCTTACAAAATATTTAATCATTTATTGCTAATAAGATATTAGAAAACCCTTAGTGCCCATTTTCAATTCAAAGGTATTCATTGTACACAACTGTGGAAATTAAAAGATAGAATCCCCCTATATTACTAGAAAGGAGCCAAAAAAATTATGTAATAGGAGAATTTATCTAGTTCTCAAAAATTATATCCTTTACAGACACTGAAATGACAGAGAATGAGTTCAGACCAGTTAGTTGTTAAAAAGTTAACATGTTTGTAGCTTACGTTTTCGGCCAGTACTAAGAATATTTTCTAGCTCTTTCAATTTTAAGATGAGATGCTTATCAGATTTTTTCTCTTCTAAAACTCCCCATATCAGTTTTGAACTGTACTGGACAAGACTGAAATAAATAATTAAAAATAAGTACATTACATGATTAGTAAACATTTTAAGCACATCCAAACAAGAAAAGAAACAGACTACAGAAATATTGGGAATAAAATATATTGTTTCCTAAGGTATCAAAAAATACATGCCGAAATAATTTATCCCGTCCAGAGGTTTGGTTGTTGAGTTTGATTACTGTATCCATTTTATTCCCGTCAATGAAGTTGCATGACACCCATGAATTTCAATCTTCAAACTCACTCACAATGAGGAAAATCAAGAAGGAAATCAGAACAATCGATTGAGAAATGAAAATTGTGTATGTAAACAAACATTCCATGCACAAGTGTTGCCATTTTAAGAGTAGTTAAGATAATTTTTTAGAGAAAAACCTCTACATCTTTTAAATAGATTGAAATTGGAAATAAAATAATTTAAAGATAAGAGTGTAATTAAATATCATTACGAAAAGTAATTTGAGTCTGTAGAGCACTTTTAAATTGGCGCAGGAAAGTTTTCTTTAACATTTCTGTTGCTAATGGCAATTTTCATTGTTGTATTTAAAATGAAAATGGAGATGCAGGAAGTTAGTTACGGTATCTGCTGATATTTGTTTTGATTTTTGCTAGGAATATGCTATAAAATTTTCAGAATCTTCTAACCACATTGGTGGTTAAATAAACTAAGGTATTGCTTTTAGACTGGAATAATTCGTTTACGTTGAGAATTAACTTAATGAGTTTCAGTATTACAATTAGTGCACTAGTCGCTAAATGTTTATTTTAATAATGCTTATAACTTGGAATGTTATGAAATTATTTTATAATAATTTTCTACGTATTATGTACTTTTATTTCTCTTCCTCTATTTGTGTAAATTTATCCTTCGTGTAATCTTTTATACACTTCTATATTGACTTATTTTGTGATCCTTATTTGTCGGTCTATATATCTTTGTAGCATCGTTTTACAATGCATTTTAAAAGGTGTGACTAGAATGAAGGAGCTATTTGCATACATAATACATATTAAGGACATTGTTGTCAGAGGTTGTCTTTTAACCCTTTCAGGGGTGCTACATAAAAACTTTAT
Source organism: Tetragnatha versicolor (assembly GCA_024610705.1). Lineage (NCBI taxonomy): Eukaryota > Metazoa > Arthropoda > Arachnida > Araneae > Tetragnathidae > Tetragnatha > Tetragnatha versicolor. Next base: position 1,623,564 of record JANDEH010000038.1, on the reverse strand, counting down.
TTTTTCGGGTTATCAATGCTTGGAATCAACTACTAAGGCTTCTAGGATCACGAAATAGAAATTTTAAAAAATTTAGCCCTTACCGTTTTCCCAGTGGAGCCGGGTTCATAGCGCAACCACTGCCCCGGATGGGTAGAGGAAAACGCAGAGTTGCGCATTAACAGGAAAGTATAAAATGAGCTTTCTTCCTCCTTTTTCTTTATGAGACTACTTAATGATACATTTTAATACAATTGCTGATGAATTATTACCGATATTTCGCCATATTGTTGCATAAAATATATAATTTCCTTCTCCATGGTGTATATTTATTTGAGAAACATCCATACAATAATTCTTTTAACACTGAAAAAAGTCAATGAATAATTCTTAAATCAATGCAGCAAAGTCATAAATCAAATCCAAACACATTACAGCAGAACCATAAGAAATAAATAACCCACCAACTCTCATCTCAATGAATGAAGTATAACTTGATTCTCATAAACCATCGGAATTCTCAAACACTTCCAGATGAATAAAAAAAAACAGAAAGAGTGCGGATAGTCTCAATGTAAACAATCCTAATATTCATTCAACCCCTCCTTAGAGTACCCCCATAAAAAAAGAGGAGTGATAAAGAATATAGTATTTCGGGAGGGGTAATGAGGAACAGGTTTCGAATTTAGCGGCGCTCGCTTATCAGCGGAGAAAGATTTCTTCTACCCATCCGGGGCAGTGGTCGCTTTACAGAGCCGGTTACTTCAAGGGGCTCAAAAGGGGTGTTAAAAATGTGTTTCACTTGGAAAAAATTATATTATGGTTCTTTCTGACCCAAATAACCGAATTTGATTGTTAAATTAAAATTTTTGACAATATTTTATGCTAAAAATTGGGTTTATTTTTATTTACTTAAAAAAGCTTTCGTTTGGAAATTCGTATTAAATATAAGAACTCACGCTTGATTCATGATGCCATCTACCAAGGTTCAAGAGAAGTAAAATTTAGCTTTTGAAAAAAAAATTGGAACTTTGCTATGATTTAAACAGGAGATAAAAAATCACCAAGTTGCGGTTTCAAAACGCGACCACTGCGCCGCAAAGGGTTAAAGGACAATATAGTTTCCTTACTTGGGAAATTCAGATTACATTTCAAATAAAGTTTTATTTTTTTAAGTAAAAAAAATGGCACAGCTGGGATATAGGTCTATATGCCAAATGGAAGCTGAGGTCGCCAAATGGAAGACTAGTTGGCGCTGTATCACAGCCGAGATGCCGGTCGCCCGTTCCGACCGCCATGTTTCACCACGACTCACTCAAATGAAGATTAACCCAAGAAAAAGGATGTTATAACAAGTTATTACGATTTCAGTATTATGATGCACGCTCTTTATCTGGGAGATACATATTTCGATCCCCGGTAATTATTTAATTTAAAAATAATAACAAAATTATATTTTGGACGTGAAGGTTTGACGCATGCGTATTTCCGAAGGTTTACAGGATCCGAAATAAAGGAAGAACAATATTATAAATAATATCATTATTAATCATATAATTTAGTTGATTTAATAATTAAAGAAAATTAATCAAACCAGTTTTTGTCTTTATTTTTATCATCCAGTGACGGTGACAACGTTCTGAGCAGTCACGTTGTTAAAAGATCTAGTTTGTTGTAATATTGCGGTGTGAATTAAGCAGCGTAGAAATCGGTGAGCGTAACGTTATTTCTTTGAATTCTGTAAATTTTATGAATCGCTTCTTATTTCTTGCTATAATTTGATTATTACGATAATAAAATAAGAACATAATTATATTTTCGATGTGAAGATTTAACGCATGCGCATTCCGAGCCCGAGGGTTTTCTGGATCCGATATTCGAAGTAAAAGAAGATCAATATCATAAATATTATTATTAATCACATAATTTAATTGATTTAATAATTAAATAAAATTAATTAATCAATCCAGGTTTTGTGTTATTTTAATCATTCCGGAATAGTGACGACGTTCTGCGCAGTCTCGTCAATAGATCTTGTTTATTGTGGTAATGCTAGTAGTATGAAGTAAGCAGCGTAGAAATCGGTAAGCGAAACGTTATTTCACTGAATTTTATTGATAACTACTTATTTCTAGCTATAATTTGTTTAGAATAACATTTATATGTACTTTTGTTATTGCATGCATATTGTGCCTTTGTTATCGCATGCATTTTACTTAAGAGTCATTTGAATAACGATACATGATAATGCATGATACAATGTTAAGTTGCACGTTTATTGTTTTAGTACCATGCTTTATACAATTTGCGAAAGTCTTATTTGCAAGCTTAGTGTATTTCTTCTTTAAATCGGAGCCATCGTAATGCATTGAAGTGTTATCGTTTAAGTCGTGGTAAAACATGGCGGCCGGATCGGGCCCTAGGCCGCTCGGGCGTGATAAGAGCCAACTAGATGGCGATCGCCAAGTTACAGACTCATATCCCAGCTGTGCCAAAAAAACAATGCCTCTAGGGTAAATTTTAAGAATCCGGGCCATGGCGACTTCTTGGCGAAATGCTTTCTCGCCAATGCTTGCCAAGCACTTTGCGGAACGAACATCGTAATAGAATTTAGGGTTGCTGTACTAAGTATTTAGAACTAGAAAGAGTCACTCATCTTCTATTATTCGCCAACCCTTGGCGATTGGCCCGGATTGTTAAAATTAACCGGCTCTAGTTTTATGGAGGTTATTCTCCTGATGCTTCCGTATTTGTGTTGCGAGCAGTCGGGTGCCACGCTTCTTTTATATTTTTTTAGCTTCTCCTGGGGCCTACTATAGTTTGTCTATCTTCGCTAGGGGGCTGAATATTCTGAAATCTTGTATTGGGAGAGGGTGGAAGGCACATTTTTGGGTTGCACTAACCACTTAGGGAAGATAGGCTAACCGTATCTGGTAACTTGCAGGGTTACGAGAGTAAGTAGTACCTCAAGTTGGCAGCAACAAAGAAAGTTGCCCCTGATTGTACCCATACAAGTTTGATATTGAATTTTGATGGTAAATAGCTTTATTATATTAATAGTCAGATGAAGAAGCTGATTAATTGAAATACCAATCTAAATATTTGCTAAATCTGTTGAGCATTCTGTTCTTATCAGTTACAGGTAAGATAATCTCACTATCCTTGTTTGAAGAAAATACCAGTTGGTGATATCTTTAACCTATTCCCACTGTGAATAAACTATATTTAGTTAGTCTATAAATCCTTGTATTACCAAGCAGAGATCCTTGTTTAAATCTGGGTAGGATTCTTAAATATATCTCTCAAACAAAACTAGGGAATCAAACAGTTAGAAATGATAGTTAATATTATTTACTCAACCAAATGTTAGTTTTTATATGTTTCTTCTAGTACCTATAATTTTATTCTTACTTTTTAGGGATTTACTACTGCTTGCTGTATAGTTATATATTTTAGAAAAATAATTTTATGTATATTTTTTATAGGCTAATGAATGACATGGTTGAATTTAGAACATGGTATCAGGCCAAGTTCTTTAGATAAGATAGTGTTATAAATTGATAAAAATATGGGCATCAAGTGAATCAAGCAAGAGTAATTAGCATGGATACAATATTATCAGAGTTTATTACAAGAACATCGGCTGATCCAGGATTAGCTAGAGACCTTCTAGAAGGTAATAATATTTAATATATTTGTTTCTGTCTACCTAGAATTACAATTTATATACTTAGGGAATAGCAGTTTACAGTGTTATATCCCTTAAATTTTCATATGTTCATCTACCTAAATCTTTTAATCAGAATTACATTATAGGACCTTAAGATATATCAACTTTAGATTGAAAATGGTACTATTTGGCTATAAATCAGTGGTTTGTTAAATAGAATTTTAAACAATTAGTCAAAAATTTATTTCATTGATTCATTATCTTAAAAAAAATTGGAAATTAGACCGGTAAAAGTAGGGTTTTACTCATTTTGACAACCTTTTTGGGTTCCCAAGGGGGGGGGCTGTCCAGAGTGCTACCCACTGGATCCGCGCCTGGAAGGTAGAAAATGAATTAAAAGTTTTAAAGAAAAAAATCTCCACCCGTGCAAGGCCGGGCACATCAGCTAGTAATAGTATAAAAATGCATAAAGAAAACATTGTGTTAGCTTTATGAAAACAAAGGTAAAATTACACATTTAGATGACTGAAAAGAAGTTAAACTTGAAAATGTACATACTAAAAAATATTAAAATTACATAATTTTGTATGATGAAAATATGTTGTCAAGTTTAACTGCAACACAAATTAATCACAAAAAATACAAACAGTGCTTACAAATATACAATTAAAATAAATTGTAAAACATTGAATAAGAATATACAAATAAAAAAGTTAGATTATTTCTAGGAATAAATATTTTTATTTTATGGGAAAATATTTTTAAATAGTCCACCAAACATAATTTAATTTCTCCCTAAAACCCCATGATATTCTCATACAGGAAGAAAGCTAGGTAAGGTTGGTTTTGTATTTGTTACTCAGTGATTATTAACAGTGCTGATTATTTTTTGTGTTTTCGTAGGACATGAATGGGACTTGCAATCAGCACTTTCTGCTTTCTATATGCTGAAAGGCATTACTTCAGGACCAAAGCCAAAGGAAGTAGCCCCGCTCCCAATCAAACTGTCAGGTGGACACAAGAAGCTCTTGGAAGAGGATGCTTTCAGCTCAACCACCAAGAATTCCCAACACAAAGATTCATCCCTTGATGAGGATGTGGGAGGTAAGAACCTTTATTACAAGAACAGTAAAATAGGTATTACCATAAAACAGAGTGATCAGAACACTTTTAAACTTTCAATACAAAAAATTGAAACAAACAATATATCTTTGATAATTTTTACTTTGGGATATTCAGTCTTTCTCTGTTTTCTAGTCAAAACAACTTTTTTATCCCTTGATGAGTTTTCTATTATTATTTACATTTAAACTTGACTTTAAAAAAATTGGCATATTTTTATATGATAAATTTTGCCCGACACTGATTTGAATAAACCATGATAAATGAAGTGATTGACTGAAGTTTTGATATTCATGACTTATTCATGTTTACATTTTTTTTAGGGAAGCGGTTATCTCGGGGAATATCGAGAGCAACCGAAAATGTTAACTTGGTGTCGAGAGCTCGAAGCAAACTGGCCAGAGAATTTGTAGCAACTACAATTGAAAAAAATCAAGCTTTAGTGGGACTTGAAACTCCTGTGTACACTTTTTCTTTGCCAGATTTATCCATATATCCAACAGATTTCAGAGAATTTTTGGAGAAAGACCTGATTGAGACTTCGACTCTGGTGTCTCTAGAAAATGCTGGTAAGTTTGAAAAAAGTAGTTTTAAAGTTGCAAGTTGCATACTAATTAATTGAATTGTTTTTTAAAAACTGGTTGAATATGAAATCTATTCACAATTTTTAAAGTAAAGCTCTCTGGAAACACTGATACTTTTTTTAATGAGCCAAGTTATAAACAATTAGACTAAAACTAGTCTTGATTTTAAAATTTTTCCTTTTAGTATTTTATTTGTTTTAGTTCAAGTGCATAAACATATTGTAGTTTGTATTGTTAAAAAGGTCTTATTGTGTTATTTTAGGGAGACTGAATTGGTGGGCTGAAAAAGGTACATGCCAAAGATTATGGCCCTTAGCTACTACAGGAGATGGAAATTGCCTTCTCCATGCTGCATCTTTAGGTAAATCAAAAACAGACCTTAACATTAAGTAAATATTCAATGTGTTATTTTATTAATTCAAAGTTCTAAAGAGTGGTTTTCTCTCTAGGTATGTGGGGCTTTCATGATAGACTATTGACACTGAGAAAAGCACTGCATAGTCTCCTGTCAAATAGTACCTTCACGGAAGCTTTTTACAGGAGATGGAGGTGGCAGGTTTCATTGCAAAATAAAGAGGTAAGAGTTGATATTTTTAATTTTGATTCTGTTTATGGGCTGAATTTTATTTTCCATTGGTGCACATTTTTGGTTTTAACTTCATATAAAATGTTCATTAATGGACCAGTCCTGCTTCTCTGGACATTTCTGCTGACACATCTTTAACTTTAGTACTACTAAACTTGCATTTCACTTTGGGCAGAGCAAGTAATTTTGTTTCATTGGGTGTAAATAATGAAATATAAAATTAGTATTGCAAGAAAATTTTATAAATACAAAGTAATAGCACCCAATAAAATTTAATTTTAGTTAGCTAACAGAAATTATTTATTGTAAACATTTAAAAAAGGTGTGAAAGAATTTTAGAACAAAATTTTTCTTGTTAAAAACAATATTTGTATTAAAATAAATATCATTTTATACATGTACCTGAATAGGTTTTAAGTAACCTTCTCTGCTATCTATTGCAATAGCCATTGATATTAGATAACTTATAGTGAGAATAACTCAGTGAAACATCTGAAATTTTTATTCAGGCGGGTCTTGTTTATTGTGAAGAAGAGTGGAAAAAAGAGTGGCAAACTTTGTTGAAAATGGCATCTACTGAACCCAGGACTCTTCCAAGTCAGAAGAGAAATTGTGAAAATTCAACTAAAGGGTAACATTTGTTTTCTATTTTGTTATTATTATTGATAGATATTACAGGGTGGCTACAGAATCTGGAAATCAGGGATTTCAGAGAAATGTCAGGGAATTTTATTAATCTGGAAAAATCATGGAAAAGACAGGGAAATTCTAAAAAAAATATGTTAAAATCAGGGAAATTTCTGGATGAGATCATTTTGTGTTACAATTTTCCTTCATCCGAAACCTTGTGAATATTCTTTACATTTATTAGCTCAATGAGAAAGATATTCGGCATCTGATAATCTGTTTGGATTCGAGCATAACTCAAAGTCATATTTTATATGTATTTCTTCATTTTAAATTACATGTAGTGTTTTTTTAAGTTATTCTGTACACACATAATGGTTTTAAGTACAGAGAAAGCAAGGAAATTAATAAATTAATTCCCGTAAATCAGGGAAAAGCTGTAAGTTTAGTCCTGGAAATCGGGGAAAAGTCAGGGAATTTGTTTTCTCAGTTTCTGTAGCCACCCTGTATTATTTTTGTCAAACAGTTTCTCACAGGAAGAGCATTTCTCTTACCAATCTAATGCCTTTTCATTGTTACTGTTACTATGAGCTCTTAAATTTAAAGCTTGTTTTAAGTGTCCTTGAATTTCTTTTTATTTGCTCACTCATTTATCTGTTAAAATTAAAGAATAAAGTTTCCTGTATTGAATAGCTAGGTAAAAGATAAAATTAAATCCTAAAGAATCTGATCCTTCGAATAACCTGTTTATTTGTAAACTCTTAAACAGGGCAAATATCATCAAAATAAATTCCATAAACAGTTTGTTTTAATATAAAACTTTGAAACATTCTGACACAAGATCATGCTAAGCATATGATGTGTTATTAAAAATCTTTTTGGTTTTGTGTAAAAACTGTAAACTTTGAAACCTTTAGTCAAGTTTTTAAAAATAGTTTTGGGTTAGTAAAAACTGAAATTTCAGTATTAAGTTCTTAAAACAATATTTACTTCATCAAAAGTATCAAGATCCCTGAAAGCAAAACAATGTTTGTATTGATTAAATATTTCTCTTTCAGTCCTTTGTTAGCTGTTCCTGAAGAGGAAATACAACCTGACATCTATGAGAGCCTGGAAGAGTTTCATGTACTTGCTTTAGCCCACGTCCTGCGTCGACCAATTATAGTTATTGCAGATACAGTGCTGAAAGATGTGACTGGGGAACCCTTCGCTCCTATCCCATTCGGAGGCATCTATTTGCCCCTTGAATGCCCTCCAGCCGAGTGCTTGCGCTCTCCTTTGTGTCTGACCTATGATGCAGCTCATTTTTCCGCTTTGGTTGCTATGGAGAAAGAAGCTTATGCAGACAAAACTCCTCACCCTCCTGGTATGTTTTTTTTAATAATTCAAAATGTAAAAAGGATCTTTTTTTAGTTTGTTAAAGGACTGTTCTCCTCTGAAAAATATCCTACCTGTTATAATGTTATAGTGAACCATACGAATTGGTAAACCAAGTTCTTGGTCACGTTTGAAATCCTTTTTGGCTACACCTTGTATAGGATTCAAAATTATACGATAGCTGTTCTCTTTCTCAGCCAAGCTATATGCAAAATAAAGTTATATCACAACCAAACATGTTTATCATACTTGTTTCACTACTAATTAAAGTTTAGTTCCAATTAAAGTATAGTAACATTTTGAGTACATAGTTATAGTCCTAAGTTTTGAAAATTTGCAATAGTTTAACTACTAAAATTGTACCACAGTTGACATGTTAAACCCAAATGGTTTTGTCTGCAGGGGTGCATCCAGGATTTTTTGCCAGGGGGCGTTTTTGGGAATTTTGTGAAAAACGGGATTGAATTTTGTGAAAAACAGAATTGAAATTTGTGAAAATTATTTTTCATTCTAAAATAAGGTCCTATTTCTGTAAATAATATAATTTTTTTAATAAAATTATACTTGGTGAGTACATATAGCTTGATTAAAGTCCGTTTTTGGGAACCGGAATTTTGTGAAGCGGCCGTTTTTGAGGATCGGAATTTTGTGAAGGGTCCGTTTTCGGCCCCAAATTCTTTCTAGATGCACCCCTGGTCTGTTTAAAATCTGAACTTCGTTCAAATGAATAGCAAAGGGTGCATTTGGTTTTTCTGCTAATTTTGATGTATGTAAAAGTAATATGATACCTAGGTTTATTGAAACCCATTGAGAACTTACTCAAAAAAGGTTTCTTGGTAATGACAAAGCTTTGGTCATAGCATTCATTGGACTGTATTTTATTTAAAATTCTTGATTTAAAAGTGTAATAAATTTAAACTGCCATGAAAACATTTTGTAAAACCAGAAGAACTTGGTGCAATTGACACCTTTTCGACATGCTAGCCCATGTGTGAATTAGCAAGCTACATTAGCTTTTTATCACTTACAGCTGCCGTTCCTCTAATCGATCCTGATCACAAGCTCCTCCCCATACAATTCGCCGTCGATCCAGGAATAGAGGTCAGATGGGGTCAAGACGAAAACGACCCCCTCATAATCTCTAAGCTTACCCTCACCGACAAGGACAAGCTGGGCCTGCTGAACGAGTACCTGGACGTGACCGAGCTCTCCGTGCTGGGCATCGGCATCCCCAAGCAGGACTCGCTCGACTTCCAGGAGGAGGACTCGATGTCGAACAGCACGGACATCGACCGCAGCTCGGCGGCGGGCAGCTTCGACTCGGACGACAGCAATGTGGAGCGCGGCTCGGGCAGCTCGAGCCCCGGCGGCCTGCTCTCGCTGCAGCGCTCGAAGGCGACGCGCCAGCTGCAGAGCGTCGCCAAGCAGTTCGGCAGCATCGGCCGCACCATGTCCAAGAAGATCAAGAAGAATTTCGGCAGCTTCACGCGCCGGGCGTCCTTCCGCGGCGGCGAGAGCAAGTCGGTGGACTCGCTCAAGATGAAGAAGGCGAAGGACGCCGCCGGCCTGGCGCTGCGGCTGTCCGCCAGCGGGATCGTCGGCAGCCTCGACAGCCTGATAGCCGCCGTGATTCACACCGACAATCGGCACGAGTACCAGGAGGAGATGATCCGCAACTACCTGAACTCGGCGCGCTGCCGCTTCCTCAAGGAGAAGGGGCGAAAGCCGCAGGACATCAAGATCGGGCAGCAGGAGTACCTCTCGCAGTGCGTGGTGCCCGGGTGCAGCCTCTACGGTACTGCCGAGACGCGGTACATGTGCTCCAGCTGCTACAACCAGCAGAAGGCGCCCGCCGACAAGTTCCGCAACTCCCCGCCCCGCCACGCGAAGAGCAATACGACGATTTCCGGGGTCGATCACGAATTGAGGAGTTCATCTGACAAAGTGGCCTTAAATTCTAGACTCGTGAAATCGGAAAGCAACACCCCACCCTCCAGCAGAGCTGTAAAGTGCAGGGACTCCCTGCAGGCGGCGGTGGTCTCTGGCAACGCTGTGAAATCGGCTTCGAAAGCGAAGCTGCATCTTAGCACAATCTAGATGCAATAATAATTATATAAAGCCTTATATATGTACCATATGTATAATTGTTTCTAAGAGTTTAAAGATATTTCTCCCAAAGATTCAAACTTATAATCACACACTCATTTGAAGTGCACTGACTATTTTTTTATGTTGTAAATATATTTCACTCTGATACATGATTGTCATATTTTGTGGAAAACATGTCTGAATTTTTCAGAGGATTATGCTAAATATGTGATGCAAATTATTTCCTAAATCAGTATTAAGTAATCACTGAAAGACATTGGTCATGTTTTTCAAGCATTTGTTGAATTGTTTAAATGTTTATTGGTCTTTGTTTCTAAAAATACCAGGGCATTATTACTTTTACATTAAGAATTTTGTAATGTTTGATATTCACTGGTGATAGATTCTTGTCATCTCTAAACCTTTTCTAGATTTCTTATTGCCCAAATATTGTTTTAACATATCTTTGCCCTCAAGAAAGTACTTATTTTTATTACCACTAAAACTGTACATAAGTGTGACAAAGTTTAAGCACCAGAATATCTAAAGGGGGAGCTATATTCTTTGATTGAGTATCAAACTATCAACCTAGTCACATTGACTAATACCCTACTGCCAGTAAATTTAGAGATTGTTTATTACCGGTGCATATGTTTCATTACTTTTTTCTATGAGTAATATGAAATCTGTTTTCTGTCTTTTACTAGTTTTTTTATGTTAGTATTATTTTTACCTCGTGCTGTATTTATTGTAAATAGTCCAAAACTCATAAAAACCTGCCTGCATTAGTTACCTTTTGAATAAGTACGGCTGTAATAAGATTTGTGGTTTTAGACTATTTATATATCTGACAAGAAGCCTCTGTAGAAGCTTTTTATGTTTTTAAAAATATGTAAAAAGAAGGATCTGAGGAGTTGAAATCAATAGATTTAGAGTTATCCATAAATTTTCAAAAGACAATTACCGTTTTAGAAATAGTGGATATTTGGAAACTTTCCAACAAATTTTAAGTCATGGAGGATTTAAAAACCAGAGTGTTATCAGATACCTTAAGAAGCAACTCAGTATTGTCAGCTGTTACCAAAGATTCTTGAGTTGTATTTTTAAGATATTGGAATTTCATTTCTTACATTTTCATTCAAAAGCAGTTACATTCCAAGAATTAGTCTTTGATTTTTTGACAGTTATTTATCAGGAAAATCAACTTACACAGTTAAAAAATAAGCAATTTGTGTGAACTAAATCCTATTTGTATTCATTTGTTAAGTTTTCCATAACTAATTCTAGCATAGGAATGAACTATTTTGCGAATTGATAATGGTAATGTTTTTATCACTCAATGTTTCCCAATGGCATCGCAGTCTCAAAACACCATGCAATTTTTAGATATAATAGTGAAACTTATATAGGCAGCATTTAATGATTATCAAGCATAGTCTGTATGTCCTATTTCCAACTCTTAAACAGGTGCCTGTTTATAACACATGTATACTGCTAAGTAATTGCTTAAAAGATATTTTTAACTATTTACTTTCTGTTAGGTCTTGTATTTACTGTTGTCTTAAGTTTTTCAAGATTTATTTTAGTAGAGTCTTTAATTTTTTTTAAATGTTAATGTTTTTAAAATGCCATTTGTGTTTTAATTTAAAGTCTTTTGTGTTTTGTCAAGATTAGTTGGTACTTTTAAGTTTTAATGGGCAGCAGTTATAATAGATTTTGAAAAAAGGGGGGAAATTGCCAATGCTGTTAGTTATGACAATCCTGTATATGTGCTGAATTTATGCATAGTTGGTCATGAAAATAGGGAAAAGGAAGCAGGTAAAAAGACTAAGAGATTTGAAGACTTACTTGCATACTGTAAATTTCTGTTTTCGTTGATCCTAATTGATTCCCATTAAGTGATCATTAAAATACTTTATACATAATTTTTCTTAGATTTATTCAATTTTTATGGCTGCCCTCTAAGTTAAAAAGTACCAGCGATTTTTAAAATTGTAATGATTTTGTTTTAATTTACTTGTGAATTACCAATTGTTAAAAAATTATCCTTTACTTTATTTTTTAATGTTCTGGATATACATTGTTTTTGATTTTTACAATTAGTTACGTTCAATCCATTAATTTTAAATCATTGAAAGTATTATTATTTTGTATTAAATTTTGAGGTTTAAAATATTTATTAGTTATATTGATGCTAATGATAAGTGAGATTATTTTAAAATTTTACTTTGTATTAAGATGCACTCTTTTAATGATGATTGTCTATGTTATTGTTTTAGTTTTCTTTTGAAAAGTGTTTTTTAAGTATTATGTTAAAATTTACTTTTATGGAAATCTTTTAATTAGTAATCAAGTTTGTAACTTTGAAAACTATGCATATTCAAAAGTGATTTGTTTCAAAATATATTTACTGAAATTTAAAGAACTTATTTTTTAATCAATTATCTTTACCTTATAATTTGAGTACTATTTAACAAATTTGTAACATTCATTGCAGCTTACTACATTTAATTCTTAACCGTTCAATTGTAAATAATATACTATGTGTGGAATTACTTCTTTTGATATGAACAAAGAAATGCATTTGCGAAAATTCTAGCTAAAAATGTTGCATCTGCATTAACTCAAATTCCATTCGCAGTAAAAAAATTCTGTAAAAATTATTTTAAAATGTGATCTTTTGTGAAATACTTTTCTAAATGTTAACACTATTAAATTTTTAAGTTGATATCTAATAAATAATTTTGTTGCTCTATTCGACAGTTTTATTCATATTTAAACTACCTATACTACATTTGACTAGTTTGTATATGGAATCCCTTTTCATTTAAATAAAGAGTCCTGCATGGTAATACATGCAATTTCTTTAACTGTCAAGGATCATCTCAAAATTATGAAATTGATTTCCTCATTACTTTTAAAATATTTTCTTTAAAAATAATTGTATCTATCCACAGTCTAGTATAGAACAGGATTTCAATGAAAGCTTATGAAATATGTGAGCTATTCTTTTATTTATTTTACATTGTTAAACTCTAAGCTTTTTGTGATTATCTAAGGGGGTGACCATAAATTATGTGAGATGTTTTTCCAAATTTTGTGAGCCCTCTCTCCCCTTTGGTGAGATTTTGCTGAACCACCTTCTCAAATTCTCAATCACTTTTAAGCAAATCAATTTCTTTGATATGTTCTAGTTATGCTTTCTCGTCTTTTTGGCATGACACTCATCATACACAATGCAAAAGATTTTAAACATTGTATCCCTGTTGAAATGAACATCCTCTTAAATGCTGTAATTATGACTGATTGGCTAAAAATTTGCCGTTTTTATTATAGGGCACACTTTTACACTTGTGCTGAAAAAGATTAAGGAAAAACCTTATTTTTTAAAACTACAAGTAACTTGAGATTTTATTTGACCCTCCCTATTAACCTCCCGTAATTTATAGACATCCCCTAAGCTCTTGCTCATTTTGAAATTACAATTCCATGTGGAATATTTCTTCTTTTCATTTTCAAAACGAGTACTGGTTTGCAAATCTGTCCACAAAGCTCCCATGGTGAGATTCGTCTAACTTTTCCAAAGTTTCCATCATATCAGATATGCTCTCTTCTTCACTTAATTCCGATATGTCTTTACCTCCCATAGCAGTCTTCACCCAACCAGGGCACATCATTACTACCAAGACTCCTTTGCTTTTCAATTTTGCAGCAATAGTTCTCATGGCCATGTTTAGGGCAGCCTAGAAAAGAAAGTTCTTTTGAAAATCCGTTGAAATATTAACTTGTTCATTTGTTGTTAGTTTGCATGACTGGTATGTATATTACACTTGTCATTCTTTTATGCAGTTCAACATCTGTTTAAAGATAAGGGGTTGTGCGAGCGAATGTGTGTGCGGTCCACAGGTGCTCGCTGGGTACCGCTAAGTAGGTACTTCTTAGGGCAGTTCAGTGGTCAAGAATAATGTCGGGTAGTACCCGCCCATTGGAAATTTAAAAAAACATATGTTTAAAAATATGAATGATTGTGTAAACTATGCTTGAACCCTCTACTGCCCATGGTAGCAAATACCATAATAGTCAGGGTGCCAAGTCGAAAATTAATAGTGTAGTGTAGTGTAATTAATAGTGTAGATTTCAAAACCGGTTGATGCCACTCTGCAAATGTTGAGCATTTTTTAAAGAGATGAATGCAAAAGAGATGAATAATTTTTACAAACCTTCGAAATTTTATAGCTTGGAATTACAAGATCTTCGGTAAAAACCTCCCCAGTGTTCGTTATGCTACCGGTCAGCGAGCTTAGATTGAGAATGGCAGATCTGGTTGTGCTCATATTTTCCGAACTTTTGCATTCAGCGGCTTTTTCTAAAAGAGGAAGCATAACCTGAAAATAAACCAAGTTCGCACACGTTGTATTTTAGTTTTTCAATTCCAGGCATTGAATGAAATGTCAAAAAGTTTACCTGTGTCACCATGATAGGACCCATAGTATTTACTCTGAAATGCTTCTCCAGGTTGTCTGTAGTTATGTGAGGAAATCCTAGAGGCTCTCCAATCCCAGCGTTGTTGATGAGCAAGTTGAGACCTCGATCCCCGACTATTTCTTCTATGATTAGTTTTGAAGCCTCGACTTCTTCCAGCTCAGTAACGTCTAAGTGTTACAATTAGAAAAAATATAATTTTCCGAAAATGAAACTTAAATCAATGCAAGGCATTAAAATTGATTTTCCAAAGATAAAGTGAGGCTATTTTTAATAGTTTAAAATTGAATCGTCAGTTTGAAAATCGGAATAAGTCCAAAAATGACAAATTGACTTTTTGTGCTCAAAACAATCTCCAAGCTTTGCTCTACACATGAGTGGAAAAATAACTACCCCTTATTGAGATATAGCCCCTTGAAGTTAAGGAATCGATATCCATTTATTGTAAAGGGTGTCACAAAATTAACGCAAGGTTTGAATTAAATAGAAAACACAGTTTCTAATCTTTAGATTGTTACTTTTTCATTGACACTACTGTAGTTTTATTTGCCGTCAAAAGAATCACCGTTCTGAATTTAAAAAATGCTTACCCATTTTAAAAAGAATCACTTCACAATTTTCACATGAATCTTGAACTTTTATCAATTCCTAAAAAGTATTTCAATCAGCACTGAAAAAATAAGTTGTAGCAAACTGTAATAAACTTTCTATAGGAAGTAAAGTTATGAAAGGCTTCCCTCCCCTACAAGAGGCGCTCAAGGGCTTATATGAACCTCCCTTTTAATCAATGGGGAAATTTTAACTTTTAAATCGCTCTTTAATATTTAAACCTTTCTGAGCTCAGGGGTATTCTCATTTCTTCATACTGCTCTCTCATTAAAGTTGTGGGACCGCTTTATGAACTAAATAACAATCTTTTATTTTAAAAAATATTAATAACTTTTAAGCATATTTTTTCAGAAAAATATTTGACAAATTCGGTACATAAGAATAAACAAAGTTTTGCCATCAATTAGAAGTTTACTTGTTTCAAATGTTTATATAATTTTTATGTTCAAAAACAAATCCCTCGTCGTGCGCTTTAATTTCTCAAAACCTGAGACATGACTAATGAACATTGCATTATCCCATCACAATCAAATGCTCATTCAACACTGTTTCACTTTCATGCTGAGTGATTCACTCCTGCGAATCGCTAGTTTGCTTAGAAAAGTGAAGGAGTAAAGAGTTAATAGCCAAATCACACTTTTCAGGATTTTTCCAAAAATGAAAACAAAATGTGCTTTGAGAGATTCATTGGAATGAATTCCTTTTGATTGACAGAGAAAGTGAAACATTGTAAGTGACATTAACACAATGTAAGTGAGTAAAAAAATTAAATTACTTGCAGTAAATCCGGATTTCTGTAAGTGGCGAAAATATACCGAGGTGGCTGCTCCAGTTGCGTAAATTGCCGCACGAACTCCAGACCTATTCCTCTATTGGCTCCAGTGATCAGCACGCTTTCTGGTGACATTTTAATATAAATCTCGCAATTCAATTCCTGTATAAATTCGCCTTGGAATTTGGAGAGAAACTGGGGTTGAGATTGGATTGTTCGCCTTTCAAGTGAAATAGATAGCAAGACGATAATAGATAAAATGACGACGTGAAAACAGAAACATACTTTAAATGTTTTCTTAATCTATTATCTCTTTGAGGTCCGTTGTTATACCTTATCATACTTACGGCTTGAGGTGGATAAAATGCAACTTCAGATAAACTGTCCCCTGTGGCTCTTTCGAGCAGATCAGGGGGGGATTCGACAATTCTAATTATGCTTTTTTAAGAGACTCGCAGATTTCAATTATTTTTTTTACTCGATGAAGTGATTTTCACTTTAAGATGGATTATTGATAGAAAAGAAAGATCCAAGAAAACGATCCTTGCACATATTTTAGAGATATTTATGATAAAAAGCGTTTTGATGTGTGTCTTTATCTGTAGTTTATATTATTTTTAGTACCCTTATATTCTTTTTCTAATTCTTTTATTTCTGCTGATAAAGTAGTTTGCTTGAAGTTCTTAATGGTATCTAGAATAAAACAATATAAAATTGTTACGCAAACTTGTGCTGCTCTTCTGGGAGTAAAAAAGGCTAAATTTAACATTTATTCTTCTAGATCCGGTACTTTTATAATATCTATCCTGAAAAAGATTCCCTAGCTATTTAGGACTCAAAATATTAGAAATATCGCCTGAAATAGCAAGCCTTTTTTTTTGGCTAAGCAACCACATTTCAAAAACTGTCATCATGAAAGCTTCGAGTCCATCAGATCAAAAAGGTGTAGGCGCGGAATGGGCGAAAAGTTGTATTCTTGTTTTTCCATCAAAACATTAGCATCTGTACATCTAGCTTTTCCTTTAATGTTTACATTATGCAAAGAAACCAACATTTGGGATACTTTTCAAAAAGCACCAGCTTTTAATTCTGTTACTAAGTCTTAATCTGAAAGTTATTTACAATGTTACTCTAGATTTTTTGAGGAATTATTTAGTATTTTGGAGGAATAGAAAAATGGTATGTGGCTAAGAAGATCAAATTTAGAACTTTTTATCGCTCATACAGGGAACCTGACGTGATAAATTTCACTGAAAAAATGGAATGAGTTGGATACGTAATCAGGATGGAGAAGAACCCCTTCGACTAAAAAAATACTCAATTCTAGTTTCCAGATCAACTGGTACTCAAAAAAGGGTGAAGGTCAAGCTTGCAGATGGCTGGACTACTGGAAAAAAAACTTTTGGTCCTGGGGGAAAAACCTGGAGAGGACTGGCCTAGAAAACACTTCTTGTCTCGAAAGGGCCAAAGTCCACCATAGAATGTCAAGCCATAGAGAAAGGAAGGGCTTAAAATTACTTGCGGAAAGTAATAAAATTCTGTAAGAATTACTTGGAGAAAATTGTAAAGAAAAATAATTTGTGAAGCAATATGGTATGACTCATTTATTTGGTTAGCGTTAGTAGAATACTGGATAGTTATCACTAAATACTAACCTGAAAACAAAATAAAAATGCGTTTAATTTTTTTTACTATGGATAAAATCCACATAGCTTAACATTAACTAATTAAAGAGCGTCGAACCAGAAGGTTCTGGCTTTCGCTTTTTCCTGTGAAACGGCTTTTTCGTTTAAAAAATTCTTAATGCAGGGAAGCTAATGTTAGTTATACTCTGAGATAAGCACTTGCACCGAATTCTTCGACCAAAGGGATAGCATACACATTGGTTTTTTAGTATTTAAGTGATGCTTACATACATACTTATACAATACAAAGTTTTTCCAATTGTTATACCTGTTACCCTTGCTGGCTGTATCGTTTCAAATAGTTTTTTTTAATTCTTAACTTGCTTTATAGATTTACTTCACACTATCAAAGGATTTATTAAAAAGGGCATTATTCTCCTAATAATTTCTGGATTTTTTACACATTTTCTAACAAAGGATGATTTTATAGCCATCAGATAATGCTTCCTCTCCAGATGTTCCCTATAAAATAAAGTTTTCCCATGCTTATCCATCTGGTTGGATACCCAAATATCTAAAATCTTGACTTACCATATTATTCTAGTATTTCTTAAGAGTACTTCTTAGCTGTAAGATACAAATTTTGGTTCAATTCTGTTATCTGTCCTGTTAGATATCACCAAGCTGATTTTAACACCAATTATTAAAAATAATTTATCAAATTTTTATAGTTGTCATTGATATAATTTAATACATTAGTTTGCAATTTTTGGCATCTGAAACAACTTGGCAATATTTATCAGGACACAACAGAATTGAACCCAAATTTTACACAGCTATACACATGGTGCAAGTCCTTCAGCTCTGGGACGCAAGACAAGTAATTAAAATAAAATTTATTATAAAAAATTTCAATTATGAAAATAAACTTTATTTTACATATCTATATTCATGGTAAAACTTTATAAGGGTTAAGTATCCCTTTAGGGTCCATGACAGCTTTCAGAGATTTCATCAAAGATATGGCTTCATCTGTTTTGTTGAAATGCAGGTACTTGGTCTTCTTAAATCCAATTCCATGCTCAGCACTAATGCTTCCTCCCCTTTCAGATGTCCACTCGTAGATAAAGGGTTCAATTAAGGACAAAACTTCTGGATCGAACTTGCGTGTTGTTGCATTAAAATGCAAGTTCCCGTCCCCTATGTGGCCGTAAGCAACACACCGTGTGACTTTGTTACCTAAACGTTCTCTCATCACTTCTACCACCTTGTAAAAGTCAGAGTGAGGTAATGAAATATCGTACTTGTAACCATAACCTTCTTGAAGTAGAGCTTCAGTTATTCTTTCTCGAACTGACCAAATAGCCTGCAAAGGATTATACAATGTAAAAACTTGAGCCAATAAGAAAATGCTTTACAGATTAAACATCTTAAAGTAATCCTAAATGATTAGTACATATTATAAAGTAGTGCAAGCTCAAAACCTAGAATATTAGAACAGAGAATTCCTTGGATAAGGTCAACAAATTATTAGGTTTAGTTTAACCTCAATGTAAATGAATAAAATAAAAATGCAATTTGTATGTACCTTAATACGACTTGGTTCAGTAGCATAGGTGCCATCATTGATGTAGTTTTTATCCATCAGCAGTGTTAAACATTCGTTTAGTTTTTGTTCATTGTATTCTAGGTCAGATCCTTAAGGAGGAAAGAGCATAAAAAATACAAATATTTCAATACAAAAAAGTGCATCGAACTTGCTTCATGAATAGTTTGAAAGAATAAAATTTTATGAGTGATTGGAAACTTGGGGAATTAATTACCTGAAATTTCCACTAATATGTATAAAGGATGCTCCTCTATTGGGAGAGTCAACTTTAAATTGTCCTGCAAAGTAACAGCAGCTTGGTTATCTAACATTTCTAAAGAGGATAGCAAATCTGGCATCTTTTGTCTTATCAACTTTGCAGCACTCAGCAAGTTTTCAAATGAAGTGCATCCTATAAAAGAACTTAAGTTTAAATTGGAAGACTGCAATCACACTTAAATTAAAATTCAAGGATTAAATAAATTGCATAAAGATGTATAAATCTTTAGTTTTAATGAAAG
This sequence comes from Tetragnatha versicolor, assembly GCA_024610705.1. Classification (NCBI taxonomy): domain Eukaryota; kingdom Metazoa; phylum Arthropoda; class Arachnida; order Araneae; family Tetragnathidae; genus Tetragnatha; species Tetragnatha versicolor. The sequence goes on along the minus strand of JANDEH010000038.1, from coordinate 1,603,934 downwards.
TATAGAGAAGGGGGACATTAATAATAAAACTAGCACTCTCATATAACTATGCTACTTAAAAGCCTTAATTAAAAATGTTCAGGTATAAAAACTAAGTTGATGATAAATGAATTTAGTGTAAAATTTAATTATTTTATTTAAAAAAATAATCCTTCAAAATGTATGCAAAACATGTAAAGCTTTTGAAATGTTTTTATTGCTATGGTAATTGAAATTAGTTATATTTCTTTTCACCACAAAATTTTTAAGAAGCTTAAACCCTTTTAGTCCTGGCCTCCCCAAATTCTCCATAGGATTCAATAGAAAGTTCGCGCATCTTAGGACTGAAGGGGTTGAAATGAAAACTTAAATAGAAAATATTTTCCATTTAATTCTCCATCACCAAATTAAACATTAAGAATCATTGAAAGAGAAAGGCATTTAGTTTTTACGTTTTTCAACGGATGATTAGTTGATAACTTTACAACAATGGACAAGCAGTACCCAAAAAGGCCACGGCAGTTTCAGTGCTTTTTGGATAGCATAAGATGGCAGCCTCAGTCACTATTCCCAAAGTGCCTTCAGATCCTATAAACAGGTGCTTCAAGTCATATCCAGTATTGTTCTTTCTCATGGTGTTCATGCAGTTAATTAATTCTCCACTAGATAGCACCTGAAAAGTAAACCTTGTTAGAATACATGATAAACATAAAACTTTCAAATTTCAGAGCACAAGTGTATGAGCGAAAAATTACTTAGCAGAAAGAATTATTCAATTAATATTTTAGGGGTTTCTTTCTACTTTTTTCATAATATACCATTGTTTGGTTGTACAATTTTTTGTATGCTCTCTGTCAAGTTTTTTTTATATTTAAAAATGCATTAGATTGCAGTAGTATTCAGAACACCAGGATGAATAATTTCCTAAATGCTAAATATTCATTATATATTCTCATATTCAATGCTATATAGTCAAAAAGTGACAACACGATAACTTAACTAGAAAGATGTGCTGAAAATTATTTTATTTTGAAGTACATTTCTTAGGAAGTAGCAGGCTTGAGTAATACATTTTCATAATTAGGCTAATCTTAATTAGAGTTTGAAATAAGGTAAGAAAAATTCTCCACTAAGTTTTTTTAATGGTTAGGTCTTTAAAATAATTTATTTTGATATTTATTAGAAATAAAGTTCAGCATCTTACTGCTTTCAAACCAAGAACATTTCCATGTAATGAACCATAACGAATAAAGCGCAAGCCTCCTGCATTGGTTGAAATATTTCCACCAATTTGGCAGCTTCCTTTTGCACCCAAATCCACAGGAACAGTGAAACCTTTTTCATTTACAAAGTTTTCCAAAGACTCTAAGACACATCCAGCTTGGCATTGAAGAACACCTGAAATGGTTCACAACATTTGAAAAATACTTACAAAAGGTTATCAGATCTTTATGAATGATGAGTTTTAAGGAAATCGGATTTGAAAACAAAATTTATCTATCAACATCTCTGTAATTAAAAACATTTAAAACACATGTCTAATTAAGTATACTGGTTTTAATGGTATTTATATATAGAAAATCAATTAATTAAAGAAAGATTTTAATTACACACATACCTGTGTTGTCATCAAAGTCTAATACTTTGTTCATAAGACTCATTGAAACAACAATTTCATCAAATATGGGAGTACTGCCACATACCAGACCTGTATTTCCACCTTGAGGACATACAGCTAAATTATGATGATAACAATACTTAACAATTTCTGAAACTTCTTCAGTAGTTTTGGGGCGAAGTACTAATGTACTTGTTCCTGAAAATGATTGGTTCAATTATGTTATCAGTGGCATATTTTTATAAATATCCTGCCTATAGGCTAAACCGAAATTTCATAAAATCTATTTCATATCTAAAATTTATATGAAATTTAATACTATTCTTTACATTTTATTGGTTCTCTAAATTGAACCATTGTACTATCAATGTTTATTTTGCATGAATTTTTCTTGGATCTGCTCTTATTAATAGCAAAACCAATCTTTTTGTAATAATATAAGAACTACCAACCTGTATGACTTCTTAACCAATCTGTATTGTATGATTCCAGTTCATCACAACTATTTAAAATTCTAGAGGAGCCTAACAGAGACGTAAAGAAATCAACATCTTTTGCTTCTAATAAACTATAGTTTCCTCTAGAAAAACTAGAAACTTTGGCGTTAGACAATTTGTAAACATTCAGTCTTGTTGCTAATTTTTGAAAAATTCTGCTATCAGAAGTTAAACGCCGCAAAATAGAAGAAGATAATTTAAAAAACATTTTCTTTTATAAATATAGAAAAGATAAACTGAGGGATCTCATAAGCCGGCTTTTACGTAATCGAGAAAAAATTAACTTATCTTTGATTTCGAAACTACTTTTCGTCGTTTGTTTATTTACATTATTGAAAACTTGGCTTCTCTTTTTGAAAACAACTCTACTCTGATGGCATTTTCTAAAATTTATAATAAAAATAATGTTAGTGAAATATTCAAAGGAAATAAAAGATATTCATTAAATTATTGTTTTAAATATAATAAAGTTCTTAATCAGAAATTTTCTTATCAAAGTTGATGTTTTCATCAATTTCTAACCGTGACTGGAAAAATTCAAGCATTGATTGTTTTGGCAACGTTGTTCCCGCGATCCCGCGTATTTTATGTTTTTATTTTGATTTTATAAATAAATGTTTCAAACGCCCGAGATTTATTCTAAAAATGGGAATTCAAGGTTTATTACCGTTTGTTAGAAAATCATGCCGCCCAGCAAATCTGAAAGATTTTTCCGGTTCAACTGTTGCTATTGATGCTTACAGTTGGCTCCATAAAGGAGCTTTTTCGTGTGCCGAGAAATTGGTCAAAGGTGAACCAACTGATGGGTATGTATAATTCTGTATATTTGCTTGAAAATATGAGCTTTAGAACTGACTAATCAATTAATTCAATTCATCTCTTTATTCTTTCTCTAGTGTTTCCAAATATTTTCATGACCTAAATTCCATGATATTAACCATCTAGCTTCCAAATAAATGTAATCAATACTTCATGGTCAATAAATGTGTATGATAAGCTTATTTTTTAAAATTTAGATATGTATACTACTGCATGAAGTACCTCAATTTGATAATTGAAGCTGGTTTGACACCAATTATGGTGTTTGATGGCTGTAATCTTCCTTCTAAAGCAGGAACTGAAAAGAAACGACGAGAGTGAGTACAAAGTTTAGGTTTTACTTCCCATAATCTCTCATTGTATAATTTAAATCTATTTTTCAACCAATTTAGCATAGATGGTTTGGCATAGCCTCGATAAAAGTCGACCAGAGGCCATGTTTACTACTCACAGCTCAAATGATATCTTTATGGTTGTGTGTCATCATTTGAACTTTAGGTAAACATGGCGACTAGTCTACTCTTAATCGAAGCTGTGCCGCTGGTTTTATTGTGGCAAATCATGTACCAAAAACACTTTTGGTGATTTTTTTTCAAGCTAATTAAGAATTTGACTAGAAACAATATTGGTACTGCTTTAGAAAGTCTTCCCACTCATCATATGTGTAACCACAGTTTCCACAGCAACACGTATGCGTGTTATCATTAAACTACGGGTATGTCTATGGGTAAACAAAGCAGCCGGAGACTCTTTTCTAAAGATGTTCCAATATAGGGGAGAACGGGGATGAATGGGACAAATTTCACATTTTTGCTAAAATTAAAAAAATTTCAATCCTGTAACAAGTTTAAAACCAATAATTGAACTCTTGGTTACATTATAAATGCGTGTATTCAATCAATTACCCATTATTTAAACTTCAAGAAAAGTTTTTATGAGCACATGTATTTTGTCCCATTCATCCCCGTGGTGGGGATGGATGAGACACCGAGTGGGGATGAATGGGACAGTTAAAAAAAGTTTAAAAATTTACAAAATAACAAAGTTATTTTAAATATTGCACAATGTTTAGCTTTTTAAGGGAACAACACACTTCTATTTTCCAAAGAAAAAAATTAAAAAAGCATTTTAAGGGCAAAAAACAGCCTACATTTATTCGACTTTATGACGAGTAAAATTAACACATAAACTGAAGCAAATGCTTTTGTTCTTTCAGCTCAGTGGTTGAAGCTGGTGTTATTTCTATTAATGCTACTCGCTTTTTATGGGTTTGTACTTTTCGGAGTGCAAATAGATAATTTTTGATGCCTGGACCTAACCCCCAAGGCCATTCCTCTCCTGCAGTAACATTCTCCCTGCCATTTTGAAGGAAATTTTCATAAAAATAAAGCATAAAAACCTAACTTGTTTGAATAATTGTTTAACCATAGCATATTTGAGATGACAGTTGCAACTATTTGCTAATTAGGACTTTGAATATTTACACATGAGTTTGGAACATAAAACACAAGTTTAAACATAAATTTTTGCACACTATTTTAGTAAACTTTATCAGAAATTACTTAAATGAGTTGAATATAGCAAGCTATTGATGGAAAGTTTTGGAAACGGGAAATGAAGTGATGATGGAACTGTCCCATTCATCCCTGCAACTCTTGTCCCATTCATCCCCGTACCCACTTATTTTTGAAAAACTTAAATTAGACTAGGAAAAAATCCATGGATTTTCTTCATTTAAATTGGAAACTATACTAATATAAGTACTCTTTCAAAACACAGTAAAATTTAAAGCTTTAGTTAAATTATTTTTTAATAAATAATTATAGAAGTAAAACGATAAAAGTTACTTTTGGTATGGGAAAACACATTTAGTTGTCCTATTTATACAAAAATGGAAGCTGATGTCAATGAACACAATTTTTTGAATAGGCTAGGTACTACTATCTTATGGCTGAAATAACAAAAATTTAAAGTGAAGTTAAGGTATAAAAAATAGAGCTGTCCCGTTCATCCCCTGTCCCATTCATCCCCATTCTCCCCTACTAATTGCTTGTAATATGAGTTATTAGATTGTTTGGTTCTTGCACATTATTAGCCTGTTGACAGTCAGTTTTAGCTGCACAGTTAATGGGCATTGGCTATACATGTTTGGTTTCAGCAGCACAGTCCACAAGCTAATACAGAAGTACCAATTTCTTTGGGGTTTTTTAATATTATCTTAATAAATGTATTTGTTAAAACACCAGGTAAGTTAATCTGCCTTTTCTGAACAAACTATAAACCCTGTTTAATTTAGAAACCGAGAACGGACGAGACAACGTGGCAAAGAGCTTCTGTGTGAAGGCAAGGTTAAAGAGGCAAGAGAATGTTTTCAAAGATGTGTTGATGTTACTCCAGAAATGGCTCGAGAAGTGATTCTGGTAAATATCTCTTCACAAATTGATTGGCTTATTGATGAAACAAATTTTGCGGAATAGTATTAATTTTTAGTTTAGTTCACCTATTTGTCACATTTAAATTTCCCAAAATATTTTTATTATATGTAATAAAACATGAATATTTTTAGTTTTTTCTTTTATTTTGACCTCAAATATTGTTAATTTAAGTCAAAATTTCAATAATTATAGCATTCGTTTTCTAAATCCAAGTAAAATTCAGAATTTTTGAAACATTCATAACCCTTTGTATTAAGGCTTGCAAGAAGAAATCAATCGATTGTATTGTAGCACCATATGAAGCAGATGCCCAATTAGCTTATCTTGCTAAAACTGGTATTGCTCAACTTATTATTACTGAAGATTCTGATCTTATTCTCTTTGGATGCAATCGAGTGAGTAATCTGTTTCTTGACAACTTTAATTTTTATGTAATTTTGCGAAAACCTAAAATAAGAACCAAAACATCCTATCTCTATATACTTATTTGTCATGAAATAAGGTGTTTAAAATAATAATTATTGAAACTAATTATTTTTTGCTTAGCCTCAAGTCATGGTCATGTTATTCTGCTCCTGATAGTATAAAGCTGAGTGATTATAAAAAATCGGTTCTTGCGTATTATCCCGTTGACTGTACCGCTGAGTTTGAAAACTTTATCAAAGTCAAGTCCGTTGACTGTTCTATAGCTGTGCTGCTGAATTAGACGGTCATTAAACGGTAGACAGGATAATACACAAGTACCAAAAGATTTGGGATTCATCTAGGTTTTTCTGTCAGGGTCCTGTTTTAGGAATTTTGTAGAAATAAAGGGCTTGAAGTACAACCACAACATTATATTTTAAATGGGTTCAAAACTGGCAAATTCTATCCCAAAATGATAGAAAAACATTCTGAAAATACAAGATAAAACTATCTTGCTGTTCCTCAAAGGAGGTTTAAACTTGATTGTTTTTATAAGGAAATTGTTTTAGTTTTAATGGATGTTTTTGTACTACAAAACGCACAAATCTTAAAAGGCAGAGAAATAAAAGCACTCATGCAACGTTATGTAAAAAGAGGGGATCACATGCAACTTTTAATTTAACTTTTAAAGATTATTGATCTTTGTAATGATATTATCTTTTTAAAAGATAGCTAACATTTTTGTTTTTCAGATTCTGTTTAAAATGGATTGCAATGGAGGTGGCTTGTTGTTTGAAAAAGAAAATCTCCCGAAATCGTTTGGTGCTAAATCTTCTAAATTCAGTTTTGAAAAGTTTCTATACATGTGCATTTTATCAGGTTGTGATTACTTGCCATCCCTTCCTGGAATTGGATTGGCCAAAGCTTTCAAATTTTTCACTCTGACTGCCAACACTGATTTAACAAGCGTAAGTAGTCCTTAACTCGATATTTTAATGTTAATTAGGCTTTAATCCTGTCGCACCTAAGGCGGCCGAGATTAACATTGGATCCTATGGAAACTTTGGGGCGGCTAAAACTTGAAGAGTTAAATTTACAAATTAATTTTTAGTATTTCTTTTTTATAATGCAGCTTAATGATGTTTGATGGATAAAAACTTGTTTTTAACCCCTTTCCTCCCAGCACGAATCTCAGACTTGCTGAACGTTTGATTTCTACTCACTTTTATGTGAGAGCCATGCTGTAGGTCAGGGGTCGGCAAGTAATTTTACTTGGGGTCCAAATAATTTTGAAAATTTTTCATCGGGGTCCGGAGAAAAAATAGGCTACTATTACTAGTTTAAATTGTTATCTTCAGGTGCACATAAATTTTTACAAGGATGTAATTTGACTATGCTTCCTGCTAAATAAAATTGTTAAATTCAGGCACCGCAGCGCTCCTGTTTTTCCTATTATTCCTATTTTTTTCACATTAGCTCCTTTTTTCCTATTTTTACGGTCCATTTTATTTTTCCTCCTTTTTTCAGTTTTTTTCTCCTTTTTTTCCTATTTTTTTAACCCTTGGGACCGACTTTCTTCGTTTATGTTTTGTTCTGGGTAGGGATTGATGTCAATTCTATCGGTCCGTTGTCAACGCTTTGGCATACGAAATGGAGTGATTCGTTTCCTTCCAGCGGGACGAGGCGTCGCCGCTGCGGAGCTTCCTCTCCCGTTGAGGTAAAGCTTTCCTCCGTTGTTTCTTATAGAAGTTTTTTTTCGACGGTTTTATGTATTTGAGGGCCCTGATTACGAATCTGAAGTTTGCTCCCACGTGGGGGGTCAGCTTCATATCGAAAATCGCAAAAAATTGATAATTTTTTTGCTCTTTTTTCGATTTTTCGCTTATATTTCAAATACTATAAATTCTCGAAGATAATTTCAATCACAAAGTTAAAGTAAACAAAATTTCCTACATAATGCGCCAGTCAACTTTTATTTTCTGAAGAGTGGTTTTGCCGCTAGAGCGAGCTGAAAAACATCGATTTTTTGGCCTTTCCGCAAAAAATGGAAAACGCGCGCTTCTACCCTCTACAAAATGAAAACTATTTAAGTTATTAACAAAAATTTTATACCACGTAAAAGAACATTTAATTTTCTATAAATAACATGCTTTCCATCATCATTGTTTGAGAAGGGGAGAGGGAGTGAAGCAAAGATCGATAATAAAACTGTTGCGACTCGCAGATCAGACGGACTTTTGCGGTTGTTAATCTGCAATCTGCGCTTTATTTCCGGTATATTACCAATAAATGAGTTGTTTTGGATAAATTGATGACTACCCATGCTTAAAAAAATAAATTTTTAAATTTATTTATGAAATATTGGGTGTTTTAGGCAGAATTTTAGTAAATTTTTTAAATTCGTATATTAAATTATGGGAATATTTTAATAAACGAATTTATATGTTTTATGCATCGCTAAATCCGAATTTCAAGTTTATTTTAATTTTGAAAGTCATCTTCACATCAAAAATTGCAAAAAATTTTAAATTTTTGCTCTTTTTTTCGGTTTTTCATCGATTTTCTAAGCAAATATTCATTTTACGAAAAATAGCATGAAACCAAATTAAATTACGTAAAATTTCCCATACGATGCACTTGTTCATTTTTATTTTGCGAGGAGCGGTGTACATTTTATAGCATTTTGAAGAAAAGCAATTTTCATGTTTTTGTGTAAAGTCAGGAAACAACTCTAATTCAGTAATACCTCTCATTATAAAATTAAAATTAAACAGTGCATTTTGTAGGAAACTAAATGTTCTTTCATTTGGTATAAGCTATTTGTCGATAAGTAGAATTTATTTAGAGCTGTAGCGGGGGAAATCGTTCATCACTTTTTTGTTGAAAAGCAAGACAAATATCTTAATTTCAAAACGCTATAAAACGTACACCGCTGCTTGCAAAATAAAAATGAACCAGTGCATCTTATAGGAAATTTTATGTTCTTTAATTTGGTTTCATGCTATTTTTCGTAAATTTAATATTGTTTTAGAAAATCAATGAAAAACCGAAAAAAACACAAAAATTTGAGATTTTTTGCAATTTTTGATGTGAAGATTACTTTCAAATTAAAATAAACTTTAAATTCGGATTTAGCGATGCAAAAAACATAAAAATTCGTTCATTAATACACTCCCATATTTTAATATAGGAATTTAAAAAATTTATTAAAATTTCGCCTAAAACACCCAATATTTAATAAATTCATTTTAAAAATTTATTTATTATTCCAATTCATCCAAAACAAACCATTTTATTGGTAATATACCGGAAATAAAGCGCATATTGCAGAACCGCAAAAAGTCCGTTTGGTCTGGGAGCCGCAATAGTTTTATTATCGATCTTTGCTTCTCCCTCCCTCCTTCTCAAAATATGGTAATGGAAAGCACGTTATTTATATAAAATTAAATTCTCTTTAACGTGGTATAAAATTTTTGTTTATAACTTAAATAGTTTTCATTTTGTAGAGGGTAGAAGCGCACGTTTTCCTTTTTTTGCGGAAAGGCCAAAAAACCGATGCTTTTCAGCGCGCTCTAGCGGAAAAACCACTCTTCAGAAAATCAAAGTTGAATAGAGCATTTTGTAGGAAATTTGGTTTACTTTAACTTTGTAATTGAAATTACTTTCGAGAAATTAATAGTTTTTGAAATATAAGCGAAGAATCGAAAAAGGAGCAAAAACTATCGATTCTTTGCGGCATCGCGGGAGCACTCAATACGAATGGGCGTCGCCACAGGTTGGCATCGGTGTTGTGTTATTTTAACTCTAATTTAAGAAAAATTTTCCTTTTTTCTCCTATTTTTTTAGAAAAATATTCCTTTTTTCTCCTATTTTGTTTAGAAAAATAATCCTTTTTTTCTCCTATTTTTTCTTAAATTCTCCTATTTTTCCTATTTTTTTTACGAAAAATCGGCTGCGGTGCCTGTAAATTTAATATGATTAGAGGATTTAACATTATGGAAATGGGGGTCTGGGAGCTTCCCCCAGTAAATTTTTTCAAATTAGACCCTTAAAAAGCATGAAAAAGCTAATATTTGTTCCGTAAAAGTACAAATAAATTATTTTCAAAATGGTATGGCGGTCCAGGAAATAACTTCACGCGGTCCGGATGCGGACCGCGGTCCGCCAGTTGCCGACCCCTGCTGTAGGTATTCAATAGTAAATGTTCTTTAAGAGTTGAAAAATAAAAATGAAGCCATATAATGTTTATACACTTATTTTTTACAATTTTTCGAATGAAAACTTTTATGATTATTTTCTCGAAATTAATGTGCTATTTAAGAGGTTAATACTGCTGAACCAAAGACAATTAAAGGGTCACATGATTTTGACAACGCTGGAACTAGTATTTCGGAGGGGAGACAGGTGGAAGTTGTTTGGCAGTTGATCGAAAGAGGAAGAGACATTTGCTTGTATAATATAGAAGCAAGACCCCAACTATCACCGGTTACCCAACTATCGGCTGTGCAAAGTCTGTAAAAATCATGTGACCCTTTTACTATCGTTGGCTAATCAAGAAATCACTAGATGCTAAAATTAATTGGAACTTATAATGCTTCAAAAGTAGCAAAGTACATAGACAAAGACATTTATTCAGTACCATTCTTGCTATTTATAATAACAAACAATGAATACCGATACAACGAAAAATCCCGTAATTACGAATTTATTTGAATTAATCATGGTACAGTTACAACGAAGAAATTTTGTGGTCCCGTGAAGTTTGTTATAATGGGATTTTATTGTATAACAAAAACTAACAGGAGTGGAGGGTAGGAGATTGAATAATTTCATATGTACTTAAGTTCAAAACCACAGAAGCATGCAGTACCCACTTGCAAGAAAAGAAAAAAAACTAATGTTTTTTTTATGTTTAAATATTTTCAGGTTCTGCCAAAGCTTCCCAGCTATCTCAAAATGCCCCAGCTAACTGTGCCAAAAGAATATGTTGAGTCTTTCATTAAGGCCTACAATACTTTCTTGTATCAATTAGTATTTTGTCCTCGAGAAAAGAAATTTGTTCCTCTCAATCCTTATCCCGAAGATGTGAATCCTGATGAGATGGAGTATGCTGGACAGTATCCCTTTTTTACCGATTAGCAATTGTAATCAACTGTACCATTATCCAGGGTTGGCAAGGTTTTTCCCACCCCCGGTAAATACCATGGTAAAAACCGGTATTTACCGTCCTGGGAAAAACTAGGTTTTTACCACATGGGAAAAAGTGGGAAAAACTGATTATTTATTGAGTTTATTCTGTTCATAGATGAATGTTTCAAAAGCTTTTACAGCCTTTTTTTTAGAAAAATGACCTTAAATAAGTTTTTACCTATGTTATGAATATGGGTTTTATTATGTGTCTAAGGAATGTCATCTTTAGATGGTTATGCCTAGTGATGAGCAGGTATCGATACCAAATACTTAAGTACTCGATACCTATAGGTATCGAGTGTATTCGACACCAACAAAAGTATCGATACTTTATTGACATATTTCGTTTTAAATTTTTCAATGAAGTAATCTTTATAATACCTACTGTAGATCAAACGCAGCCTGTTTCCGTTTTCATTTTGCAACGCTCAAACCCAAGTCGTTATCATCCGCGAGAGAAATTTGACGCGGCTAGGTTTTTCCCCCGCCAAATCCTTCACCTCTATCCACCTCCAGGCCCGTAGCTACGGGGCTTTTTGATGGATCGCTTTCAGTTTTTTGAATATTAGTCTGATTATGGATAGGCCCTAAAAAAATTGTCCCTTCAGGTTCATTTCCCGACATTGAAAAAAAGTACTCGATACCTATAAGTATTCGATACCAAAGTATTCGATACCTAAAATTATCGATTTTGCCCATCACTAGTTATGCCCTTTTCATCGTATTATCCTACCTTGTTACTTCAAAAAAGTTATCTTGCAATCAAGATTTACATTTACGTTTTATTTTATTTAAATTACGTTTTTATTTACATTTAAAAAAACTATATATAAATGCTTCTCTTAAACCACATATTATAAGTAAATTTGTTTTAAAATATTCTCTATTTTTATTTGAGAAATTCATTAATATTAAAAAATAGATGCAAATTTTATGTAAAATGTCATAATTCTCTGGTATGTAAAATATTCTCTATTTTTATTTGAGAAATTCATTAATATTAAAAAAATAGATGCAAATTTTATGTAAAATGTCATAATTCTCTTGCTCACTTATATTTTTCCCACCTAATAATTTTAACCCCCTCCCAAAAAAAATGTCATTTTTAACTAAAAGTTTTTATAATATATTTTAAAAAGGCCATAACCTAATACTTCCATTATTTTGTCAATTGGAAGTTTTACCCACTTTTTCCCAGTTTTTTCCACTTTTTCCCGGTATTTACCAGTTTTTCCCACTTTTTCCCGGTATTTACCAGTTTTTCCCAGTGGTATGGGAAAAACAAGTTTTGGACGGGAAAAACCCAACCCTGCCATTATCATAACTGTCTTGTAAGCTGTCAATTGGTTTTCTTATGAAATTAACTTTTACTGTCACAAATTTATTTTCAATATCTTAACTTTTCTGCCCATATATTTGTTCAACCTTTTTATATTTAAACCCTTATAAAGTCATAACACAAGGGGAAAACTCATTTTATCAGCCTAAAATATTTTGATATACATTCAATAGAACTCAAAAGGTGTATTCTATTTTTTAGGCATCATCAGGCTGATATAAATCTTAAAAACTTCCTTTGATTGTTAGTATCCTAGTGTAAATACTAGTTTACCCAATAACTTTCATCAATATTAAATTCTTATCTTTAATATATGATCCTATAAACTAGCTTTTCTTTATGGCATGTTACCAGTTCCCCAGTGAGTTTTTCCCGGTTCAATTCTCAGTCTCTTAACCTCGAGTTCTTATAACTATTTTCCTAGGTAAAAACTCAAGTCCAGTAAAAAGACCAACTTTAATTACAAATTAAGAACTCCTCTTTCTCTAAAACATTTTAAAACTAAACTGAAAATAAAATTTTCTCACTCATTAAACAAATCACTAGTATAGGGGCTGGTTACAAGTTTATTATAAATTTCATTAAGTATTAAAGGTTAAAGTTAGTGGTAGTATTCCTTAACAATGCTTAGATATTTACCTGCTGATGTTGCTTGTCAACTAGCCATGGGAAATATAAATGTAAAGACTATGGAAGAATTTGACGATTCCCAAAGTGATACCTCTTCTGTTTGGGATGATACGTGGGGATCACAGTCAAGCCAGAAACATACCAAGTCATCTCAAAAAGAGGTGGTTTCAGCATTCGTATTTAATTCTCAAAAACGGAAGCCTTCAACTCTTTCAAATTGTATTAAAGCTGAAACAGGTAAGCTGAAGTTTTCTATAGTATCAGTATCCTACAACTGTTTGACTTTCATTTTTTGCTTTATATAAGTGTAAATAATTTATTAATGCTAAAACGTTTTAATTGCTATAAAGGATATCAGTTGAAAATGTTAGAATAGAAATATTTTGCAGTTTTATTCAGGATTTATGTTATCATATGATTTTGTGTTTCAGATACATATACAACCAAATAACTTTAATTAACGGATTATTTTGTACTTTTTTTTTGCAATACTTGAATATCATTCAATAAAGTAGTGCCTGGTAAAAGATAATGCATTATATTAGCAAGTTTTTACTCCCATTAAATGTTAACATTTTAGTCAAGTTTATTGTTTAAAAATTTAATTTTGATAATTTGATTTATTAATGTTATTGATTTTAAATGTATTGTTATTGTTGTCAAATTTATTGTCACAAAAAAGCACACAAAGCCCTTTTTCGAGTTGTTAGAAAACTGTCTATAAGATACAATGTATTCTCAGATTTCACTCTGTAAATTGCACTGTTTTATTGAATTTGCTGAAATTTTTTAGCTGATGTTGGTAACACTGGGGGAGATACTTGCACAAATGAGGAACTGTTTGCAATGTACAGAGTTCAAACTCCTCCTGAAGATGATTTAACAGCCAAGTCTTTTGAAGAATTAGCAATGGAGTCTTTTGAAGATGATTTAGCAATGGGGTCTTTTGAAGATGATTCAGACATCATAAATACTGAAGATGATTCAGACATCATAAATACTGAAGATGAAACACCTACATCTTCTCAAAGCAGCTATCATCCAAGAGAACTGAATATCCCATTTAGAAAAATCACTAGGAGCAGGTGACCAAATTAGTTGTTCCCTAAGTTCTCTGTTAAAGAGTATTTCTTCTTTCTTTATTATGACTGTTTCTTTTTAAAATGGGTTCAAAATTTTCTATCTTTGCCTCAGTTAAGTTTTTAAAGATAATAATTCAGAACATATGGACAAGAACCTACTCTGAAATCTAGGGAGTTGATAGCTTGAATAAAAGCTTAGGGTATTTTCTTTATCAGTATAGGGGCTAAATCCAAAATGATGTTTTTATATGTTGGTAATTGCAATTACAACTATTCAATCAAAAATGTATGTTTCACTTATAAAAAATATCTGGTTCCTCTTCTTAATACTATTATTTATTGTAATTTTTTCTTGCATTTTTGTATCCAAGTTAAAATCCTAGCACCAATGTTTTTCTTAACTTTGTAGTTTTTAAACTCTTTGTATGGACACTAAATTATTGTATTGATTTTGTTCATGAAATATACTCCAAAAGGTTGCGTAAAATGCTCCCTATCATCCCTCCCAAATCATTTTTTGTAGCTTATGGTGAAACATTTACATGTTTGTCTACATAAGGCTGTATACTTTGGGTTTTTACATAATATCGAAGTACAATATACCACTTTAAGTAATAAAGAGTAGTAATCTAATTTAGATACTATGTAGAAATTTCATTTTTGCCATTTTTTTTATGGTTAATGAATAAAACTAGGAAAAATAGGGGTATAAAACAATCAATTTTTCCCTGTCATACTCTATAGCAGTGGGTTCCACGAAAAAATTTAGGGGTTCCGCGAGACAAATTTTATTTCATTAAAAAAATAAGAATGGTGTTTAATATATACACTTTTTCCTCGGAAAGTGATTTTCTCGAAGAATCTAAAGTGGATTAAAATATGGAAATCCGTGATGGTATAAAAACACATCACTCTAGTTTACATTATGAGCGTAGCCAGGGTGGCAGTGAGTGGCAGCCGCCCCCCTAAGACCCGAGGAATTTACTTTTACTTAAGGTAAAACCCAGCTTTTTAGGGTCAAATTTTCAAAATTTTTCTGGGGGAAGGCCCCCTGCCCCCCGTATATAAACCTTTATTATTCCTCCTTTTTTTATAATGAGTTCATTAACATCAAAATTCTACCTAAAAATGAATGTCCAAATTGGGGTTTAAGTGTGCAAAAAAAACGGTTTGAAACCCTGTTCTTAAGGTCAAATTTCCAATCATTTTCAGGGAGAGGGCTGCCAGCCCCCTCTTTAGTACTTCAACCTTTATTATTCACACTTTTTTTTATAATAAGTTAATTAAAATCAAAATTGTATCTAAAAATGTATGTTCAAATTTTGGTTTACGTGTACCAAAAACAGCTAAAAACCATGTTCTTAGGGTCAAGTTTCCAAAATCTTTTAGGGGGAAGACCCCCCAGACTCCCCTTTGAAACTTATAAACCTCCCCTCTGAAAAACTTAAACCTTTTAAACTTAAACCTTAAAAAAATAAAACTCTTCGAATATCATTAATTATTTCTATGATGAATTGTTTTTTCTTCTTAGTTTTGTTTAATTCAATAAAATATGAAATACCAAAATAATACTTGTTTCATTTGATATCATATATTAAATTTTGAAAAGTCGTTGATTAAAAAAATATTCAGGGTTCCGCGAGCATCGTCAACAAATTTGGGGGTTCCACGACCAAAATAGTTTGGGAACCACTGCTCTATAGAATATGCTAATAATCTGTATTCAGGTTATATTTGTTTAATTTTGGTTATTTTCTAAAACAATTGCTTTTATACATTAGGTTCTTTTCATCTGAAGATGAGCAGTCATCTAAAAATGTGAAAGTGCACAAGGAAGATGAATGTAATGTATCGTCATCAATAGAAAATAGTTTGCTAGAAGAGAATGATTTCAAGGATGATTGCAATTCTTCAAATGCACCCAAAGTTCGATCGCCTGTAAAGGAAAACAAAGAAAACTTTCGAAACATGTAAGAGAAATTACTTGCATTTAAAAAGATATTAATTTGCCTTTTGACAGTTGATGTAATCAGTGAAGAATTTTCTAAAAAACATCCCAAGTCTGTTTTAAAATGATTCTTTTTATTAAATTACAACTTAAGATAGTTAGCTGAATTTGTGTCAACCGCTGAAGCAGTTCATCAGGTACACATACTCGTGTTCAGAAGGTGGCTTAAATAAGAAGGCAGATTGGATAAAACTCAACAAGTTTATTTGAACATTAAAAATAAAGGGAATGGCTGTGCCGGCACGGCAACGAGAAGAGAAGAAGAGAGCGATTTACAAACAGTGATCTCCTTTTATAAGATAGGGGGATGTGTTGCCACACCCATGTACTAAATTTCATAACAGTTCATTTGAATAAATTACACTGGAAGTTACAGAACGTTAGCAGTGGGACTCGAACCGTAGTCGAACGTTAGCCGCCACAAATTAACAAAAAAATTTCTTTCTGGTTTTTAAATTTTATCTACTTTAAATATGCAACCTTTAATCCAGTGTCTTTTTTTAGATTTGCGAAGCGAAAAGTTGTCACATGTGTTGAAGAAAGCCCATCCAAAAAAATGAAAAGCAGTGCCTTAATAGACACCATTGATGATGAAAGTGGTGCCTCGACCTCAACTGTGTCTTCCTCGGGACTGGCTTCTAAGCTGTTAACTTCTACCAAAAGTGAATTTGTGACCCCTGCATCTCCAAAAAGCTTCTTCAACTCCCGGAAGAAGCCTAAGAGATACAGAACCACCAAGCTCAGTAGTTTTGACTGGAAAAACCTTTCTGACAGTAAAACACAGCTGAACTCCTCTTTAGGAAGCGACAGCAACTCTTGCGATGAAATTTTAGAAATTAAACGCGAGCTGGAAGAAGTGATAACGGGGATACCGCCATTAGTTCGGCCTGGAGATGCATCTCCATTTTTTTCTACACCAGTCTCCCAGTCTGTGTATGTGGAGACTCCAGAGGAGTTGGAGGAACTCTTTTTGCAAGCTGCAGAATCTAGTCTTGAACATATAGATAGTACGGTTAAGAAAGAACTTATTGAACCAGAAGACTCATTGTTTCCAACCCCAGCCTCTAGTCATGAAAGTGTAAATAGTCCCACATCTGTAGAGGTAAAGGAAGAATTAGTGGATGAAGATTCATCAGATATCCAGGTCTTGTATAGTTCTACCGAGAAAAAAAGTATAGGAAGCGCAACAGGCAGTAAAGTTTTGAAGCCTATTGATAATAAAAGTAAGTTACTTAATCCTAATTTGTGGGGTAGTTATTTTACATCAATTTGTGTAAATTTTATGACAGTGATACACTACAGATGAGATTATCTTTGACCCTTACTATATTTTGGATGCTGAAGTAAGTAAGCTTTTTTCTTTTATTACCAAAGTATTGACAAAAATGTTTTGTGTTTTACCTCTATCTCCAAGTCCCCCAAACTAGGAGGAGATGGGCTGGTGTCTGATTCTAAGGTGATAAAATGTAATGGTTAGTATCTAAGTAATCAGATGTTGGAAAAATTGTCAAGTTTTTTTCTTCTTGTCACTCTTAAAACTGCACCTCTTGTGAAATTTCCTACGTTTTTGTGCCACTTATAAGACAGCGATTGCTGCTCAAGCTTGATTTACAGCTTTTGGGCAGTAAATGGCACTTAACACAGAATCCTGTCTTAATGCCTTACTGAAAGAACATGCCAACGCTCTACAAAGTGAGTATGCACTCCGAAGCTGAAACTCTAAGGACCATCATGCATTTGCTGCTTGGAGAATTGCAGGTTTCAGTCCTTTGTTTTGATTGTGTTATACTCATTGTTTGTGCTTAACTTTATTTAATACTTTATCAGCTTCTTCAGGGTTAAAAGGGCTCTCCGAGCTAAATATTGACATCAAAGGTGTTGCTCGGGGAAGATGCTCTTGTGGGATGTGCGATGCATTTTTACTTCCCAACCCCAGTGATTTGTCACGCAACGGATGGTGCATTTATTGCGATCATCCACCTGTACAGCATGAAGTTTTGAAGAAGCCCGATTCAAGTGAGTAATAATTCTGCATGCCTGTTATTGGAGCATAAATTTAAAAATATAATTAAGGTACCATAAGTAAAACAACCTAAATTTGACCAACTATGAGCCATAATAAAGTTTTGATTGTGAAAAACTACATTGTGTCTGACTACAGTTTCTTTATTAATTTGTAATCATCTTAACAAAAATGTTACTCCTTTTAAATTTGTATGAATTTTTTTCATTGTTTTTAAAATAGTAAATTCAACAGCAAATCTTTGAGTTTCTTACTGAAATTCCCCTTGTGTTAAAAAACATTCAAGGTATAAGGGCTTGATTTTGCTCCACTGTAAAAAAACCTTTTGTGTCGATGGCATTTTGACCCTTTCAGACAAAAAAATAGCCTGAAAGGCTATTAATCCCCATTCGTGTCTCACCTTCGAGATAAATATGAGCAAAAATTATACTTCAAAGTAGTATCATTATGCGATGTGTGGGAAAAATTGGGTCTATCAGAAAGATTGTGTAAGTATGATATCAGAGTTAGTCCATCTTTGATCGACATTTGCCCATTTTTGGTCATCAGTACCACAAAGTATGGCAAATTGAAGTGAGGCAAGAAATGTTGTAAATTCTGTGACATTTATCAATAAGTATTTCAGGGGTGCAGAGTATGTATTATTGAATCTTTAAAGATTAAATAATTTGGAAAAAACTATTTTATAATAAAAGCTTATTTGGGTGAAAATTTTAGAGAAAACAAAGTGGGTTCTGTTGCCATATTTGATTATAGGTGATTTGGATTTGAGTTACAGCTTCAGTGGGCGAATGACAGAATTAGCAGGAATAGCGTGGAGGCAGGTCTTGAGGCCGGAAGTTTTTCAATGGGAAAAGCCCTGTTAAAAAAGTTGCCATTAGCGTCTATGGAGATGAACACTCTGTTAAGCTCTATACTCTGTGCCATGGATCAAGCTGAATGGAAAAGGCCAAAATCAAAACTAATCAGATTTATTAAACATTAAGTATATATTAAAAATAACAATTAACAATTCAGAGATCATAACACTG
Organism: Tetragnatha versicolor; assembly: GCA_024610705.1. Lineage (NCBI taxonomy): Eukaryota > Metazoa > Arthropoda > Arachnida > Araneae > Tetragnathidae > Tetragnatha > Tetragnatha versicolor. Next base: position 1,584,878 of record JANDEH010000038.1, on the reverse strand, counting down.
AACATTTCTAGAAGAGGGCAAATATATTTTTGAGTATAAAAGATCATGTCCAGCATCAGTAAAAAGGCAATTATATACTAGAAATAGTAGTAGTGGGAAAAGTGAGTGGGGGAAGAAACCAAACTGAGACACTAATATACTATGCCTCAAACCAATCACATGCCTGCTGTCTACTGACATCATCAACCTTCTTCACTTCATCTCATATTAGCAGTCTGAATTTTTTGAATTGGAATTGAAAGTTATCTAGGGGTATTTGCTTACTCTTACAAGCCGCTTAACCTTCTAAGCAGTCTGAAAGAGGAAGTTTAAACCTTCAACCTATTTACATATCAATATTTACCTAGCAAAGTATCAAGCAAGCAAGCAAGCAAAAACAATAAACAACATGGCAGTGATTGTGATTGGTCCTCAGACTACATAGAACCTAGTGTGGTGGACCTTTGGACATTTAAATAGCTAACATGTTCTGGGGAAATTTTGGGCTCTGAAACATTTTCTGCACTCCTGGAGTATTTGTAAGTTGGATTAAAATACACAGGCATTATTTATATTATGTCCAAATTTATAACATTGTTCATAATATGTATTCATTATAAAGTACTGTAAATAATTGTGGTACAGCCTTAGAAGAAGAGATGCCATGTTTACCCAAATCTCAAATGATTAACAATGGTGACTGACAACCAAAGAGTTCTAATATTTTTATTATTAGACCCTAAAATAATAATTATTACATTAGTATTAGAGATGATAGTACTATTAGATGTCCATGTTGTCAACACTTAATCATGTTGCTGTGGTTATACCAACTTTAAGGACTTTTCTAAAGCTGTTCCATAATTGCTAATTTCAGATTCAGTGACAATTATGCAAGAAGCAAGCCACTGTCAAGATGGAATTGCAATTCTGGAGACAGTTGGATCTTCCAGCAGTCAGGTAAGCTAGTGCAACAGATAACCTGAATAAGTGTAACGGGGGGGAACAAAATTAAATCTGTTTAAGTGGAATTGCCCTTGATAAGTGTAACAAAATAACATCAAATGCCAAAGTGGAACAAAAGTTTCAGTCCCGAGCAATTCCACTTATCCAGGTATGACTGTAAGTTTATAAATAAGGCTAACAGGGTTTTGCTTTTTTATGGCAGGTTTCAAAAGAACAGGAGGATGGTGCTTACATTAGGGAATCTTCTGTGGCAGTGGCTCCAACAAAACCTCCATCCAAACTTTTCCCATTGCCTGAATTTCCAAGTTTTCTAACACCAATTCTGAATGGACATTCTATGACACCAAATGTCCAGAAAAAACTTAGCCTGGGAGTAAAAGATCAGCTAATTGCATTTCTAGAGTAGGTTGTTTTTCCATTAAATACTTTTTCCTCTCTTTAACTGATTTTATGCAGCGCCTTTCCATAGACTAGATCAGTGGTACTCAACTTTTTTCCCATGGGTCCCATTTACTGGGATACATAACTGACATATTTACTATTTTAAGTTAACTGTAAAATTTTTAATTAAGAAATTTAGTTTTATCACTAGACTCTAATTGGGTCAAATTCAAAAACTTGCCAGACTACATTTGGGGGTGTGGGTTGAGTACATCTGTCGTCTCTTTCAGCATTTTCAAGTTGTACAGCTATCTATTTTTTCTTAGCTTTGACTGTTCTATATAAACTATCATTCTAATACTGTCAACCCATTTTCATGATGCCTCATTTTATTTACGTTTAGCCGAGAAAATCTGATCTGTACAGGTAGTACCTCGACCAGAAGATGGGAATATAATCTTTTGGGGAAAACCCTGGCATATAAGTACCCCAAAATGCTTTGGGATGTGGGAAAGAATCCGCAAAGTAAACGTTTCAAAAAAGAGAGACCTAATTATGTAAGTTAGGCTTTTGAAACATGTTTCAAATTTCTTAAAAAATTTACTTATCTTGAAATTTATTAGGATTATTATTTTTAGACTGTTTTCATCACGCGTATGAGTCACACACGCAAGGTTCGGAGATGGCGTCTTTATGGCAAATTGCAAAAGACAGTGTCTGATGATCATGGAGAGACTGCAAATGAAACATCTGAGGATGAATTTTTAGAACTTCAGGTATATTTATTATATTTTATTTTCTAGATTTTACCATTTTGTTCAATAAAGCCTCGCTTACTGAACAAAATGGTGGATGGAACAAAATGCCTTATTGAACAAAATGCCCCGTGAAAGGGGGCAGTAGCCCCCTAGTATTTCTAGTCTAGTATTATTAATAGTATTCTAGTATCAAATCAGTCTGCCCGGGCCTAGTGGCCCATCAGGCGGTGCCCATCTCCGTTATTCTAGTATTTACTTATCTTGAAATTCATTAGTGTAATTATTTTTAGACTGTTTTCATGAAGCGTATGAGTGAAGCACGTAAGAATCGCCAATTGCGTATGGCTGCCAAATTGCAAAAGACAGTGTCTGATGAACAGACTACAAATGAAACATCTCCTGAGGATGAACGTTTAGAACTTGAGGTATGTTTATCATAGTTTTATTTTCTAGATTTTATCAATTTGTTCAGTAAAGCCTCTTTAGTGCAGGGTGGTTCAGTGTAATGATTCAATGAATTTCAAAATCAGTTAAAATTTAAACTTTATTTAACATAAGTCAATAAGTAATAATAAAATGCGTAACAGTGGTATATATATAAACAAATTGCAAATACAGCGCCACCTGGCAAACCAAATCAGAAAGGTAACATCTGAGAGTGGGAATCTAACAGCCTCATTTATATCGGAGCCCTAAAAATCCAAGTTTCTGCTTCAACATAGCTGAAAACATTTTTAAATCCTTTTGTCATTTAAAATATAGCAAAAAAAAGCATTGTTGCAGATAACAGTGAAATTATATGGAAAGAAAAGTTTTCAAAATTTAATCCTCTTGCCACCCAGGGCCTCATATGAGGCTCCTACTTATGAGCTCGATTATGGTATGATGTAAACACGCAAATTTATTTTCTTTTCATCAGTGACTTCACTGATTCATGTAGATCACATATGAGACTTCTACATGGTTTCTGAATTCGTTCCTAAATGGCAGCAAGATGATTTATACCTCAATGTTTACATTTTAAGCTGTGATGCTTGTGAAGAGAAAATACTAGCTAGATACTACTAGCTTCTGTAGATCATTTTTATAGGTTGGTAGATATTTTCTTATTTCGTAATCTTCTAATATTATGATTGTGTCTTTTAATAAGTTCTAAACCACAAGTATTTTCTGTTAAAATGAAAAAATATGGCCTCATATGAGGCTCATAAAAATAACTAGGAAGGAGTGCACTCAAGAAAAAATTTTCCAGACAAATTATAGGGGCATTTTGGATGTATTGAGAAGAAAAAAAAAGTTTTTTTCACTTTTTGATGTTCTGGTGCCAAGAGGGTTAAATTAGAACTAAGCAACCAGCTTGGGCTAGATGTCAAAGATGTTTTCATTCTTTTATTTCAATTTCATTCAGGGTGTTTCCCTTTCATACCTGAGGCGCCCAAGATTAACATTGGATCCTATGGGATATTGGGGCGGCTAGGTCTGAAAGGGTTAAGAAAACTTATCAAAAGTAATTTTATCCAGTAACATTTTCAGATGTTTGGAGATGTCTACCTTCGGACCTAGAAAAAGTTGTAACCTTCCCCCGAACCTAATAAAATTTGCCCAAACCTTATGTATTGCTCCTATGGAGCTGGCAGGGGCTTCCCCCGAACCAGGTTCGTAGGTTCGGGCGTTTTTCCAGGTTCGTCTACCTTGGAACACTGCTCTGCTACAGTCAGACTTTTCAATGAGCCCTTTCGGCAAGTTTACATGATTTTTTTACAGTGGAACTCCTACCATAGATAATGGCGGTATGGTTTGACCATAGAAAAAAATTGTTTCCTGTGAACATGAATATATTTACATTCAACACACTATTCTGGGATGCAGTATTCATGAACTTACTGTTTAGAGAATTCAAGAAAATCTACAAATATATTTGTTATTTGAACTAACAAGGTTTTGCCTTTTTTGTGTCAGGTTTTAAATGTAGAGGAGGGTAGTGCTTCCATTAAATCTCCTGTGACAGTGACTTCTCCTGTGAGTAAATCTCCTGTGACAGTGGCTTCTCCTGTGAGTAAATCTCCTGTGACAGTGGCTTCTCTTGTGAGTAAATCTCCTGTGACAGTGGCTTCTCTTGTGAGTAAATCTCCTTTGACAGTGGCTCCTGTGAGTAAATCTCCTTTGACAGTGGCTCCTGTGAGTAAATCTCCTTTGACAGTGGCTCCTGTGAGTAAATCTCCCGTGATAGTGACTTCTCCTGTGATTGAATCTCCTGTGACAGTGGCTTCTCCTGTGACAGTGGCTTCTCCTGTGACAGTGGCTTCTACAAAGCCCCCATCCAAACTTTTCCCATTGCCTGAATTTTCTAGTTATCTGACACCATTTCTGAATGGAGATTCTATGGCAGAAGCGGACCGAAAAAAACTTAGCATTGCTTTAAAAAAGGAGCTAATTGCATTTCTAAAGTAAGATGTTTTTTTTAATATTTTTCTTAGCTTTTATTCTAAGCCATTCTCCAACATACTAGGTTATCTCTCTCAGCTAGATTCACTGCTAACCTTCTTTCAAGATGCTTTTATTTTCTTTCTTTTAGTCGAGAAAATCTTATCTGTACAGTTGGTAATACTTCCAATAGAAGATGGGAATATGATCTTTTGGGGAAAACCTTAGCATATAAATATCCCAAAATGCTTTGGGATGTAGCAGCGAATTCTCAAAAGAGACGTTTCAAAAAGAAGAGGCCCAATTATGTAAGTTAGGCTAAAAGAACCTGCTTTGAATTTTTTAATAAAATTTACTTTTCTTATAATTAACTTGGATGATTGTTTTTAGATTGTTTTTATCAAGCGTGTGAGCCAATTACGTAAAATACAGCGATTGCGGGCTGCTGAAAAAGTGCAAAAACCTATGTCTACTACAAATGAAACTTCTCCTGAAGATGCAGATGTAGAGCTTAAGGTACATTTATTATAATTTTATTTTATATATTTGATCATGTGCAGCAACACCTATTACACTGGTAAACAAGATTTTTGGCTCAAGATACTTTGGTAGTTTTTCACGCTGATTTCAAATCTGCAGTCAGACTTTTTCTATCCCCCTCAGATTTTGCAAACTTAAATTTTTTAAAATTGTTTAACTGTTTTCAAGGATAACTAATATATGCAAAATAAAATTTTAATTTATTTATTTGATAATTATGCATGGTTGTTATTGATATCTACTATAACAAACCCTATTTCTTTATTCCACTGACTTTTAGAAGGTAATTTCGGTCTAATTTTCCTCTCTAAAGATGGCAGTGCTATGCCAATCATACTGTGGCTATCTCGAGAGTTAAGATATTGAAGGAAAGAACTTAACTTTAGGATTATAAGACCTACATTCAATCAAGATCATACAAGACCTAAAAATATGATTACAAGTCCTTATTTCACCCACCAGGAGCGATCCAGGAGAAAGAATCTAATTTAAGATAAGATTGATCCAGCTTTCCATATCTGAATCGTCTAGTTTCAAGACCAGGTAGATCCACTTTGGCACAGCTTCAGTAAGAGTCGACGCGATCGCCAAATGGAAGACAAGTTGGCGCTATATCACGGCCGGTCACCCGTTCTGGCCGCCGTGTTTTACCACAACTCAAATGATAACACTTAAAGTGAGTTACGAAACATAATTTTGTTCTTATTTTTAAATTAGATAATTACCGGGGATCGAAATATGTATCTCCCGCATGCAGAGCATAACCATACCGGAGAGCCAGCGGAATATTCTGAAATCGCAATAACTTGTTATAACATCCTTTTTCTTGGGTTTATTGGGTTTTATATGGCAGCCGGAACGGCGACCGGCCTTGATATAGCGCCAACTAGTCTTCCATTTGGCGACCAATTCGCTGTCAACCCTTTTATCAAAGCTGTGTCAAAATGGATCTACCTGGTTTTGAAACTAGACGACTCATCTGACTTATTCCCTAAAAATTTCGTTCAAAGATTGGAACACATTCTATAAATCATGCAATAAGTTCTGTTATGATCATATCATAGCTAACTATACAAAAATTTTTATTAAATTTGTTTTACTTAAGTTTGTATAGACGTTTCTAACATATGTATGGAGTGAGAACATGTATAGAGCTCTTTTATTGGTGGAATGTCTCTGTACCCCTTTAAATGTTTGTTAGGGTAAATTTAAACACATGTCGAATATTTACCATCATTATGGATCTTATCCTATGATTTTGGTCCATGATAATAATTCAGGGATGTTGCGGCTGCGCCAAACTGCGCCAAATCCTAATTCATGTGCTAAACTGCTACAAAAACCTTATTTTGAGTAAAACTGCGCCAATTAACGATTTTTCTGAAATCGAATTATCAAACTCTCCTCTCACGCGAAGAATACCTTCGTCCTTAGGGAAAAAAAACTCAAATCGTCTACTATGGAATCTTTTCCACATTTCTACCACTTGAATTCAAAACCAAAACCGATGACGTCAGCCATCGAAACCAAATACAGTAAACTCTCGTTAGTACGCCCCCGCTTAGTGCGACGTCCCGCATATTACGACGTTTTTCTCCGGTCCCTGGTACCGATCGGCCTTTTATCATTAAAAACTATCCGCTTATAGCACCCCCGCTTATTACGACTTCCCGCATATTTCGACGCTTTTCTCCAGTCCCCCGAAGAAAACCCCCGGTTATTGCGTCGTCGAGTTCCTTTCAAATAATGTATGAGCTACAGAACCGTTGAAAACGCTTGTAGAACAATATGGTAGAACTGGTTTTTCCCAACCGCTCCCCTTTTTCCCTGAATGGCCCCGCGTTGCCCCCTCAACGATGACCAGTGTCTTGCAGGGCAAGTGGGTTGTCCTGTGGCGAATCAGAACACTCCCTAAATTTCTTGGAAATTCTCCCCCTCTCCTCCAATTCGACTTCCGTATTCCATTGCTCAGTGTTCAGTCCACTGTTGTGTAAGTTCAGATACCGTATTCAGTATCGATTCTTTCTCGGCATAAGTTTAAAATGGCAAGTTCTTCTGGAAGTAAAAGGAAAGCTTTGAGTTTCGATGATAAATTGAAGATAATCAAGCTTTATGACGAGAAGAAAGGTGATACGAATAAGCAGCAATTTGCAAATGAACAGGGGTTGCCTGTCTCTTCTATTTTAGTGATAAAATACCGCTTAAAAAGGTTTCTAGGTAAGATTAGGTATACGGGTTTTAGGTATATCGCCGAAACGGTGTTTTATAGAATTCCGCATATAGCGTCGTACCGCTTATTACGACGTTTTCACAAATCCCCTTGAACGGCGTACTAACGGGAGTTTACTATATAACATTTCTTTTATAAATTTATATCCCCTATAAAATAGGTTTCAATTCGCTGCGTGAAGTCCGTTAAAAGGCGAAAATGATCGTGATTTTTTGCGAAAATTTGTGGTTTTTTTGCAGAGTGTTCAGTTTTTCCCGCGACTTGCGTGGACGGTCGCGGGTGCTGATTCAAGTCGACTTCTTCTTGCGTCGTTATGGCCATGTAGAAAAAAACTTTACGAAACCCACAAGTCCGGTGTTTCAGAAGTCTGAAAAATTAAAATTTTTCCCGGAAGTTTCGGGGGGTTTTTTCCCCGGAGTGTTCCGTTTTTCCCGCGACTTGCGTGGACGGCCGCGGGTGCCGATTCAAGTTGGCTTCTTCTTGTGTCATCTGGGGTTCCGAAAATCGGGAAAATAGTGATTTTTCCGCGACTGCTTTTCTTACGAACGTCTGTTAAAGTTAGCTTCAATGGTGGTGCAGAAAAAACAACTTAACTTTGGTCAGAGCAGTTTGAGAAGTCTAATAATATTATTTTTCTCTATTTAAGTCAGTATTTTCAACTTAAGATGATTTTCTAAGTTGTAAATTTTTACAGAAAGGTCGCTTTATAGAAACTTAGATGATTATATAGTTTTTTCTTATATGATTAAGATTTTTAAAATACCTTCAAAAATACTATATTCTTTACTTTTTCGCTCTAATTAACTAAAAAATTTTGACAATATCGTTTTTGCAATTTAATTATTACTTAAATAGTTATTCTGTTTACTAATTTCCTTTATTTTTTTATTTCATTTAGTTACATTTTTACTTTTATTTCATTTATTTACATTTTGACTTTTAAAGGGGTTTTAAAACCTGATTCAGGAATGTAATTGGCACAGTGTGTGTTTGAAGCTTCCTAAGTTATGTAAAAAGGTACTCCTTGAATTCTTTAAAAACTTTCCTTGAAAACTCCTGGAATACTCCTTGATTTTGATTTCTGAACATTTGCATGTAATTTGTAATTAAAACTTGTAATTAAATTGGTTGCTACAAAAATGGTCTATTCTGCTACAAATTTTAAATTTAGCCGCTACAAACTGCTACAAATTTTGAATTTAGCTGCTACAAACTGCTACAAATTTTGAATTTAGCTGCTACAAACTGCTAAAAATTTTAAATTTAGCTGCTACAAAAACTGCTACAAAATGATCAATGTGGTGCAACATCCCTGATAATTTTTGTTAGATGCTGTTGAGTCAGAACCATTTGATCAGGCGTAACTAGACTTTTTTTTTCAGGGGGGGGTTTGGCAGAAATTTTTCTTGAAACTTTAGTTCGATTTTGTTAGTAAGAAGACAGCGGCGGATCCAGGATTTGGTTTTTGGGGACTAAAAATTTTCAATATCAAAATCCTCGTCTAATATCCTGAAAGGGGGGTTTGGAGGTCCTCCCCCTGAAAATTTTAGGAAATTTATGTCTAAAAAGCAGATTTTCAACTCGTTTTTGGTACACCTAATCCGGATTTCGGACATACATTTTCAAGAATTTAATTTACATTTTAGTAAAATTTTTGCATTTCAACGAACTTTTTAAAGAAAAGTGGTAAATAATTGGGTCCTAAATTCCAAAGGGGGTCTGGGGGTCCTCCCCCAGAAAATATCTGGAAATTTGACCCTTAAAACAGGATTTTAACTAGTTTTATAATCGCTTTTCCCTTTTTTATACCCCTGAGTTCCCACTTCCCCTTTTTTTCACTGTGAGTTCATATTTCTTTTGGAAAGGTGGACTTAAGTCACCTAGCCACCCTGGATCCATTAGTGTGAGTAGAACTTCTAACTCATTTTTACACTAACCCGAAGAGGACCACTCCTTGTAAGTCCAAAAATTTTCAAGGAACAACTGTTATAATAGATTTCTAAATTTCAAGGGGGGTTGGGGGTTCTCCCCAAGAAAAGTTTTGAATTTTGAACCTTAAAAGTAGGGGTTTTAAGCATTTTAAGGCGAATTTTTAAGGAAAAACAGTAAAAAATGGATGTCAAAATTTCGGGGGGGTTTGAATCCCCAAAACCCCCCCTTGGATACGGCCCTGCATTTGATTCTTAATTTTTACTCAAAAGTGGGGGTGCAGGGACAATGGGGGGCTAGAATTCTTGCTGGATACTTCTGGGCACTTTAATGGAACATTTTTGATCCTATACACCGAAGAAAATTTCAACCTTTACACTTAAAGTAAGTCGAATACTATCAAGTTTATATGTAAAATGCATTATTTAGATCAAAATTAAAATACGTGTCACAAAAAAACTGAGGGTGATGGAGAAAAACAACTTGCATATTTGAATTCAGCGTAAAAAGTTCTATGAGGATCATCATTTTTGTTCTTGAGCCAGAAGAAAGTTCAATTTTATTGACTAGTGTTATCCGAGTTTCAGCTTCAAATGAGCTATTAAATATTTCATCATTTTTTTTTCATAAAAAATTAAGCAATACTTATCGAATCTCTATTTTTCAAGCGTGTGAGCAGCTTACGTAAAATACAGCGATTGCAGGCTGTTGAAAAAGTGCAACAGGCTATGTCTAAAGAAGCTACTGCAAATGAAACTTCTCCTGAAGATGCAGTTGTAAAGCTTAAGGTACATTTATTATTATTTTAATTTATATATTTGATCATGTGTAGTAACACCTATTATCTGAGTTTCAGCTTCAAATGAGCTATTAAATATTTTATCTTTTTTTTTCATTAAAAATTAAGGAATACTTATTGAATCTATTTTTCAAGCGTGTGAGCAACTTACATAAAATACAGCGATTGCGAGCTGTTAAAAAAGTGCAAAAGGCTATGGCTAAAGAAGATACTGCAAATGAAACTTCTCCTGAAGATGCAGTTGTAGAGCTTAAGGTACATTTGTTATAATTTTAATTTATACAGGGTGTCCCATAAATAATGGGTCACACTTCTAGGGGGGATATTAGACACCTAGACGAGTCAGAATCACATAGGATTTGGGGGTCCCAGACCAAATCCCAGGGAGTTAAAAATGGAGCGACACCCCAAAAAATTTATTGAAAAATTCAATTTGTAGAAGAACTACTATTGGTAAAAATTTAATTATGGTCTCAAAAATTGTGGTTTAATATGATCTTTAAAGATATCTCAGAAGTCTTCACTTAAAAATTTGTTTTAATATGAAAAAAATTAAAAAACCACAAAAAAATGTGAAAATTCTGCCAAAATCTCAGTTTGTATTTCGAAATCCTTTCTTTTGATTTAATAATCTGAAAGATCATAGTTGAAAACCCTTAAATCCAATGTTTCACGTGAAAACCATCAGTATTAAATGCTTGAGTTGATGATTTAAGTCCGTTTTTTGCTTCTGCCAACTTGGTCTGGAACCCCCAAATCCTGTGATTCTGACTCGTCTAGGTGTCTTCTATCCCCCTAGAAGTGTGACCCATTATTTATGGGACACCCTGTATATTTGATCATGTGTATTGTATAGTAACACCTATTATCTGAGTTTCAGCTTCAAATGAGCTATTAAATATTTCATCAGATTTTTTTCATTGAAAATTAGGGAGTACTTATCGACTCTATTTTTAAAATTAAAGATATTGGTTTGCAAATAAGGATGTTTAACACTAGAACGACAGGATTTAGCCGTATACCTAAAAGGACGGAGAGGGCCAGGGAGGCCCTCGCAGGTTTTTTTTCATATATCATTATTTATAGATCCCTAAACTAGAAGTATCAACGAAATAACTTTGTAAGAACATAATGGAGACTTATACAAATTACGAATTTTTTTAATGGGAAAAATAGCCGATTAAATTGATAATGAAATATGTTTAAATAATATACTTTCTTCGTTGAGATAATTGAATTTTAAGTAAACATATCAATTTTATACAGACATAGTGAACTAAAATACACTTTTTTAGTCAGTGGACGCATAGTATTTTACAAACTGACTTCATTCATTAACATTTTGTGTTATTTTGGGAACACTGAATTGAATTCCAAGCATGGCCATCTGAGTGCTTTTTCCACAAACTGCTTTCAAATTATTCCGAAATGCACTAAATATTTTCTCTTACTCAATTTGTCCTAAATTTGCTAAATTGCCTGTTTTTTTATTTTTAATTGTTACTAGATTTCTTGTATTGACTCTGCGTTAGCACGGCGCTCTGCAAAATGGGGTTACTAAATTAAGTTAATTTTTTGACTGTACTGATGTGATATATTTTTCCTCATAATTTCTTAAAATATCTCTTTTACCTGAATTAAGCATATTAAACCATTGAAAACTTTTCAAAACGTGGTTTTGAGTAAGTATTTTGTGTCCTATGCATCTCTTTCAATTTCGAAATAAAAATTGTGGTAATCTATTATTAATGGTATTATTTATGGCTATATATTAGTATACACTTCTAAATAACAAAATTTTTCCGTTTCGATTAGCTATCACAAGTAATAGACCTCTACACTCACAAAAAGTAGGGAGGTTTCTTTTTTCTATAGTACAGATAGGGGGAGGGAATTTTTGGAATTCCAACCACTCCCAAACACTTGTGAAAACGGGGAATTGAAGGTCAGGGTAAGTAAAGAGGAAGCTTTTCACGCTCCAGTGATCACCAGAAGCGACAGATTTTCAAACATGCATTGAAAAATACCTTGATGGTCCGGAATGACCCCACCCTGTCTCTTTAGGTATACGGTTCGATATCTCTGCTCCTATTGGACGAAAATGATTTGGTATACACTTAAATAGGGCCAAATAATGAAAAGTCAGAAAATTTCAAGCTATTTGGTTTATTAGTGCTGAATTGATTGGTCAACAAACTATGCAAGGTGCCAAAATGGCCCCTCCTGTCGTTCTAGTGTTAAATTGAAGTAACCAGGATTTGCTTTTTTTTATGGTAGGTGGAACCAGAGGATAATTATTGCATTGAAGAATCTTCTGTGACAATGGCTTCAACAAAACCCCCATTAACACTTTTCCCATTACCTGAATTTTCCAGTGTTCTAAAACCGCTTCTGAATGGAGATTCTATGTCACCAAATGTCCGGAAAAAACTTAGCCTCGGTTTGAAAAATCAGCTAATTGCATTTCTGGAGTATGTTGTTTTTAATATTTTTTCTTTTTAACATAACAATGATTTTATTCTGAGCTATTCTCTAAAGCTCTAATTGTCTCTGCTTTTTTTTTAAACTGTTCCATGTAAACTATCATTCTAACACTATCAACTTTTTGTCAAGATGCCTTTTTTTCTTTTAGTCGAGAGAGTCTTATCTGTACAGGTAATACTACCAAAAGAAGATGGGAATATGATCTTTTGGGGAAAACCTTAGCATATAAATATCCCAAAATGCTTTGGGATGTAGAAGAGAATTCTCGAAAGACAGTATCCAAAAAAAAAGAGAGCCCTAATTATGTAAGTTATTCTTAGGGAACATGCTCTGAATTTCTTTATAAAAATTACTTATCTTGAAATTCATTTGGATTATTATTTTTAGACACTTTTCATCAAGCGTATGAGTCATGTACGTAAAACCCGGCGATTGCGTATAGCTGGAAAAATACAAGATGAAACTTGTCCAGAAGATGCAATTGAAGAGCTTGAGGTACATTTATTTTAATTTCATTTTATGAATTTACTAGGGGGCTATCGCCCCCTGCTTGCTATTGCTCGCCAACCCCCGGGAACTGCTGACGCAGTTCCCCTAGGATTGCTTTGCAATCCTGTGCTCGCTAACGCTTGCTTGCCATACGCTGGTACAGCCTAGCTGAGTTTCATTACCAACTAAATTTATTGGTTAAAATAGAGTTTTATAAATAGTAACATGCAGCAGAGAAACATTAAATATGTGTATGAAAAATATGTATACAGTGTTTATAAAATTCATGGGTACTGCTGCATTAGCCAAGAAAAGCCACCATATATCAGCCAAAAAAAATATATCAGATGAGTACTATTAACATGTATATGTTATACTTAAAAGTATAACATGTATGTGCTTTTACTTACCCCATTTTTTAATCACTCCTCTAAAACTTCTTTGTAAGCACAATTGTAAATACTCCTGCTTGGAGCTACAACCATCACAGATTGGAATAATACTTTCTAGTTCTACTTAAATCCATCCTTAAAATTGCTTTTGAATTAACGAAACGTAAACCAAAACAACCGTTGCCAACGGGAGAAAACAAATACCGCCAAAATCTAGCTTCACGTAAGAGAAATATATATATAGATTATGCAAGTCTTGATTTTCCAAATTATTGCATCAATTTAGCTATCGGATATTTCTAGTGTCCTTGTTATTCTTAAAAAACATTGCTACAAAGAAAGAATTTAATATCGTAAAAAAAAACTTGTTATTTATGTGATAGGGTTAAACCCCCTTCCCAAAGTTTTTTGGTTGGTTTTGCGCAGATTTTTTTCTTTAAATATTCTGTTGCATAACAAAGAGAGTAATTTGTTCCAAACGTCCAAAATTAGTTGAAACACTATTTTAAAGAGTCAAATTTAGAAAATTTTATGGGGGAGGACCTGACCTGGAAAAAGTGCCTGAACCTGCAAACCCGGTTTGGGGGAAGCCCCTGCCAGCAATACATAAGGTTTGGGCAAATTTTATTCGGTATGATTTGATTTGGGCTAACCCTTACTACCAAAAAAAATTTTTAAGCGGGTTTCATAGTAAATGGGTTTAGTTTTTAATGGAATATTACTTTAAATATTCCATTTCAGCAACTAATTGACGATCTGAAAAAAATTTTATCCTGTACTTTGTATTGCCAAATTTTTAAATTGAAATTTCTGATCACATTAATTTGTATAAATTCAAATTTCAGTTTGCGACATCTGATTTGATGGATCAAGAAACTTATGTTACAAGATTATGTTCTCTCCTAAAAATTTCTTATGAGCTTCGGAGAGAAAAAGACTATTCAGAGTTGCCCATTTTTCTTTTGTCTCAAACATGTGTAAGTTAATTTCAATGTTCTCTTACAGTGATCTAAGATAATTTAATTTATTACCTCCTTTCAGATTAATTATATTTATAAATGAAAGAACAAGATTTCCCCTTTCTTTTACAAGTAATTTGTTTGCATCGAAATGGATGTTTATTTTTGGGTCTAGTTTTTTCAAATTAATTGCCTATAGACTGAGCATATTGACTTGGCTCAGTTTATGTGATTGTAACTTGCATAACAAAAGAGTAATTTGTTCCAAATGTCCAAAATGAGTTGAAACACTATTTTAAAGAGTAAATTTAGAAAATTTTATGGGGGAGGACCCAGGCCCGTAGCCAGGAATTTCCCTTTGGTGGGGCGGCCACTTTTTCAGGGGGGCAAGGGGGTTTTCAGTTTTCAGGTGGTATCATAGGCGTAGGTTCAACTGTTTGACTAGGGGACAAAACCCATAAGACCCTCAGGCCTAAGGAACTGTTACAAGACTAGTTTCGGGAGGAGTAAGGTCTTAAATTTTTCTAGTTTACCTTTTCTTTTTTCTTAAGTTTTCCTTTTTTTTATTTTAGAAATTTTAAGCTTAAAGTAGTTTTAGCCCATTTTTAGATCATTTGGGTTAAAGTATAGAAGGAACTCATCCATGTAAGCTCCAGAATTGAAAAGGAAAACTTGAAAATCGAGTTAGATCACTCCTTGTTATTTGTTAATCTTTAAATAGATATGATTTTATAAAGGGTGTCAACCTAACCTCCCTTTTCAGTCAGTGCTAAGGCATTTAGAAGTTTATTTCGGTAGGGGCCTAAAAATATTAGTCAGCCCTCCCATGCATATTTAATAGATTTAATGTAGCATGTTTTTATACATTTTTGGGTTGAATTATCGTCTAAGAGAACTTCATTAATTCGTGGGATCTGTTCTTATATTAATATTAGGACAGGTTTTATTTAGTAATAATGGGAAAACAAGTATCAAAGGGGGGTCTGGGGGTCCTCCCCCAGAAAATGTTTTGAAACTTGACCCTAAAAACAGGGTTTTAAACTGCTTTTGATACTTGTAGACCGACCAAAATTCGGACATATATTTAAGTAGAATTTCGATTTTGATGAACTTGATATTTAAAAAAAATTGTGAATAATAAAAATGAAAATACAAATGGGGGTATGGGGGCCCTCCCCCAGAAAAATTTTGAAAATTTGTAGCTAAAAAACTGGGTTTTAACTTAGCTAGATGGAAATAAAGAAGAAGGGGGCAGCTGCCCCTATGGATGTGCTTGTGGATAGAATTTGTGAAAATTCTCTAGGGGGGGGCAAATGAAGTTGCCAGAGGGGGCTCAGCCCCCCCTGGCCCCCCCGTAGCTACGGGCCTGGGAGGACCTGACCTGAAAAAAGTGCCCGCGAACCTACGCTTTCAGTATGGCAGGACATGCTATCCTATCAATAAATTTAAAGATTAGCTTAAAACATCATTGTTGTATAAAAGTCGCTATGGGATTGTTTATAGACTTTCAGGCAGCTAAGTTATATCAACGTAATAAGGGTCATTCCATAGTGACTAACGTAACTTTAGACTACTTTTCAAAAGTCATTAAAGGATATACTATAAAATTCCCTAAATCAAAAATATAAATTACAAGATATCATGTAATTCAAATCAATTAACGTATTTCATACACCAAAACAATTTTTAAAGTTCATAATTTTAATAAATAAAATTTAAATTTAATTGTGACTAACGTAACTATTTTTTTACCTCCTAATACAAGTGTAAACATCAACTGTACATTGCTCTAAATTTAAACAGAGAAAAAATCTGTAATTACAGAATATATAAGTATTAACATCTAGTTTTAAGAAATTGCTATTTTTGTTTGATAAAATAAACTATAACCAGTATTTTAGGATGATTTTTTTAATAATGTAGTGTGACTAACGTAACAAATGGATTATAAATATGAAATCATCAACTCAGTTAGAAAAATGAATTTATTTTGAAACTGTCTTATATTTTTTGTATAAAGATACTATGTTACTTCTAATTTCACTATCGATGTGAAACATATTCTAATATTTAAAGTTCCACAGAGCTTAGAAATTCACTAAGTTCTTGCTAAAAAAATTGGAAAAAACATGCATTTTGGAACATTTTTCTCATAGAACAAAAAATAATTTTTGACTGTTGCAGAACTATGTGTAACAATATTCCCTAACCTTTTTCAATTAAATGTAACCATATTTTAAAATATATAGGGTTAAAATGAGGTTTTTTCCTTGGAAAAGGGATTTCAACTCTGTCCCATTTTTCATGGAATTGCCCATTAATCACTTGAGGAGAAATAACTGTTCCCGGTAATAGAGGTGCCCTAAACTGATTTTTTGCCGCATTGAAAGGGTAGCTCAACTGCATGATACCTCTTAGAGACACACTTGCATGAATTCTACCATGTTAACTAAGTCATGCCCATCATTCCTGAGTGTTATCTAAAAGGTAGAGACTAATCTTGCTGCAAATTTATTTTCAGCTGGAAACAGAAACTGAGCTTAGACTCAGTTTGGGCATGGTTGAGTTGGAAGAGAGGCTGAATAAAACATTAAAAGTGTTTTCCACCACCTATCAAATGGAAGCTAGTGTATGGGAATTGCAAAAACTGGTGCAACCTCCTGGGGCAGAATGCTCTGCTGTAACAATGGTACGGTTTTTTTTTTTTTGGAAAAAATAATTTGTAGAAAATATTAAAAGTTTTTAAATTGCTTAAAAGAAAAAACTTTGATTTTTTATTGCCTTATAGGAAACGCACAATCCACTGATCAGTTGCAGACCCGGGCCTACCCTGTTTTGCGGGGGTAAAAAGACTCTGGTTGCTGGCAGCCAGAGCATCAGCCTACGTGACAATTGCACTCTTCAAAGAGCTGTGATTTTGCTTATAGGACTATACCTTGTTCTTAATCTCAGTTTTCCTGAAGCATATGGAAAATTTTTGAAACTGCTACAAAATATTTTATATAAGGGGGAAAAGTAACCTAAGGACCTTTCCAGTAGCATGCTTTATGACACAAAAAAAATCTTTGTAAATAAAAATACTTCCTTGAATGAAAGTTTTGTTTGTATTTACAGGGGGGAGTAACACCTCCTGTATTCAGCCTTTGTAAAATAAAAGTGCAAGTTTGTTAATTTAGTGGTACAAGTTACTAAAAATTTGGTACTTGGTACAGAGTATCCAAATGTGTTATATACATATCGGGTGCATAAAACTTATTTTGCACTAATGGACTTAATCACAGTGGTGCAGTTTTAAGAGTGATGGTATGGAAATAGTATTGTGTTTTTGTTACATTGAATTTTATTTTATGAGATGAAATGTATGAGGTATTTTACTAACAATTAACTGTATCGAATGAAGTGACTACTGAGTTGTTTTGTAAATAAAACTAATTTTTAATAAGTTTTGCCTCTTTTTGTTTTCAGGTAAAACTGGGAAGTGTCGTACTATAGGACTTTCAAAAAATAAGAAAAGTAATTCAAAAGTTTCTATGAAAGAATCTTTATTGAATTTCAATTTTATTAGGTAATTAAAGTATTTGTTTTTATAAAATTTTAATTTTAACAGTTGTTGAAAAGATCAAAAGGAGACATCCCTAAATTACGTGAGGTGTTTTTTCCAAAATATGGATCCCCCTTGGTGAGATTTTGCTGGACCCCCACACCCCCCACATGATATTTACCTACAACTTTTTAAAAATAATTTTCTATCCTATTCGCTTGCATTTTGTGCTTCATATAGCACCAATAAACCTTAACATTATTAATGATGTGGGGGAAATGACATGTTATCATCAGGTTTTCTTTATTATAAAAATCACACAACTATTTAAAATTATACAATTATCTAGCTTAAAATGATACACCTTCTTTACTCATTCCAAGGACAATCATGTGCTTATCTCCACAATTAATTTAAAATATTGGCGATAAAAAGATTACGTTGGACGGAAAAGTTATGACTAGTCAGGCGAGAGCGGAGGAATCGGATAGTACAAGAAAGGCTTCAAGCGTGGGAGTGTCGAAAGATGAATAAGCAAACCGCATAATTTTGATTGAGCGAATTTATGATAAGTAAAAGAGATGGAAAAAGCCAACGGTTCGCTCAAACTGAGAAAAAAGGAATTAAGTCTAAAATTGATCGCAGAAATTTTGAAATAAAGACAGAGTTTAAACACAAAAATATGGGGTGGTGTGAAACATCACCTCAGTATCTTATGTGTGTATTCCTTTCTCATACTTAAAAAAGAAAATCTTATAATTTTTAAATTAAAAGTTGACGTGAGATTTTAATCGACCCCCCTCCCCCCTTGGTGAGATTTTTCCAAACCCCTCCCCCCTGTTTGACCTCACGTAATATATGGATGTCCCCGTTTATACTCTGTGCATTTAGAACAGGCGCCTGAGACGTTATGTTTAGAAGCAGTTACTATAATTATCGTTGAAAATTTTTTCTTATGCAATAACAAGGCGGCTGAAACAGAAGCAGTTAAAATACTGTAAAAAAATCGGTCATTAAAGTTGTGTGATGAGCGTTTTTTATCCTAATTCAGGTGCCAATTCTAAATGAACAGACTAAATTGTTTTTAGGCTACAACTTTATCCAATTAGCTGTGAGAATATATTCCAAACAATGAACCAATTCTAAATTGGAACACAAATATTGAAATAATATTAGTGCTAATTTTTTTACCTTGTAATTACAATTTAATACTAAAATATATCTCTAAAGCAGAAATATAATTAAGGTACCCATGCATAGGCTTACCATACGTCTGGGATTACCCTAGATAGTCCGGGGGTTTTAGAGCTAGCTGTCCGGGGAAATGTCCTGGGATGGAAAAATGTCCGGGATTTCATACATTTAAGATTTGCCAGACATTTTTATGAAAAAAATCTTGACCAAACTATTTAAAATTGCGTTTTTTTACATTTTTTAACGTCTCTATTACTTCAGAAAATTACTTTCAGTGAATTTTGTGATAAAATTAAGTCAATCAAACAATTTTTGAAAAAGTAATGTTAAATGAAAAAGTAAAATTTGATATTTTTGTTTAATGTTTATTAGTTTGAATAGTGTTTTCTTAGTTTTAATCTTTGGTAATTTGATATTGCACTTTTAAGAAATTTCAAAAATATGTCCTGGGTTGGCCCCGTGAAAATATGGTAAGCCTACCCATGCACAAAGTTCTTGGTATATTGATATTTTCTCGTAATTATTAGCTAATATGGTCTGGGTGATTAAGATTTAAATAAAATGCTGTTAAGTAGTATTATTTTGGTTAAGACTAGTATTCACTTCTAATAATAATTTTTATAGTTTAAATCTGAAAAACTGGATGAATAGTAATATGCATTAAAAATATTTTTTGATATTTATATAAATATATTTACCGACCCTGTTAAAAGCTAAACCAACTAAGTTTCATCAATACTAACTTAAACAACAACTAACCATTTTTTCTCCTATTGCCCTTCAACATGCAGTTTCATAAATACTAACTCAATGTTCTTGTTATGCTAGAATATGAAAGTTGAGGTTTTTCTTTAAATAGATTTTTTCCCTAAATATGCTATTCCCTTTTAGGCTACCTAAAAAAGAAATGGCTGGTACCTAGCATCTAATTTTTTAGTGCTCATCAGTTCTGGTTGAACTTAGTGATCAGTGCCTATTTTGTATCGTTCAGAAAAAACCATCTCATTATATTCCAAAATCCATTTTCATTATGAATTGTATATTTTATTACGGACAATCTTTTAAAAATATTAATGTATTTTTATATACTGAATGATTTGTCTAAATTTTGTTTGAAGGAATAATATGCTCAAGTTCGCAACATTTCGAAATTAATTTCTCCAACCTTTTGTTTCTTAAGTGGTTTTCTAATGCATTCTAGAGACAAATGGTGCTTTGTTAGAATTTATTAATGCCTTTTAAATTATGAATTGCCCTGACTTGTATTCTTAAATGCATTGGAAATAAGCAACTGGAATTATAATTTAATAGAAAAATCCTTCTGTTAGATGATAATGAATTAATACTAAATTGATTGATTGTAAATCTTTTTTGAGAGAATTTCAAAACCTTATTTTATGTTTCTGCAATCTGTTAAACTAAGTGGTTTAACTTATAGACAACACTGCCATTTTTATACCTATTGTAAAAATTTATTTTTCAATAAATCGTAAGTTTTGTAATTGTTAGTTTATTTTTAATTTCTTTTTGTTTATGAATTCTATTAGCATATTTTTGTTAATATGTGTTTTCTTATTTTTTTTAATTAATTTTATTTTCTTTTGAATTTTACTGTAAATTTTCATTACAGATTACCAGCTTTTTTTCTTAAATAATTAGATATTTCTGGGCTCACATTAGGTAGGATATATCAATTATAACTATTATATCCTTAGAGTGGCAATTTCAATTAAATGAAATAATATAACTCGCTAGGATGACTGCTTTTATTTTATTTTGTGCCAGCTGTCTTTTTATAATGAACTGCATTTATTTCATTTTTCTAAACGGATGACCTGGATGTGATTTGAAAAAGCTAATTTCTGATCTGGAGTCAGTTTACTGTAAAAAAATTAAATACCTTTAGGTTCAGAAAATAAATACTGTTTATTTATTATAACACAGCTGGCATGAAAATAGAATAGAATGAAAAGTCATTGTAATGAGTTAAATTATTTTAATTTGTGTGAAATCTTTGAGTTCAATTGAGCTATTGCCACTGTGATGTATTCATGGATAAATATTACAAATCAAATTTTTTAAAAAGGATCAATTATGAAAGACAGACATGTTCTCTGTTAAAGATTATCGAGTAATTTTTTACGGCTTTCTTATATAAAATAATGGAAAATTTCCAAAGCTTAACTTTAAAATCTATTTTATTTTACATTGCAAAAGTGTGGTTATATATCTCAACCAGTTTCTTATACACTTAAGAAAACAAATATAAGCCATGTATTGTACCCTGGACTTTTCAAAATATTAGCTCAAGATCAAAATACTTTAAGAAACTACTAATTTTGTAAATAGGCAGGGTTGTGTTTTGCATCAGTGTTTAATAAACACGTGAAAATTTTCTGTTCACCACACACACAGGTGTAACTCTGTACAGGATTCTCCGGATCACGTCTTGCACTGTGTTGGTCTAGAAAAAATTGGCAATCTTTGTAATCCTCTTTTGGTTTGTGATTTTTTGAGGATATTTGAGCTCATGGACTTGGTCTAGCCCAGGGGTGGCCAACCCAAATGTTGTTGAGGGCCACTTTGGAAAACCACAATACTCTCGCGGGCCGCATATAAAACTTTAGGATATTAGGTGCACAGAATGACAGTGAAGTAAATTGAATAAATTAGGTAATATAAATTAGAGAGTTTCTTAGATCCTTTGCTTAGTTTGACTGATTCCTAAATAAAATATTCATTTAAATTTATTTTAAGGAGCAACCCCAAGAATACCTTCTGTAGTACATCCATATAGGAACTAAACAGGTGCCGTTAAAAACACTTGGAATCACTCGAAACTATAAGGAGCCTGTGGTACTTATAGAAATTTATTTCGGGAGGACCCAAATTTTCTTTAAAAATTACAGCTAGATTTTTGCATCGGGGAAAAGTACACCCAAATCTTCCTCTCATGCCCCCATGCATATTTAATTGGTTCAATGCATAAATAAAATATATATATAGTTAGGATTTGCACCTGAATGAACTAATATCCTAAAAAAGTTGTAAACAATAGAGTTCCTAGTACTAAAGGGGGATCTGGGGGGTCCTCCCCCAGAAAATTTTTTGGAAATACGACTCTAATTAACAGACTTTAACGTGTTTTGGTACCCTTTGTCCGAATTTGGGGGGGGGCCTTAACTTACCCTAAAACTTTAACTTTTGACTAAAATAATTCTTGCGGACCACAAAATTATTTCAAAACGGACCGCATGAAGGCCGCGGATTGGCAAAGCCTGATCTAAGAGGTATATGGGGCGTCGGGGGTTCTCGGTTCTCCCCCTAAAAAATTTTGAATTTTAGTGTGCTAAAAAAAGTGTTTTGAAGCTACTTTTTGGAGTTTTCAGAGAGCTTCGCGGGCCGCACTAAATGACCCGGAGGGCCGCATGCGGGCCGCGGGTTGGCCATGCCTGGTCTAGCCTGTGGCTGGACCAAGGGGAATAAGTCAACAACAACAACAGGAGTTTACTTCTTTATTTATATACTATGACTAAAACAATGTATGCAAAATTGTTTCTCTGATGAGAAAATTCAACATTTGTATCTGCCAAAGCTCTCAAGCATTACAAATACCAAGACAGATTTAACAAAGACAAACTTTACAAACCCATAGCTGTAACCAGACATTTTTTCCACTGCAGGCAAGTCCCAAATTAGTTAAATGCAATCACTCTTTGGCAGTGAAAAACAAGACTCGAGTCCTAATAAAGTTACTAGAATGAATCTATGAAGTCTGTTGCAAGACTTTTGAAACATGAAGCTCATGCTTTTCTTATATTTGGCATATGCCCATTTTGGAAAATAAATAGGAACACTCAGTACTAGTGGCGATTTGTTCGTGTCTCTTAAGCTGGTTCTTCTGTTGAGAAGCAGTACACTGGCCTCAGCTTGTTGGAAGGAATGTAGTGCGTAGGGAGTACTCGTACTGCACTCGCATCCATGTTGGAATGCATTGATTGCTGGTATTTTGATGGGTAAGGGTTGCTAACAGGTGTAGGATACTCGTTGCTCAGTAGGGGATCTGAGGGCATATCAGAAGGGGCTGTAGGTATAGGGTGTGTCACCTGAAATATAAATAGTTAAAGTTATTTATAAAGTCTTGTGCATGTAAAACAATTCACTATTTCGATTTTCCTGTATTTGTCTTGTTGAAAAATAACTCGTTTTGTAAATTGTTCTGAATTTTAGTTTATTTACCATTTTTCCTTTTTGAATTCTGAACAGTTTAATGAAAAATTGTATTTTTCATAGCAGAGTTGAAAATCTGAACAAATACAGGAAAGTCTGAATGGTTGGCAGCTATGAAGGAGTTGGATTCCAAACCAGTGTTATGCAAGAATCTTAATGCGTTCATGGTACTTTTTACTGCTGAAAGTTTTCCAAATAGAGATGGAAGTTGCATCAATGTTAGGGTTTTTTTATTTTAAACTATTTAGAGATTTGCTAAATTAGTCAATTACAAAAGTTGTAGAGTAGCATTGATTTAGTACGAAAATACTTTGTTCAGAGAAATGCCTTGAATAAAACGCACTCTTGACGCGAAAACGAGAAATTTTCGTTTTAATGATCTTAGATGCTTTTTCTTTTACTCTTTTACCAAAGTCAGCTTTTAAGTTACTCAATCTCCCCTGGAGCATTCAAAAACCTATTTATCAAGAGAAATTTCAACCAACCAAGAGAAATTTAGTTGCCAAGTTATTTAGAGTATAGTTAGTTACCAATATGCCAGTGGCAACTAACTCATGAAGGATAGTTCCCGAAGTCGATGATAATCGATAGAGGTGTCTACACATGGGCGGATTTAAGGGGTGCAACGCACCCCCAACTTTTTGAGAAAATTCCATTTTTACAACGTTTTTATTAGGTCACTTTCAATCTTGTCTATCTGTCCGTTCGGGAGGAATTTAGTAATCAATTTTAAGCAAACTTCCCCATGAGCTAGAGACTTGAAATTTTGAACGTAGTTCAGATCTGGATGACAATACGATATTATCTCGTTAGTTCGGTTCAATTTGCTGTCCCTGAACCCCCAGGGGGACTTAAAGTTTAGAAGTTCAACTATAGGACCTTATTGTTAAAAAATCATTGTTGTGCAGTTTGCCTCCTCTCGTTATCAAGATGGCTTTAGAAGTGTTGTATAAATACTAGTAAAATGAAAATTTGTAAGAATAAAAGTAATACACAGTACATGCAGTACTTCATGCAAGTTTTGTATTTGTAATACATCTAAGGGACTGACTTTATTAATTAGTTACTGAAAAGTTTGTCACCAATATATTTTTTAAAACACTTTTTTTATATTACTAGTGTTTCAAAAATTTCCAACGTCATCTGAATAATAGCTAGAGGCGAAAACTGTGCAATGATTTTAACAAAACAGAGTAAAGCCATGTGTTATAGTTAAAGTTCAGAAAAAAAAACACTTTTTAGTTTTATTAAAAAGAGAAAGGAATCAAATTCTTGGAAGGCGTTCAGGGGTTCAGGTCGCGAATTCTAAACTTTACACAACAAAACTAAAAACCAGAAAATAATTAATGAAAAAAAAACCTTTTTAAAGAACAACGTTTTTAAAATGCACTAAAAAGTATAAAATAATTTTTTGCAACTCCTTGTAAAACGAAAAACGTGGGGATCATGCATTATAATTAATCCAACTTAATTTCATCATTCATTTAAATAATTTTTAACTGTGGATATAATGGTTAATAGAGTGACAAGAGTAGTGGCTGTAAATATTATTGCATGATCTCCACGCTTTTCGTTTTACAAGGAGTCGCAAAAAATTATTTTATACTTTTTAGTGCATTTTAAAAACGTTGTTCTTTAAAAATGTTTTTTTCATTAATTATTATAGGGGGAAATCATGTTTTCCAAGTCATCAAGGACAGCTTGCACCCCAAGTTTTCCGGTACGCACCCCCAGGGTTCACCATCTAAATCCGCCCATGTAGTCTACAATCATAATTCAAAGTCTAATAATTTATTTAATTAATAACATATTAAATTATATAAATGAAACCCCAAATGTTGGCCTAATGCCGACTTAAATTTAAAACCCCTACCTGCACCTGAAAAATTTCAGGCGGGATCCTGAGATTATTAGAAATTTAAGTTTTAAGCGTAACTTTTTTTAACTAAAGAAAGCTTTAAAATGAAATACATTTCATCCATTGCCCTCCTGCTGATGTAAATCCAGTGGCCTGGTTGGTTAAGCGTCAGTCTTCAGTTCGGAAGGTTCCCGTATCAAACCCTGGCCCGTGTTTGATATTTCAATAAAATTACTTAAGTTTTCTACTTTAAAGAAAGCTTTAAAATGAAATACATTTCATCCATTGCCCTTCTGCTGATGTAAATCCAGTGGCCTGGTTGGTTAAGCGTCAGTCTTCAGTTCAGAAGGTTCCCGGATACCCTGGCCCGTGTTTGATATTTCAATAAAATTACTTAAGTTTTCTACTTTAAAGAAAGCTTTAAAATTAAGAGGCAGATTTTATAAGGAGCGGGCAGGTCACTATAGTGACCATTTTTGATTTTGATGAAATTTTTATGATGGATACTTCTAATGATTTTAGAATACCCCTATTTTTTCTTTTTTCCGAAAAAAAATTTTTTCGGCCTACAAAAATTCTCAAAGTTGGTCGCGACCCGGTATTTTTTTCGAATTGACATATCTTTGTACAACATTTTCTCAGTGTATTGAGGGTCAACCAAAGTAATTCTTGCGGTAACAACATGTCCTTAGATAGCTTAATCAAATTCTTTTGTGAATTTCATGGTTCACCTTCCCTGCAAACTGGAAGGGTTCGCCAAACTTTGTCGAAAAAAATGAAAAAATGCCAAATTCGAGCCTTTATTGACCCCAGCATTGAGGGTCAATCACAATTTTGAGGGTTAAAGTGTGTAGTACTGCTCAGTATTAACTTAATCAGCCCATTGGTTGTATGGTTAACCCTCATGGCAACAGAAAAATGGCTACTTTCGTAGCTATCAAAACAAAAAGAGGTCATTTTGGTGACCCCGTATTTCAGAGCATTGAGGGTCAATCAATAATTCGAAATATACGTTTCTTAGTACAATACCTCTACTTTAAGAATCAGTTGACAAACCTATGGCGTCTCGATCTGTGATCACGTGAGATTGATTTTTGTAACTTAAAAAATGGAAAAAAGGTCATTTTGGGGACCCTGTATTTCAGAGCATTGAGGGTCAATGACGAACTGGAAATATGCATTTCGTAGTATGAGACCTACCCTTTAAGAAACAATTGACAGAATTATGGAGTCTTGACCTGCGATCACGTGAGATTTATTTTTGTGACTACAAAAACGGAAAAAAGGTAATTTTTGGGATCCTGTATTTCAGAGTACTGCTTTTTCTGAACCAGGGTGGGCATTGCCGAAACATAAAACCACAAGATTTTCAACTAAACAAAAGAAGTTTCTTTATGACCTATTTATCAGAGGTGAAACAACAGGAAGGAAAATTTCTCCAGAGAAAGCTGTAAGAGAAATGCGTACTGCCACAAGAAAAGAAAATAAAAAAATTTTCACTCCTGAAGAATATTTAACTAAATCCCACACACACAGATTCAGTCTCTCTTCTCAAGAATGTCAGCTGTGCAAAAATCTGGGAAACTGCAGCCACCAGAAACGATGGAAATGGAGGTTATGACCGAAGAAGATTTGAATGACGAGGTGCCTATTTTTCTTATCTCTACTGCAGTGTTTCCCAACGTGGGGCGTACGCCCCATCGGGGGGCAATAAGTTTTTCTAGGGGGGGTCAATTTGAAAACTTTTAACCAAATTGTCACCTTGTGGGGCATGGACAACCAGATTTTATACACTTTCAAAGATTTTTGAAAAAAAAATGAAGTGGGGGCATAGACAATTTAGAAAGGCTTAGCTGGGCCACAGACGGAAAAAAATTGGGAAACATTGCTCTACTGTAATTTTTTCTTTTATCATCTGCAAATCTAAGGTTCATTTATGTTTTCATTTTATTTCAGTATTTCGGTATTGAAGCTGTTGGGGAAATCAAAAAGATAATTTCAAAGATTAAAGAAGATGAAATAACTTGGGAGAAATAACCTTTTTTGTGTTTATTTTTGTTAAAACTTATTCTTTGAAATATTTTACTGTTTTATATGTTTAAGGCTAATGTTTTTCAAATTGTCTTAAATCACTGCTCAAATAAAAATTTAATCTCATTATATGGTTTATTTTTTGGTGGTATTTCCTTTGGAAGACCAAATGTAATTTGAAAATAATTTTTGAAAACAACCTACAAAGCTAATTGTAAGCATCACATATTTTATGTGTTCGCTATGTAGAAAAGTAAGTCTTAGGCGTGCCCGCAGGGCAAAATACCAAAGTTCTGTCAATTGTCTCTTAAAAGGGTAGGTCTCATACTACGAAATGCATATTTCCAGTTCGTCATTGACCCTCATTGCTCTGAAATACAGGATCCCAAAAATTACCTTTTTTCCGTTTTTGTAGTCACAAAAATAAATCTCACGTGATCGCAGGTCAAGACTCCATAATTCTGTCAATTGTTTCTTAAAGGGTAGGTCTCATACTACGAAATGCATATTTCCAGTTCGTCATTGACCCTCAATGCTCTGAAATACAGGGTCCCCAAAATGACCTTTTTTCCATTTTTTAAGTTACAAAAATCAATCTCACGTGATCACAGATCGAGACGCCATAGGTTTGTCAACTGATTCTTAAAGTAGAGGTATTGTACTAAGAAACGTATATTTCGAATTATTGATTGACCCTCAATGCTCTGAAATACGGGGTCACCAAAATGACCTCTTTTTGTTTTGATAGCTACGAAAGTAGCCATTTTTCTGTTGCCATGAGGGTTAACCATACAACCAATGGGCTGATTAAGTTAATACTGAGCAGTACTACACACTTTAACCCTCAAAACTGTGATTGACCCTCAATGCTGGGGTCAATAAAGGCTCGAATTAGGCCTTTTTTCATTTTTTCGACAAAGTTTGGCGAACCCTTCCAGTTTGCAGGGAAGGTGAACCATGAAATTCACAAAAGAATTTGATTAAGCTATCTAAGGACATGTTGTTACCGCAAGAATTACTTTGGTTGACCCTCAATGCACTGAGAAAATGTTGTACAAAGATATGTCGATTCGAAAAAAATACCGGGTCGCGACCAACTTTGAGAATTTTTGTAGGCCGAAAAAAATTTTTTTCGGGAAAAAGAAAAAATAGGGGTATTCTAAAATCATTAGAAGTATCCATCATAAAAATTTAATCAAAATCAAAAATGGTCACAATAATGACCCCCGCATTTCTGCCCGCTCCTTATAAAATCTGCCTCTTAAATACATTTCATCCATTGCCCTCCTGCTGATGTAAATCCAGTGGCCTGGTTGGTTAAGCGTCAGTCTTCAGTTCGGAAGGTTCCCGGATCAAACTCTGGCCCGTGTTTGATATTTCAATAAAATTACTTAAGTTTTCTACTTTAAAGAAAGCTTTAAAATGAAATACATTTCATCCATTGCCCTTCTGCTGATGTAAATCCAGTGGCCTGGTTGGTTAAGTGTCAGTCTTCAGTTCAGGAGGTTCCCGGATCAAACCCTGGCCCGTGTTTGATATTTTAATAAAATTACTTAAGTTTTCTACTTTAAAGAAAGCTTTAAAATGTATTATACATTTCATCCATTGCCCTCCTGCTGATGTAAATCCAGTGGCCTGGTTGGTTAAGTGTCAGTCTTTAGTTCAGGAGGTTCCCGGATCAAACCCCGGCCCGTGTTTGAGATTTTAATAAAATTACTTAAGTTTTCTACTATCCATTGCCCTCCTGCTGATGTAAATCCCGTGGCCTGGTTGGTTAAGTGTCAGTCTTCAGTTCAGAAGGTTCCCGGATCAAACCCTAACCGGGATTTTGAGGTTATTACTAAAGTTTTCTACTTTAAAGAAAGCGTTAAAATGAAATACATTTCATACATTCCCTTCTGACTGATGTGCAATCAGTGGCCTGGTTGGTTCAGTGTCAATCTTCTGTGCAGAAGATTCCAGGTTCGAGGGTTTGATCCTGGAGACCGATCATTAATTTTAAAATATTTTGACTGCGTCACGGTCACAGTTAACTATGGCAGTTACAGTCACAGTTAAACGTATCTCGCAATAAAATTTTGGATTTTAAACCGGGGCTGAAGACGGGTAATGGAGTCAAAATTTTGCAATCTGATAACTAAGGGGGTCATCTCCATATTACACTCCGTTTGGGGACCGTCCACAAATTGCGGATGGTACCCTAATACTAAAATTTTAGGCAAAACTGGCTTCCTGAAGGACCTTTCTCCGCTGGCCCCCAGGGTGAAGGGGCTTTCGGGGGTTATCCGAAGAACCCCCTAGGCCCGCGACCCCCCGGGGAGCAGATCAGGTCCACCAGGAAGACCTCCTCTCGTCCGAGCCCCGACATCTTCGACGGGTGAACGGACTCGACTCGGTCACCAGTTTCTGTCCCCTAGGTCAGATGCAACATCAGGTACTTATAGAAAATAAAGCTCATTCTTCTCAGGTAAATTAGAAGGCAACTATTACGAAAGTTGAAAGCATGGGGAGAGGCAGATATTGATATTACAGGATTATAATAGGAAGTTAAGATAGCGGGGTTAGAACTGAGTACCTTCTGTGCACCAGGACCGCGACTCTACCAACTGAGCCATCAAGGACGTTTGGGAAGAAGCTTCTGGTCAAAGTCTGTAGTGAAATTGTCAGTTCTTAAAATTTAATTTAGCTGTAAAATGCACAAAAATAGGGATGTTACGTTAGTGGGGTTTGAACTGAGAACCTCCGTTACAATAGGACCACGGCTATACCAACTGAGCCATCAAGGACGTTTTGAAAACAGCTACTGGTGAATGTGTATAGTGGAATGGTCAGTTCTTAAAATTTAATTTAGCTGCAAAATGCACTAAAATAGGGATGTTACGTTAGTGGGGTTTGAACTGAGAACCTCTGGTACAATTGGACCACGACTATACCAACTGAGCCACCAAGGACGTTACGAAAACAGCTACTGGTCCAAGTGTATAGTGGAATGGTCAGTTCTTAAAATTCAATTTAGCTGCAAAATGCACTAAAATAGGGATGTTATGTTAGTGGGGTTTGAACTGAGAACCTCCGTTACAATAGGACCACGGCTATACCAACTGAGCCACCAAGGACGTTTTGAAAACAGCTACTGGTGAATGTGTATAGTGGAATGGCCAGTTCTTAAAATTTAATTTAGCTGCAAAAGGCACTAAATTAGGGATGTTCCATTAGTGGGGTTTGAACTGAGAACCTCCGGTACAATAGGACCACGACTATACCAACTGAGCCACCAAGGACGTTTCGAAAATAGCTACTGGTGAATGTGTATAGTGGAATAGTCAGTTCTTAAAATTTAATTTAGCTGCAAAATGCACTGAAATAGAGATGTTATGTTAGCGGGGTTTGAACTGAGAACCTCCGGTACAATAGGACCACGACTATACAAACTAAACCACCAAGGACGTTTTGGAAGAAGCTACTGGTCAAATGTATAGTGGAATAGTCAGTTCTGAAAATTTAATTCAGCTGTAAAATGGTAAGTTAGTGGTATATGAACTGAGTGCCTTCTGTACAATAGGATAGCGACTCTACGAACCGAGCCATCAAGGACGATTTGGAAGCAGCTTCTGGTCAATGTGTATTGTGGAATAGTCAGTTCTTAAAATTTAATTTAGCTGCAAAATGCACTAAAATAGAGACGTTAAGTTAATGAGGTTTGAACTGAGAACCTTCTGTACAATAGGACCACGACTATACCAACTGAGCCACCAAGAACGTTTTGGAAACAGCTACTGGTCCAAGTGTATAACGCAATTGTCAGTTCATAAAATTTAATTTGGCTGTAAAATGCACTAAAATTTCAAGTTAAGTTAGTGGGATTTGAACTGAGTATACTTTCTGTACAATCAGGCACGGATTAAGAAACTTTTCAAGGGGGGGGGCGGTCTGATTTTTTAGGGTCAATTTTTATGTTTGTGGAGAACAATTTTGAAGCCCCGTGAAAGAGGGCCGTAGCCACAGTAATGTTTCGAGAAGGGTTTTTGTCCTTTAAGGAAATTAATTTAAAAGTTTTATGGGTAGTTTGGAAACAGTGATGGTTTTTTATTTTGAAATAAAAGTTTGTGTAATTTGACACTGAAAAGAAGTTTTGGGAAAACTTTTTGGAAATTGGGGACCATTCCTTTAGGTTTCACTCGAGGTGGATCACTCCTTGTATAACCTTCAGAATTTTCAAGGCAAGAAGCAACATTATAGACATAATAATTTTGAAATGGGAGTCAACTCCCACCCCCCTTTGATACGGCCACGGGTGGAAGCTCTTATTTTTTATTTTAAATCAGTAGAAATTTATTTTGGCAGGGGCCTAAAAATATTTTTCAGCCCCATTCATTCATATTAATAGGATTAATGTAGCCTTTTAACACTTTATTAGGTAGAATTTGTGTTCAAGAAAAATTTATATAAGAAAATTTTTAGTAATTAAGGTTCAATTTTCAAAGGGGGGTATGGGGGACCTCCCAAGAAAATTTTTGGAAATTTGACTCTAAGAACATGATTTTAAACGTTTTTTTTTGTACACGTAAACCCAAATCTGGACATACATTTTTAGGTAGAATTTAGATTTTAATGAACATATTATTGGAAAAAAGTGCAAATAATAATGGTTTAAATAATGGGGCCCCTCTCCTAGAAAAATTTTGAAAATTTGCCCCTAAAAAACTGGGTTTTAACGTAACTAAAAGTAAGGTAAAAATTACTCGGGACTTAGAGGGGGCAGCTGCCCCCCTGGCTATGCCCAATTTTTGTTTTCTGAAACCATAAATTTTTTTCGTTCAAGAGCAAGGGGGGGGGCGATCGCCCCCACCGCCCCTCCCCTTAATCCGTCCTTGTGTACAATAGGACGGCAACTGGAAGTTTTGGAAGAATCAAGGAAGTTTTGGAAGGCTTACTATTGACCGCGCGAAGAGCATAACTATGGTTACGCTTCTAGCGAGGGGGAAAGCACTATTCTTCAGGCGCCAGTTCAAAATGAATAGAGTATAATTATAGAGAGATTCATACACACTGAACTCGTCTAGAAAGCAACTTATTAACATTAACCCTTTATATCCCGACGGGACTTGTAAGTCCGTCCCACTTCCCAATGTTTCAAATTCGTCCAATTTTCGTCATGTAAGGCCAAATTTTGTTTACTTTAAGTTGCAGTTACGTAAACTTGGCATATTTTGGATGAGGATGAGGAAAATAATTTGGGGCATAAAGGGTTAAAGAACTTAGAGACAAAAAGATGTGACTTACGAAACCCTGCCACCAACTCCTGCCGCATGACCACCCTCAAGCAGTCCACTTGGAAGGCCCTCCACCCTCCCAAACCCTCCATCACCCCCGCCAGCTCCTCCCTCACGAACTCCGCCGCACACGCCATCATGTCGTCCGCGGTCAAGACGCTGTACCGTCGCATCGCCACCACCCCGACCGTACCGACGGCGGCCAGGAACACCCGGAACGACTCCCACTCGAAAGGGCGTCGCGAGAACAGCGCCCGGCCTAACCGGAACACGAACTGGCGACAGTCCTGGAAAGTGTCCATGGAAGGGAAGGTCTCGGACAGTCCAGGGTCCGTCTGGAGGACGGTGCACCCCACCGCTGGGGTGAAAATGCGGGGTTCGAGGGGGGCGAAGATGCCGATGGGTTGCCAGTTGACCCGGTGGGCCTGCATCACGCAGCCGAAGAGGTCTTCCATGAACCCGTACGTAGCGTTCCATGTCGCATATTCTGCTTCCTCTGACAGGGATTTGTTGTCCATCGGCGGTACAACCGGTAGATTCAATGTATTGGTACAAGCGTACGTGAGCTGTAGGACATCTCGTAGCTGTAGGATCGGTGTACATCTCGAACTGGTGGATCTGTTAGGTTTTGGTGCTGATGGAAGTTTTTTTACTCTGTTCGGCACGTTCGTTTAGTACTTTCATGGTTTCTGATTGCGCAAGCGAGCTTCGTAGCTGATTTGATGTTATCCCTGTGAATATGTTCGTTTTAGTTTTCGATTGGCGATTGGGGGGTATTTGAAGTTCGTGGATTTTCTGGGGAAATGTTTGTTTATTGGAGAGTTGAGAAATCATTTCTACAGTTCTGTCAATACACACTGTAAAAAAATGCGACACTTTACACCAAAAAGTGGTGGAAAGTAGTTGCCTCAATATCATATTGAGGGATGATTCACACGGTGATACGGAGGGACCTTCCACCGGAACGGGACCTCCCACAAAGTCTAGGTTGGAGGTCTCTCCAAATCATGGAGTTACATCTCTCAATGAAATTGGGACAACTTCTTTCCACCATATCTTTGTGTAAAGTGCCGTATTTTTTACAGTGTAAATATGTATTATAACGAATCATTAATTTTGTACTGACAAGATCATAGTTGGTTACGTCCACTAAATAAAAGAATATCATAAAAAATGGTAGAAAATAAACTTAAGAGAAGGTGAAGTTATTTCTCTCTCTAAATACAGCTAAATTTTTGACTAGTCATTAAAACTGATCTAAACTTATTATAGAAACCCCTTTGTAGCTTTAACCGATCCCAACACCTTGAATATTGATATCTGAGTATAGGCAGTGATTGATCATTTAGTGAAATGTATTAAAGTTTCGCATGGTGTTCCAGTTTGAAATTTCAATTCCCCCCTCAGAAAGTAACTAGTCTTTCTTACGGGCTCGGTTGGATGTGCTCATAAGAGTAATAAGCTGTAAAATGTGGAAAAATTCACGGACCGCCTAAATTTGGATCCAGCATGGACCACCGATTGAGAACCACTAGTCAAGTCATTCACAAATTCATACTCAAGGAAAATCCACTCGTCTCCAGAGACCACAGCCGTCGATTTCCTAAGAGTTCGGTTGATGGGCTCAAGCAAGACCCTCTATCTTATACAACTCTATCCTATATACTCTATATAGTCATATAGAGTAGGATATAGTCTATAAATAGTCATATAGGATACTCTATCCTTTATCCTATATACTCTATACAGTCACAACTCGGACGTGACTTCAAACAAAGGGCAAAATAAGTGATTTTCAGTGTTAAATATATGAAGCACAAAAACTTTCTTTCTTAACTCATCTCCGTTATTATATCACTTCAAGGCTTATATATAAGAGATCAAAGTCCTAGATACCAAAAATATTTCAATTCCTATTGGAGTTCCTATTCCTTTTTCAGCCCTAGACCGCTTGAGATTCTCCTAGGTCGTCAGGACAGAAAAGGGTATAACACCTTCAATTAAGTTTTTATGCTCCACATTGACTTAACATTACAAATTGACTGATTTCGCCTTATGTTTGACGTCGCAGGTCCAAGTTGTGAGGCTATTTATCAATACAGAAGGTCTTGGCTCAAGCCCTTCAATTTTTTCTGAGAGGGAGGAGCGCCTATTCAATATTTCAAAAATAGATGAAAATAAGATCTAAAAGTATAGAAATTTGAAACCGCTTGAGGGAAAAAAGTTAAATGGATGGGTTCCACTTCTTAAAAACTGTCTATGTCTATCTTCCAAAGTTGAGCCAATGCCAGAGAGACCAACCACAAAAAACATCCACTTCAGCAATACATATCCAAAATCCAATTCTAATAACAATCGCGTCCAACTACGCCCACCGAAAACAAATCAAAAAGCTGTAAGGTCATCGCACAAAGACGTGACAGTGCAAAACGAAGTCCGCTAGCCTACAAATTGAATTGCCGGAGAACTCATACATAAGAAGAAAAAAGCCGTGTTCACCATCGAGAGCTTCGGTCGCCGCATCGTTTGACCTTCCTTTGTTCCATGGGGTGTTTGCAATGGAACGAAAAAAACGTGTCTTGCAATTTTCATGCGCAAGGTTCCGAGAAAGTAAATAAGAAACTGGTAAGGCGATGGCGCAGCAAGTTTGAACTAGTCTTCATATTGATAGTGTAGCTGAGATGTAGTCATGTGAGATTTTTTTCCATGAGACTTAAATCTACGTATTACGCAAATTGTTATTTTACAACCATGCACTATCCTGGTAAAGCATTGGATGAAGTTATGTTTAGCTTTGCTATCCAGGGCTTTACTATATCTTGTACTGATGCTTACCTTAAATCAAGCACGGATCCAGGACGGCTCCATGGGGGGGGGCACTTTTCCAAACCATTACCTTTTTTACCTTTTGACACAAAATGTTGAGGATTTTCTAAAAAAATATCACGCAAGATCCCCTTGTGACACCAATGAGAGGGTATAGGGGTCCTCCATCAGAAAAAATTTTGAAATTTGACTTGTAAAAGTGCGGTTTTAGCTCATTTTGAGAATCCATGGGGGCACTGTCCAGAGTCACATGACTACATCTAAAGAGAGGATCCACGCCTGCCTTAAACGTGGGGTACCTTTGTAGATTACCAGGTTCTCGTGTATGTGCCTCAAGAAAATAAAATACACTTAAGGTCATTAAATTTTTTTTGTGTATATAAAAACGCTTTAAAACTTCTCTCTTGAAAGTTTTCGTTAACAAAACACTCTTATACTGTATCTAGTAGTAGTGGGTATTGGAGGTTTTTTTTGTAGTGGGAATTAAAGGCATGAAAATTCATGTGGTAATTTGAAACATATGTACCAATTTTAAGAAATTCTTAATTTTATCAAAATCTATGGTACTTACAAAATTACCTTTTTTTTGGGAAGTTTTCGATGCCAGGTATTACAAAGTATTGTTAACAATTTAGTGATCACTGTAATCCCCCAACTTAAACAACCAAAAGCCAATCAATCCTTTCTCCCGTTCAATGCGCTAAAATTTATATTTATTGTTAAGTTTGTGTAGTACATTGACCGGGCCCCTTCTCACGACAAACCACTTCCAAGACTCACACGAGCCACCGTTTTTGAACCACTGATTTAAATGAATCTAAAGCTCAAATAAAAACCTATATTCTCAGTAAAATAGGAAAAGATTGGTTTTAAAAGCACACAAAAATATCTTCACTTTGGGTTGAGGAATTTTATTGAATTGATTAAAATCCAAAAGACTGTTTTATTCATAGTTTTACCATCGTATGGTTTAAAAGTTCCTTCCCCGAAAGCGATTTCTTCATTGAAATGTCCGGTTGTTGGAAAGGATAACATGATTTGGACGCATGTCTAGTTGTCTGGACAGTAGGTGTGTAGGATTTGATGAGATGTAAATTGAAGGATATTGATGCTATTTTACTCTTCAATGGATCAAAGTGTTTTTGATTTTGGTGAAGGTTAGAACAGAGGTGGGTTTGGAATCTTGTTCATTAAAAATTAATCCTGTCTTGTAATATACCTTCTCAGGGCTCGATTTCTAAAAAAAGAGGTACCGGAACGGTAAAATTATTGGTCTCAAAAACTGAAGAAAAGCGAATACTTTTTAATGCAAAAACTTAAGAATTTATTTTTAAATTTAAATTTTAAAAAATTCAAATGTGTTGAACAAGATTAGGAAGAATTTTCTAACTTAATTATTGTACAAGGCGATGAACTATTTAGGCAAATTTTTTTGTTAAAACACCGTTTTTTACATACATTTTTTTTCCAACAGGGCGCCTCTTGTAGAAGGCGGGACTGTGTATCATCAATGAACCAATAGTGTTGTATATTTTGCCAATTAAAAGAATATAATGCGTAGTTAAAGTCCTTAAACCGTAGAATTTAAGATGTCGCAAATTTTCTTGGCAAATTTGACCAGCAATCTGGCAAATCTGATTCAAGAATCAACACCAGGAGCGGATTGTGTGGGTAGTTCAAATTGGGGTTTACAATTATGTTTTAAAAGAACACAATCTAGTAATATCCTTAATTTTAGAACACAAAATTATTGTTATTTGCAAGAAAGATAAAAATGCATTAAAGTTTTTTTTAAATTTAAAATATGCACAAGTTAATCGTTGAACAAAAGTTTAAAAAGTAACAACAGAAAATTTTTTTACACATCTAGGATCATAGTGGATTATGTAGAAATTTATTTCGGGAGGGGCCCAAATATCCTTTCATAAAATGAAATCAGTATCAGGCCCCAAGTTAAATTTTTGCACACGGGGGCAAGAAACGCGAAATTCCCTCAAAACCCTTTTTTACGCCATGAACTTAATCTGAAGATAAACGTGATTAATTGAGTTCTAAATACAAAAAGGGGGATCTGGGGGTCCTCTCCCAGAAAAATTTTGGAAATTTGACCCTAAAAACAGGGTTTTAATTCATTTTAGGACTTTTATTCGTACAGATAGAAAGGTTTTTTTAGGGCCTGATGAAAGGGTTTCGCGGGCTGTAGTTATAGGAGACCCCTGAACAAAAGTATTTTTTTATCGAAAAAGAGGTTCCGGAACGCCGTTCCGGACCGTTCCGGCTGAAATCGAGCCCTGTACCTTCTTATTAGTACACTGTAAAAGTAACAAATTCGTCTTTTTATACTTAATTTTCCGTTGCATTTTGGCGAAAATTTTCCGTGTGCCTGGAAAACGTGTTTTTTTCATGAATTCTTCCAGATAAGAATTAAAATTTAATAAAATAACCACCAAGAGAATAAATTTTTAAACACAAGTATAAAGATATTTCGTGATCTTCAATTTAAAAAAGCGAAGACTATCTTCTTTTTTTGCTTAATAGTGTCTGTATACTCTACCCATAACGTTGCGGTTGGAGTGTCATTCGGGTCTTTAATATTATTTAGATTTAATACAGATTGTTATAAAGACTCCTACGACTGAGCTCTCCTTTTTTAAGTTTCTTCAAATAACTGAAAGTTTGTCTCATTTGTCAGAAAAAGTAAAACAAATATTTCCTCTAAGTACAATTATTCACAGGCATCAGTACTGCAGGTTAAAGTCCGTTATTTGAAGAAAAATTTTCACAGTGCAATCAAAATACTACCATCTCCTTAGTTCTACATAGAACAGAAAAGGATGACTTACTATTTTGATCTCCG
The DNA here is from genome assembly GCA_024610705.1 of Tetragnatha versicolor. Taxonomy (NCBI): domain Eukaryota; kingdom Metazoa; phylum Arthropoda; class Arachnida; order Araneae; family Tetragnathidae; genus Tetragnatha; species Tetragnatha versicolor. Next base: position 1,546,738 of record JANDEH010000038.1, on the reverse strand, counting down.
TCTTCTTTCCGGGGACACCGAAGAGCACCTGTTGCAGGAGATGGGGTGGAAGCTCCATGGTCATGTCGTGCCCCCATTTGGGAGTGTTCGCAGAGGCACACACCCACATGGCCAAGAGTAGCACCAAACAGGCAAGTGTGAGGCTGAAATTAACGAAAGGGGAAAGTCAGTTTAGAAATATGTGACTAGAAAATCTTCGCCTCCATAACCCTTAAAAAGTTGACGTTATTTTGTTGCTAATAACTACAAAACTGTAAAGAAAAAACTTATTGCATCGAATTCAGAGTGTTTCATTTTTTCCATGTTTCACACCTTAAAAAATAAATAAATTGCAAGTTTTTTAGCGTTATCATGCAGTTTTGAGTTTTTTCAGTGAAGCAAAGATGAATTTTAATTAAAAAATCAAAGAAACTTGCGAATTTATGCGAACCTTTCTTTTTTGAGGCCTGAAAAGTGCTATTTTCATATGATAATATCTCCTCGTCCTCGAGTATTTAAGATATTTTTATGAAACTTTTTTTGCTCTTTACTGTACGTTTGTCATGATATTGCATACAGTTTTCCCCGTGAAATTTTCAACCTTTTTCCTTTAGTTTTTTTTAATCAATTCAATTATTTTTAACTTTCTTATTTCGCCACTAGGGGATCTGTAAAACCTTACTTCCATGACCCTTTGGGTTCAAACAAAAGCTGCTAAGGGGACTTTTGAAACACCCTGTATCCTATGTGAATTACTTCTGGGTAACATTTAGGTACAAAAAAATATCATTATAACAGAACAGTGAAAACTGGAAAAATTTTGTAGGTCAGATACGGCCAGAACTCATGAAAAATTAAAGCAATGTTCCTTACCTATTTTTCATCAAAGTGGTAAAATCTTTTGTTAAATTATAAAAATTAGGAGTAAATTGGAATCAGCATGACTGACGGTGATTTTGGAATGCCCCCCACTCAACAAATGTAAAGGTCAATCACTCGTATGTTCTTAATCATGGTTCATACAGAAGTTTGAAGAGTAAAATTAAGCACTTTTTAAGGACTTTCTAAGGATTTTTGAGAAGTTTTAAGGACCTACTTGTATACATTTCAAACTGTCAAAATGTTTTCAAGGAGTTTCCAAGAATATTGGAGTATACTTCTGTCTCTCAAATAGGAATAACATTAATGAGCTTACATATTGGATATTAACTAACATTGTATAATTAATGACCTCAAAAAGTTTTTAAAAGGGTTAAAGATGAAGTGTTAACACATTTTTTTCTTTACTGTTTGCATTTTCAGAAATATAATTTTTATAATTTTCATTTTCAATTTATAAAGGATTGAAAGAACATTTACTCGTGTAGAGTTGTTTGAGGGAAATGCACTAGTTGAAATTGAAATTATTGAAGAAAAATTTGTAACATCACACATTTGATGGAAGCACAAGAAAATTTGACTGTTTCTGCCTACAAATAAGCACTTTTTAATGACTCATGTTTTGAGATAAAAAAATAAGAACATAGTAAAAAAACTAAGTACTTTTAAGCACTTTATAAGGGCCTTAAAAACGAATACAAAAAGTAAGCACTTTTTAAGGTTTTTAAGCACCGTACGAACCATGTTAGAGTTTAAGGATTATATCATCACTTCCCATTGATGGTTGGATAGAAACTAAGCTGCTAAAACTCAAACACATCTACCAAAGTCTACAACAGAATACTCCAAAATATTCCCCTCTTTTTAATTAAACTGTATTTTTACCATGCATACCCAATCATGGCAATTTTCTAATATAAATTTTCGGGAAATGAACAGTTGAGAAGCACTGATCTAAAGATTTTATTCGTATTATTCTTCCAAAAAGTTACGTGTCGGATCGGTGCGGGATCAAAACAAGGATAAGGCGATTAATGAAGAGCGGAAATAAGCTCAGTTGAATTTCCCGTCCGCTCAGACGAGACTATAGTTCAACGTTCCGCTGACAGGGCAATTGCTTGGAAAATAAGGGATGTAATCAACAATCTAATGGCTATATCAATCTCAAAATATTAAATTGTTACTTACTTTACATCAAATAGTATTATTTAAATTTCTCTGGTTTTATTTTTTTTCAAAAGAGTAAATTTCGCTAGGTATAAATAGTAATTCTCCATCTAAGGATGTGTAATTGTTTTTCAAATTGATACATTTATTTAAAAGGGGATTTTATTTTCTTGCGATATATACCATACTCATGCTGTTTACAACGCAGGATTTTTAACACTTAAGTTTAAATGACGTTTAATTAAGTTTAATTCTCATTATTTATCCAAAAAGAAGTGGATCTCTATTTTAAAATACACTTTAGAAAAAAATACTTAAAGTTTTCTTTATTTTTTCAAAATATTTGAACAATGAAAAATTATGAAAAAATTATTGAATGAAAAATTATGTATTATGACGATGGGGACACCTTACGTAAAATAATGACACCCGGGATGAGTAAATAGTATTTACAAAAATCACAAAAAAAAACATGAAAGAAATCTTCTCAAGGGATAGAAAAAAGAGAACTATGTACTACAAAAAAAACATCGTTAATCACAAACGAGACTACTGAAGCGGAAAAAGATCTGAAAGTTACAAAGTAAAATAAAAGTCGATTGTATGGATATATTTTGAAACAGGTCAAGATGATTATCTAAGATTATTCTGTTAAAAGATTCCCTGAAGATAATAATAATAATAACTTTATTGAGATACATAAATAGTTATACAAAATCTTCAAATAACAATATATTAATCACCAAGGGGACTATATCCCGTTCTGGTGACTGATAAATTATGTTAAATTAATACAATGAATAAAATTTAACAGGAAATTAAAGAAATACTCAAAAAAAAACACTATGAAGGAGTATACACTAAAAAAATAATAATAATAATAAAAGATAATAAGGTATAATTCTTAATTTCAAAAATATATATACATATAAATAAAAAAAATTCAATAATTTAATACATATATAATAAGCATATTTATAAATAACCGAGAATTAAAGAATTTATTAGTGAATAAAAAAATTTTAAAAATAAAAAAATAAAAAAATATGAGAAAAAAAACAAATTTAGTAATAGGTTGAATAATCAAGGAACAAGTTGGCAAAAGTCTGGTTTAATAAGTAATTTGCTTCGTTTTATATCTGAAAATAACATTCTAAGTCGTCCAAGTTAATTATGAAATTAAAAAGTTCACGTTTAAAAGTAGAATATTTATCTATATTTTGAAGATAAAGAGGCAAAATGTTATAGATTTTAGGTGCTAAGTAGTAAAAATGTTTCCGAAATATTTCTTTTGAAAAATGTGGTATTTTATAAATTTCATTAAGTCGTCTTTGAGAGATATTCACTTTTAAATCACAAATTAATTTGTTGCGATGCAAAAAAAGTGCAACACGGAAAAGGAAATCATATTTTAAAGGTAGTAAGTTAAGATCTCTAAAGTTATTGACGTGTGAGTGGCCAGATTTTAAAATTTTGAAGCATTTATTTTGAATTGAAATTAGCGGTAGCAAATTGGATTTATAATCACCTCCCCAAATAATAAGGGGCCATTCATTAATTACGTAAGGATGATTTTGGCGATTTTTGACCCCCCCTACCCCCATGTAAGGGTACGTAAGATTTTTCAAACCCCTCCCCCCTATTCTTACGTAAGATTCCATTTCGTTTTTCAATATAATAAAATGTTAGAAAAGGATAAGTTACACTAAAGCTCTTGCAGTTTAACGTAAATCAAAGATTTTTATTTTTCAACAGATAAGTAATATTCCTGCTGTCAATTACATATTACCATTATATTATCTCTAGTCTTTGGTATGCCATTTATCAGTGGAGATTTAAAAGTAAGTTTTTAAAAGATGGTTTCAACAGTTTTATATTTTATCTTAACTTAATGCTACACCAATAAAAAAGATACATTTGATATACCTTCATTTTTTTAAAATTAAAGCTTCAATAATATACCGAGATCGTCAGTATTTTTAAGTTTTTCTGGGGTTATTGGGCTATTCAATAGTAATATTTGATTAAAATAATTGGAATTTGTTTACATTACGAAAATCTTACGTAAGAATGGGTTTGACCCCCCCACCCCCCAAGTAAGGGTATGTAGAGATTTTTCAAACCCCCCCCTCCCCCTCGGGACCCTTACGTAATTAATGAATGGCCCCTAATACCATAATTCAGTAATGAGTAGAACCAAGAATAATAAATTATTTTAAAAAACGTTGCATCAATTTTATTTTTTAAATGGTAAAACTTAATTAAAACGAAACGCAACCTATTACTTAACTTTTTTATATGAATTTTCCATTTTAAGTTTGAATCAACATGAAGACCTAAATATTTAATGCTTGAAACTGACTGCAATAAGTAGCATTGACAGTTTAAGGTATTATTGCATGATGTTGAATGAAATTTAATATTAAGATCAAGTTCAGTTTGCCTTAGACTAAAATAAATATACTTGGTTTTGTTAAGGTTTAAATTTAGATCATTGGCTGAAAACCACATCCCTAATTCCAGTGTCAGATTGAATTTGCCGTTCAAGTTCATCAATATCACAGCATGAATATAAAAGCACAGAGTCATCAGCATATGTAAGCATTTTTCCAAATAACTGTAATTTACATAGTTCATTAATAAAAATAAGAAATAATAAAGGACCCAATTAGAACCTTGAGGAACTCCACGATTGATAAAATATATTCACTGAAACTATTTTTAATTTTTACGCGTTGTTCTCTGTTTGATAGATAAGACTTAAACCAATCTAAAACATTACCTCGAAAACCGACCATTTCCAACTTTTGTGTTAAAATAGCATGATTAACATTATCAAAGGCTTTAGAAATATCAAGAAATATAGCCACTGTTTTTTTATTATCGTCTATGCTTTTATAAATAAATTTTGAAAATTCTAAAAGAGCACCTTCTGTATTTCGTCCTTCGAAGTGTATATTTGGACGGCCAAAACGGCCAGTGACGCATGCGCTGTAGGTCTCGTGATTACGTAGCAGTCTCGGCGCTTAGTGATTGAACCAATGAAACGCCGAGCTGTAGCCTAGCCGTGGAAATTAGAGTAGAGTTTAGTTGAAAAAAGCCGTCCAAATATACAGTGCCTTCGTCCTTTAATAAAGCCAAATTGATTATCAGCAAAGAAGTTAGTTTTACCCAAAAAATCATACATTCGGTTGGCCAATGCTTTTTCAATGATTTTAGAGAATTGAGGGAGAATTGATATTGGTCTGTAGTTTGAAATGGATGATTTATCTCCAGATTTATAAATTGGGGTTACTGTTGCTCTTTTGAGTGACTTGGGAAATTCACCTTTAATTATTGATGTATTAACAAAATTTGTAAAAAAGTTTAGGTTATTATGAGAAATTTGTTTAATAATCCTTACGTTAATACCATCGTAGTCGAGTAGATTAATAAGGTTAAAAGATTTTTGAATATTTTTATTTGAAAGCACTAAAACTCATAGAAAATAAATATATGAAATGTTTAAAAATAACATTAAAAAATTACTTTTCTGGTGGACATGTCTTTTTTACATGCCTGTGTTATAAAAACCCGATCTGTTTCACCTGTATTTCTGTATTTCTCCCATCTCTGTCATCTGATACGCAAAATTTAGATTAAAAATAGTATAATACAGTATAACCTCGAAATCCTTTATTTCTCAAAAAAAAAATTCCACCTTGAAATTAAGTATTTCTCTATTTTTCCAAAATAATCTAGGAAACTCTCTTTCTCGAAATTTTTTCGGGTTCCTTATATTTTGAGATATTGAGGTTATACTGTATTTTCTGGAAGAGATCTTTACGTCTAAGAATTCGTCCTTCCGATACTGGAATGACATGAAACAAAACGTTTCAGCGACTGGGGATGAGTTTGTTCAAGATACTGATTCCGTGCGCGTCTGGTAAAACAAACGTGATAGCGTGTTTGATGAGAACGAGGTTAGAGATCGTAGCCATAGCGACCTACATTCGGACAGACGCACTCCCGCGTTTTTCTTTCCCTCTGATTGGGTGTGGAACATTTCATTTCCGACAACATAATAATATATATAGGTTTCAGAGCAAGGTAAACTATAAAAAAATATTCGTAGTTCCTTACGTAATAGGCGTTTTCCTTTATGGCAGGTCTGTACAACTTCAAGTGCGTTTCGAGCCAAAATTTGTCATCTTAATTTATCGCGGGTCAAAAAATATATCTAAGCCGATCTTTTAGGGATAAAAATCTTATATTGCTTGTTCACGACACACAAAAAAATTAAAAATAATTAACTAATAGGGGAAAGGTTCAAAATAGACTTCGAGTTTTACACATAAATTTTAATGGAATTTATACTTTTGTTTTCATTATTATAGGGTTTTACTAGAATAAATATCCATATTGTAACAACATGAATTAATTTACACACTATCTGTACATTTAAAACTAGGAACACACTAGAAGGAACAAATATATGAAAAAAGGAAGCATATGAGTTGCCCAGGAGTTCAAAACCCAAACGGGCAACTATAGAACATTTTAATAGTGAAATACTATAATAGTATTTCACTTTCGAAAGTTGTGTTATTATTTTTTATAAGTATAATAAATAGTTTAGTATTTTTATATTGAGGAATTCTTTTGTAAAACCTTAAAAAATTTGACATTTTGGAAATTTTCTAAATCCTTAACATTTTGAAATCCTTCACGACCCGCGGAAGGCCTGCCTCTATGGTCTACTCTACATACAAACATACATGCTCTTCATAAAACTGATTACGTGAAACTTGCATAGCTAATAAAAATATTGTTCGGTTTAAATAAACTTTCCAATTCCAGTCGTTATTTTTGAACAAAATTTTCTATAGTTGAAAAATTGTTCCCGTGCTAAAAACATAATTTCAAAAAGGATTCCAGACTTTATAAAAACATAAATAAAACACCTATAAAATCATGAAATGTTACTAAAAATAACATAATATTTAATATTATCTCTCTGTTTCTCTTTTAAATCATAAATTCAAACCTTTATATCTCTATTTTGTATCAAAATATTGTTAAATCACGTACTTTTAGAATATTTCTTACTCTATGAAATTACTAATTGATAATCTGATCAGGTGGTTTTTGAAAGTTGAAATCACGACAGACTATTCAAGCAGATGCTTCGGTTGATAACACATGTCTCTGATGAAATGAGAAAAATTTTATGGAAAAGGATGAAACAGGTGGCGTGTTTTGTAAGACTTGGTGAAACCTATGGGTGAAACTAACGACATATTGCCTTATAAAGGGGAATCCTGCCTATCATGTGACTTATTTGCTGTCATCGCGTGGCTTTTATTATTATCTCGATTTTCCATTCCAAGATAATAAAAACTGTTTTCTCTTAATTTGCATGCTTTATTTATTATTATTCTGTGTATGGAATTAAGATAATTTGTGTGACGTCCAAACCTCTCTTAATGTACAATCTAAAATTCTTGAGGTGAAAGATTGTGTCTATGATTTTTCCTGAAGTATTCATAGATACAAATGTGTGTTTATTAGCCTTTTAAAATTCTTGAGTTGTAGGATTGATTATGTTTATAATTTTTCCTGAAGTATTCGTGTTTTTATTGGTTGTTTCGATCGCACTTGAACCACCGAAAGCAGGACAAAAAAATTCTTAGGAAACCTATGTATAAAGAAAGTTGTTGAAAGTATAAAACTTAATTGTTAATTTTGTCTTGAATTAAAATCCATAACTATAAAATATGAAATTATCAAATTTTAAATCCATGATTAAAATCAGTTATTTCTTTCAACGAAACTTATAAACTTTTACAAGCGAGTGTCACCCGGGTCAAATGATAAATAGGTACTACAATATAGTACCTTCGTTATTGACACTGAGAAAAACCTTTATTTTTTATTCTTTGATATTACGAAAACCTTCCTATCTCGAAAAAATATCCCCCCATGAAATAAAGTTTGCTCTATTTTCCCATGTTATCTCGAAAACTCTCTAATTCGAATTATTTCTGGTCCCTTCAATTTCGAGTCATACTGTATTTAAATAAGTTCTATTTTTTATGGAGTCATAGATATCTTTTTTTGTTCCTGATCAGGTATCGCCTCTCTGTGGGAAAAGAATTTCTAAATCCTTTTCATTTCTCAAGAATAGTTAGTCTATTCCTGTTAACAAAAACAACTCCCTCGTAAATTTCAGTTTTCTAACTTCTCAAAACCATTTAAGCCGAAAAATGTGCCAAAAGTCACAGCGAACGCAACGTATTTCTGTACTCGCAGCTGTATCATGCACGATTGTAGGAAACCATCTCCTGTTTGTATGCACAAGAATGCTGCTCTTTCCATCCTTCTCAGAAGAATAACGGTTACATTCGTTTTTCTTATAGTATTTACTCAAAGGAGTTAATGTGGGTTTTATCAATAGTCCGCTTCGACTGTCTTCAGCTCACTCGCAGTTGTCCTAGTAAAAAACATTTTGGTTGATGATAAGAAGCAGAGTCGCAGTGTCAATGAGATGTCAAGGAGAGTCATCTCTTCTAATATAAGTAAATTGTAGAAGGATCCTTTACGTCTCATTCGTGAGTCAATTGTAATAGAATCCATTTGAATAAAACTACTTTCAGCGGGTTGGAAGTTGGAGAGAGTGTTCGTTGAAGGAGAAGTAGTATTTTGTGAATTTCTAACGTGAATAGAGGTCTGAAAATAATTCGGTAGTGTAAAAGGTAAGATAACATGTAGGTCAATTAAAAAATACTATCTATTCTGCGGGAAATTTATAGAATAAATCATTATTATAAGCATACAAAACGGTGCCGTATAAGGTTATTCTTCTCTAAATAATTAAATATTCCAATAAAACAATAAATTTTTTAAAAATGTTTACATATGTTTTTAAAACTTGCCATAAAGAATATAGGGTCTTAAATACAATGGAAGTAAAATACTGAGATATATCTTCAGAAAATCCGTATTTTTTTTCCATTAGATAGATTTCCGCCTTTTATAGTACTAATATAATTTCAAAGCTACCTCAGAGGCACTCTTGAGAGTGCCCTCCCTTGGACCCAAAAAGGTTCTCCAAAATGAGCTAAATCCCTACTTTAACAAGCCAAATCTCACCCAGCGGTACCACAATGGGATCATGCGTGATACTTTTTAGAAAATCAGCACCATTTTGATATTTTTTGTCGAAAGGTAAAGGTGAAAAGTGCCTTCTGGAGCCATGCTGGATCCGCGCCCGCCTCAGAGAGGACTTAAAACTTTACTTAACTTAATATTAATAATAACAAGAAACTATATAAGATTATTAAAAGGTTATCCCTGCTCAATTTTAGAAAACGTATAAACCATAACACAATATAAAAACATATTTCTCATGACCTACACCAAAATAGCGCCCTATTATAAAGTAAAATTATATCACTTCGGCCGAAAACCAAAATCGCATCCTCCCTTAGTCCAGGTCATCGTCCTATTCACCACCTTTGCGGAACTCATGCATTGTCCTACCGAAATCGGAAAAAGAAAAAAAAACTCCATCCCTACCATAAACACAGGTCTTAGTGGAGCTTCCCCACGGAGTTCCTGACATAAATGAGTTTGCTATTCTAATGAGTACGTGTCACCAAAAGGTCTCGAGAATAAACTTGAAGACCTGATGAATATAGGCGAGAGATGTCTCAAACTGATGCAACTATGTTGTTGAAACTGTTTCAAGGATAAGATGTTTCAGAAGAGGTCTGCAGGTTTACAAATAAGGAAGCGTATATATGGGCTCTATCATTTTCGCTAACTCGTTTATAAACTTAATTAGCGAGAAGGCGGGGACATACTATTGCTTCATAATCGAGTGGTCAAGGTCACATTTCATAGAATAATAACTGGGTGTTTTGAGGAGCGTATAAATAAATTTTACTGTGTTCTCTTGAATCGATGTGGGATGTTTTAAAAAGAATACATCTAAATTTGATACAGCCGAAAAAGAGATAATTGAGTTCTGGTGAAATAAAGTATGAAAAAAACCAGCTATCACACTTCCTAAATATACACTTTCAAAAGTTAATGTGAAAAACAACAAATTGTTATGAAGAATCATGCATGTCATGCTTTCCTGTATATAAGTTTCGAAACATATTTTGTTGAAATCTACTCCAAATAAAAGAAATAATTCTGATTAAAAAGCGAATGATAATGGTCGTTCCAAAAAGCCGCTAAACTAGTTCCATGGAATTTTTTTAAATAACTGAAATATTATTGTTCTTGGAAATATCTCGGGTAAAAAAAAATTTGCCTGTATGTTTCCAATAATACCTACCCTAAAACCATTTAAGTCATTTATGAAAAAATATAATAACAAAGGATCGTTAAAAGGAATTAATTCCATGAGAACTATTTTCTTAGCAATTTGAATAACACTAATATAATATACTACACATATAAATTGTTTTTAAAGTCAGTTTTAACAGGTAAGCTTCCCTTCCCAGTAGTTATTTGAATCCGAAAAAAATAACTTGATTGGCTTTTAAAACAACATTATATGTAAAAACTACATACTAAAACTTAAAAGCTAAAACAGCATAAAGTTGTTTTAATCTTGAAGAAAGGAATGAATATAAATTTCTCATATTAGTGTTTTCCCCTACCGAAATTAGTATTACCAAAGTTGCTAGTTCAGAAAAAATATGTTAGATTTTATACCATCTATATATTACTAAAAACGTTTGTGGCTATGTATGTATGTATGTGACGCAACTCCTCCCAAGCCACGCCGCAGGCGTGGCCAAAACTCGGTATATAGACGTATCTCGAGGCGAGAACGATCACTGTCAAGTTTTCCAAGTTCGAAAATCAAATAATTACGAGTAATTAGCGAATTTATAGCCGAAAACGCTTATTTCTCCATTTCTCTACTAGAGTAGATCTGCTCGACTCACTATTGTTAACGAAATGAAAACCTCAAAAATCAAATATTTTAACCGGAAAAACTCTAAAATTGTCCATTTAAAAGCCCTATCAGTGGAGAAACTACCAAAATTAATTCAAATAATTTATTTTAAAACGTTATTTTCTTTTATTTTAAGATATTTTCCTTAAAAATAAAAATATGTATGGAAAATTGTAAATTATTTTTTCATGGAAAACGACTTAAAAATAAAACATTGTTTCAAATGAAGCAGTTTAGTTCACTAGACTTTTAATTGTACTAGATCTTTTATTATTGTTTTAAATTTGTTATTTTTGTTCACTAGACTCATTAATTTACTAGGAAACATTGCCGAGAACACCGGGAAAAGAAAAATTATCGACATCGGGATAGGAAAATTATCGGGAACATCGAGATAGGAAAAATTATCGGGAACATCGAGATAGGAAAATTATCTGGCGTCTGGGAGACCGGGATGATTGGTAATTGCTGATTTAAAAATTATAAATGTATTTTGAGAAAATTTAATTTAAATAAAATTATACACTCCACCCGTGCAAGGCCGGGCATATCCGCTAGTATGTATTAAAACTCAATAGGATCTTAAACTTTTTGAAACTACACAGTACATAAAAATTATAACCCTCATACAGACGATTAATAATGATTAGATATCTGTTTTCAGGACGTTATCTTAAACCTATGTCTTGAACATAAGGCTGGGCAATTCTATGAGCTATTAACTTCCAGATTTTGCTGAAATAATATGTACACAAAAGTCTTCTGTAATTTTAAAAAAAATGGGATAAGTCGGAATGTTTTCTTCTTTGCTATCATAGATGTGTTGCGGTGAAACGTTATTTACAGTTTTTGTAGTGCTTCCCTGCCATAACAGGAGTCTTAAAACTAAAAAAAACCTTAAAATTAAATAATCATTTTCTACAATGTTTTCTATTGTTAAAAGTATGACATTTTATAGGTTAAAGTGATTTTCAAAGGTTCACAGTAAGATAATTTTTAAACGGTCGTTGGTTTAGGACAGGGGTTTCCAACTGGCGGCCCGCGGGCCGCATGCGGCCCGCCGGGTCATTTTGTGCGGCCCACGAAGCTCTCTGAAAACCCTCCAAAAAGTAGCTTTAAAACACTTTTTAGCACACTAAAATTCAATTTTTTTTCGGGGGAGAACCCCCGATCCCCCCATATACCTCTTAGATTATGGACTAGCTTAGATACTTCTCTATGGTGCAAGAATTAAAAGTTTGAAGTTTCGAGAGTTCGTTGTAAAACCTGAAATTCCCCCTGAGCGCAGCAAGGGAGTATGAAGGCTTTTATAACCATTATCATGAAAGGGACAAAATGGAGTATCCAAAAATTAGGTAAAACAATCCTCTAAGGAAAATTTACAAATATTTTCTTGAGGAAGACCTTTTCATTTAAGTAATATTCAGAATATTAAATATATTCAGTATTTCTACAAGTTGTATAAGAGTAAAAAATTCATATATCCTCTGGAATCGTCCCTCTTTTGCTGTAAAAGTTTCATATTGAAGACTCTCACCCCCAAAAAATTATCATCGTTAAAAAGGAGCCAGATTACTTTGCGGCCCGCCACTTGACTTGTGATTTCGATTGCGGCCCGCGAGTACTTAGAAGTTGGAAACCCCTGGTTTAGGATATGCTTACAAACAAGCGGTAATAAATATTTTTAAATCAAGAAATCAAATTATGGGAGAAAAACGGGCTTTTTATACCAGGATCAGGTCTAGATTTGGCATTTGGTGATTTAATAGTTAAAAAAGAACTCAGCACAGAATAGCTCGTCCTTATTCTCTACTGTATGCTTTTATATAAATACCTCTCTTCATTTGTACTACTTTCCCAATATTCCTCATCTAATTCTAGTCAACTAGCCATGGTTAATCCGTGAATTAGATAAAAGAAATATCTCCTTACACTTTTCGCATGTGTTTTCTTTCCCAAGCTGCACAAATGTTCAAGATTCGCAAATTTTGCTTATTTCTAGTTGCAGTTATGTAAGTTTGACATATTTAGTATGAGCTGTGCTACTTAGGGTTGAGAGATCCTTTGAAAGCGACCCAAAAGAGTTTTATCAATGATTGCATAATGCACATCTTTTGTTTTATGCCACCCTTCCGGTTACTTGTTGACCATAGTGTCGAATATAATTTTTGCTATTAATGTTGAAGTAATAAAAAATTAAGCTTATAAATTAAAGGATTGAAAATGGCTTATAGTTATTAATTAATTTCATCAGAACTAAATCGCTTGATTACAAAGGTCCATGGGGAAAAGTGGCTATCTGTCTACTTTCAACCGTCACTCTTTAATTAATCCCTTCCAGATCAGAATTTAAGCTTCAAATGACCTACCCTACTCCCTTCACGAAATGTCAAAAATTCTTATCTCATCGTCAAAAATTCCACCCTCCTTTCGAAAAGGTGTCGCGGTTCAAGGTGACGGTCACCCACCTGTTCAGGCAAGGCCCCATCAGCGTTTCCATTTCGTCTGAATCGCCGTGGTCGGCAGCAGAGCGGAACCCTCGGACGTGACCGGCATATTATGTTGGGAACCAATTCCATTAGGTAACTTATTAGTGCCTAGTCACACTAGGCGACTCCAGTCGCTCGAAGTCTTCACCAAACGATGGTGAGAAAGAAGCGGAGTTGAGGGGCCATGCACTAGAGACTAGACAACTCCTGTAGCGGAGGAAAACGGATGTCATCCTTTCCCCTTTCAACCGCATCTAAGTACATCTCCCCTCAAGTCTCCTTCTTTCTCCTTTTTTCGATGAAGATCTTAATGACTTCGAGCGACTGGAGTCGCCCCAGTGTGGCTAGGCACTTACAGCAGAGAGAGAAGAAGGGCCTTGGTGGGATGGGACCTTCCAAATGGTTTTGGGGAGTTGACGGAGCTTTGACTTCTCAGAACAGAAATGAGCTTCTGGTGTTCTATCCTTAGGTGAGAGGATTTTTTTTTTGGTGGCGATGGGATTGTAGGGGTGATTTAGTTGGGAAAATAATGTTTATCTGAATTGCAGTTGGAACTCTCACGCGGTTTCTGTAGGGTTCCTCAGTGGTCTTTTCGTGTATGTTTCCTATGGTATATCTGCATTAAAAGTCTTGCCCGACCTTACTGTTAAATACATTCGTGTCCAAATACTAAGGATAATTTGATTTTGGGGAATAAAGACACAAATCGGGCTGTGGGGAGCCTAGTGGTTAAGGCATCGGCTTCGGGTTCGGAGGGTCCCGGGTTCGATTCCCGATACCGCTAAAGACCCATCGAGTATATGCGGAGTACGTGCTCGTTAAAATCTGTGGGTCCGAAAGTCCTGTGGTCCGTCATGGCGCAGTTTACCACGGGTCCAGGTGTCTGGAGACTATTTCCCTCCCCTTCAGATGCATGGCAAAATTGTGGAGGTGGCGATAGATAGTGGCAGTATCTATCATCTCATGAGGTAGAAGTCGGACTCCTGCCATATATGGGCCTCACTTTCTCAGGAGCCGCACCCCCTTTGCCTTGAATCCTTGAGAAGCTTGGTAATTCCAAGTGGCATACGACAACAACAACAACAAGACACAAATCTAATTTTTAGGATCCCCAGACATGAGTCGAAACAAACCCATATAAGAATTTCAAAAAATATGGTAAACACCCGCAAATAAAAGATCCAAGCGCTAAAATCCGCCCGAAATGAAGATGGAGGAAGTGTCACCTAATATTGCCTAAAAATAATTTTGAATAGCAGTCCATGGACAAAATCATGCATGAAGTTCAGCAATATCACATTCTTTACAAGTAAACAGGAAATGTTTTGCTAAATGACTCTCATATGAACGTTTCTGATAGCGTTCCGAATGTGGAACTTCATTATCAATGCACTCTTAAAACGACGGTAGTCTCAAAACTGAGTAAAAATTTCTCAAACTGGCTCCAAATCAAATTTATACTCAAATTTGAAAACATGCATATACTCATTTCTGAAATTATGCATACTCAAAAACGAAACATCCTTATTTTTGAGTTAGTGCATAGCATTCTCATGAATCAAGCTCAATATGTTTCATTTTTGAGTATGCACATTTTCAGAAAATGAGTACATTCATGTTTTCAAGTTTGATTAATTTGATTCGGAGCCAGTTTGAATAATTTTTATTCAGTTTTGAGACTCGTTTTAAGAAAAGATCTTCTGTGACCCTCTTAAAGTGTTGATTAGGTAATACGGATCCCGGACCACATATTTCCACTAATAGAAGATCCTATGGCATGAATTTCATTGATTAGGAAACAAAATATGTGCCATAATTCCCCCCCCCCAAAAAAAAATCAAGTCATCCTTAACTTTTGGACCCGAGTGAAAACCAGAGTGAAAGGGGATAAGAAGAGGTAGAATGAATCGATATTTAAGAAAGAGAATATGAGTGAACAGAGGGGAGCAAGAGGAAAGAAAATGAGAATAAGAGAAAAGGGAAAGGAAAGAAGTTGACAGATAAATGAGATTTCTTGAGTGAATTCATAGGGAATGTAAGAAGAGAAAGTATGGGTCAGCGCAAACTTTTATGATCAACTCGACAACTCTGCTTCGGGCAGTGGATACCTCCCAGATATCTTTGTGTGGTTAGGTGAAGTCAATTAGTGAACAAAAGAGTTCCCCTCCAACCCCCTAACCAATGCCCGAAGCAAAGGTAATCTCAAAACGGTAACGGCTCTCTTGAGGTAATCTCAAAATGTGAGAATACCTCATTTCAACAATTGGCGAAGAATTAAAAAACATAAAAAGAAGCGTCGAAAAAATAAATTGGAGAAATACTGTAACATCTCTAAAACACGTCACATATAAGATACGTATCTCCGCATCTCCGCTATGTCACTGACTTAACCTTACTGTATATTATGTCAGCAAAATGGGAGTGAGTGTATTTCCGATCACGCAAACTTACGATAAAAAATATGTCCTTGTGGAAGTTGTCACGAAACATATTCAGTCACTAACCCAAAATGATATCCACTGAACGTTTTTGCTTTTTAACAACACCCAAATAAATCAAACGTTTTACTCAATCATCTCTTTGATAGGAGTATCGTGAGAGGGTAAGAATAGTTGGTAATAGAGGTGATATATAAGATCTTTAAGCGATGAAGATAAGTTAATTAAGGATTTTTTAAAAAAATTTAATTTACTAAATAGATAAAGAGTTCCTTTTGAAAACGACACACTAAATAAAGAAAAATCCTTTCAAACGGAAAAACTCTTCTTGAAGTCAAATACGTTTTTTTTTAAATTGACTCAAAACATGTTTTATAAATAAATTATTGAAAAACTTCTTTGGACCGAGAGAGGTATTTAATATTATAAATACGTATGAATTAATGTTGAGAAGCTAGAGTTGCTAATTAATAAGGAGTATTTTAAAGATGTGGGTAAATCTTTGGGGGTTTTTTTCAGTTAGAGAAAGTCGAGAAAAATACCTTAAGCACTCTAAATGCATTCCCCCCATATTTTTTTTTCATGTAAAAATGTTTGGTATTAATATATAACCTTTTAATTAAATGTTAGTTAAGAAACACGCAATATGTGATTGAAACTTAAGAGTGACACTTTTAAATCATAAAAAATCGAGGATTAAACTAGTATCAAATATTCTGCTCTCTTTAAATTAAGAATAAGAGGAATACACACCCTGTTTAGAAATTACTTGTGTATTGAAAATACAAATTTAGAAAAATATGAGCAAGGTAAAAGTAGTATTATAAAGTTTTCTTGGAAGAAATTTTCAATGTATTAATCACCCTATCAAAAAATATTAGTTATCCATACAAAAGCCTCCCACACTCTTTTTAACTCTAATTAAAATAATTTTTGGAATGAGTGGTATCTGACAAGAATAATTTGTTCTTAATTTAATTAAAATTGTAGCTCTGCGTCGATATTTTTACGCATCAGAGAGATCGTTTAACCTCAAGGTTAGTAGAATTTAATACAGGTTTGAAAACATACGCTTTATTATACTCGTTTCCCGAATACGACATTACTGTTATTACGGAGAAAAGAAGCATGCAGTTAGTGACACGCCGTAAGCAAATAGTGACCCAAGCTCTCGGTTCAAACCGTGTGACCTGACTTAAAAGCACTTACAGATATTTTCCTCGTGGAATTCCTCCGGAATGCTAATTTAGTAATGCATCAAAAAGCGGAAGAAAGATTTGATTGGGGTCTTTAAATTTGTAAGAAAAGAGTATAATACAAATAAATCGCGCTAAAGGATTTTAATTTGTGCAATTCTCTCTCCATATACCAATAGTTAAACAATAAAATAAATAATATAAATCTATGGAAAGTTTATAGTAACTTAAAGGATGGCTCTACTTTATCTTACTTCTGATTACTTTAGGTTGTATCTATTTATATACAGAAAAAATAAAAATCTCGTATAATTACTAAAGGGGGGGAATGGATATAGGGGTTTTAACAGTTTATATTTATAAAGTTTAATTTTTTGGGGGGATTTTTGATTTTTTCTAGAGGCTTAATAAAAGTCAGCATGGAAAGAAACATTAAATTTTACAAATGTAAACAGTTAAAATCCCTATATCTATTTTCCCCCACAATAACCACTTTACACAACTCCACCCTATTAAATGTATTCGGCACAAATATTCAGTGGCGCAGCCAGAAATTCCTTCTGGGGGGGACCAGTCAAAAATAATTTAGATTTCTTAGATTTTTTTTCAAAAACGAGATTAGCTTTATGTAGAATTTATTGGATGAACGCTTAAAATTTCTTTGTTGCTGAACTTCTATTAATTAAAAAAATTAATTAGTACCTCTATTAATTAGTACAAAATTTAAGTAAATAGTAATAAATTTATTAGAACCTCTTTCATTTCTACTGTTTCCATTTTGTTTATCTATGACAGGCCAGGGTTCAAATTAGGGGGGCAAGCAGGGTTGACTTTTTTATGTTTGTGGAGAAAATTTTTAAAACCCCGTAAGAGAGGGCCGTTCAGTTTTAACGGGGGGGTATGGGGGGTCCTCCCCCAGAAAATTTTCGGAAATTTCACCCTGAGAACAGGGTTTTAAACTGTTTTTTGGTACACGTAAACCCAAATTTTGGATATACGTTTAAATGTAGAATTTTGATTTTAATGAACTTATTACAAAAAAAGTGTGAGTAATAAAGGTTTAATACTAAAAGGAGGCCTGACTGCCCTCCCCCAGAAATAGTTTGAAAATTTGACCCTAAGAACAGGTTTTAAAACTGCTTCTTTGGTACACATAAACCTAAATTTGATGGACAAACATTTTTAGGTAGAATTTTGATATAATGAACTTATTATTTAAAAGTGTGAATAATAAAGGTTTAAATACTAAAAGGGGGCCTTTCTGAAATTTAGAAATTCCTATTATCTCAAGTTCCTTGACAGCCGGCTGGGGGTCCAGTCTTTACATATGGTCTCCCGGTCACTGCGTTATAGCAACCAATAAATCGAATTTCTTCGGTGTCCACCAGCCCAGGGGCTGGGATCGGGACCCCCCCAGCTAGGGGCATGCTTGGGGTATAGTGTGGGTGCAAGGGGGTATCTAAGGACCCCCTACCTAGCATACCCCGCACCCATGCCCCAAGCATGCCCACTGCTGGGGAGAGATCCCGTTGGACCCTCCCAGCAAGGCCACTCCACGGACTCCCGAGTGAAATATCTTAAGGACAGACAGTAAACCAAAAAATCGTGCCCCCATAGGACCCCCCTCAAGCATACATCTTGAAAATTTTCTGTGGATAGAAAAGAATCTGTAAACTTTTATGAGAGATTCGAACATGTTGTGAATTTTTTACGAACATTGGAAATTCTTGATAATATCAGGTGACCTCTTGGTCTCTGGGGGGGTTTTGTCCCCTTGGTCCCCCCCCGTCGCTGCGCCCCTGCAAATATTTTAAATTTAAAGTGTTCTTCGTTTTATCCCCTTTTCTCACCTGTTAAAACTCGCGCCCCTCCTACCCTATTGGAAAAAAATTTTCTGGTATTCCATAAACCAGTATGAATGATACTGGATCCAGAATAAATGATACTAGAACCACTATAAAGGATACTGGAACCAGTATAAATGATACTGGATCCAGTATCATTCATACTGGTTTATGCAATACCAGAAAAAAATTTTCCAATTGGGTAATAGCTATTGTCATAATAGTTAATAGTTAAGTTAATAGTAATAGTTAAGACTGTCATTAAAAATAAAAGTTTAATGTTGATTAAGATCAAAACTTAAAAACAAATAATACTTTTATAGTACAGAACTTTAAAACTTTCGGATGTTCAAAGATCTTTATACGTTTTAAAATTGAATCGTCAGTTTGAAGAAGGGAATAAGTCCAAAAAATGACAAATTGACTTTTTGTGCTCAAAACAATCTCTAAGCTTTGCTCTACACATAGGTGAAAAGAAGGGAACAATAACTAACCCCTATAGGGAGATATCGCCCCTTGAAGTTGTGAAATCGATGTCCATTCATTGTATTTTTTAAGCTAATTTGGAATTAAAGTTAATTTTTCTTTCTCCTCACATTCTTTGTGCTGTAAACTGAGTTAAAATAAAATTTTCTCTTAATTTCAATGTTTTTCAAACTTTTTTTATGTAGGGAATGTTTGACTCCATTCATATTCACTCACTCCATTGATACTGCTTTAATAACCCAGTTTCACTATAATTTTGAATTTCATTTGTCTAATTCTTTTTATTTCACCCTTGTGTGGTTTAAACTAAGGAGAAATATAATTTAAATGTGATTTTAAGGGTTTTTAAAGATTTTTTCATCAGAAAAATTTCATAAGGTGTAAGAAGGGAATAAGTTCATCAACTTATTTTGGCTGTAAAATATTTTTGAATACAGTTATATTTGTTTTGATGATTGCTCTGTTTTTTAAATAGGGTTCTGAACTTCCAGTAAAAATTTGGCGGTTGTACAATGAAAATTCCATTACTTATACAGTTTTTTTCGATTTTCTCAAAACTTGATTTTTGGACTTATTCCCTTCTTCAAACTGACGATTCAATTCCCCTCCCTAAATTCCCACAACCGTGACGCAACACACCTTCTCAAACTCCAAATTTCAAAACTTCCTTAAAAACATAATAGTAATAGAAATTGCACAACCCGCTTCATTTCAAATGAAATCAAACGAAGAGAATAAACGATTCAAGGAATCGAAGCAAATCGAATCTTTTTTACAACAGCGATGAATGCAATACCGTTCCTCTCGCTGTGTACTCAGGTGTAAATAATAAATAAAAGTTATGCTCCAATGCTTGTTTAGAGGAGCGAGAGAGATGTCCTTCTCAAGTATTTTGTTTTTCCCCTGAAAATCCCTTTTTCAATGATGCTTTTATCTTTAAACCGAGTTTTCTCGGACCTTATTATTATTGAGATAGTTTAATTTGAAGTTGTATGTTTTAAGAAGTAAGGTTGCTATGGTTCATTGGCTTTTAAAGGTATTTATTATTGAATGAACTTTTTGTGTACTTCGCATGAAGGGGAATGACCATTGGAATTTGATGATGTTTGGAAGATACGGATTCTGGAAAATCGCGTTTTTCGGAGTAACGGTGGATTCAATTTATTTGGTTGCGTGCTAATGTATTATTTTTAAAATTGTTAAATAACAGTCTCTCCCATTCAATTTTTGAAAAAAAAATAACATGAACTTGCAGTGACCACCGAAATAAGAGATTTCAAACTATATTGAATAATTTTGCACGTTGTAAATTCTTTATATTTTAAAAGCAAAAGATATGCCCATCTTTGGTTTAGAAGTAAAATTTAATATACATAAAATTTTAAGAAACTGCTGCAGACCTGCAGCTAAAACCTTCAATGATAAAATTTATGAACACACCAATGGGTAAAAGATACAAAACGTGTGTTCTACATGCCTACATTACACATATATTTAAAAAATTATTTAATTTCTATTTCTAGCTATGTAAAATCAATTGACCACCTAATACCACACTGAACCAAAGTTATAAAATTTTCAAATTTTCCATCTAAAAGAACCCACACTGATGTAAAAAAAATCTTCAAGGAACGAAAATTCACTGGCAGCACTGTTGCCAGTTAATTTCTGTACTTAGCGGAAATATATCAGTTTTTCATTTACTTACATTTAAATGAGAGGCACTTATCGTTATTTTAAGAAACCTCAGAGTTGTTTTAGATTAGTTACAGAAGGCGGCAAAAAGCAATACAGCTACTGTTGAACCAACGATAGTAAAAGGGTCACGTGATTTTTTGCTTCAGTATTTTTATTTTATTTAAAATAATACTGATTTTTTGTGTATATAGAGGGTATAACTTTGGTTAGAGGGAGTAAATGTATCTTCCTCTTTCGATCAACTGTTCCTCAGCTTCTTTCTTTCTCCCCTCCGAGTATGTCAAAATCACGTGACACTTTTGCTATCGTTGGTTCGACAGTAACATTACACAGACACACGTAGCTAAAAGAAACCCTTCGCTATAACTAAAACGACCACTGTCCCTTTTGACTTGTACATACTTGTTTTAAAATTTATTTTTTAGTTGTATGTAATTTTATTAATTTAAACATTTTTTGTGGAAAATTCATTCACGGAAAATCACATTTTGTAGGCATATAGAAAATTTTTGCCAAAATACAATGGAAAATATAGTGTAAAAAGACGATTTTCTTGCAGTGCACCAAAAAAATTATACGATGCATCTAAAACAAATGATGATGAAGTATAATAAGGGTCTGTTTCTCCTAAGTAGGCACTTTAGTTATTAAAGATAAGAGAGCAAAGTTGAGAAGTTCTCTCTATGAAGTTCTACAGAAAAGTATATTACTGGATTTAACGTAAATTCAGAACAATATATGTTAGAAGTTCTTTTTGCATGTGATTTGTGGCTTTTATATTGAATGTTTGTATCTAAGAGTAAAACGATAACAATAAATATTCTGCAAACACAAAGGTTTTAAATTACGCCTTGTGTCCATTGTGTGACTCAATGAATAAAGATTAAAAATACATTCGATGCTCCTTTATAAGTCGTATAAGGTGAAAGAAACTAAAAAGAATGCTACATGTTTTGAAGTTTGATCCTGCCGATGAAATTTTAAGAAGCCAATGGAATAGAACCTTTCTGCCCCTAAGAGTTAAGATCATTTGTAAACCATCTCACTATTCATTCGGTATACCCTAGTTCCCTAGTAGCACAGCTTAAACCAAATATGCTGAGTTTACGCAACTGCAACTGGAAGTAAACTAAATATGGCCTTACACGACAAAAATTGGGCGAATCTTGAACGTTTGTGCGGCTTGGATACTTTTTGTCTTTGTGCCGTCCCCAACACTGTCATTTATTTTGTCTCATCATATCTACATATAGAAAGTAAATAATTGAGCATTGAGCTCTGGTAAACCGGGAGACTCTTAAGGAATTGATCAGATATCACTTAATTCATATAATCTGATTATGGAAGTGTTTTCTGAAGACAAATCCGTCTTCAGTTTCCCATCTTCATTATGAAGAAAAAAAGGTGAATGAGATGAACAGTTAGATTAAGTTGAAAGTCAGTATTTTGAATGGGCGGTTATTCAACTATCCTTGCACCGAAAAAAATGCTTCTTAGTGCTACCTACAATATTTTTACATTGAACTAAATTATGCACGATAATTTTCCACATTATAAACTCTAATTGCCTTCAACATTAACCAATTAATAGCATTGATGTAAGGATTGATTACACTGATAATAAACCGTAAACCTCATCTACAGTAGTAAAATCGTGAAACTCTTAACCATTTTTCACTCACGGATGCCGTTTCTTTTTAAAAATCCTTCTCATCTTAAGAAACCATGACATTTATTCTCAAAAACAAGTAGGTATAAACTCCCATTCTTTTCTTTAAAAAAGTAAAAAAACCTAATTTTCTTCGCGGATTCGGACCCCAGACTGGTTTCAAAGAAGAAGAAAGCAAAACCGCCAATTTGCCAGTCACCTATTTTTGCGGAAGGGGGAATTGAAGAAGTGGAGGTGGGTTCAAGGTAAATAAGAGGTTGAAGTGCGCCTATTATTTTATGGAAAGCTAGGCGTTTATTGGCTGGCTGTATGAATCAAAGCAAGTTCGAGATCTAGAAACGCAGTAAAATAGTGGAGAGGTTTAGTGGAGAGGTTTAAAGCTATATTTAATCTTCAATGCACTATTCCAATGCACAGTTCCAGCTATTGTAAAAAATGTGCATGTTGTACTTTTTGCAAAGAATTTTCACGCGAAAATGCATTTTAATGTTTTTCTATTTGGAAATTAAGAAGTTACTATATTCAAAGAAAATATGATTCCATCAAAAACAAAAAAAGGAAAGAAAACCCCAAATTAAAAAAAAATCAGTAGTAGTATTATTTTCTGTTGAGTATTTTTCATCAATAAAAATCAATCAATAGTAAAAAATAAATATAGAACATTAATAATGACTTGTGCATTCTTAAAATCTTTACAGATTGCGGAAAAAATAAGAGAGTTCCAAGAATCTTTTAATATTGCATCACAAAGTAAAAATACAAGAGTTGTTAAAATGAAAAATAAACAATATGTTAATTTAATTAAGAAGTTGGAGAGTATACTACAGTTGCAGGTTTCATAAAATTTAGCAGTACATTTCCAAATCAATAGAGTAATAAAAAATCTCGAAATATTTTTAAAAGAGTAACAAATTTCCTTTAAAGACATTTTTTAGAAAAGTATAATTCAAAGACCATTGCAATGAAATTTTTTTACCTATTAAAAATATTTTCAAACCTTTAAAAAGAATTAAACCCCTAAATAATTTATATACTCTCAACAACAAGAAAAATTTTCTGCATAAACGATATTTAGTTTCTATGAAGCTCGGAAAACATCAAAACTCTTGACATAACTTCACCCGAAAAAAAAGGAGAAAGAAAAGAGATCTAATTACTCACAGAACATAAAACGATATATCCATAACTCCAGTAGGTCACGCAGACCAGTAATTAATATCAACTCTCCAAATCTCTCCACCAGACGATGCCACAGGTGTCAACACAACAACTCCTAATCCACAATTCACTCTCAACTCGACTTTCGGAATCGGAGACGCGTGCGGACGGGCTGTGACGCAACGGCCGACGTACTCGGTCACGTGGTCCGCTACGTCACCAGAGAAGGCTCTTCTTGTCGTCCACTTGGGTTGGATGGGCACTTGATGGTGAAATTGGAGTGTGAATTACAGATGATGATTTTTTGAGTGAACGAACTTTGCGAAGGAGTTTGGGTTGATGTTAGTGAAAAGAGTGATTTCGTAACACATTTTAATTACTGCTCATAAAGGTAAAAGCCACCCAAAACAACCTTCGGTTGAAAAGGGGAAAAACATTGCAAAATTGATGGGATTTTTTATAAATACTACTGAAAAATTAAATGATAAGCTTCAATTAAACGCACCTTTTAATCTTATGATGTTTTTGTTTCCAAAAGATTAATTTAAAAATTAAGGCCATCCGAATGCAAGAGCAAATTCGACATGAAGTAAAAAAAAAACGCGTTAGAATGTCAACACTTTAGAGAATTAACGGGGTTATTTTTCTTGTGTTGACAATTAATACTTTTCTCCCTAGATTAAGCAGAGAATGATACCAAGCTCTCGAGTTTCTCTGGAGAAACTTTTTAACGCGTTTTTCACTAAACATCTTATATTGAATTCTCCATTCGAATTCACAGGAAGCCTCAATTGTTTCTTAAAGAATTTTACAATTCTAAGCCGCTTCAATATGGTTCGGAATAAGTTTATTTTCGCCTTAAATACAAAGCAGAGAAAAATAATTGTTATAATCAATTTTGCAATCTAATTCTTAAAAACTTTTTAAAGTAACCCTATAACTCCAGCATTTTTCACAAAGCAGGGCGTGCAGTAAAGAGAAAAATAGAGAAGCTCATTATAACATTTAACATATTTTTGGACAAATTGAGTTTCAAGGTAGAAGAGCTCAATATATAAAGGTAACTTCATATCTGATTTATTAAAGCTTTTTTCTGTAATTTAAATAATGAAACATAAAATAGCAATTGTTGAAAGATTAATTTGATTACCTTTAGTAATCCTTATTTATAAACTGTTATACAACTGTAAAGAGCAGTATGTTTTTGTTTACCCTTGTGTTAATTAAAAAAGATAACTTCCTTCATTAAAACTTTTAATAGATGCTATACCTTATCGAAAAGGTAAAAAAAATTATCACAATTAAGAAGGTAAAAAAAAGGTATATTGAGTGAAAGGTATTAAAATCAATCCAGTTCTCAAACAATATAATTTTTGAATGATTTCCACATTTACCACATGATCCCCATGAAAAAAAATTCCAAAAATTATTTAAAATTTCTCAATTATACTTGGCTAAATATTATTATCATCTTTTGATGGTACACCCTCGTTTCCACGGAGACTATTTTAACAACTAATGTTATTCGATGGAACTTTTTATTTAAAAGTTAGCTAAACTTTCAAATTAAAATATTTAAAAATATACCTAATTACCAGTATCAAAATTTTAAATTTCGTTTAATAGTATTCTTAGATAAATATAATTTTTAAATATACTTATTTCTAGCTTTTCTTTTAATAGCTTGTGGTTTTGCATTATGTTTTCTTTGTAACAATGGAGTGAGCAGATCTCTTCTTGAGGGAGAAATAAAGCTATTTCCGCAAGATGACGGTCGAGGGGTCATTTAAAATTTTCGAAACGCATTCTTTTTTTCTTGAGTTTTTTTACGTATGTGTTTGGTGCGGATCGGGAGAAAACTGCGGATTTGTATAAGAGACAAACTTACAAACACACACCCACATTGACTTTTATGATATTAGACTAAGTACAAAGAAAAGCCTGATAAATAGGTGAAAAAAAATGTTTTCCTTGTTTAACAATATAAATCATGACAGTCAATTAAGTTAATCTATGACCTCCATTTAGTAATCACTGCAACGCCCATACATAATTAAATTGAATGCAGTCATTGTTACAATTAGTGGGCAATGAAATTTCTTTCGCAAGAGTATGTTCGACAAAACAATCGTAAAGAATCCGAAAACTTTTGAACTAGCGCAGATATAGTTAACATAGGACCATATAGAATAGGATAGAAAATTTAAATCATAAATCATCAGTTTTTTCCATAATAAATGTCAAAAAATTAGGGTCTACTTTACTATAATCAGTATAAACATATGCGAAGTAGATTATAGTTTTTATAATTAGAATAGAAGTAGAATGATAATTTTTATAATTAGAATAGAAGTAGAATGGATAATTTTTATTTTTGGAAAAAAAATGTGTGTGTGTATATGTACTATATATGTCCTTCTCTGAATAATTAATTTAAAAAACTTTGACTGGTACCAATAAATTTTTTTTATGAAATTGAATGCAAATAAATATATATTTTTTTAGATCAAACTAGAATGTATCATTTTGTCTGATTAAAAAAGAAAACAAATAATATCCAAGCTAAAGTTTCATTCAAAATATTTTGAAGATTTTCAGGTAGGTAGAAGTGAGAGTTTTCTAGAAGGTCACCCTAACCAGTGTCACAAAGGATCCCGACAAATTTACGAACCACTCTCGGCATAAGCTGTAAATTACATGAATAGGAACAATGGAAGTCTTTCACAGATAACTCGCCTTTGAATTTCAAACCAGAGATTCAAAGCGAAAAAACCAAAGGATATCTGTCATGGAGGGAACGTGTTGAAAATACTCTTGAATGCCAGTGACAAACACAGGAACGAAAATATTTTTCACGGTTTGACGCGTTTGTTTAAACTAAGTTCGTATCAAATAATTTATCTAGAAACTATCATCTGCAAGTTTGTGATTTATTAGAGGGAAATATTTTTTCTAAATTATCTGCATTCCAGATGTTTCTGATGATGATAAACTCCAAAAGAAACTCGAATTCAAACAGACATCGCGTGCGGTCGCTACATAATTATAAAAACCGTAGAACCATTAAAATAATTAAAAAAACAACAATAATAATTTCCGATACCACCAAAGACTCGCCGGGTATAGGCGTAACGGTATAGGCGGGGTAAGGGCTCGTTAAATCTGTGGCTCCAAAAGTCCTGTGGTCGATCATGGCACAGTTTACCATGAGTACAATAGACTAATTCCCTCCCCTTCAGAGACGTGGCAAAATTGTGGAGGTGTCGATAGAAATAGTGGCAGAATCTATCATCCAAGAAAAAAAGAGACGAGGTGACTCAAATGTCTCCTAAACACTTCATCTAAGAACAATAATAAAACAAACAACGGAAGAATTAATTTGATTTCAGAGAATCCTTCTTGAATAATAGAATTGAGAATAATAGATTGAATAATAAAAAAATACTGGAATAAGAATAATTGAGATTCTCTCTCGATTAAAAACAAGCCCGTCATTGAGATATCAATAAAAAAAGGCTAAATCTGTCAAACCATTTGTAAGTTTTTAATCTTACATATCAAGTTCATGGATACTGCAATTCATTTATTCTATGATTTATTCCAACACGAGTTCTGAATACCAAGGAGAAATGACGCGAAGGTTAAGGAAGTAAATCCGAACACCTATTGACTGATTTGTAACAATGACATTATTTATGTTCTTTTTCAATAGGTAAAAGGATTTATTAATCTTTTTTTATTGCATCCAGTTTATTGTTTGAAAGCGTGAAAACATGTCGTCAAGAGATGCGTGAATCAAAAATAAGTGTAGGGATGATATTATAGGATAGGAAGAGTCTTCCTTCATTTTTGCTAAGATTTTCCTGAAGTATTGAGTTAACGAAGTAGAATATAGAATCCAGTTGACATTTCGTGTGATCAAGGAAAGGGTATCTGTAAAATTATAGTTCAAAAGATAAGTAATTTGGGAAAATTTTGATGACTAGAGTAGAATTGTATGCTTTGTTACGATTTTGATAATAAGATAACAACAAAACATTTTTTCTTTGGCTAAAATAAATCGTTTGTTTATATTAAATGCTTTTTTTTATTTTAAATTTTGAACTGTATATTAATATTTTTATTACGATTGTGTATGTTAATTCAAAAGCAAAATGTAGATAGTTTCTAATAATGTTTATCACTATTTATATGTTAGTTTCTTCCTTGAAATTTTGCGGCTTGGCGTAGGAGCAATCCTATACATTAGAAGTCATCCAAATTAGTTTAAACATTTAAAAATAAAAATTCAAAGCTTTTTTCTTGGGAGAACTCTTAGACACCCTCTTTTTATTTGCTTGAAACTCCACTAGTTTATGCAAATTTTTTTTGCATTAAGGGGCTCCTTTTAAATAATTATGAACCAACTCCCCCTTAAAAAAAAGAAACTTAAGTCCAATTACGGGCTTGATTATCTAACTTGCAAAAATTTTTCTTGGGGCCTCTCCTGAATTCAAACACATAGGCATTACGACCAAGACCATACACCTTCCATTCCTTGTCGCCATCTGCTAACTATAAAAGTTTATAATAAAGTTAGTATGAATCTAGGACCAATGTGGTTTTTTTTTCAAGTTTAAGTGCAGCCCACCATAAAACTTCAAGGGAACTCTCCCCTTGTCACAGATTGACGTCCTTTATCGACGGTCCGATGCTTTTATAGTATAAAAATAAATAATAAAATATAAATTTTAGTTCTACGATGGTTGTCGCTTTCCCTGTAGCTTCTTCATAAGCGACAAATTATTTTTCTGTTAAATCCGGGTGGAAACTCTCTGAGGTGTAAAAGAAGATCAGGCTTTAGAAAAATACTATTGTTTAATAAATTTAGATAAAAGTTAACATATCAATAATACTCTCGCACATCAATAATAATTTAAACTACCAATTCTAAACAACTATTGTCTTTGCAATCCAAAACATAACCAAATTCTAATCATTTTAAAATACATATCATGTCTAACAAGTTGCCAAATATATTAAAACAAACTAAATATAAACAGGCCAGTTCACTAGTCCCTATACACTAGTCCCCATTTTTGACACTCCCCACCTTGAGTTTAGGAATGTTAATTCAAACTCAAAATTCAGCTCTTTCTAATAAAATTTCTATGTGGTGGTTCAAATCATCAGTGATAGATCTCTTCTTTCCATTTAATATATTTTCTCTCGATTTTTACTTTTTCATCCCTTTTGATTCGGATTTCTCTTTCAGGGACTTCAAATTTCAGTCTTCGTTCACCATTTATGGTATCTTCATACGACCTTTTCTTTCGGGTAGAGATCTACCATAGGATGTTGCCTTCAGATTCTGTTCCGTCTTCTCTTAGCTTCCCATAATCAAACTCCATATCCTCTGATCTTCTTTTCTTTATATCATTTTCTTGTTTCTTCAATGGATGTTCTTCGTCCTCTTCTTCATCTTCAGATTTTATCACCTTTTTCCGTTTCTTCCTTCTCTTCATCCTTTTTCGGTATTTCATCTCTTTCTCTATCCTTACATTTCTCCAGATCCTTTTTACCCTCTTTGTTCTCTTCATCTTTTTTATTTCCAATCACCTCTTCCCTACGTTTAGTTATGGAATCGGTTTCTAAACTATTCACAAACTTCTCTGTAACACAATTCCCTTCTTTTTCTTTCTGAGCTGATTTCTTCTTTTTATCCCTTGGTGATAGTCTTTCACCATCTTCTCTCTTCCCTCTTTTAAAGATCTCTTCAGTCTTGATATCATCTTCTTTTTCATCAATCCATTCTTCGATTTTCTTCTTTTCATCCAGCCACAACTCCGGAGGATTCTCTCCACATCTATTGGTGACCAGTTGCTTCGGTGCAATCAAGTCGTTGTCTTTTCGACATCTCGTCGGTAATGTCGTATTAATAGGTAAAGAGGAGACATAAATCTGCAAACCTTCTTCACCTTCTTTCTCTCCTGTTTTCTTCAACTTAGCATCTTGCTGCTTCTCTTCCATATTGTCGACTACAGGTTTCTTCAGGACAGTCGTGCCGCCGTCTTCTCGACATCCAATCTTCTCCAACTGTGATATCGTCTCTGTTTCAACAGGTGAAGAGGAGACATAAATCTTTATGAATTCTTCAATCTCTTCCTTTCCTGTTGTCTTAATCTTAACAGCATCGTGCTGTTTCTCTTCTGTATTGGTAGTTTCCACTTTAGCAG
The DNA here is from genome assembly GCA_024610705.1 of Tetragnatha versicolor. Classification (NCBI taxonomy): domain Eukaryota; kingdom Metazoa; phylum Arthropoda; class Arachnida; order Araneae; family Tetragnathidae; genus Tetragnatha; species Tetragnatha versicolor. The sequence goes on along the minus strand of JANDEH010000038.1, from coordinate 1,516,564 downwards.
AGTTGTTGAGTGGAAAAGCTTCATCTTTAACAGCAGAGGATCTGGTCTTTATAGAATTAATGCGTTTCTTGGCCTTATTCTTAACGCGAAAAATCCTATCATCTAATTCCCCAGCTGTTTCTAGTTCTTCCAATAACTCTTCCACATCTGATATCTCTGCTTCGATCTCCTTGTTTTGGGGTATTAATCCATCCTGTCGGTACGAGAGTTCATCTACGTCTAATTCTAAACTATCTAAGTCAATTTCGTCTTTTTCTAACTTGTCTTCTATTTTCCTAATAAGTTTGTTGACTCCATTTCGTGAAACTGTCCTTATAATTTTCAATCTTTTCTTTGGCTCCATATTTGCAATAAATGACAGCATAGATAGTTGAATTCTTGAGATGAAAAATTTAAATTCTTAATTTTCCAAAAATTATTTCCAAGATCTTACTTAGAGTTTCCCATCCGGGCAAGGGATGCCATGTCGCTTTCCCTGTAGCTTCTTCATAAGCGACAAATTATTTTTCTGTTATATCCGGGTGGAAACTCTCTGAGGTGTAAAAGAAGATCAGGCTTTAGAAAAATACTATTGTTTAATAAATTTATATAAAAGTTAACATATCAATAATACTCTCGCACATCAATAATAATTTAAACTACCAATTCTAAACAACTATTGTCTTTGCAATCCAAACCATAACCAAATTCTAATCATTTTAAAATACATATCATGTCTAACAAGTTGCCAAATATATTAAAACAAATTAAATATAAACAGGCCAGTTCACTAGTCCCTATACACTAGTCCCCATTTTTGACAATGGTTTCAATTATCTCTTTGGTTTTTATGTAACTTTTCCCATCAAAAAGTAAATAAAAATACAAACAAATTGGTGATACTATAAGAAATACCGATTTCATAATGATGCGAAGATAATTTAAACTTCTAAGATGCCGAGAGGGCATGAGAATTTTTAAAAGGTCTAAATCTGGGTGTGTATCATGTTTAATATTTAAAAAATATATACATTAATTCAATAATAAATTTAAAACCGAAGATTTAGTACTTGAATTTTCCTTCGGTTCTAGAGCTCAATTAAACATTAGGGTGGGCCGAAAAAACCTTTTATTTTTTTTTTCGAAGTTTTTTTTCGTTAAATATAATTTTTTTAATGTTCATACAAATTTTGTAAAGTTGTTTTTCCTTCATTTTTAAACAGCTAATAACTTTAGAACTATACAACTTAAAAACTTGAAATCAGTCCCATTTAGTTCGTAAATTTTTTTTCGTTCATTAGGTGTGCATCATGATCATCATTTTCAAAAAAAATTATAAAAAATTTGAAAAAAGTAAAAAAAAAAATAAAAAAAATTTTTTTTTTTTAATTTTCTTTTGAAAAAATATTAATAGCCTTTTTACTCTTAAAATGAACATAACTACCCAATTTCAAGTTGAAAATAAAATTTAATCATGTATAAAAAATAAAAATAACCGTAATTTAGTCAAATCCCTAAACATTCCCTAAAATTATACACCAAGAGCGATTCACTCAGGGAAAATTTATCAAATCACTTGAGGGTGTTCATATGACTTAAAACATGCAAAAAATGTCTCATAAATTTCAGAAAATAAGACCATTAACAGATTCGGTTCAAAATCTTACAATGCTAGTTCCCAGCTCTAAGTTAATTCAATTTGCATGAATTTTACTTGAATATTCCTTAGATATGTGTTTATGACCAATTTTTTATGTTCTAAAACTTTTAATTTACTTTGATTTGACTTGTTAAAAGTAAAAACAATTAGATATAAACATAATTCTTTGAAATTTTCAGGCAAATTTTGGCAAATTTTGGGGCTTATGCGCGATCGGATTACTGATCTAAAACAAATTAAAACACAATGTTTTTAGGCTCTATTTGAAGACGTTGCAAACTATTACGTTACGAAAACGTTAATTTAAGGATATAATGAGAAAAATCTTCTAAATGCACTGGAACGCACAGTGACGTAAATGGCCCGCTGAAAGAAATTTTTGTGACGACATCTATCCGTAACATAAAGAACTAATTGTGGAAGTGTAATAAAAGACGAACAGGAAATTAAAAAACTACAACATTTTATTGAAAAGAAATTAATTTTTCTCTGAAGCATTTTCGTTGTTTTAGGATTGTCTAGAGACCTTTTATGTACAGTAAAGCACCAACTTTGACTTAATCATCAAGTCAAAGTAGATGATGACAATATTTGTAAAAAAATTATACTCCTGCCTCCCAAATTAAGGTTCCTGAGGGCTTTTTATTTCGGTAGGCAAAATATTTAAAATTTAATGAAGAAAAAATTAATTAACTAGGGGTAAACCTTGACATCCATATGTTTCTAAATGGGCACAATCCTACTGTATAAAGCTGACCCGCTGAAAGAAATTTGGTGGCGACACCTACTTATAGAATAAAGAACTAACAATAGCGATATTTTTAAAACTTCTGTATGCTTAATAGGGTGGGCCGAAAAACCTTTTATTTTTTTCTAAGTTGTAATAGCATGGAAAAGTTGCGAATCATATAGACAAAGAAAAAGAAAAAAAATTTTTTCAAAATCGGTTAATATCTTCCGATCGCGCATAGGCCCCAAAGTTTGACAAAATATGGAAAAACTTCAATTTTGCGATTATTTTTTTAACCAAAGCAAAGATTAAACAATCAAATATTGTTCATGATTTTTTATGTGGAACTAATATAGTTATAGACATAATCGTTCAGGTTCCATTCTTCTATCCCTTTTTTTTCGTTAAATATTGTTTTTTTAATGTTCATACAAATTTTGTAAAGTTGTTTTTCTTGCATTTTTAAACAGCTAATAAATTTAGAACTATACAACTTAAAAACATGCAATCAGTCCCATTTTGTTCGTAATTTTTTTGTCGTTCATTAGGTGTGCATCATGATCATCATTTTCAAAAAAAATTATAAAAAATTTGAAAAAAGTAAAAAAAAAATTAATAAAAATTTTTTTTTTAAAATTTTCTTTTGAAAAAATATTAATAGCCTTTTTACTCTTAAAATGAACATAACTACCCAATTTCAAGTTGAAAATAAAATTTAATCATGTATAAAAAATAAAAATAACCGTAATTTAGTCAAATCCCTAAACATTCCCTAAAATTATACACCAAGAGCGATTCACTCAGGGAAAATTTATCAAATCACTTGAGGGTGTTCATATGACTTAAAACATGCAAAAAATGTCTCATAAATTTCAGAAAATAAGACCATTAACAGATTCGGTTCAAAATCTTACAATGCTAGTTCCCAGCTCTAAGTTAATTCAATTTGCATGAATTTTACTTGAATATTCCTTAGATATGTGTTTATGACCAATTTTTTATGTTCTAAAACTTTTAATTTACTTTGATTTGACTTGTTAAAAGTAAAAACAATTAGATATAAACATAATTCTTTGAAATTTTCAGGCAAATTTTGGCAAATTTTGGGGCTTATGCGCGATCGGATTACTGATCTAAAACAAATTAAAACACAATGTTTTTAGGCTCTATTTGAAGACGTTGCAAACTATTACGTTACGAAAACGTTAATTTAAGGATATAATGAGAAAAATCTTCTAAATGCACTGGAACGCACAGTGACGTAAATGGCCCGCTGAAAGAAATTTTTGTGACGACATCTATCCGTAACATAAAGAACTAATTGTGGAAGTGTAATAAAAGACGAACAGGAAATTAAAAAACTACAACATTTTATTGAAAAGAAATTAATTTTTCTCTGAAGCATTTTCGTTGTTTTAGGATTGTCTAGAGACCTTTTATGTACAGTAAAGCACCAACTTTGACTTAATCATCAAGTCAAAGTAGATGATGACAATATTTGTAAAAAAATTATACTCCTGCCTCCCAAATTAAGATTCCTGAGGGCTTTTTATTTCGGTAGGCAAAATATTTAAAATTTAATGAAGAAAAAATTAATTAACTAGGGGTAAACCTTGACATCCATATGTTTCTAAATGGGCACAATCCTACTGTATAAAGCTGACCCGCTGAAAGAAATTTGGTGGCGACACCTACTTATAGAATAAAGAACTAACAATAGCGATATTTTTAAAACTTCTGTATGCTTAATAGGGTGGGCCGAAAAACCTTTTATTTTTTTCTAAGTTGTAATAGCATGGAAAAGTTGCGAATCATATAGACAAAGAAAAAGAAAAAAAAATTTTTCAAAATCGGTTAATATCTTCCGATCGCGCATAGGCCCCAAAGTTTGACAAAATATGGAAAAACTTCAATTTTGCGATTATTTTTTTAACCAAAGCAAAGATTAAACAATCAAATATTGTTCATGATTTTTTATGTGGAACTAATATAGTTATAGACATAATCGTTCAGGTTCCATTCTTCTATCCCTTTTTTTTCGTTAAATATTGTTTTTTTAATGTTCATACAAATTTTGTAAAGTTGTTTTTCTTGCATTTTTAAACAGCTAATAACTTTAGAACTATACAACTTAAAAACATGCAATCAGTCCCATTTTGTTCGTAATTTTTTTGTCGTTCATTAGGTGTGCATCATGATCATCATTTTCAAAAAAAATTATAAAAAATTTGAAAAAAGTAAAAAAAAAATTAATAAAAATTTTTTTTTTTAAAATTTTCTTTTGAAAAAATATTAATAGCCTTTTTACTCTTAAAATGAACATAACTACCCAATTTCAAGTTGAAAATAAAATTTAATCATGTATAAAAAATAAAAATAACCGTAATTTAGTCAAATCCCTAAACATTCCCTAAAATTATACACCAAGAGCGATTCACTCAGGGAAAATTTATCAAATCACTTGAGGGTGTTCATATGACTTAAAACATGCAAAAAATGTCTCATAAATTTCAGAAAATAAGACCATTAACAGATTCGGTTCAAAATCTTACAATGCTAGTTCCCAGCTCTAAGTTAATTCAATTTGCATGAATTTTACTTGAATATTCCTTAGATATGTGTTTATGACCAATTTTTTATGTTCTAAAACTTTTAATTTACTTTGATTTGACTTGTTAAAAGTAAAAACAATTAGATATAAACATAATTCTTTGAAATTTTCAGGCAAATTTTGGCAAATTTTGGGGCTTATGCGCGATCGGATTACTGATCTAAAACAAATTAAAACACAATGTTTTTAGGCTCTATTTGAAGACGTTGCAAACTATTACGTTACGAAAACGTTAATTTAAGGATATAATGAGAAAAATCTTCTAAATGCACTGGAACGCACAGTGACGTAAATGGCCCGCTGAAAGAAATTTTTGTGACGACATCTATCCGTAACATAAAGAACTAATTGTGGAAGTGTAATAAAAGACGAACAGGAAATTAAAAAACTACAACATTTTATTGAAAAGAAATTAATTTTTCTCTGAAGCATTTTCGTTGTTTTAGGATTGTCTAGAGACCTTTTATGTACAGTAAAGCACCAACTTTGACTTAATCATCAAGTCAAAGTAGATGATGACAATATTTGTAAAAAAATTATACTCCTGCCTCCCAAATTAAGATTCCTGAGGGCTTTTTATTTCGGTAGGCAAAATATTTAAAATTTAATGAAGAAAAAATTAATTAACTAGGGGTAAACCTTGACATCCATATGTTTCTAAATGGGCACAATCCTACTGTATAAAGCTGACCCGCTGAAAGAAATTTGGTGGCGACACCTACTTATAGAATAAAGAACTAACAATAGCGATATTTTTAAAACTTCTGTATGCTTAATAGGGTGGGCCGAAAAACCTTTTATTTTTTTCTAAGTTGTAATAGCATGGAAAAGTTGCGAATCATATAGACAAAGAAAAAGAAAAAAAAATTTTTCAAAATCGGTTAATATCTTCCGATCGCGCATAGGCCCCAAAGTTTGACAAAATATGGAAAAACTTCAATTTTGCGATTATTTTTTTAACCAAAGCAAAGATTAAACAATCAAATATTGTTCATGATTTTTTATGTGGAACTAATATAGTTATAGACATAATCGTTCAGGTTCCATTCTTCTATCCCTTTTTTTTCGTTAAATATTGTTTTTTTAATGTTCATACAAATTTTGTAAAGTTGTTTTTCTTGCATTTTTAAACAGCTAATAACTTTAGAACTATACAACTTAAAAACATGCAATCAGTCCCATTTTGTTCGTAATTTTTTTGTCGTTCATTAGGTGTGCATCATGATCATCATTTTCAAAAAAAATTATAAAAAATTTGAAAAAAGTAAAAAAAAAATTAATAAAAATTTTTTTTTTAAAATTTTCTTTTGAAAAAATATTAATAGCCTTTTTACTCTTAAAATGAACATAACTACCCAATTTCAAGTTGAAAATAAAATTTAATCATGTATAAAAAATAAAAATAACCGTAATTTAGTCAAATCCCTAAACATTCCCTAAAATTATACACCAAGAGCGATTCACTCAGGGAAAATTTATCAAATCACTTGAGGGTGTTCATATGACTTAAAACATGCAAAAAATGTCACATAAATTTCAGAAAATAAGACCATTAACAGATTCGGTTCAAAATCTTACAATGCTAGTTCCCAGCTCTAAGTTAATTCAATAAGGAACTTGCATGTGTCAGATTTTCATAAACTTTCAAGTGTTTCGTATGGTTTTTTGTATAGAAAAATGAAATATTTTGTCAAATTTTCAAAAAAGTGTACAAGTACTTAAATATTTTAATTTAAAAGTCGAGAAAAAAACACGTGACTGAAAACGCGAAGTGTGTTTGCATGCACAGTGACGTAGAATCCATCGAGCCAAATTGCAATCAAAATTGAATTTCTATGTTTTAGTTGATGATTTCTTTTTTCAGAAGTGTCCGGTATGAGTGTTTTAATAAATATTTACCTTCTAGACACTTCTGGTGGCGGTCAGAAATCCACGGCAAACATGACAATCCGAGGTAAACATTAGTGACGTCACGGTACATGCTGTTAAGCGTTTTCAGTTGTTTCGAAAAACACGATTTTTGATCATTTTTTTTGCCATCGAAAAATTTCTCAATCGGCCTCAAATTTTGTGTAGTGGCTTATTTTTGCGTGAAGAATAGATTAAAAAAATAAAAAAAAATCATGCAAGTTCCTTATTTGCATGAATTTTACTTGAATATTCCTTAGAAATGTGTTTATGACCAATTTTTTATGTTCTAAAACTTTTAATTTACTTTACAAACGTCTTTGTAAGGCCCTCTCATCCTTTCAACTTTGTAAATTTTGAATAAGCTCATAAAATTATGCTGACCATTCTTAAAAAGTTCTTTCCCAAATACAATTTTAATTAAATCAGCTTAACGCATATTTCCATAAATAAATTTTATTCAGTTATTTTTTTTTCAAAATAATAGACAATACAGCCTAGCTTTTTTGCCCTTTATTTTAATAATTTATTTTAATAACAAGAGTTACTATAAAACATGCATGATGAAATAGATGATCTTTTGAAGACCCGAAATTCAGATCAAATGCTTCCCTTCAGTTTAAATTCTGAGATCACAGAGAAGCATCTGGGGCTACCCTGTTCTGTCTTGCTCAATGCAATGCATGCAATTATTATGACTATTCATACATATACCCTTTTCTCTTTTCCAAGAAAGTTCTGAAGAGTACAAGAAGCGACCCCCTTCGGGTGTCACCTAAATAAACTATTTTTAAGAGCAAAATTTTTAAAAAATCTGGGGGAGTACCCTTAAATCGTCATCTTTTGAAGGGCCTACGTATTATAACCAAAAATTTACCGGGTGAAGGTTCACATTTGATCTAAAACATGCTCAGGAAAGAAGGCATTAAAAAAATTGGGGACGTAGCCCCTCCCGAAACAAAACTCTGGTTCTGACCCTGCCATAAGACCATCCTTATAAAAATATTGACCTCAAAAAAATTTTTTTGATCGATTTTTCAACCTCACCACCTGCCCTATACACCGAATACCCTATTTACCCTGCTCGCCCGAGATCACAAACACAAAACGCGAGAACCCACAAAACAAACCACCTCCAGAGAACACTCGTCAACAAGAGAGGGAGAAGAAAGTCCCCGAAGAATTCCTCCCACTACAAAAGCGAATCTTCTTCTTCTCCCACTTTCACTCCAATTTCCTGTCATGGCCGTCTTGTGAAAAAAGGAGCCTCTTTATATATCAGATCTGCCATCATCAAGAAACAGAAGTGGCTCTCTGGAAGATGCTTATCTGGAAATTAGGGCTCGTTTCCTTCGCGTGCACCCTCTTTTCGTGAGGGTCGTGACCCCTCACGAGACGCTCTGATGGTGACGCGGGGTGCCCGGTGTCTCGTCGGTCGGTGGTTGGATTCTTGGGTGTCAAGTCGACGAGGTGAAGGTTTTTGTGAAGAAGACGAGAGGAGAAAGTTTCAGTTGGAACCATTTTATCATATCTGTAGACGATTTTATCCCAAAACAGCGTTTATGGTTCTGAAAATCACGGGCGTCGTTCCCGGGGAGGGACGCGTCCCCCCAATAATTAGGAACATAGTTTAGAAAAATTTTATTTTTAACTTTTGAGGAAAGACTTAAAATTTTCTGATTACCAATTTCCAATTTACCAATGGCACCTAACATAAGAGGCGCATGTAAGAGGGTGACGGACTCCCCGTGATTTAGATATTAGAACACCTTTTATTTTAGAAAGGCCAGTGCTAAAGGTTAAGTCATTATTTCAACAAAAAAATTTTGTTTCGAACAAAAAAAGGTGGTAATAATAAGGCGAGCTCTTCTCCCAAAACAAAATCCAACTACAGCACTGATCGAAGCATAGAAATTTGATTTTGAAATTGTCTAATTATAAATAACACTAAAAATGAGTTTGACCCTGTTTTAAAACGTCAAATTTTCACAAACCCACCTTAAAATCACTGGGCGGGGCTTAAGTGAAATAAAATATTTTTTAAAGGTAGATAATCATGGTTTTGCTGTAGAGCAGCGGTTCTCAAACTGTGCTCCGCGGAGCCCTTAGGGCTCCGCCAAGCATTTCCAAGGGCTCCGCGAAGAAATTTGAAATAAATACATTTTTTGATAATTTCTAATTTGCTTTTCTCTGAAATGTTAAATAAATAACTTTCTGTAAGGTGTTGGTAAGGTCTGCTGGTTTTTGCCTTTTTCAGGTCTTTTTTGGTTTACCAAAACAAGTTAAAACTAGTGATGGGCAAAATCGATAATTTTAGGTATCGAATACTTTGGTATCGAATACTTATAGGTATCGAATACTTTGGTATCGAATACTTATAGGTATCGAGTACTTTTAGGTATCGAGTACTTTTTTTCAATGTCGGGAAATGAACCTGAAGGGACAATTTTTTTAGGGCCTATCCATAATCAGACTAATATTCAAAAAACTGAAAGCGATCCATTAAAAAGCCCCGTAGCTACGGGCCTGGAGGTGGATAGAGGCGAAGGATTTGGCGGGGGAAAAACCTAGCCGCGTCAAATTTCTCTCGCGGATGATAACGACTTGGGTTTGAGCGTTGCAAAATGAAAACGGAAACAGGCTGCGTTTGATCTACAGTAGGTATTATAAAGATTACTTCATTGAAAAATTTAAAACGAAATATGTCAATAAAGTATCGATACTTTTGTGGGTATCGAATACACTCGATACCTATAGGTATCGAGTACTTAAGTATTTGGTATCGATACCTGCCCATCACTAGTTAAAACCCTGTTTTTAGGGTCAAATTTCCAAAACTTTTCTGGGGGAGGAACCCCCAGGATGGGACGGTTTGGCGCTGGCCGTTTGGGCGCCGTTCCCGTTTCGGCACCAAATTTTTCTTCTAATTTTTAGAAGAATTATGAGAGTTCTATTTACTTTCATTTTATTTCTGCCGCTGAAACGGCCGCACCGAATAGTAGCACACCAAGGAACCCCATTCCCACATCTCTCAAATTGATTACTCAGCACCTTTTTTTTATAAAGTTCAACAAAATCATAATCCTACTTAAAAATGTATGTCCGAAATTCGGAGTAGATGTACCAAAACCAAGGGAAAACCTGTTTTTAGTAGAGAGTCAAATTTCCAACCCCCCCTTTATAGCATTTGGAACTTAATTACACAAATCGTTTCTTATATTAAGTTCTTTAAGATGCAAATTCTGCCAAAAAATGTATAAAAAGCTAACATTGATCCTATGGCATGGGAGGGGATAAGGAATGATTTTGGGCCCATGTGTAAATAAATTTTTATATGTACCTCTGACGTATGGTCTAACAGCCCCCCAAAACAGCTCTCGATTTCAAAAGAAGTAACTTTTAGGAAAACAAAATTTACAGATGTATAGATTTCTGTATGGAATCCTTTGTTCATGCATCTCCGGCATAATGATTAAAAAGTGATAGCTTTAATATTCAGAAATTTAAAATAAAGATTTACATTGTATCCAATGATAAGATATAATTGGTAAACAAAATATTCCACATATCCCGGGGTGTATATCAAAGGGGCGAGGGGGCCCTGCGGACTACGTATAACAAAACAAGTTAAAACCATGTTATTTAGGGTCAAATTTCCGAAATTCTTTTGGGGGAGAACCCCCAAAACCCCCTATTGTACTTGAAACTTTATTATTGTCAATTTTCATAGTAAGTTTGTTAAAATTAAAATCCTACCTAAAAATGAATGTCCAAAATTTGGACAATGATGTACCTAAAACGAGTTAAAAAAAACTGTTTTTAAGGATCACATTTTACAAAATCTTCTGGGGAGGAAGGACCCCCAGACTCTTCTATTGTACTTGTATCTTAATTCGTCACAATTTTTCTTACAAATAAATTATCTTAGATGCAAATTATACCTAAAAATGTTTTTAAAAGCTACGTTAAACTGTTAAATATGCATGGGAGGGGCTGAGGAATAATTTTAGACCCCTCCCGAAATAAATTTCTATAATGCTTTTATTTCTAGAAGCAATGGGTTTTATGTAATTTGCTTTTATTCCTTGAAAAAATTATTTCGGAAAAGGGCTCCGCGAAGAATTTGTCTCTTGAAAAGGGCTCCGCGACATAAAAAGTTTGAGAACCCCTGCTGTAGAGGAATCCCAAATCCTTGGGTCCTCCCCCACCATTTTCAGAAGCCGGCGACGCCAATGCTGAGTATTGAGAAATACAGCTGAACTTGGCAAAATGGATATGACGAAAAATATTGTAAAATTAATGAAAAAGTATCATAAATTTTCTTATTTTTACTTCAAATTTTTTATTTATAAGCTGACAAATGACACAAGTTCTGTTTTCTTGGTTGGCAATGGCAGAAGTGTTTAATTCAGTCGGAATAAGCAAAGTGACAGATGGAATTTATAGATACAGATGATAAAATGAAATTGTATTAAAACCTCTCATCTATCTTATTTTACGGTGGGGATACAATCGAAAAACAGTAGACGAGACGGGACCACAGACTATCCACTTGCTTTCCCTCCTTCCCTTTGTTCTTGTTCTTAGCAGAAATAAAAATGTAACCCAAAGCAGTAACAATCATTCAAGATTAGTCCAATTTTTGTCATGTATAGCCAAATTTACTTTGACATATTTAACATGACATATTTGGTATGAACTTTGTTGCTTGGGGAGCTGACACATATTAACACTATAGCAAATTCGAAATCAAGTAAATCATTCAGCATAAGTCAATAAAATGACTAACCTACTTATTTGGGAATGAGACATTGTAGGATATTATCCTTAAAATTCCATGTCTTTGTTAAGTTGAGAATATCAATTCAAGCCCTTTTTTCCCTAAAAATGCCTTGTGAATATTCCTGTATGATTCTAAATTTTTTAACTTTAAAAAAGTATCAAACATTTCAACACAGGTTTCGTTCCATTCGAAAGTTCTTAAGACTCACGCAGATGTCTTTCCTTCAAGCGCAACAATAAAAAAAACCTCCTTCATTTTACCAACAAAGCCACCAAAAGAAGATCCATTTAAGATCAAAAACTATCTTCCCAACGCAAAAAGCTGCTTACACCGAAACTACAAAAACTGCAAACTGCCCACTTAACAAAATATCAACAACGCTCGAGAGATACGCTTTAACAACCCCTTTCAACCCTGAGATTAACCTTTTTTAGGCCCGATTCTTCCTCGGCCTGCCAACAAAGAAACTTAGTAATCCTTCTCCCATATTTTTTACCGACCGTTATGGTTCAAAGGAGTTATATGAAGCACCTGGCTGGAATCTGTCATAACAGGGCACGCTTATTTATTTGTTTACATTCTGGAACGTCTCGGAACATTAAATTCCATTCACCTGCCCCCTCGGTGTGGGCGAGATCCCCCTGTCAAAGGGTTGCGCCCGGACAAGATAGCGAATAAATCTTCGGGGTAGGTATAATCCTGGGATTTAACTTTTGGGGTGCACTCTGTTTGTGAATGTGCTTCTTATGGGTGCTCGGTACTTTACTTTGAAAGGCCCAGTTCAATGGTTAAAAACACGGGAGTCGTCGCCGGGGGGGGACGCGTACCGAAAATTTACAGAATGTGTGCTTCTCTGACTTTTAATAATAAAAGATGGTGCCAATATACCAATGGCACCTAATTTAAGAGGACACCCCATTTTTAGAAGACGATTTTATTTAGATTTAGAGTAGGTTGAAGCAAGTGAGAGAATGGGAAAACATTATCCCAACAAAAAATTATGTTTCTAGCTTTAAAAAAATAATTTAATGAGACCCCTCAAAAAAATCCAGCTGGTGGCACTGGTTAAAACATAAAAAAGTTTGATTTTGAAACTGTAATCTTATATCACTTATAATGAGTTTAAACCTGTATTTAAAAGGTCAAATTTCAAAAAATTTTATGGGGGAAGACCCCCAGACCCCCCTTTTTCTGTTAAAAGTTGCAAACGTTTATAAGAAATTGGAACAGAAGTTAGTTGATTCAAAACTACCTTAAAATTGCTAAACGAGGGCGAAAAAGAAACACGCTTATTTTTGGGGTAGTTAACCAATAGTTTGTAAAAAACATTTGGGGAGGAATCCCGAATCCTTGAGGGGTTAACGTAAAATGGTGTTCGTAACGTTAAAATTTTGTTGGAATGAACCTCAAGCAAAGGCGAGGATCTGAATGTACTACTCCCTATTTATTTATTTTTAATATTTGAACCCTAAAAGTAGTTTTTAAAGTAGTAGTAGGTTCAACTCAAAGACTACCACTGGGACTCCTGGTGGGCAGCAGATTTTTCATGTAAAAGAACAGTTTATTAATATAGTCATGAAAGTTTCAGGAAGAGGACTCCACTACTTTTATATCTGTTATGCTTATCAAAATTTATTGGGTGTGTAGAGTCCAAATAACAAATTAATTAAAATCTTAAACTGTTTCATTACTTTCCTAGGTGAGTATCCCATTCTTTCTACAACACTGCTCCCGCCTTTCCCATCCCTCCAAGCAAAAATATCCATTTCGCAAACGCACGGTGTCTCGGTCGTTTCGCCGACACGGAGATTTCCTACCCCCCTGATCTCCTGCTGATTTCCTGTTCACTCCTACTTGTAGGGATTTTGAATGCGAAACGTCCTAATCGAATGCTTTGGAATCGATACTAAATCACCAAATCGAATGCATTGGAATCGATGCCAAGAAATTAAACTTTGTGAAGGAAGAATCGATTCCCAAGAATCCCGAAATGGAATCCTACTAAACAGTTTTTTTCGATGCGGATAACTGGCTAAATACAAATACTGCATTTGATTTTAAAGGAAAATACAATAAAAATAACTGCTTTTTTTTTCAAAAATTAATTAAGTGAAACAATAAAAACATCGCTCAAACCCACAAAATAACTCTAAAAGAAGTCATCCAAACTGGTTAGCCCTAGAAATTACATAAATAATGTCCCACTAAAATTATAAGAAATCAAACACACACACAGTTACACATTTGTATAATAAATAATTGGTTAATGAGGCATTAAAATAACATCAGTAGAAATTACAGTTGGGGGCGATAGTTAATACGATTTAAATTTTATCACCACGTAGAACTTTATCGTTTCAGAATAACTTGGTAGATTTTCTTAAAAAGTATGATATAGATCAAAATGAAAGGAGCTATCAAATCAGTAGATGCTGCGAGATGTAATCAATATTTCATCTACAGTATTATTTCAGAAATGTTCAGTACAAGCCACAATTATCTATCTATTATTTAGAACTCAGTTCTGTATATTTTCTAACCTCTTAAGAGAAGAAACCACCATCCCCTTCTAACACTTTTACTTCTTAATTTAAAAACACTTCTTCTTAATTTCCAAAACATTGTGAATTGCCTAATTTCTAAGAAAGTTTTTTTTACTTTATATTAACTATTCTTTTGTCAACATCATATCTTCAGTTTCGTTATGAACATTAAGGAAAATAGTACTAAAAATGTGTGAGCCAATATTTTTGCGTTGCATTTCAAAGTGAGGAAATCTTTAAGTGAAATTCATCTAATCGTAATTGAAATATAAATGTTCCAGGGTTGAAATAAGCTTGACTTGCCTGTAATTGAAATTTATTTTTGTAAAAACGCCCACCCTAATTCGCTTTCCTCTACATCAGTGGTCTCCAACCCCCGGTCCGCGGACCGGTGCCGGTCCGTGGATCAAATGGGCCGCGGGCCAACCATTTCATTAAACAGGAATTTAAATTCCTAGGCTTATTCTCCAAATTAATGAATGAAAGGAATTATAAAACACTTTATATTTATTTTTTGGTGTAACTGTATTTTATTTTGAAAGTATGTTTAAATACAATTAAATTGAAATTAAGAAATCAAAATAATCTAGAATGTAAACAATCTACACTCCCCCAGCGGGCCGCGGTAAAATTATCAAACTTTGACCGGTCCGTGGTAGTAAAAAGGTTAGGGACCACTGCTCTACATGATAAGCCTGAATTTTTATTTTTATATCGTAAAGTTATTTGGAAGGCTTTTTCTAGAAATTCTGATTGCTATGCAGATTCTAACGTTATCCGGGAAGAGCTTGGAGTCTGAAATTTTAGTATGTTTACCTGCTTCAAATTCTATTTTAAAAGATATATGACTCTAAGAGGTGGTATCCAAATTCGGAGGTTTTGCGTCCATGTTCTGGTTCAATTTTTCAATTTTTAACGACCCTAGCACCTTTTCCCAAAAAGGTACAGAGTCTGTCTACATGATTCTAGATCTCAAAAAAGTTCTTAAAGAATATGGGTACTACTAAGTTCTCTAACAATTATTTAGGAAGAGATCCGTAAAAAACTGATTTTTAAGTAAATTTTCTAGATTGCAAAATTTTTACACCACCTCTTAGTGAAACTTACAGTTTGAAATCCCCTTTTTTTAAAAATGCTTTCAGAAAATATAAACCACTAAGCTGTGTTTCTAATTGATTCGGAGGTATTCAGCGTCTAAGTCGGCACGTGTGTAGGCTTAATTCTTAAATAAATCGATTTATTTTTTTATAATGGTTTAAACGGTGATTGATTCTTAAAATATACATCGAGATGCACGTCATATCCAATTTTCATGAGTATATCTTTATAATTTAGTAAGTTATTAGACTTGTTAAAAAATATATAGGATCGTTTAAAAACACAAGTCTACTTTTTGCTTAATAAATCGATAAATATTACTTAAAAAATTTTTATATTTTACTTATGAGTAAAGGACCGTTATGGCAAAGTTTTTCCAGAATAACGGGTTCCTCTGGTGATTATGACGTAATTGAGAATTTTTCAAAACAGAATGGAGCTTATTGGTCTTTAACGCGAATGACTAAGGAATATTTCCCAGATTTGAGTTCTCAGTTTGTTTACTTTTAAAGTTACATTTTAATGCTTAACATATTTGGAAAGCTTATAAAATTTTATTCCAGGAATAGGAAATTTTAAGGGAAATATATACATATTGCTTTTGTAATATAGTTCAAATAATTTTCGTTTTACTTGAAATTTTCCCCAAATATTGAGATAAATATATAAGATTTTAATGTGTTGTAGTAGACCTTTCTTTAGAACAGGGGTTCCCAAACTTTTTTGGCCCGTGGACCCCCTCACGACATTTTTCGTACCCCGTTGGACCCCCTGTCTTAGGGACTGTTCAAAAAGTAGCTAAAAAAATCTTATATTTTTGATATAACATAAGGGTGTGTTGCAGAAGGGCTTCGCCAGTCCAAATCTGGAAATAGTTAAATAAAGGAGCCACTTTTATGTTTATGCTACAACAATGGATTTTAAACTGCAACAATGGAGAATATGCCTACAACAATTAATGTTACATCTTCTCTTATTATATTTACAACAATGTGGGTTTGCCACGAAGTTAGGTATGAAATATGGGTTTTTAAGCATAAAATTGACCAAAAAATTGTTAGGATGCTTCGATTTTAAATTATTTTTATTCAGAAACCTTCCCGGGAGCGAGTAAAGCAGTAAAGTAAATGTAGGTTCAAAAAGTTTAAAACTATAAAGGACATACAGACATACATACAAACAAACATTGATTTTTATATATATATATATAGATTCAAGTTTATTACTGTATTTATTATGTATAAGGCCCTCTAATTGAAAGGTGTCGCGAAAAAACCGTTCAATTCAAAAACCGTTCAGACGAAAACCGTTCAAAAAACAAAAAAACTCATAGCTTTACACATGTAATAAATTTGTTTGTTTTTTATTGAACGGTTTTTGCATTGAACGGTTTTTTCGTATATCCAATTGAAATTGGACCCAGAAAATTTTATGGATTGTGTGAATTTACACCATGAACAACATATTAAAATTTCAAGGTCCTAGCTCTATGGGAAGTCCATATATTAGCCTAACTACATGCACATCCGGTGTATTTTAAAACTTGGAAAAATTCCAATTCAAAAACCTGCTAACCGATTTCGATGAAATTTTAGTATGTTCTGCAACTCAAAGAGACGCTTTGAACGGCGTATCGCACTAATGTGCAAGTGAAATTTTCCCGACCCTTTTTCTGTGTTGAACGGTTTTTAATTTGTATACGACCCCTTAATTGTCCACGGACCCTGAATAGTTAATAGATTAACTGTCTGTTATTACACATATTAAAATTTGAAGTATGTAAGGAAGAAACAGCAAACAGCGGTTTGAATACTGACACGTGTCGTCCGTCCAACGACAGAATTCCTTTGTCTTTGTATGAAGGAATGCGTTGCTCTCTTTCAATCTTTCTGAAATTTTAGTATGTTGTAGGGGCCCATTGCCCCTACACGAACGTGGGGACGTATCGCATTAAGATATCCGATAATTATTTCGGGAGTAATTAAGGAATTACTAATTAACGGTTTTCACTATTTATTCGGCCCCGTAATTATTCCTCGACACTTAAATTTTAATAGATTATGGAGAATAATTTTATGTAACACATATTAAAATTTCAAGTTCTTAGGTCAACTGGAACGGAAGTTTTAAAGATTCTTAGGGTAAAGGAACTTTGTATCTCCAAAACCTACGTGATTATTAATTTTAATTAATTTTCCTACTGCTTGTTTAAATGTTTGTAAGGGATAAATAGCAAAGTAATCATACGAATTATTATTATATGAAGTAGTATATTAATAAGTAGAAGAAAAGACTAGATTCTTGATCCACGTGTGTTTGTTAGGCCGTGTTTGAACTGGTTTGAACTTGTTTGAAGATTGTCTAGCGAGTGCTTTGCTTGCATGGCGATATTGCATTCGATTCTACACCGGAATCGATTTCTTACACCGATTCAAAAAAAAAAGAAAGATGAGGGAACGTGTGGGGGAAATGTCGGCAAACAGGGGTGATAGTAGAGAGAATTCTTCAACTAGTGGGGGTAGGAAATCTCCGTGTCGGCGAATCGACCGTAGCACCAAACGCACATAGCACCGCGTAGCACACCCTCTTTCATCCCGCTATCTCCCACGGAAATCAACGACAAGAGCAGGTAAATCGGTCCTCTGCATCCAGATAAGCCCCTGCTTACAATACAGGCCTCCCCAGGACACCATTAATAAGCTGTCCTGTCCACTTATTTCTATACGGTGACACCCATTCACATCAAGCATAATGAAGAGTTAAGGAGCTATCCATGTTTGTGGGAGGCCTCCTGATGGATTTATTCCGTACCTATCCCGCTCGTAAAAAGCGCCATGATGGACGTAGGCAAAGGTACGAATGTCCTGCCCTTCAACACGGTGTAAATCGGCTTAAATATGTCTCTGAGATAAAGGCATCGCTTTTCGTGGTGATTGGGAGATAGGAGATGGAATTTACGGGTGTCTTCACGACGAGGATGGAAGTCGTGTGTCTTTATAATGTGTCGTTGTTCGTTGTGATTGCAAAAGAAGGTCGGGTGCAGTTTATGGCGGTGGGTTTTTGGGGTGCCCTCACGTTCCGGACGCGTGGCATTCGGTTGCTACATCCCAGAAATGTTCAAGACTCGTCCAATTTTTGTCATATATGACCAAATTTCGCTTACTTCTGGTAGCAGTTACGTAAACTTGACATATTTGGTGGCTTTACTAAATTTGTCTCTGGGGAATTTTTGTATCAGTAGGACATATGGTTTCGGTGATCATATCTGGTCTCCGAAAATGGATAAGTACAGTAAAATTTTTTTAATCTCAATGTGTTCAGAATGGCTTAAAACCTCCAAAAAACATTTTAATTTACCTTTCAAGGCCCTCAATTTTAAGTTATTTTCATATTTTCTCTCTGAGCTGAAACAGCTTGTGACGTTAAATGTGCCTTGCTCTCGCATGTTGTTATCATCCCGCTTTGAAAGACTGAGCTCTAGTTTTTTTTACAGCCTGATGTTTCGATGAAAACGGTGTTTCCCACATTTCCAAGAGCACATGTGACGTCACATTGTTAGAAGCTTTCAGCATTAAATTAAAATATGTAAGAATTACCTTTTAAAAAATTTTGTGGGAAAAGACTAGCGTATTTTTGGAATCAGGAGATAATTTTTAATAAATTAAAATTGATAGAGGTCAAGAGATCTCCCAAACTTTAATGGGGTAAAAACGAACTTACCAGAGTTTCCCTTTAGTGTTTGGTTGCGGTTCGGCTCATTAAAATTAATTCGAAAATAGAGTACCTAAAGAAATATGCTTCGATTCTTCGAATGAGAAACTTGCGGAAAATTTAACAGGCATCAGAAAATGACTCAAAACATTTACTGTAAAAAAATTAGCAGCGAAATTTCATTAGGAGAACGGTAAATTAATTTTTAAAATTGGGTTGGCACTTTCTCTGCATTTCTCGCCTAGCAGGGTTGCATTTGGCGTTAAAATAGATGATTTTTAAGAAATTTATACGGCTTTTCTATTGTAATCCGGCAGCTTATTTTTTCACGGAAAGTGTTTTGAGTCACCTAGTAAAATTTTCGTTTATTTCTGTAAAAATTTAAGACTTTTCCTTGTTAGGAGTTATCTAAGTGCAATTTGCACTGTAAATATCCCCACTAATTTTTTTCAATCATTATTATTAAATATGTTTTTTAATCCTTAGCACCTGAACATGTTGAACAGTTTAACACCCATGCGTTTCATAAACCGAAACCACTCCCTGAAAACTCCAGAATCATTATTGATGGTACAGCCAACTTGATATTTTATATTTTATACCTTCAAGTATTCACAGATCACATACATATACAAGTACCGTACGCATAAACTTCTCAATCAGAAAAAAAATAATTAATCAAAAATCATATATAATCAAACAACCATTTCTCGTGCAAACAATAGCCTTCTAGAATGAAGAGGCCTGGTCAATTTCGCGTCTCCGGCGCAATGAGTCATTCAAGGCGTCGATAGATTCGCTGTGAGCGTACGCGCGAACCTGGAATAACCGCGCTTTTCTCGTGTTTCCCGGGATCTTTTCACACCCATATTTTGACTATGTCTAAGCATTGCTGTGTGCCTGGATGTAAGAGTAATTACACAAAAGGTGCCAGCAGTGTGAGTGTTTTTTCCTTTCCGAAAGATGAAGAAAGAAAAAAGTTATGGCTTCGGAAAATACCGAGAGCTCAATTCGCTTTATTAATACACATTGTAAGACAAATATGTTTTTGTAAAGTAAAAGTTTTGGGGGTATTATCTTGCCTCCCAAAAAAACAGTTTTTTAATAGATATTAATTTAATTAAATGTTATGCTTATAACTTATTAGATCAGTTATTTGCGTTTCATGTTATTACCTTTTAAAAGTTTATAAATAAGTACATTTTATTGACTGAAAATGGAAATCACATTTATCCATTTCAAATATTAGATTATTCATATATAAAGGAAAAGGTTATAAACCCCAAGGGAGATATAGTATAGTACCAGAAAGAGAGAGAGCGGCTGATTTTGAATACTCACTTGATATTTAAATCCTGTTTAAAGTTACAAGGCGGGGGTTAATATGGTTAATATTTATCTGTGTAAGGATTAAAAATATTAAGATAGGACATTATCTATTAGTTGTTAAAATAAAGACAGGATTTTTGTTAATATAAAACAGAAATATTTTATTTAATACGCCGCCCGGTTCAGCTAGCTTCGAATCTCAACTTAACAGCAAATTTTCGAATGTTAATATTGGTTTGAATGACTCAAAAACGAATACAATCTAACCAAACATGTTCATTTTATAATACAAGAAGTAATTTAACTGAAATTATGGCGAATCTAATCGAATAAAGCTCGTGAAAGTCGATCGTTCTCTGAGCAAGGTTTTTTTTAAATCCCATCTATCAAAATATTTCCGCGGTAATGTAAACATTTTCACTCAGAATCATTAGTATTCGTTTCCTACATCACACACAGGTCTTTTTTTCTTTTTCCGATCATTTGTTTATGATTTATAGCGATTTTTCCCCTCCAAAATCGACGCGTCTATGGGAACGCAATGATAGCTTTCGTCGGAAGGTATGACTCATCATTCTTCTGTCACGGCCTCCTCGCTCTAGCTAGATGGCTATGTGTAAACTCACAATAACTCTCAAGCGTCGCCTCCAACCGTGGACCAGTTTCATTCTTGTTAGGACTCATCAGCACGGCATAGGAAGGCAACACAAGAGAGCGGAGGGCAAGTACTAGTCTAGCCGACTATAGCTATAAAATGGAATTAAAACTGGAATGGAATCTATTCTAGGAATGCCAATAGTCATTCCAGCAAATGAGTGGAGGACTTGGTCACCACTTTTTCAGTTATAGTCGGCTAGACTAGTACTTGCCCTCCTCTCTCTTGGCACGTGTTGTAAACTGCAATGCGCTTGGTACGTAGCAGGGCACGTGTCCGCAGTTCTAGAACCTAACCTAGAACCTCCTCTCTCTTGCGTTGCCTTCCTATACCATGCTGATGAGTCCTAACAATGACGAAACCGGTTCACGGTTGGAGGCGACGCTTGAGAGTTGTGAGTTTACACTTAGGTGCAGCGTAGACTTTTCCACTGGCTGTAATAAAACGATTACTGCTAGGCGTCCAGCACTTGCGGTTTAGGGGGAGATATCGGGATATCTCCCCCTAAACCGCAAGTGCTGGACGCCTAGCAGTAATCGTTTTATTACAGCCAGTGGAAAAGTCTACGCTGCACCTTATTGTCCGCTAACCAGCGATAATGGTGAAATACACCTTTCATTAACCATTTCTCGTTTTACGAATTGAAAGTATCAGAACCACTGAGGTAAACAACAAATATCCCATTTATAAAAAAACCCACAAGGACGACAAAAACAAGTCACTCATTAACCCCCCTCACCCCTTTTCCTCAGGGGGGGCAAAGGGGACAGCCCGAGACATCTCGCTCGGCGCCTCATCGGTCGTAGCGGGGCGGCCTTTTCAAAGCCCCTATGTGTGCCGTCCAAGTGACCACATCCTGTGCGCGTGTCTCCGACTCTCTTCATTAGGAGGTGCCGCTGTTTCCTCTTGTGTCGCCGCAAATAGAGTGGTCGGCGGAAGGAAGAGGGAAGTCGCCGGCACGTGCAAATGCATTGACCTCTAATTGTGCAGAGGAAGGGATGCCGCTTCCTTTTTGCTTGTTGCAGGGGTGAGAAATGGGAAAATCCAGGGTGAGGTTAGGCCGAAAAAAATTACCTTGGCGTTTGTACGAAGCTAACTAAACCCAAAATTGAACCTTGAGTATAATATTTGGATGTCCCTCACTTTTCTAGGCATATAGGGCCTAGCTAAACTTTTATGATAGTCTCGACAACGCTCCTTCGTGATCTCCCCATTCTCTTTGTGGATAGGTGAGGTCAATTAGCGAACTTAAGAGTTCCCCTCCTATGAAGGGGAGGATAATGAAAACCCCCTAACCACATAGAAAAAATGACCTAATGAGGATTATCAATTCAAGACTCATAAAAATAAATAAAAAATAATTTAATTAATTTAGCATTTTAATCAGCTTTCTAATAACAAAAAATTGCTTTCAATGCTTTTCGTAGGGAGTGTGCTTTTTCTTTACGAAAAAGGTTTTAAGGGGTCATAGGACTGTTAAAACTCAGTGCAGTGAAAAAAACTTTACATTTTCCAAAAATATTAATAACTTTTTTTCTAATTTATGAAAAGACTCGGTTTAAACATATTTTAAAACCTCATTTCCTAAACTTTATGTAAAAAATAATTGAATACTTAATAGACATAGTTAAGTTTATACATTGAGTCGAAAAAAAGCAACTTTGACGGTTAAATGTTTGTATGCAGTGGCTTTCATGTAAGATAAATAACTAACTATTAAATGAAAATTCAAAATTTCAATTCACATATATACTATAAGAGTATACAATCAAGCCCTAGCAGATATTTTGAGTTTGACAGTCAATTAATATTTTTTCTTATAATTTGAACTTAGGTGTCAAAAACGCAAAAAAATTATAAGTTCACAATCTCAAAAAATAATGAAATATAGGTTCAAAACTCTAAAAAGAGCTAGGGCTTTATTGTCACTACTTAATATTGATGCTCTCAAAGTTTCAAGGATATATTCTTATTACTTCAAATTTTATCATGCATGGAACACAAAAAAATCACATTTTGAGAAAAATGACCTCAAAGTTCTAAAGTAAGTAATCTCCTTGGGTTTCTTGTTTCAGAATTTTAGCCATAACTTCTGAAATAAAACGAATTTTCGCATGCGTTTTTTTTAAATTGTTAAGAAATATCTAGGCTATCACATATATTTTTTTTTCATAAAATCGATTTTTTTGATGATTTAACAGTCCTATGACCCCTTAAAGGATTTTTCCTGAAGACCGCTCTAGATAATAAAATTGTACCTAGATTTCAACACATTTATCTTCATTCAGTTTTTATAGCCTGACAAGGACCAGAAAAATACTTACTCATTCCACCTTTCTCAGTACATCGACTTTTAATTCCCATCAACCTTCGTTAAAAACAATTCATCACGGCATTTAAAAAAAAGAACCTCCCCCCAAAAAAAACACCCTCCCCTCGCTACCGGCCATACGTGTCGGACCCGGACTGTAAACAACACCCCCGGGTACAAACACAAAATTGATTACCCGCCACTTAACCGTACCCGAATAATTACAGCAGTAGAGACCAATATGAGAGTGAACTCGCCTCGCCCATAGCTTCACAACGCATCTCCTACCCCAACCCCCCTCGGTGCACGTGTGCCGGCTCGAGACAAGTCCAGGTACAGAAGCCCCTCATATTATCAACCCCTCCTTGCACCCCCTGGTCTCCCATTATTATTATTGTGATTATTATTCCTTTCAGAGGCCGCATGGGGTGGTGCCGGCCGATTTTTCTGCGCTTCTCCCCACCCTGGGGGGAGGGGGGCACCTGCTTCTGGTGGTACCTGTCTGGAACGTGACAGCCCAGGTTTTTTGGAAAGTGGAAATTTTTTTTCGGAGATGTTTTTTTTTTCTCTTTCAGTGTGAGTATGGCCTTGTTCGTTCCGTAACAATGATTTTCTGGAATGGCTTTTTACTTCACCTCACTTTCCCGTTTGTTTTACCGGTGGAGAGGTTTCGTTATTAATTAATAGCAATAAAAGCGGAGGCAGACTCTCGTTTTTTGGGGAAAGTTGGGCCTAATATGGACCAGCTGGAGTTTTAGCATAGAGATTGAGGAAAAATGTAGGTTAAGATATTTTTTCGCATGATCTCGAGATTTATAAACGTAACTATGGACTTGCTCTTTACTTACAATGGGTCACTGGTGTTCCTTTTCTAGGTTAAATTAACATTCCTTAGGGGAGCCGAACGATATATTCTTGGGTGGTTTTGAGGGGATTAATGCTAGATTTTAATAATACTGCTCTATTTAGTTTGTAATTTTTGTTTTGTTCTTCTTACCTTTCAATTTATTATTATTTTACTTAGTAAGAATTGGAATAAAACTTATATAGAAAAGAGAAAATTTAGTATGTAATATTGAGAAAAATAATTAAGATGAATAATATGCATATGAGTTCAAATAACTTACCTTCAAAGATCTGTAGAGAAACTAATTTGTGACTGACTTGTTTAGCATAACTTGTATTGAATATTCACAAGTAGTATACTCGTTTTGATATGCTCTAAATTTGTTGTTCACACCAAAATGTCCTCTTTTGAACACAATTTGACTGGACTATAACTCAACTGAAAGAAATTTATTCTAAAACTTGTTAAATTGTGTTTTATTCGAAGCAAAACGAAATGCAATGCTTCGCTAAGATTAATTTCATTAGCAGATTTTCAACTCGTCTCTTTTTATGTTTCACATAATTTATCTATCATCATAGTAAGAAAAGGGCAAATTTATGGATGAATTTCAATATGCTGATTACATTTCAAACATTATAAAAAAATCAATGTTTAAGTAAAGCAACTCAAACAAATGATACGTAGCAACTCAAATGAAACATTTTTAAATGCAAGTTTAAGTCAAGTTTCTATATAAATGGTAATGCCTGTTCACCGACATCAAAAATAGCAGGCCAGAGAGATACTTATCGACAACCCCAAGTACAGGTGATAGGTGATACCCCTACTCTCCTGTCAACTTTTAACCAGGGAATCTAGGGAATAACGAGAATGAAACAACAGGTGATAGATAATAAAAGGGGCTCCAACACCCCCAATCAATGTCACAATTTATGGATAACCCCTCCACACAGTCACTTTTCAATCACATCCTATCTGCCCAGTACTTAGGGCCCTGTCCTGTGGCCACAATTATTAGTGTAGTTAGTAAGTAATCCCCCCTTCGGCACTGCAGGTGAATCTCTTCCGTACCCTTCTGCCCCCTTCCTGCCAAACGCAACTCTCTCCTGATGGTTGCACCATCGAATAAACATCTGCCCTTTGAGTGGTTGTTTTTCGGAGAGTAGTGTGGGTTTTAAAAAACGATCGTAAACATGTTTACCCTTCAAGTGCGAGTAAATCGGCCGCAAAAAACTCATTTGAGGCACCCATCTGGTCAGCCGGGCTGTTATTAGTGGGTTAATTCTAGCGGTAAACAGGGGTTGACCCCGTTGTTAGGGGGTTGGGGCGTTTTTTTTTAAATCCTGATTGCATCACGATGGGGCGCTCTTCCGTTGACCACCTTTTGTTTTGAAGGGATTCGCCTTTGTTAAAATTCTGTAACAAGATAATGAAGGACCAATGAATTACTTTCAAAACAAGTTTTAAAGTGGTATTTATCCATGCGAAAGCATTTCAGCATGTTACCTACCCAAAAGGATTTTATTATAAGGTTTGAATACAAAATAAGACCTACTATTATATTATAGCTCTTGTAAAATGTTACAAAAATTAGCGATTTGATTCATTTTGCTTGAATTGAACAACCACAACCATTATCTAACATAATTTGTATTTAAATTACTGAAGGGAGTAGCTCAAATAGGGTCTTTTATGAATACTTGGGTAGATCCTTGAGTTAAAGAAAACCGTCTAGATTTTTGAAAAAAAAGAAAAATATTATTTGGTAAATGATTTGTTTTGAAAAATAAATTATTTACTCTTTTACTCATGCATTAAATAGATTTAGATAGTAATGTAGATAAATAATTTAGACTTATCGCTTTCGGTATTCAATTTGGAGGAATCCTCTTTAAGTGAAAAGTGTGAATTGGCATTTCACTCTTTACTACTTCACTTTTCTATGCAAACTAAAAAATTTACAGGAGTGAATCACTCAGGATTTAACAGTGAAACAGTGTGTGTGAATGATCCTTTAGATTTAGATACACAACAGCTGACCATTCTTCGTTTTGCACGCCTTGACGGGAAATTTATAACACTCTAGACACCAGTGTTTCCCAAAGTGGGGTGCAATATGATTTTCTAGGGTCAATTTGAAAATTCTCAACCAAATTGCCCCCCTAGATGGAGCATGAATAACCAGTATCTATTGACTTTCCAAGAAGGATTTTTGAGAAAAAAAGACGGGTGGGCATCGAAAATTTTGAAAGCCTTTGGTGGGGCATGGACCGAAAAAGGTTGGGAAACACTGCTCTACACAGATTTGGGTAACTTTTTCTGTCATCCACAACTACATAATATGACGATACCAATTCATCCCAAATCATCACTACTTCCATATGAATACATTTTTTACGACATTCGTAGGTACTAAACCCCCTTCACTTCACACAATCATTTACAAATTTGCATCAACACGATCCCGTTTCCGGCACGTGATCTCGACCGGCCGGCATTCCTGGTAGCACGCATCCCCACCGCCCGATGCAGATGGATGGAATCCAGAGGGCGCTAGCTTCACCTGCGCGCCCTTCGGGGGTCAAGGGCGGCTACCGGAGGATGAAAGGAGCCCCTCCTCCATCTTTCTGCAGAAAGAGAAAGCTCAATGGGAATACCTGCTGAGCCGTTTCGGAGGGGTTAAATGCGAGGGTAGGGATCCGTCTTGGAGCCTCCTGGGTGAGTGTGGATTTATAGGGGTGTTGGGTTGATGGGGCCGCATATACATCTCAGCACCTGACAGGCTTGATGCGTCCAGTCTCGACACGCTTTCCGATTCTCACTGGTCACAAGGGGAGATTGAAATTTTGAGTTCTATTTACGTGTGCTGTTTTTCTCTTAAAAATTATGCGGCGTACAAAGAGCGGTCGTCTTCATGCGCCACCCAAAGAGTCTCAAATCGAAGTAAAAAACTACTTTTAAGTGTAAAATTTTAAAAATATATATTATTTGGAAGGAACCCTCAGACACCCATTTTTACTTGAAATTCGTTATTGTACACAAAATTTTACAATAAGGTCACCAAGATTCATATCTTACTTTTGTAAGTGTTTGAAAATACCTCATTTATAACGTACGCAAAAAAGAAGGAAAAACCAGATGGTGATTTTTCAGGAATGAACCTCTAAACTATCTAGGTTTTCAAAGTTTAGGTTGTGTTGATAATAAGTTGAGAGATTTGAAGTTCATTCATTCTGTTCATGTTGTTTAACTCTTCCAATCGTCCACCTGTAGCATATTTCTTTGGAGTGAAAAAGAGAATTTGCGAGTAAGATCGTATAAGAGGATAGTGAGATATAGGAAGATGAAGCCAGAGAGAGAGGAGAGGGATCAGAATTATCGTAAAAAGAGGCAGAAAAAAAGAAGAAATGAAGGACAGAAAGATAGAGAATGAAGAAACGAGACTTAATAAGAATAAATAAAAGAGGAAGAGAAAAATAAGATACAGAAGCAAGAGAAGGAATGAATGACACACAGAATGAAAACGAGAGAATGAAGAAGCCAACAAAACTGATGGCAAAACTGGATCTCCTCTCCAGCAGAAAAAATGCATTTACTGATTTCAGGTAGACTCAAGAGGCTGAATGATGGAAAGAGATGATGTTATGAAATATAAGTCCTCTTCAAAAAAAGGTTTTTTATTAAAACTACTGATCTGAAAATAATCCAAGCCTTAGAAAAGTTAAATAGCCCTGATAGAAGAAGGATCTTAATCTCAGCCGACCAACTTCCTCTACCATCACTTCACAAGCCCAACCATACCTCCAATCACCAAGCCAACACATATGAAAAAAAAATACCGCGGCAAAATTGACCACCCATTCCTCCTTCATTACTGGTGGTCTCTGGCGCAGGTGGCAACAAGAGGACCGTGCGGCTACTCGGTAATTGCGTCATTAGTTGGCAGCTTCCATTCGAGATGACCAGATTGTGTGGGGTGTCTTCTGATACCAGGGGGAGGGAGGAACAACAGGTGATTCCGGTATAAATGAAGGTGAATTAATTTATGTACTCTCCCTTTCCTTTGTTGGAGGGCAGTTAATTGTTTGATTGGGGTACGTGAGAGGTTTTAAGCAGTTTGTTCGGGTATTAGCTGAGTGTGAAGAAGTGGATGTAGGGCCTCTGTGTGGTGAGGATGAACTTTTTTTTTCATGCTGGAGACCAGTAGCTCAAGCAGTTTAGTTTGGAGTAGTAAGGAATAGTCATAGTCTGCTGACTGCAACGAGAAAAACTTTGACAGAATAAACCAAAACTTCAAAAAGAAGTTCAAATCTGAATGATAACCACGCAGATTTGGCACAAAATGTTTTTTTTCAGTGTTTATGAATTACCATCATCCCCAAAATTGAGCAGACTAACCAGTTTACATTAAAGCCACCACAACATTGTACGACGTCAAAAGTTTTTCTCGTGGCGGTAGATCTATGCACATAAACTACCCAGTGTATCATCCTATTATGATAGTAAAAATTTGCATAGTAATAATTGAGAAATATATAACGTACCTAGTATTTACACATCATAGCGTGTGTTTTCTTTTATTTTTGAGGGGTTCAAAATTTTTAAATGGAATAGAATTATCCATACCTTTTCAGAACCTGGGTACATTAACTGTAGCTTTTTAAATTTTGAAATAGGTAGTAAATTTTACAAAAAATATTCTTCGTTTGATAACCAGTTCTGTTATGCGTGTAATGTTATGCTATATCTTAATCTGTTATCAAGACAACATCTGGATTTTCGGAATTCATTTGAAGTCACACAAAACTTCCATTGTATTGGTGGATAAAAGAGTGAACAGTTCTTTAAAAAATTTCAGATACCTCATTTGTGTCAACTTTATATATGGGATTCTGGGACATTTACTAAATATTTTGAAAAAATCACAAGTTTTTAAAAGTACTATCTCAAAAGTAATGAAAAGCATATTTATTTAAAGCTAATTCAGACCGAAATCTAAACTACAAACATATCCTTACACACTGCTCACAGTTTTAGCCAGTCTAATTCGGAAATACATCTCCCCTTATTAAAAGGTTAATAAAAAGATCCACAATGTCATCTCAAGAAAAAAAACTACATAGTTACCTTATCTTAAAAAAAGTTAAAACGATCAGGCATAAAAAACGGCACTGATAGGGTCCACCCGTTTCCCTTTCTACTTAAGGTCGACAAAAAAACTATAAATTAACCTTTGTTCGAAACAAGACCTTCACAAAAGAAAAAAACACTTGATCAGTTCTTTCAACCCAGGAGCAGATGCAAAAATTCAGCAGCATCCTATCAAAATTATATCATCTCCTTCTCGCAACGCCTCCGTATTTCCTCGAGAAACGTTTCTTACACTTTTTTATAACGAACTCGTCCCTACCACGCCACCGTTTAGAAAAAAAAACTGCAGCGGAAAGTATAATTTCTCCCATTCTTCTAATCACATTCCACTTGTTCCCCCCGTTAGGTTCGCGTGCAGAGGCCCCTTTTCGAACGGCAGGCCCCTCGGAACCCATAGCACCTGTCCTTTCTGCCCCTGACATTGTCACTCGAAATTCCTGTCGGTGCCATCAGCAGGAGGCTTTTTTAAGGCCTGCCTTGTCCAAGGTCGGTTCGTCGTCCTTTTGACAAACGCAGTAGTTTCTTTGTTGACTACATTCTCGAGTGGCGTTTTTTTAATGTGAATTCCTTGAAATGTACTTGAATATGACCTAACCTAGTGAGTTGTCTAGTCCCCTTGAAATCGGTAACTTGAAAATGTGTTCTAGTAGGTAAACCTATTCAGATCAAAGAATCCTTCATAGTGCTTTCTTTATTGATTATTTAATTAATTATTATTAATTATTTAATTAATCTTCCATGGGAAAGATAAATGGGAAAAGACGCGAGAAAGAAATAAAAGAAAAATATGTGAGGATTATAGATAACATTAGAAAGGCATATATTGAGAAAGAATAAAATTTTTAGTAGAGAAGGATAAAAAACTAATAATTTCAAGAAAGGCTATCGAAAGATCTACTGTTAAAGAAAAATCGGGCAAGCTAGGAGTAAAAATGCATGGCGTGGGCATATAAAACAATGTAATTCTCGAGCCAAATTCGTAAATAGGTAATTTGTGATAATAGGTAATCAGCATTGTAATAAAAACATTCTGCAGAAATACTTTCTGTAAATGTTGTTTCACTGCGATAATGCTCTTCTAGCAGAAAAGCAACTGTAGAGAAATATTGTCTGTAAAAGTGTTTCCTTGCGATAAGACATTTGTGGCAGGGAAGCATGAAATCGACTTCTGTTCTTCGATGCGCGATAAAAGATTGGAATAGTGAGCGTGTGTTTTTGGTTGCGATTACGATTAGGAATCTAAAAAATGGTTCGATTCCCCCACTAAAAAAATTCTGCAGTTTTTCTATAAAAAAAATCTGCAGGCCATCTGCAGTTATTTGGCCCCTTCATTCTGAAGAAAATCTTTAGATAACGTTCTTAAGAAAATCTTTAGATTATGGTTTCTAAAGAATTTCTTCAGAAAGAAGGGCCCAAATAACTGCAGATAGTCTGCAGATTTTTTTTCTGAAGAAAATCTTAAGATTACTTAATGTTAAGCCTAAGGCCTAAGCCTACTTCCCCCATGCAACCATCTAACATATATGCTTGCACTTTGCAGTAGTCTTGCATCTTTGAACAAATGAAATTTTAAACCACAATATAAATAAAGGACATTCGGTAAATTAAATCATACCATATTGTTAGGTATAGTCCCACAATTATCAGGAAAATTCATAATTCCAATCAGCATTCATTCAGGCACGCAACTAGTGTTGAAAACAAAACGTAAACATTGTTCTATCGATTCGATTCTGCAATCGATTCTCTAGGTTAGATTCGATTCGTTTGATCTCTGATATCGATTCGGTTCCCGAAGATTTGATTACCTAATTCTCGAGAAAGTAGTTTTCCCGCTATGAAATATTAACATCACAAATACGATCTTAAAATGATTAAAATTTTAAATCAACAGTACAAATAAGAAAACTTTGATCGAGCTCTAGGAATCGATTCTTTTACGATTTAAATTCTTTTGAAATCGATTACAAGGCATTCGATATCAGTTTTTTTTTCATTCTGTACGTAAAATGATAAAATTTGTTAAAGTTTAATATATTTTGAAGACAATTTGAAGATTCTGCTCAATCTGAAAAATGTCTGCATTCCTTGTCTTCAAAATTTCTGAAGATACATCGTCTTTAAAACATCTGCAAATTGTCTGCAAAAATTCTGAAGACAATTTAAAGGTAAATCTTTGTCTGCGAAATATCTGTTAGTTGTCTTCAAAAATTCTGAAGATAGTTTAAAGACAAAGCAAAATCTGCAAAATATCTTAAAATTTTTGTAGAATTTCTGTAGAAAGTGGCTTTTTCTGAAGAAAATCTTCAGATTATTTTTAGTGGGGTCGATTCCAGAATCGATTCCAGAATTCCAGAGGTTCGATTCTTGGATTCGATTCCTGAGCAGTATCGAAAAAGTAGAATCTAACTTCGTAGCTATTTCAATCACAAATCAAAGGTAATTAGTAATTGCTATTAATTTAATTAATAATAATCAGCATAATACTAATTGATTATAATAATACCAATTAATTAGTGAACAAAATTTTTAATTATCAGTATCAATTAGAAAATTAAGTGTTATTCCTAAGATTCGATTCCTTCAAGGGTTCG
Source organism: Tetragnatha versicolor (assembly GCA_024610705.1). Taxonomy (NCBI): domain Eukaryota; kingdom Metazoa; phylum Arthropoda; class Arachnida; order Araneae; family Tetragnathidae; genus Tetragnatha; species Tetragnatha versicolor. The sequence continues at coordinate 1,484,651 of JANDEH010000038.1, read as the reverse complement.
ATAATTGATTCCAAGGTATCAATTCCGATTCAATTCCGGAATGGATTCTTTCAGAAATATTTATAACCGTAGTTACGATAAAGTTCATTGGTAGGTCCAATGATAAATTTTTTATAACTCGGATTGATTCCTGTAATATTTCCTCAAATACTATTTTTGGAAACCGGTTTAAGAATGCGTACACCTAACCAAATATTCGTAAATGAATTATTCCTACAAGTACTCAAATCTTCAAAAGGAACTCTTTAACAGTAATTTCATGTCTATACCCTAAGCATAGCTCTTACTAAACATATCAAGTTTATGTAACTGCAAGCAAACGAAATTTTGCCATACACGACAAAAATAGGACGAGTCTTGAACGTTTGTGCTGCATGAGTTTTTAGTGATTACTACCCAAAACCACATTGTAAAAACCGAAAATTATTATTTTTTTAAACAATATTAATCAAAGTACTATAATGAAAATTTTCTTATTTATATTTAGTTGAAATTTCAAAAGTTTATCGGAAACTGTACTTCATTGAGCCAAAGTTATGCATCTAACCCCTCTAGCCTATAAATCAGAATCTGTTCACCTTGTCATTTTCAAACAACTCAACTCGTTACACGCAAGGTGAGTATAAAGGAATATACAACCTAAACCCTTTCACTTCCTTACCTACACCTTAATAATAATACGAACAGGATTTATATCTGCAACACAGCACGTTATTCTTCTTTTGCGCTCACTCTATTGGGAAAAAAAGGCTATACCAGTATTCCCACTAGTCTCAAATTCTACAACTGAGATGGCAACAAAGGGTTATTTTTGAAAAATGGACGGAGGGAGGGTGACAAAAATCACTCGGCATGAAAATCGTTTGGTCACAGCTTTTGCACCGTAGCGTAGGGTGAAAAAATATGAAAAGGAGTATGGGGGAAAGTGAATTGGTTCCGAAATTGTGCAGTTAGGAAGGTTAATCCCTATGGTTATACGCGGAACACATCGTTTCAAAGGAAAGGGTTAGAAAGTCCTGTGTAGAATCAAACTGTCTGGTTGTGTACAAAGGTGTGAGGATATTTTTTCAAACTGTTTATAATTGACTGAAACTGTTCGAAAAATGAATTTGCATATCAATAGAAAAGCAAATATTCTGGGAAAAGCAGAGCAGAAAAAAAGTTTTCATGCCTAAACAGGAATTTTGAGTTTTTGTGCCCGAACTAGTACATATTTGAAAACAAGCCTCGGTTTGAACATAGTTTTGTGCTACTATAATAAGCACTAACAATACCATCAGCATAAAAATTGGGGAATTTCTTTTTCTAAATTAGACTCTTAAAAACATGGTTGCTACTCGCTTTGTGAAAAATCTGGAGTAATTTGCTGTAAAACAATATATCACTGGTTTTGTGCGATATCGCCTCACTATCCTAAAAAAATCTTCATGTTAAGTATAAGAATACATTAAGTAGCTTAGGTTATGCTATGGTTTTAATTAAGTTATGAAGATGATTGGATTTTTTTAGTTTGGTGTTACTCAAAGAAAGAAAAGAGAGAAGTAAAAAGAAAGAGAGGGAAAATAATAAGAAAGGGAGAGAATTCAAGAGAAAGAGAGAAAATTGACTACATAATGTGACAACAAGGAAAGAAAATCCTTGAAACGTCATTTTTTTCTTTCAATGCCACGTTCTCTTTCTCTCAGTTATTTGTCAGTCATATTTTTCTTCTCCCCTCGTTTCTCTTATCCCTCAATTTGTCTTTCCTTGCGTTTCCCATAGTACTACTTTGTTTGTGTCTATCTTCTTTCTTTCTCTCTCTTTCTCTTCTTTTTTTCCTCTCTCTTTTTCTCTTCTTGAGACTTCTCTTCTTTCTTCTCCTAACTCATTAAATCAAGTTATACACGGCTCTAATTCTGTCTTAATGCGTTGTTTTATAATCCCAATATACTCCATTCTAAATTTCCACTGTATTATACACCCAGGTCAAGGCTGGCTTCGTCTCTGTAGGTCCATTCTCGTTTTTAAAGCCCAACTTACAAACTTGTATCAAACACCGGTTAAGCAACTACCTACAAATTCACCTGTTGAAAAGCTTGGCGCACTCCCTCCTTTCCCACCACGTGTCTGAATACTACCCCCTTCAATTATATACAGCACCCCACCCCATTTCCAGGAAAATCCCACTATATTTATTCATGTGGAAGCCACATTCCATGACCATTGGTCGTTTCCGTCTCAAAAGCGAAAGTTTGCTCGTGTGTCTCCATCCCCCCTTGGGTTTCGGGTCCAGGGGGGAGCTAACCCTCCCCCTTGACCTGCCCCTTTTCAACAAACAAACGAGCTTTGGGGTGTCGGAAGGGTGTCCTTTGAAGTAGAAAGTCGGCGGAGGTTGGCTTTCAGTAGGAGAGTGAAATTTTCTGGGAAGTAGTACAAACGCAACGATTCATGAATGAATGAATATACTCTGGTTTGTGACGTAGTAGGTATTCGTGGGTGTGAATTGAGTGAAAGCTTGGTTGGTTGGTGAGAATAAACAAACGAGCGAGCAATCATTCATGAGTTCTCGTGAATGAAAATACGGGCTAGGCTGATGTGACGTCAGTATCAGAGGTATCAAATTAGAGAAGAGCAATACACAAGATTTGACATTGACAAGTAAAATTCGAAACATGATCTTCACATTAGTAAAGTTTGACAATTTTCTCGTAGATTTTTTTAGTCTAAATGACGGGTATAAAATTTTACACTCTTGGATTAGCTCCGTTTTTACAGTAGAAAAAAATATTCCTCGTTATTTCATTTCCCCCCACAAAATTGCGATATTCTTCTAATACGAATTTTTCTGGCAATGCAACTGACCACTGTGATTATGTAACAAATACTACCTACCAAAATAATTTTCGTAAATTTGTTTACATACAACTTGCTTGAAGACTGTTGCATTAACCCCTCTTCCGTTTCTTGGAAAACACCAGCCGGGATGAAGTGCGATGGTGCGACACTAGGGAAGGAAACGAAATGGGACACCAAGCAATAAATCCTGATAGACCCACCAAAAATGTCGTGAGGGATCGTTTCTTATCACTGTGAGAAAAGTGTGAGAATGGGTTCCAAAATGTTTTTCGACCGGATATCAGTAATTGGATTGAAGGTGCCCAAAAGAGAGTGATGAAGACTATTCCGAAAGCAAGCAATTCTTTCATAGCTTATGGGAAATTTAAAAATTTTTCAATTCAATTGTGTAAATATTGAAGAACACATTTATTGTAGGGTTTCAATTAAAAATCTAATACATATAACACTTCGCGGAGCCCCAGGGTGACGCTGAACACACTTTGGGAACCACTGTTAAACGTATCAAATAAAATTTATTGGATCTACGGGGATTTGAATTTAGGATAAATTTTTTGAAGCAAAACCAAACTCTTGGCTAAATATGGAATATTTGATTTTCCTTCCCGACACCGATTAGAAACAACGACACAACAACACTTAATTTTCCCTCCCCCAGGAAAAGTCTAATTACTATTCCTTCGCTCAAATACGTTTCCCATCTCCCAAAAATTTAAAGACTATTACTTTCACTCTGTAACGATTAATCAATCGGACACATCTCTAATTAACACATTCATCGATTATTAACCCCCAAGAAGCGCACCTGCCGAAGACAAAGCAGCAGCATCACTCCCCGCCCCTCAAGGACCCCTCAAAAAAGCACCTTCCCCTCGAAAAAATCACTTCTTCAGAGGCGCTTCATTACCCCCCATAATTGGCACCGTGGACCCCCTCCCTTTTTTCCAAGGTCAACGAAAGTCCCCTGCGGAGGTCCTGCAGATTGGAATTATTCGACTCCGTTATCACAGGTAGGTCCCAGCATCCTCACCTGGATGTTTGCCTTTGGGGCTCTGCTTTGTATATAGGAGGGGGAAGATCTAGTAGGGATTATCACAATACGATGGGGCTTATTCGGTTTGCAAATCATTATCGTTTGGTAGTGGTGCCGTTCTCTAATGGGGAATGCTTCGTTCTTTGAGGGGGGTGAGTCTTTTGAGAGGTTGTCCACCTCTGGATAAGTCAGTCTCTTGGAAGAATTGAGCTGTGCTAACTTGACTTTTAAGATGGATGGTGGTATGTACTGAGTGAATGAAAACGGGTGTGGCGAGGTTTGCCGTTTGTTACTTCGTTCTATCTTGTTTGGGATGAAACCACGAGATATTCTGAAAATGTGAATGTTTATATTTATTCTTCGTTATTTTTTTAACTTTGAAAATTAAAAACCTACAGCCGGATGCGGATCATTGGCATAAATATACTATATAGAGACAGTATGGAACGTTTGTAGAACTATACAGTATATAGTTTAAGACTTTAAAGACAGGGGTTATTTCTTGAATTAACTTCATCCATCAGTCCTTATTGTCTATTATTATGAATTAAATGAAGTCCGTTTTCCTCGAATTTGATTGAATAAAATAGGCAATACATAGGAAATAAGGAATATTTTCTTACGTTGTTCATTTCAATTTTAAATCACATGAGGTTACTTAATATTTATGTTATGATTAATGTATAAAGTATAAACATAGAGTATAAATTTTCGTAGAATCATCAATAAAAAACAGTTTGAAATAATACTCAACTAAAATGGTGTAAAAATGAGCTTTCTTGGGTGTATGAGACGTGATCTTTGTGATTGGGACTGGGCGAAATATTCCATTTTTAAAATGTCATTGCAATTGTTTTTGATGGGACAAATCCTTATCTGTTCTAGTGAAACTAGACCTGATCCATGAGGCCAAGTATCTCCACAAAATCAAAGTACAGCAGATTGCTATATATTGGTAGGTTATAGGTAAAACTTATTATTCGCTCAGAATCAGGAGTTTTGATTTAAGAATACTATCCCTCATGTGAGATTTTTCACAGGAATAAGTACTAAAAATTAGCTTCGAACTCCTTCTAACCCAGTTTGCTTTTGAGGAAGGAAAGTAATGATAACCACTTGACAGGGCATGATATCCGTTGTTTATTTTAAGGCTCTACCCACTCCCTCTTTGTTTTTGTAAACAAAAATTGGTTGGGATCATGGTCAAAAAGTCAACAGTTCCTTCCGCCTAAAAGGGTTTATCTTCAAACCGGGACTTCTGCTGCGTCTGAACCACGAAACCCACTTCCTCTCCGCTCCATCCTCGCTCCCGAAAAAATCACGCGCGCCCATTCCATTTTCTCTCAGTAGCAGCTAATAATCTGTCAAGAAAAACGCGTTCTTTTGAACCTTGCCGCTCAAATCGAGGGCGGGGCCTCCATCCGTGAGTCAACGTCACGGGCGCGTGTGGGAACGAGAACCAATGGGAGATCCGCAGCTTCGCGTTGATTGGCGGAGGTAGATCGGCCCGCTACACGAGACACGTTTGATTGTAAACTTCGGTTCATTTTTCGCGTGGACGGTGAAGTGAGCAAAAGAGACTCTTGGCTAGAGCGCTGTAGGAAACTTAACTCTGTGAATTCGGCAATTTTATCAAGAGGTCGGAAGGCACGTTTCAGTTTTTCATATGCTTATTCAGTCTGGAAGTCCATTTGACCTAGGAGTATTCGGGATGACACCCTCTACGAAGACTGTAGGAATAAATCTATGCATTGACAACAAAAAAGTAAGCACATGATCTTTCTTTTCTCAATATTTATATTTGTTGATGATGTGTTATAGTTAAATTTGATGCTTTGAAAAAATTGTTTATTTAGGATTCGCCTTGTTTATGTATGGATATTTATTTATTAGTGTGTTAACCTAAAAAAATCTTCCTTTATTCCTGTCCTGTTGTGATTATAATTTTAAGATTTAAGTTAAATTTTTAATTAAAAAAAATTCAAATAATTTTAAATTTCATTGCTGTCGATTTTTGTCATGGGCATCTTACGTCAACCCAAATGGTTGAAATGTTCTCACAGTTACTTTCACCAATGTATTTTTAATTTTTTTATTCATTTACTTATGAAAACCAACGTGTCCTCGTCTCTTTACTGAAGATCAAAAGATCATAAATATTTTTATTGGTACAGCTTTAGAAAGAGTCCTTCAGACTCTATGTGTACCCCCAGCTCTATGATGCCTAACAACCATAGATACCATCTAATTATTAATATTATTATTAGATCCTAAATTTATAATAATTACTAGAGTATTATTAGACAATAGATATATAATTGTAATTCTATTTCTATGCTGACAACAATTAAAATCATGTTGCTGTGGTTACACATGACTAGAGGACTTTCTAAAGCTGTTCCTTTTTATTATTAATTTAAATAAATGTACTAAACCTTATCTTTTTTAACTTATTACTACATTCCTTAAATTTTATACTTGTGTGTTTTCCAAATTAATTTGTTTTGGGTTATTTCTATTTTATAATTATTGTAGCTAATTTCTTGTAAAATCAAGGTATAGTCAGTTAAATGGAAAAACCACCCGGTTCCTCACATTTTCCATTCACGGACACTTAAAGGTTCCCAAAATGAGTTAAACCCCTACTTTTACAAGTCAAATTACAGGGACCCCTATACCCCCTAGCGGAACCACTTGCGTGATACTTATTAGAAAATCTCCAACATTTTGACATTTTTTGTGAAAAAGTAAAGGTGAGGATCAGGAAAAGTGACCTTTCGGAACCGTGCCGGATCCGCGCCTGACATTTACCGAACTGGAACTCGTTATAAAAGAATTTTTAGCGAATATACAGCTTTCAAAGCTCACTGAGGCCTTATAGTACTATAGCTTTTGAAAATCCTTTCTCCAGTCAGAACACAAATATCCTCCTTCCTCTTTCTTGTTGAGTCCAAAACCTTGTGGAATGTCTTAGTCATCCAGCATTTCTATATACATTGATTGTGAATCCTCTCGTTCAATCCCCAAAAAAGAATCTTTTTCAGATTTTTCTAACAAAAGTCCCTCTTTTTCTCCGCTTTTTCCCACGGCCACTTTTTACTGGTACTCAATGGAAGAAGAGCTTGATAGATTTGGAGGAGGATTCGGGATTGGTTTACCTTTTGTTAGGTAGAAAATCATTTATCTATTTCTCTAACACCTGATAGAAAGTCACGTTTGAAAGAAGATTTGACTGGTTTCTTTATAAGGTGGGCGGGAAAGGGGAGGACATTGGAAACCTCACCACCTGTTTCTCCTTTTCACACATCTCCTTTCATACTTCTCAAAGACCCCTTTTCTAGGAGTTAAAGGCTTTTGAAATAAGATAGGATGAACAAAAATAGTAACAGTATATTTCTGACAGTTAAGTTTGTGGACAACTTTTATCAGAATGAAGGTAATATTCTCTTAAAAAAAGAAATACTAATTCTTAGAAATATACTAATTTTCTTAAAGAATAATCCAGAGGGAGGACAAATAGACAAAATTAAGATTTTACCTGAAAGTTTACATCAGTAGAAAAATTATCTTGGAACCTGCTCGTATAAAATTTTCGAAAATTGTAATAGGGTTCCCACGGGTTGGGGAAAACTTTTTTGTTTTTGTCTCATTTTTGTGGGTCTAAGAAGTAAAATAAGTAGACTTTTCATTGAAAATAGATGTTCAAAAATCAAGAAATATCTCAAAAAGGACGTGAATTGCTAGTTTTTGGACCAAAAAATCTTTCAAAATTGACCTGGAAAATTCACAGAATTTATTTTAAAAATTGAGTGGAAACCTTGCTATGAAGAATATTTTAAAATATTTTTTCTACCTTAGATAAATAAGTTTTTATTTTTTAATGCTATCTGAGTTATGTGATAATGATAAATAACTCTGGTCTGGTATAGTTTCAACTCTATGTTTTATAGCGTGATCTAAATATATATTTTTTCATTTACAGGCATCGAAACCATTAATAGAAAAACGGAGGCGTGCAAGAATTAACCAGAGCTTAGCTTTACTCAAAGGAATTGTAGTTGGAACGGATAAACCCCAATCATCGGTATGTATACAATTTATGTTTTGATTTATTCATAATTTATTTGCATGTAAATAAAAAACAATTAGTTTCTTAAAAAGTTCTTTCAAGAAAGTTTTGTTATTGATGGTTTTGAAATTAATGAATGAAAAAAAGGATTTTCCATAAAATACAATTCTAATTGCTACATAGCTATTACCAGACAAGTTTTCTAGGAATTTTATTTTAAAAATTGATTTTTGGGGGGGGGCCTAGAACACCCCAAACCCCTTGGGTCACCCTTTAAAAATTTGAGAAAATACTATTCATATTCAGGCATGTGATGATAGTTTCCCTAAATGGTACTAAACGCCTCACCAGAAGGTGAAAATTATGAAGGGGGAGTGTCCTTTTTAAAAGACTGGTAATTTCTTATAAATATGTAGGTATAGTGCAGCTTGGATAATTCAAAGTTGATTTAGGGACTATAAAAGTTTGATTAATCCAAAACTTTTAAGTATAAAATAGAGGTTGATGGATAAAAAGTTCAATGGAATTCCACATAAGAGTCCAATTAATTATGTTTCAAACAAGAGTTTAATAGTTCGATCACGGTTTTTAATTATTATGGATATGTTAGAGTCACATCCAAGCTGAACTGTAGTGATACTAGTTGTAAGTTTTCTATAATGAATTTAAGGAGAAAATCCTTTACAAAGAACTTGCCTTTATGAACCTCATAAACAAAACAAGCAACCAAGAGAATTTAAAATTTCCTGAGCCCCCTTTTTCACGGATATTTCCTTAAAACGACCTCGAGCATCTCAACTCCCTTCACTTCACCTACAAATCAACCCCCATTGACCTTGCACAACACGCATTTCCAATGGTCACTCGGCCTCCTACTTTATATCCCGCTCAACAAAGGCGCCATTGAGGCACCACATAAAGAATTGGTCCAAGCCCAACACCCATAAGCTTCACTTTCAATCGAACGTCCATGATCGAGGTGCATTCATTCATCGAAATGCAGGGCACGTTCCGTGGATCGCACTTGTTGCTTTTCGGCCGCACGGGACACGTGCCGACCTACCTCCACAAAAAGGGCTTTTGTAATCTTCGGCTCCAGTCGGCTCGTGGAAGGAAGGAGACAGCACTATGGACAGCACGCGCTTGTTGTTCGTTTTTTATGTGTGGTAGGGGGTTGGTTGGGCCCGTGCTGGTTTCATAGTTTGCACAGAAGAATGGGTGTTCAGTTCATTCCATTGCGTAGTCTAAGCTTGTAATTGAATTTTTGAGAAAAAGCGTAATTTGTTGCAGAAAAATGAGTTAACGCAGTTTATAATTAGGTTAGGGTGAATGTCCACTGGTTAAATGTTCTGTCTGAATTTGCCACATTTACACCGAAGTTTCGCTTTTCTAAATAAGTTCCATCAGATGAAAAAAACATAAATGATAAAAGGTTTTTTTAAAAAACACTTCAGTTGGTCAAGAAGTATTTTTTTTCAACTTGAAAAATTCTTTATTAAGTTCGATTAGTCAATGATTATTACTTTTGTACTGACTGTTTCCTCAAAAATAGTAAAGAGGCGATCAGTCCTCCAACTCAAACATGTTCAAGAATGAGTTAATCCCTATTTCTCCAGGCCCCCTTTATTTATGATAACCCCTTAAAAAACTAAATACAAAACTAAACAAAACAAAATTCCTTTTTTTTTCAAATGTAGAAAACTGCTTTTACTGTGAAGAGGAATTGTGATGTAAAATGTATTTAGCCAATCCCCCCTCCCGAAACAAATAAAACATGCTCAGTAACTGGCCTCAAGTATTTCATGACAAATATATTCTTATTTAAAATCACAAATTTTAACATTCATTAAGTTAACATTTTGAATAAACCTTTGTTAGTGATAGTATGTCCTCATTTCTAATTTTAAAAATCTGGTCACATCATTTATTACACATATGGGCAAACCGAATCTGCTTATTGAGTTGCAAATACCTTTTCTTTTTTAACCTTTTCTTGATGTTCCCTTTTCTTAAATGTAACTTTTAATTTTAATACATCGAGAGCAATTAAAAAGAATTCAAAGTTCTGTATCTTTAAAAGATATTTGGGATGCTTTGACCTTCAATATTTTGATTTTAATCTTTTTTTCAGAGTTCCAGACAACCTAAATTAGAAAAGGCTGATATCTTAGAAATGACAGTAGATTATGTGAAAAACTTAGAAGAAAAAAGTAAGTAATTAAAAGTCCTGTACATCATCTTAAATCATCTTACTTTAGTTTCATGGTTAGAGTCTAGTATAAGTATGACCACTTGATTAACAAAAAAAATTTTTCCTCCCCTCAGATAATCTCCTCAGCGACTACAACTCCGGCTTCGACCACTGCCTCAAAACCGTTTGCCAGTTCCTAGACCGCCACGGAGAGCTGACGATGAAGAGCAGACTGCTCAACCACGTCAAGTACACCACGGGCACCCCTGCCCTCCTCTCTCCCAGCGTCCACTCGACCACCGACGACTCCTCTCTGTCCTGCTCCAGTCGCAGCCACACACCCCACCTGATGGACTTCGCGACGTCCTCGTCCGACCCTGAAACCCCCTCGTCTTCCGACAACAGGACATTGGTTATAGACACTGATGACCATCACGCTGGCGAAGTGGCTGTACCTTTGGATCTGGCGGTCAGAGAACAAAGGGATAATGTCCAAGAGGGAGGCGACAGGAGTAGGAATGTCCAGTTGGTGGGCTTTCCGTGTGGACACTCGTTGGAGATGTGCAGGAACGATGTGAGGCAGTTGCAATGTCCTTATTGCCAAAATGATGTGTGGAGACCTTGGTAGTGTCATAATGAACTAGTTTTTATAAATTAATTGTATTGCATGAAAGATGTGAGTGAGTGGGTCGAATTTTCGGTTTGCATCGATCAATGTGTTTTAGTCAACATTTTTCGATTAACCGTCTTTTCGAGGAGGGAATTTTGCACTTAAACCTTTTTTTAGACAATTGCTGATGGTTGAAATTGTATCCTAAGTCTTCCATGAACTCACGGATTAGGGTGTTATTGCTGTTATTAAGGATTTGTTGTGTAAATAAGTCTGTTTAACATTCCTTAAGTATTTTTAACCCGAGTCGTGATAAAGTTGAGAATGGATCATTTCATTATATGACTGTTGCGTGTTACAAATATCTCAGTTTGTGACCTTTTCCTATTTTTTTATATCTTTAAAAATATGTGTCAAATCGCAAATTATCTTACCACTAAAAATTTTTTAATTTAGTACTTTAAAATTTTAGTTTGTGTGGTTTGATTTTTTTTAAATCCATCTGCTGATCACAATCCAACAATCAAGATCAACTATTTTCCGTGGATTGTCCATCTTAGGATATCCAGTTTTTAACAGCAGACAAACACTTTTGTCTTTTTTTTTTCGAAAGAATATTTTTTCATTTCTATGAATTATTTTTGGTATTCAAAAATATACTTCTGCCAGGTATTAGGAAGTTGCATATGATTGATGCAAGTGTTGCTGAAATTGCAGAGCTTAAAATACCAATAATATGGGTTTAACAATTATTTTTTTCTAAATAATTCTTGTAATAATTACTAATTTTAAAATAAATTATTATCATTTCTAATAGTTTTGTAGCATTCCTTGTTCCTTTTATACTTTTGACTAAAAAAAGTGATCTCTGTATAAAAAAATAGAGGTAGAAGTAAAAAGCCGGATATGTGAAGAAATACAGGGTAGCTTGGTTTAAGTAGAACCACAAGGAATCGAATATTTTTATTTTAAATTCCTCCCCAACAGTGGTTCCCAAACTTTATATACTTTTATTAATAAGGATTTTCTCAAAACAGATTAATTCATAATGCCCTATTCCTCTTAATTCAATGATATATTCTAGTCATTTCCAAAATTAATTTCGAATTTTTTCGTTGGTTGGCGAATCTATGGACATCCTTTCTTACACCCCTACTTGTATCCAATCAAAAAAAATTAGATTCTTTATACATATTAAATTAAAAAACATTAAGCATAATTTTATCTTATTGTTACTTATAATCTCCATAGGGGGCCTTATGCCATAAAGTACAAAAAACTGACCAACCATCATGGTTACTTATTATACTAATAGTGTTAAACTATTAGTATTTATTAATTAGCTTATAGCTAAAAATTACTAGTGAACTACTCAGTAGTTTGTACTTTTTTTAGGTAATCACTGTTGTCTTCTAATTGAGTTTATAAACTATTTCGACTTAATTTGTAATGCACATTACACAATTTACTGGATCGTTTACTTTATTTGAAATTTTTTAAAGTATTAGTGTATTCGTTAACTTTTTATTGGATTTTAATATTTTCTAAATGTGGTAATTGTGTGAGAATTCATTAACTATTTTTTGCCTTCTCACTTTGTAAATACTAAATGGTGCAATAGTGTGTAAATAAATATAAAATTTCACTGTAAAAGATTTCATGGTGTCTTGTAGCATATTAAACCCACATTCTGGAGAATTCGAGCTAAGTTATTGAACGGAAATCAATGATCAATTTAGGTCTATGAATTATCATTGTAATTGTTTTGTACAAATTGTCTTTTATATGTATTGTCTTTTCATATCTTTTGTATATATTTAAGCATAGTAGTAAAATATTTTTGTAATTTAAATCAAAATAAAAAATGATGATTACTTTTGAAACTGAATTTGTTTTCTTTGTCAAAATACATGAAGCAAGGATACGGTTTTTATTCAAGGAATATAAGAATAAGGGTGGATATATTTGTTGATAAACTAATTATCTATGTTAATTTTCGCCATGGAATAGCAATTATGCTTTAAAAGTACGTAAAAAGTCTAAGTATTTAAAGAAAATATAGATGCTAATGGTTTGACCTTTTTAACTTTAGGGTTTGAATAATAATCTGTAATTTAAATACTTTTTCTGTCAGAGATGAAAGGTCTTCGAACATAATAAATATAGCAATGAAAATACATATGAGGATTTTAGGTGAAGAATATTGACGAAAGGACCAAGTTCATAATAGCTTTGGGCCTGCCTTTTAGATGGTTTTTGAACGTGAACCTAACATCACCTTGTTATTTTAAGAATAGAAAATGATAAAGAAATTTATATAACAAACACACTTTGGTTTAATTATCCCAGATAAACTCATATATGTACCAGGTTAACATTTCTATTTTTATGGGAAGTATTTTAACTGTGGGGAATAAATGCTAGGTGTTTAAGAACTATATGTTTTTAAAGAACCTCAAATAATGCAATTTGAATAAATCATACTTAAATTTAAATTAAATTTTGCTTCTCCCAAAAATTCTGCTGCGCGTAAAGAACGCGGTGTTGTCACCGTAATGTCCAAAAAGGAGCTTCGACTGCTTTTAAACGTCGAACTTAAAAAATTTTAAAAGAGATCCCTAACCAGTGGTGCCTAACCTACGACGAATTTGTGTTGCCAGTTCCGTTTATATGTTTTTCCCTTCTTTTGAAGATGTTGAAGGACTCCTCCGCAGAAAGAAAATTTTAGTTACGAACCTGCAGAACCCAGAACACTAACTACGGTTCTTTTACCCTTTAGGGCTTGGGGTAATTGGAACAAAATTTGTTAATTTAACTTCACATAGTCACTGCAACCAAGTAAAAGCATTTTAAAACTTTTTTTCTGCATGCACTTGTTGATCCAGATCTCATTGAACTTCCTAACGTATAAAAGATAAAAATTTAGTTTTTTTAAAGACTCGGTTTTTTACGTCCACAATTACCCGATAGATTCCCAAGATTGGGGGTCATTGGGAAAGGCTAAATTTTTGCCCTGGGTTTTTAAATGAACCCAAGCCTTCAGTAACAATGATTTTCAATGACTTATCCTCTTACACTTTGAGATTTCTAGCGCCCTGTTCCCAATTACCCCAATCTATGTCCTCCATTTAATGCGTTGGAAAAGAACCGCGTTTTTGAGACTCCACAAATACTCCTTAGCAGTTGCGAGGTAGGTCAGTTTGCGAGTTAGAATATCTTGGACAGGTGAGGCCACATAACCGACTGTACGGAAGTAATTTTGGGGCATCCTGGATCACTATAACAATCAATATTTTTCAAGGACTTCATTGCTAATTCTATTAAATTTAGCCATTTACAAAAAAAATCTGCATTACACATTAAAATTGATTAAAAGAAAGGACTGGCTCATTCAAGAAGTCTTCCACAATCCACAAACAACTTATTGTAAGCCTAAACACAGCATAATTATCTTGTAAAATGAATATTATATTATATGGATGAAATATATAAAATATATAATAAATTCTCTCTCTCTGTGCAAATATTTTTTAATTTATTTTTTTTTAAATTTCATGGAAATATAGTTTTAGTCACTAAATTTAAAATTAAGGGATTTACGTAAATAAAATAATCATCTTACCGTCGGTAGATAAAGTGTTAACTCGATTTGTCTCTAAGGGCTGGGTAATCATAAAAGCACTTTCCTTAAAAAAAAGTACTTATGCCCAATTAAAGCCTAGGCATTTCAGGGGATCAGAAAATAGATATTACGGCCTAAATTATAGTGATAAATTTATATTATTTATTCAATACAGGCTAAAATAATTTAATTCCACTGCAGAAAAAACGACGGCAGTGCAGTTAATTATCCCCCAGCACACGGCTAAATTCCATCAACCAGCTTTATTTAGAATTCCTCCCCTTTAAACACTAAAGAAGAGTTGTCAATTCGTTTCTTGGTCAAGCTTTTTGGATTCGCTGGAAAAAGTTCAGAAGGGTGCCACTTGTGTTATTAGCCAGCAATCCACGCGTCAGATTTTGATGGCTTCAAAAACACTTCGATCACGCAACATTCCGATTGGCTATTTAAATGGGCGTGGTTTTCGTCGTCATCCCGATCCACTAGTTACGTTTTCACACTGTAATTAAACTTTCTCGCATATTTTAACAGCGAAATAATTGACGTTTGTCCCTACCTCACACGATGTCCAGAAGTGAAAAGCTACTATTTAGATGGTAAGTTGGTGACACGAGCCTTTTTATTTTGCAGACACAGCATCACACGTCGATCGTGGCCATATCATTCGTGTTCTTCTTTTCAAAGCTTCAATCGTAGACCGAGAAGCTTCAATCTGCATATTATCTTGCGCACATCACTTTTTGTTGTTTCGGAAATATTTTATATTTAATTAAAGTAATTAGAATAAGTGTTCTACGCGTCCGCAACCCAGTAATAAGTGTCAGAGAACATAATTTTTATTCCGTAATCTTGGAATAAGTATGATGTAGTAGGCAAATTTGTAATCGAATACCCTCTATCGCTACATATCAATTAATCGAAACTCTTCGTTTCAATTTTTCCGTTTAGGAAATGAAAGCAGTAATTTAGTTGGACTGGAACTGTGGTTTAAATATTATTTTTAGGTTTTTTTCTCTCTTTTTTTTCATCTCTCTTATTCCAAAATAAGAAACAAGTAGGTTAGGAGAGAAAGGTAAGAAATTAGCATCAATTAAAAAGCCAGGGTGCAAAAGCTCTAGAATCTCTGTAAAGGCTATAGAAACCCTATAAAGCATCTCAGTAAATATTTTGCTGAAGGCACTTTCTAAATCCACGAAAGTAACAACTCAACTCGAACGAATTTCGCTATTAAAACCTATGGCACTGTCTAGCTCAGCGGTTCTCAAACTGTGCTCCGCGGAGCCCTTAGGGCTCCGCCAAGCATTTCCAGGGGCTCCGCGAAGAAATTTGAAATAAATACATTTTTTGATAATTTCTAATTTGCTTTTCTCTGAAATGTTATATAATAACTTTCTGTAAGGTGTTGGTAAGGTCTGCTGGTTTTTGCCTTTTTCAGGTCTTTTTTGGTTTACCAAAACAAGTTAAAACCTTTTTTTTAGGGTCAAATTTCCAAAACTTTTCTGGGGGAGGAACCCCCGGGATGGGACAGTTTGGCGCTGGCCGTTTGGGTGCCGGCCCGTTTCGACACCAAATTTTTCTTCTTCTAATTTTTAGAAGAATTATGAGAGTTCTGTTTACTTTCATTTCACTTCTGCCGCTGAAACGGCCGCGCCAAATAGTAGCACGCGAAGGAACCCCAATCCCCCACCTCTCAAATTGATTACTCAGCACCTTTTGTTTTATAAAGTTAAGCAAAATCATAATCCTACTTAAAAATGTATGTCCAAAATTCGGAGTAGATGTACCAAAACCAAGGGAAAACCTGTTTTTAGTAGAGTCAAATTTCCTCCCCCCCTTTATACCATTTGGAATTTAATTACACAAAACGTTTCAAAAAAAAGTTCTTTAAGATGCAAATTTTGCCAAAAAATGTATAAAAAGCTAACATTGATCCTATGGCATGGGAGGGGATTAGGAATGATTTTGGGCCCATGTGTAAATAAATTTCGATATGTACCTCTGACGTATGGTCTAACAGCCCCCCAAAACAGCTCTCGATTTCAAAAGAAGTAACTTTTAGGAAAACAAAATTTACAGATTTCTGTATGAATCCTTTGTTCATGCATCTCCGGCATAATGATTAAAAAGTGATAGCTTTTTAATATTCAGAAATTTGAAATAAAGATTTACACATTGTATACAATGATAAAATATAATTGGTAAACAAAATATTCCTTATCCCGGAGTGTATATTAAAGGGGCGAGGGGGCCCTGCCTCTCCCCCGGAAAACTGGACTACGTATAACAAAACAACTTAAAACCATGTTATTTAAGGTCAAATTTCCGAAATTCTTTTTGGGGAGGACCCCCAAAACCCCTTATTGTACTTGAAACTTTATTATTGTCAATTTTTATAGTAAGTTCGTTAAAATTAAAATCCTACCTAAAAATGAATGTCCAAAATTTGGACAATGATGTACCTAAAACGAGTTAAAAAAACTGTTTTTAAGGATCACATTTCACAAAATCTTCTTGGGAGGAAGGACCCCCAGACCCTTCTATTGCACTTAGATCTTAATTCGTCACAATTTTTCTTACAAATAAATTATCTTAGATGCAAATTATACCTAAAAATGTTTTTAAAAGCTACGTTAAACTGTTAAATATGCATGGGAGGGGCTGAGGAATAATTTTGGACCCCTCCCGAAATAAATTTCTATTATGCTTTTATTTCTAGAAGCAATGGGTTTTATGTAATTTGCTTTTATACCTTGAAAAATTTATTTTGGAAAAGGGCTCCGCGAAGAATTTGTCTCTTGAAAAGGGCTCCGCGACATAAAAAGTTTGAGAACCCCTGGTCTAGCTCCTCGAAGGTAACAACTCAACTCTAACGATTTCGCTAATACTTTAGCATGGGTCAACTTTCGTGGATTTAGACACTTCGTTTGCTTAATTACATCACTGAATACGACAAAAGTTCAGAATTTTATACAAATTTTGTTAACTAGCAGATAAGACCTATCCCCATTTCTCTTTCTGTTCGTCTTGAGGAAAAAGTAAAGTCCGTTCCAAATGATTTCAAAGACACTCAAGCGAACTAATTCACTACTCGATTCCTTTCCTATACACCGAAATATGTATGGTTACGCATAGAAATTCTGACATTTCCAACCCAAGTCACCTCGTAAGCTTTTTGTATAATTCAGCGCGAAAATAATAAATTCGACACGAACACTATAAGACCTTTTTTATATCCCTTTCGATACTCAACTGTAACAGGAACTGTAAATTCGTTTCAGTTTGATGCAAAACCAAATGCTTATTACCTTTCAGGTGCTAAAAGCCGTTTTAACAGCCTAAACCCTTTTATGTACACGGGTTAGCACACGTGTGCATTTGTTATTCTCCTTCAAAGGAATCCTCTAAACAAGTCCGTTTACTAGCACAGGGTGAATGTCCCTTTTATTCACCTCGAACTGGGGTCACTTTCATCTGGAAATTTAGTGTCCCTTATTAAGAGTTGAGTGCATTCTGGCACCCCTCATCGTTCTGCCCCAAGACCTCGAAGAGTTTCGTCGTAAAAACTCCTCCTTGATGAAAAACGTCTGCCGATATATAATTCTGCGGGGATTTAACCATCAGCAATGGCCCTTGGCATATAGGGGTCCATATCGAGGATGCACACCGCTGGCGTCGGAGAAATAAATCGAGGCCGAGAACGCCACTTAAAAATCGCAGGGATGAGGAACACAATAGGAATTTTACGACTCACGATCTGTTATAACTGTTGTTGTTGACACGCCGGTCAAGCATGGTTCACTTTTTGCAGCCCCTTGGCTAGGAAGAATAGAGGTGATTTTTTTTGTTGTCCTCTCCCCTTCTTTGTGCGTGGTGCGATCTAGATCATTTAAAGGGGGACGTTTTGTTCGGATAATACCTAATCCTTGTAACAGGAGCCAAAAGGAATACTTGTTAGAATATATAGGGTCCATGAGGATTATTCAATTTTTCAACGCTGCGTATCAAGCTGCACTGCTTAAAAGATTAACCTAACGGAAGGATTATTTCTGGCCCGTAAACTAGACTTAAGTTTCGGGGAGGGAAGGTGGATCAACATTATTTCTATAACCTCCTTACGCGAACATATTACGTTAAATGAAATTTTTAGAGTACCTATAGGCAGTGCTGAGATTGGGGGGGACTACGCCGTCCCCCCAAATGTTTGAACCGTCCCCCAAAATATTTGTTTCAACGAAAAATTTTTATAAATTTAAAGGAAGATGAGTTAACTCTCAAAAAGAGTTAAAACCCTACTTTTACAAGTCAAATTTCAAAAATTTTTTTGGAGGAGGACCCCCATATACCCCCCAATATAAACAGCAGAAGGGGATCTTGCGTGATAATTTTTAGAAAATCCCCGACATATTGTTGTCAAAAGGTAAAAGTGATGGTCTGGAAAAGTGTCCCATGGTACCCAAAAGGTTCAAAACGTTCTTAAAATGAGTTAAAACCCTACTTTTACAGGTCAAATTTCAAAATTTTTCTGGAGGAGGACACCCATACCTCTCAACGGTAGTACCACAAGGGAACCTTGCTTGATACTTTTTTGAAAATCCCCAACATTTTGATATTTTTGTCAAAAGGTAAAGGTGATGGTCAGGAAAAGTGCCCCCCCCTTAGATACCCCTCCCCTAATCTATAATTTATATCATCAATTTCAGTAGGTACCCCGAAATTGGTCATATTTTGCCCTTTATCAAGCATCTAATCTGTTTCAAGGTGAGTCCCCCCAAATATTTTTCTCCAATCTCAGCACTGCCTATAGGTAAGGTTTGAATCTTGGTGCACTCAATGTAACAATGTTGTGCATAATAGAGAGTCGTAAGGAAATATGGGGGTGGGGGTTTCTATAAGGGTCCTCCTCCTCCAGAAAATTTGACTCTTTAAAAATTTAATAGTGTTGAATTGAAAATCCTTGTAGTTGTTATTGAGAATCTTTAGTTGACACTCGAAGATGACCACACTAATGGTACGCTCAGGAAATTTTTTAGGGAAAAAACGTTGTAAATAGACGTTAAAATTTAGGTGTTAATAAAAAAAGTACCCCTCTTGTACCTAGTACTAGAAGTGTAATTAAAAGTACCAAGATTACTATAATATTGTTTTTACTCTATCAATACAAAAGTGTTGCGTATTTGTTATGGTAGTTAGTTATACAGGGTGGTCCTAAACTCGTGGTACAAACTGGGTAGGGTAGGTAGAGTACATCAAGACGAACAAGAATTGGTATAGAAAGGGGGGTCGCAGTTACACCGTTAAAGAGCTAGGACCTAATGTAGTGCGAGAGCGTTACAAAAGGACGTTTTGCCAAGGCCCGTTTAACGAAAAAAAATATAATTAAATGAAAAAATTTATTGCGTATTTATCCGTACTACTTACATCATAAATTTGATAGAAATTGGACCACTTGCTAAACCGTAGAGTGAGTTTTAAAACATGCAATATTAATCTTTTAGCCAAAGAATGGAGTTCCTTTAAATTAGTGTAATGGTATTTAAAAAAATGATGATCGGGGAAGGAATTTTCAATGATCATACAGTTTCAATGATCAATGTATGATCATTGAAAATTCCTTCCCCGATCATCATTTTTCTAAATACCATTAAGGGAACTCCATTCTTTGGCTAGAAGATTAATACTGTGCGTTTTAAAACTCACCCCACGGTTTAGCAAGTGGTCAAATTTCTATCAAATTTATGGTGTAAGTGGTACGGATACTGCTGTACCTCATGCAATAAATTTTTTCATTTAATTATGTTTTTTTTCGTTAAACGGGCCTTGGCAAAAGGTCCTTTTGTAACTACATTAGGTCCTAGCTCTTTAACGGTGTAACTGCGACCCCCCTTTCTATACCAATTCTTGTTCGTCTTGATGTACTCTACCTACCCTACCCAGTTTGTACCACGAGTTTAGGACCACCCTGTATTTAAAAGATATCTTAATTGGGAAAACATTATTACAAATTCATGAAAGATCCATTAACTTTTAAAATTTATCAAATCCTTTTACACTTGAAAAAAGGTTTTTCATTCTGATATAGGAGTATCTTAAACGCTTTAGAGAATTATTTATATAATGACTGAGAATTGAGATGAAAAGAATGGTAAAGAATAAGTTTATAATTTTTCCCTGCTGTTTACTTTTGGTTAAGATGCTTTGATGAATCTTTTAAGTGGAAATATAGGGCTAAGTTATTGAATTGAGTTTAATATAAGTATGCCATCGCCGCAGTGTTTAGTGATTAAGATTAAGTTAAACTTTTAGAGCATTGCTATGGACTCTAACTTAAAGATGAAAATCTCTGAATATTTTACATAAAAGTAATTAGCTAAATTTTTCGAGTGTTTCTTCTATTTTGAAGTAAAACCAAAAAGTATCGGCATCAAAAAGATGGCTCATTACATCCACATGTTTATGCATTTTGAAATTATTTCCACTTGAAGAAAAAACGCACATCTGCAGCTTAGTAAAACTCCACTATTAACCGCAAAAAATTGTCACATTGCCATCCAAATTTTTACGACCAGGGAATATCAAGCAACTTATCACTTTTTGAAGCAATTTCCCGCTTTCCGCACTTAATGCATTTTAATATAAAGGACACGGGCCGCTACTCCACTACATAAATCATCCATTTCCTGTCCAGTTCGCTCCCTCTCCGGAAAAAAATTCCATTCCATGCATAACTAAACTCTATACAACGGACCTTCCGTATAATTAGTAAAGACATTAATTATTTATGACAACTTCGAAAAGTCCGGATTAACCTAACTAATACACCGACCAGATTCATTTCCAGTATGCTGTATGAAAATCCAATGACAGTGCGACACTCGGAGGACACTGGAGGTAACGCGTCGTGGATATGACCCGAGGACAACTAATGACGGACCCCTGAAATGGCTTATTAATAGCTCCCTCCACGGTAACCGTGACTGCGCTGTGCCCATCTCTGGGGGCAATTGGTGCGACAGGTAAAAAATTACGGGGTCCGCTTCAGGTGACTTCTCACCATCGGGGGTTGTTTTTTTTATTCGAAATTATCCGTCCCCAGGTTAGAGACACGTGCAGGGAATGTATTTGTCGAGGGATATTGGGACAATTGGGCGTGGCTGGGGTCATAAATATCTGCTTTAAGGTAGCCACGAAATAACTTCCGTTACCTGTTGAAGAATCAGGAGGTTTAATGTGTTTTTGCCTATAAGAGATCTCCTTAGGAAACTTGTTTTTTGATGGAGTCCCTAGTTATACGGCAGTCAGGGATTTTTTGGAGGGTGATTTTGGATCAATTTGGGATAGTGATTGAGGGTCATCAGCTGAAGGGCACCTCATGATCATCGGGATTGGCATTTATGTAAAGGACATCTTTTATGAGTAGTCATTCGTTCCGTTATTCCTGTCGCATAAAAAAAACATAATGGGAGGACAACCCATGTAGCACACGAAAATCGATCGATATTGTATGGACGATATTGGCCTTCATCAAAATGACCCTATCGTGAATATCGGCCAATCGCGATGCTCGACCTTAGATAATATCGAACAACACTGATTAATCTCGTATTTGCGATATTCGTTTTTATCGATATCAGACAATGTCGCGAATAGCATTGGCCAATTTCGTTCAGTATTGATAAATCCTGGACATTAATGATCAACCCTGGATGTTCGATGTTCGTCTTGTACGAGATCTATCGATGTCATGTCGACAGAAAAATTACATTTTTTTTAGCTTGTGGCAAGTGCGAGCCACGGGGCGATACCGATCCGAAGGTCATACGACTCAAAAGTATACTTCGGAGTTATAATCACTTCAGTCGGTATTTATAGCCCATTTGATTTATTTCACTATTATAGTGGTGACTAAGTTCGCCACAGTACTCCCCCTCCAGAAGGCAGCATGGCTGGATTCGTCCGTCAACCTGGCTCCCGGTGAATTGAGTGAGTTGTGGCCAGCGTTGGCTCTTCCACACGTCGTGGAGTGTTGTGATCCGAGAGCCACGGCACAGCTTATAGAAGCCCAACCACACCGAAGGGGATGGTGTTGGAGATGGTAGTGAAGATGGTGCGTGTTCGTATACCGGGTCACCAATGTGGCAAGTGCGAGCCACGGGGCGATACCGATCCGAAGGTCATACGACTCAAAAGTATACTTCGGAGTTATAATCACTTCAGTCGGTATTTATAGCCCATTTGATTTATTTCACTATTATAGTGGTGACTAAGTTCGCCACAAGCTGATGAATCTCTCTATATTAAAAAAAAGTAACAGTGACCGTCACCGCCGTCGTCGCCGCCGCCGCCGTCACCGCCGCCGCCGCTGATTTTGAAAATTTTATTTTTGAACACTTTGAACCATCACTACGCAAAAACTATTTGAAGGAATATAATGAAATTTTGACCATTGGTAGACAAATGTATGAGGGTCATTTCAGTTTCCAAACCTAATTAATTAGATAATTAGTTCTGGAGTTATTTAATGTCAAAGTCGAAAATTATTTTTTTCGGCTGCGAGTTCGCCCCCAGCAAAATCTATTTACAGCAGAAACATGATTTTTTGCAGACGCATACTCTTAGGTATGATGTTTTGCACCTCGTCGCCCTTTTTTCAAATTTCGAATTATTTTTGGAGTTATTAAATTCTAAAGTTTCGAAATTTTTTACCCGTTTTCGGTTTTTTCGTTATAATAGAAAAACTAATCACAGTAGAACTATGATATTTTAAACACGCATACAATTATTTTTTATAGAAAGATTGGCGTTTCGTTTTTCAAAAAAATCGAATTAGTTTTAGAATTATTAAGATACCAAGTTTCAATTTTTTCTTCTCTTTCTGGTCGTTCACTAGAGAAACAGGCGATTATTTTATGAATCTGATTTCTTATTCCCGATGATTCACTAGATACACACGTGCATTTTATAAATTTAAAAGTTTTTTGATGGCATTTTTTTTTCTCTAAGATGGTTGATGATAATTAGTAGACTTGCTGGATATTTTTGAAAACATTTCGGTTAAATTAATGGTAAACTAAAAAGGAATATTTTAGTAACAGTTTATTTTGATATTTTGGTAGTAATGGTTCGCATTAAGTTATTGATAAGTTAAAAAGTTTCGATTTTAAATGATCATTTACTAAGCAGACAAGTTCAAGGTTTTACTGGATAGTTGAGATGAAACAAGCGAGCTCTGCTCGCTAAGATCGCGAAGCGATCTTCATAGAACTGCGAAGCAGTTCCGGGGGTTGGTGAGCGATAGCGAGCAGGGGGCAGAGCCCCCTAGTATTTTAAAAAATGCTACCAGAATTCGAAACAGGCTTTAAATATCACTCGGAAATGCAATACACAACTAACTTTTTTTTTCATCGCTATAAAAATGTCACTCATTATCAATCAATATCCCACCTACAATAGAAATTTTAGAATGCTGCCAAACATCGGCCAATATCCTTTCTACGACTTTGAATTGACTTGTGATCTTGTTTTTCTGACACCGGTTACGCAACGCCATATAATGTCGATCGAAATCGTCATGGCGACATTGACTTCTCGGATATTGGCCAATGTTAATCAAAATCAGTTCACAGATATCATCTTTAGCAATTTTACCAAAACAGGGGTAAAAAGGTCCAATTAAATATTTACACTAATTTTTCATCCAAATGACGTTAAAAAAAATGTTTTTCAATATATTTTTTATCTCTCTCTCTTATAAAAAATTACACAATATCGATCAAAGCTGTCGGATATCGTGATTCCGATGTCCGATATTCTACGATATTCGCGATATTTGCCAGTATTGGTACATCGTTGTCCAATGTCCGTGTGCTACCTGGGAATCAGTCGGTCTAAATTACATGTTTCCAACCTTCTTATTTGAATAAACTCTCTTCTTTAGTAAGATTTTAATGAGTCTTGACCTTGATTAATTATGCGAGTAATATGCATACTAGTGAAATTAATTCAAGGTTTGCTCACTGCTCCCACTATACTCTGTTCATTTTGGCTTGGCGCCCGAATATTTCCTTCCCCACCACCGAATCAGTAACCATGGCAACTATCAACTTCACAGCGGCAAAGAAGGCTTACTATTGGCCACGCGAAGAGCGTAGCCATGGTTACGCTTCTAGCGGGGGGAAAGCACTATTCTTCATGTGCCAGTTCAAAATGAATAGAGGAACGATTTTGGGATACATCTTCCAAAAGTTAACCGTTTCTTTTGCCCATAGAAAACCACCAAAAGTAATCCATATCCAAGGCAAGGGGGTATTTTGGGTTGTATGTTGTATCAGAATTTTCGTTTTTTAACCAGATAATAGGACTCAATTTATCGCGTATCCACCCGTTATACGCCGTTGTAATTGTTAACCTTATACAACTTCCCATGTTACGAACAGAATGAAGTATGTAACACAGGAATTGCGAAAGAGGTGTTAGAATTTAACATTTCGACGGGAAAAAACAATCATTTCAACCAAATCTATGATAAAACTTCGTTTCGTTCTTGGACAAATGTTTTTCAAGAGTTACAGAAAAAATTCAAAAGAAAAACCTGATTTCCAAGAGTTATCACGGCTCTTAGAAAAAATAAAGCAAATTCCAGGAGTTTTTCAGGAATTTCAGGAGGCGCACGAACTCTAAATTAGTTTTTTCTGTCTTGTTCTCCAGGGCCCATACTTTATCTAACATAGTAAAATTCAGGAGTCTTTTAAGGAGTTTTTCAGGAGTAAATTACAGAAAAGTCAGAAGGTAACGTGAATAACTGTTAACCTTTTACAACTTCTTTACATGTTACCAGTAGAATGAGTTCAGAATGAATTATTAAGCAAAGAATTGCGAAAAAGAGAAGTTAGAATTTCACAATCAATTCAGCTGAATTTTATCAATTACAAACATTTGCTTCCACCAAATCAATAATAAAACTTCGTTTTGCTCACAGATAGCAAATTTTAGGAGTTTTTCGGGAATTTCAGGAGGCGTACGAACTTTGGTTCTCGGTTCTTCCAATTAGTTTTGCGGAATAAATCGAATCCGAAATATGGAACCCGCACACCTCACTCAATTCCGAACCCGATGGTCAAGCCTTCACGGCCGAAAGGACACGCTACGGACTCCACCCTTTTCGGGCTTTTGTCGGCATTTCCTCCGCCACTTTTCTGGGGAGAGCCGAAAGCCCCACACATCATTACACATCCCCCTCTATCATCGAACGTGTGGCGCGTGTGGCCTCTTTCCCGGAGCCGACTCCTCTTTGTTGGGTTTTCCTACAACATTCACTCGGCTAATGCCACGGTCGAACTCCGTAGTAGACGCCTTTTGAAATTGATGTCCATTTTGCAGAAAGAATTTCTTCTTCGGCCTTGTTCGAAACAGGTGAGGGAGGTGGTCAAGGGGAGCCGACCGCACACGTGCAGTCGCCACTTGGCCGGACCCGAGGATTTTTTTTTGTGAAGGTGACTACAAAATTACTGTTCAGAGCGTGAGAAACGTCTACTTTATCCTCAACAGTTAAGGATTAGTGGGAGGGCCGGGCTCTGTTGTAAGCTGTAACACTACAGGGTGGCCAAACTTTTTTTTTGGAGGGGGGCGGTTGGGAAAATTCTTCAGATAGATTAAGGTTTTAGTCCAGATTAAAAAGTAACCTTCCTTTTGTTGTTTAAATTCCCCTGAAATCTTCATATGGTCGGCTTATTGGAAAAAGGCACTTAGTCACTTTTTGAGAATCTTTTGAAAGCGGTAGAACAACGCCAACAATTTAGCAAATCCCCAAAATCTCGCCAATCTCAGATTGGCTAGATTTGGCAGAACTAGTTGCAACTAGTTCTAGTTAACTAGTGCCGAACACTACCAACCTTAAAAGCGATTAGTTGTATTGAGGAAACTACCTGGTGCATGCAAAAGAAATCGATAAGGTAATATCACTAAATGTGGTGCAACCTCGTAGAGAGTAGTGAATTTGTGCCTTTCTCTTGTAAGTCGATATAAAGATATGTTCTAACAGTGTTTCCTTTGAGTTCTTTGAAGTCCACAGTGGCTATCTCCACTTAGTTCTACATTGAAGTTGAGGGTCTTTTAGATGCCAACAAATTAATTGGCTTTCCAGGGTTTTTTCCTACTGTAGAGGTGGCTAGATTTGGTTGGGATCGATACTTACAGATAACTAAGGTTTAGGTCCGGATCTAAAATATTCCCATTCAAGCAACCGCATGTAGCTTATGTTTTCATCATATGTTCAAATAGTGTTTTATTTGAGAGTTTTTTTGAAGCCAGATTGGTTTATTTCCGTTCAGTTCTACTTTGAAATCAACACTATTTTAGATGGAAATAGGTGTATTTACTTATTTTTGAAGTTTAAAAAGTTTTGAATAAATAAAGAGTCAGTAGATATGGTGTTATTAATTCTAGGCTATGTCGCATGTTTAAACAAATTATTTATAGAACTCATGTTTCTTAATAGGTAACAATCAAAACTTAACCAAAAGAACCAGGTTCGAAAAAAAATAGTAATAATAAAAACAGGTCAACACAACGAGCAGCTTTTGTGACCTCAGAATTTCTGTAAATGACAGATTCCACGTTCTCTTCTCATCCTAAAGCTACACTCAACTGGATAAAATAAAGTACAAAAACTTTGTTGCAGCTAAAACGTGAATGCAATAGAAAATGAATAAACTACTTAAGACTGAACTTCCTTCTGCTTGTTGATTGCATTGTATTGACAGCAGGTTTTCAAACATGATTTTGAAAAAAAAATAATATGTGGTTTTACAAGACTTGTTTTGCAACAATCACACATGACTACCACAGTTACTGTGTGGTACTAAACACACTGGCACTTATTTCTTATCGATTCAGTCAGTCACGAAAAGATTCCGTTATAGACGTGGTCAGATTTGCTAAATACATCCTACATCCAAACTGCAATTTTCTTTACCACTAATACTACAAATCGTATGGAGTATACAAAAGAATCTCATGAATAAATGTCTCAATATCAAAAGCATCGTGGCAGTTCGAAAAAAAACCATTGAAGATGAAGCACATCGAAGAGTTCCATCATAATTTTAATCTCTCACTTGTATTGAATGTTAACTTATAAGGGGATCTGTTAAAACATCTGCTGGGGAAAAAACAACCCTTTGCGTACAAAAAAATTAAGGAAAAGGTGTATGTTAACCCTTTTTTTAAGAGTAACCAAGATAACAATGATGAATTGATGGATTATTTTCATTTTACAAAAGGGTTATTTTGAACCTTCCTGGAAAAAAAATCAAGGTTGTATGAAATAAAAGTAGATTTAATTGGAATAATCATTCCACTGAACTACATATTTATAAAGCAACCTAAGATGCGTTCCTTACATGGTATACCACAAATACAGGTGGCAACAAAAAAACCGATAAAAACGTGACTAAAATCGATCTTGAAGATCATAAGAAAGATAATTATATGTTTGTATTACAAAACTTTAATTTTATAATACTGATTAAAAAGAATAACTCCCTAAAATTTTCGAACGAAATTAAGAAAATTATCAATGATTTTTTCAGAGCAGTAAAATAAACACAAGGGAATGAAAAGGCGTAAACGTGCATAAAGGTTTTCCTAAAATGGCTTAACCTTCTCTTTAATATCCTTTTGGATAATAATGCAAAATGTTTCCTCATGTCAACTTTTTTAAAACTACACAATACGATGAATAATTTTTAACCTAAAGGCTTGATACTTGTGTACTTTTCTTACTTTCATTAACTTATTTAAAAAACTGTATAGAAGAAAAATACAAAAAAGTATTACATGCAACAAACACCCTCTATGCAATCGTAACTTCAAACAAAATATTTGATGGGTATGGTATATAAGCAGTTTTAAACCACTTAAAACATTACTTCAAACCATACTTCATAGCTCTATAGTTTGCAGAAAGTAAGCCAAAATACACTTTTATTGCCTTTTTTATACAAGAAAAAATATATCTCCAAATTATACCCTCCCCTGCGGTGTATAGAACTAACACAAAGGAAGCTATGACTATGAAATATAATTGAATAATAACAGCACTAAAATACTCTCTGAGAGAGCACTGAAAAAACTAGTAACTCCAATTATCAGGATATTTCATGTTTCTAACGAATGGCATGGCTAGCAAACTATATGCACGCGCTGAACACAAAAAAGCTCCAAGCAAATGTTTTTTTTGCCCCCTCCAAACACAATAAATGCGAACTTACAATTGGTAAAGTAGTTATGTTCTCTTGATGGTCAAATGCCAAATACCACACTGTCATAACGGGAATAGTTTATTAGCCATTCCTTTCACCGTAGGCTATTTTGTATAATCTTTTAAAGGTAATCCAAGTGTTTCAAACTAAAAAAAATACACGATTGCCTTCCAGGGATGCTTAACTCTGGATTTTTTTTGTGTTGGAAGGTGGAACAAGTGAAGAGAAGCTCTTCTTTTATCAATTGTCGTGTTAATTAGGTGGGTTTTGCTACCATTTGCCGGATACAATGATTTCCCCTCCAGCAAAATCGTTTGTGGCCCTAGAGACAGGTGTTGTGGTATGAATTGAATGTTTTTTTCTTCTTCTTAATCTTGGATGTTTTGTATTGAAAGACAGTGGATGATGTTTCTTTTAGAGAAGACTTCAGCTGTATTGTGGAGCAGTGTTGAAAGAAAGTTGTTTACAAAGTATACAATAAATTATAAAACTTTGCTTGTGTAGTCTACTTGAATTTTTTTTCTTTTTTCAGTTCAACTTATTTACTGTAAAATTTATTTTTGGGTTGAATTTTGGAATTATTTTTGCAAAAAAAAACCAAAAATTTTTCGAAAATACAGAGTTTGTAACGTCTTACGTAAACACCACTCATAACCCCCTCCCCCTTTCTCAGGAAAAATAAGCTAAGGGTAAATCTCCTCCCCCCCTTAGGTGCTTATTTAATATTTTAATTCTTCAAAGACAAACAAGATGGGGGGAAAATTTATTTAGTTTTCAAGAAACGAAGTTCATAATCAAAAGTAATTTTCTCATCTATATGAGGTTACGATTCAAACCATTTTCGAGATCGACAATTTATTTGACATTTGGAATTTGTTTAGAGGTTCAAATTTCTCTTAAAAATTCGGGAGACACAATTTTGATCCAACCTGGCGCGGATCCAGCACGGCTCCAATGGGGGGGGGCACCTTTCCAGACAAGATCTCCTTGTGGTACTAATGGGGGTATGGGGGTCCTCCCCCAGAAAAAATTGAAATTTGACGTGTAAAAGTAGGGTTTTAACTCATTTTTAGCAACGTTTTGAGTCTAAGGGGGGCACTTTTCAACACTATTAGCTTTAATTTTTGACCCCAAATGTCAAAATTTTGGGGATTTCCTAAAAATAAATACTGAATACTACATTTTGATACTAATGGGGGGTATGGGGGCCCTCACCCAGAAAAAAATTTTGAAATTAGACCTTTAAAGTTGAGTTTTTACTCATATTGAGAACCTTTTTGGGTCTCCAGGGGGGGCACTTTCCAGAGTGCCACCCCCCTGGATCCGCCACTGAATCCAACCCCCTTTGCAACACAAGTCTAGTTGAAGTTCTTGAGTTCTTCTCAACTGAGTAAAATCGGACAAAATGCAACATGCTGAGGTTGGGCAAAACACAAGGGGGGTTATCTAACTTATTTTAGAACCCACATATTTTGGAGGAGGAGGGCCAACATATTTCGGGGGAAGGCATCCCCTCCAATCTCAACACTGATGCCTCATAATAACGTAAAATCTCCACTACTGCAGGATGCAGATGCGGACATCATCCAGAGCACCCCTCATCGCCCCTCGATGATGAAGGAAAGCGAACGTCAGAATAGAAAGTGAAGGCCGTCCCTAATCCGGAGCCCCAGAAGCATCACGACGACCCTCCTGATCCGGCAGTCATGAACAAAAGAAATATGCATCACAGGAACAATAAAGAAAAGCGAGAATTCTCTTATTCGTGATGAGAGGCGGTGCAGGGTCTTTTGATCAAGACGGACAGCCACGGTGATTTGATGATGAGAAAATCAAAATCGTCTTTTTCTTAAATAATGAGGACGGTCGGTGGTTGGCCTTTTTTTCTTTTGTTATTGAAGCGTGCTGCTGTCTCGAGTTTCTGATGGTGATGGGCAGCGTTTGAAATTGTACTGGATTGCTGGTCCGGGAAAAAACGGCTCGGACCAGTGGAATCAGAAATTCACTGGTCCGCCTAGCCGGACCAGTGGTGAAAAAATATACCTCTCTCCAGTTAAGTTATGTATTAATTTGTGTGCAATATATTCAAGAAAAGTTCTTATTTTTTTTAATTTGTCAGTTGATTTTGAATGGATTTTGTCAGTTAGTGAAATATTATTTAATCAAGAAAAGAATTTAATAAATAAGATATTTTCAAAATTATTTGATTATTTAGAGCTATTGCTTATTTCTCATAATTTCATTTTATTAATTATTTTACATAAATTTTATATTTTCAGCTGATAACTTATTTTTGCATGCATATGCATTAATTTTTAACATTACTTTTTGGTACTAACATTCAGTGCAATAGTTACTTTATAACAATATTTAAACTTTTCCTTTTTGATTTGTCGGACCAGTAATTTTTGTTGCGGACCAGTAAGATTGGTAAAGCACTGGTCCGCAGGACCAGTGGATTTTTTTTCCCAATTTCTAACGCTGGTGATGGGCATGGTAAGTAACTGCTGGGGTGTTTGTGAGTTCATTTTGTGTGGGGATTGATCGAGTTTTAATAACTTATAGCTGATGAGTATTGTTTTCCGGGGTTCCACACGAGGCATTGCTACTCAAATTGGAAAAATTGGGTATCAGAGGTAAAACACTACTGTGGATTAGGAATTGGTTGATAGGTAGGAAACAGAGAGTGCAAGTCAAGGGTAATTATTCTCAGTGGGCAGAGGTCATGAGTGGGGTGCCACAGGGGTCAGTATTGGGGCCAATTCTCTTTATAATATTCATTAACGACATTAGTCAGGGCATTAGGAACAAGATCAGCATCTTTGCTGATGACTTAAAAGTTTGGGGGAGGGTAGATACTCAGGAGCAGGTACAAAATTTACAAAGGGATCTAGATATGATATCACAATGGGCTGAAAAATGGGGTATGTCCTTTAACATAAGTAAATGTCAGGTACTTCATATAGGTCGGGGGAATGGTAGGGCAGAATTTTATCTGCAAGGGAACAAAGTTAAAGAAGGTAATATGATCAAGGATTTAGGGGTGATAGTAAATGAAGACTTTAAATGGGTTCATCAGTGTTCATCTGCTAGTAAAAAGGCTAATAGGATATTGGGATACATTAAAAAAACTGTTTCTTCAAGGTCCGAGGATATTATTTTGCCATTATACAGAGGCTTGGTGAGACCTCATCTAGAGTATGCTGTTCAGTTTTGGTCTCCATACTTAAAAAAAGATATTGATTCAATTGAAAGGGTTCAGCATAGGGCTACTAAAATGGTCAAAGGTATATCCAGTTTAGGTTATGAGGGAAGATTAAAGAAGCTAAATATGTTCACTCTAGAGAAGAGAAGGATTAGAGGGGATTTGATTCAACTTTTTAAAATGGTAAAGCAAGGGGACACAGAGGGACTAGATTTCAATACGGGTAATAGAACAAGGGGTCACAAATTCAAATTGAATAAAGGAAAATTTAAGACGGATTGTAGGAAGCATTATTTTTTTAATAGGGTAGTGGATAGATGGAATGCGTTGCCTGAAACAATTGTAAATTCAAGTGGGGTAAACGAGTTCAAGAGGAAAATTGACAGATACTGGGATTCCGGTAGTGTGGATTAAGAAGACTGGACCAACCTTGCTGGGCTTACGCCTGTAGTTGGTCGACTTAATTTGTATTTGTATTTGTATTTGTATTAGGTAAGGAAGGTGGTTGAATTAGTTGGATGAGGTTTAAAAAAGGGGCCCTTAACTAGAGGAGTATGTAAGGGTGGGGGCCGAGGCGCATCAGAGGGGACCTCGCCCCCCCCTGAAATTAGGCCTTGGTGTACCAATCAATACAAATTAAACACCTGTTCTTTAGAGTCAAATTTCCAAAAATTTTATGTGGAATGGCCCCCGAGACCCCTTTTTGGTATTTACAACTTAATTACTCATTAATTTTTTATATTAAGATCTTTAAGTTGCAAATTCTACCTAAAAATGTACTAAAGGCTACATTGGACCTATTAAATATAAATGGGAGGGGCTGATAAATAATATTGGGCGCCTGGCTGTAAATTTCTATACGCCACTGATCTAGTTTTAA
This sequence comes from Tetragnatha versicolor, assembly GCA_024610705.1. NCBI lineage: Eukaryota > Metazoa > Arthropoda > Arachnida > Araneae > Tetragnathidae > Tetragnatha > Tetragnatha versicolor. The sequence continues at coordinate 1,451,948 of JANDEH010000038.1, read as the reverse complement.
TAACTTTTAGATGACGAGTATTGCTATTGTTTTCCGCGGTGGGAGATTGAGAAAACGGGCAAGGTAAGTTGTTGGATGAGGTTTAAAAAGGCTCCTAACCCTCAGAAATAAAACCTAAAGCAAGTCCGTATCCAAGGGAGGACTAAGGGGGTTCATCCCCACCCTGAAATTTTGGCATTAATTATTTATTTTTGTACCTTTATTTTCCCTTGAAAATTCTGTAACTTATAAGGAACAATCTTTTCTTAGGTAGGATCTCAAAATTAGATAAGACAACTTTTGATAGGGTAGCTTCACACATTTTTGAAACCCCAGACTTCCCCTTTTTATTTGGAGCAATTGTGTAAAGTTTTGTCTAATTGAGCAACAACATAATTTGAATGCTATTTTTAAGTGGACTAAAAGCTTAACATGTAAATGTACTAGAAATAACTTGAGAACCTTAGAAATAACATTGAGTCAAAACCCCTCTCGAAACAAAAGTGTTGTTGATAGAGAAGAGAAGTCGTATTGGCAAAAAAGTGTTGATTTAAGATTAAATCAAGTGAGAAATAGCACAAACCTAATGCTCTCCTTTTTACACCCAGTCCCCAGTAGTAAGTTAACAAATGTGTAACTTCAAATTCATTTTCAAACGAAATTCTTGATTTAATATCAAAACAAACCTATGTAAGTTAATAATTGTTTTGTGGCCTGTTTATGTGGCGAAAGGAAATAAAAGATTACGCTTCAAAAAGTTAATTTTTAACTGGAATAAACCTCAAAATTGGTCTCAAATAGTCAAAATTGGAGAGGGTTATTTGGTTTTTTTATTAACCAGTTATTCGTGCCATTTCTTTGTGTTTCTTTTTCACTCCAAATTGTTTCCTCTTAAGTTTGTTTTGCTGAACAAGTGGACAACAAGGCCAAACATATACCTCCTGGATAATTTTAAAATCAGAATATTATAACGTCATTGTAACATAAGGCTATTTGAAAAATTTTCTAAAGGTACACCACATTCCCTTCAGTAATACATCTCCAACTTTTTTTTTACCACCGAGACTGCAAGCAATAAAACAACCTTCCACACGATTGACCCACACTCCCCGGTGCGTTGAACTAAAAAGAAAAATTCATAAATCCAAGCGTGTCAACTTCAAGAAGCACTATACCAACTCCAACCCCCCTTCCTTCAAGTGTCTCTCTTCCATCTCTTCGAGAAGTATATTAAACTCTCCATACGCGGAAGTTCTTCAAAACGGACACCATACGGCGCTTGCCAACTGTGCCTCACGTGGCTTCATCGGCATGACTTTATACTTCCCCCATTTTAATATCGGGGCACTGACCTCACCGGCACGAGGGGTCCTCATTCCCTATAAGACAAGTTTTTTCTTTCATCATCTTCTTCTTCAGATATCAGTGTATTATGAATCCCCGTTTTGTGCGCGCCAGTTTGACCCGAACCGCCTAATTTAATTTTTTTTGTGACTCGTCAAGTGGCAACGGGTGCAGCGGTTTCTGAATAGGTGACAGGTAGTCAGTGATTCGGTATCTGGGGGGTGGGGTGGGGGTGATGTAAAGTGGTCCGAACTTTTTTTTTCCTCCGGCGGCGTAGGTTGGATGAAAGGATGAGTGGCCACTCAAACACATGACCATATGGATGACCTGATAGAATGGTTTTATGAGCGAAAAAAAGTGTTTATATGAAAACTCGAGAGCTGCTTCGGTCTCTTGTGGAGGTATGAAACTTGAATAACCATTTTTCTTATGCCGTTTTTTAAAGAAATTATTATAAATTTTTTTTGTCTGGTTCTCCTTTATATGTATCCTACGTACTAGGGGTATTTCCGGGGTCAATATACCCAATGAAAAAGATATGAAACATTTTTTGTTCATTCATATATTTTAATCTTTTTTTCTATTTTGTGAGCGAAAAAAGATAGGATGACCCTACTCCTAGTACTATAAGGGTGATTATATGGAATTATTTGTTGATTGGTTCAAAAGCCTATTACGGTTTCCTAGTTAATACAACCAAACAATAAGTTAAGTCCCTTTAGAGGAATTTTCAGAGTCCTTTTAAATGTATAAACTTTTACGAGATCTTTTGAAATAGTCAAGCACTTGAATTTCTCAAAATTATCAAACTTGGGAATCTTCACAGAGAGAGAGGAACATCTAGATAGGATTAGTTACAATATAGCCCAATAATTTCCATTAAAATAAAAACAGATCTCTGCCGACCCTAAATGCCTTTTTAAAAATTATGTTCAAAATTCTATTTGCATGCTTGATTCTTTTCAAGCCTTGAAGTTAAAAATAAGAATCAGAAGATGATTTTAACTTAAATTATGACCCTTAAAAATAATTTTCACCTCCATCTTTGCATCAAGTGCTTGTTTATCCCAAAGATTGGGACCAAATCTTCGTGACAGGAACTTATCAACTCTAACTCACTTATCTCAAACCAAGATCCCTCAATGAAAAAAACTCCGAAAAGGTGTCTAAAACGATTTACATTATAAGACGATCATTAAAAGGTTTAAAAAACACGTCCAACCCAATCGAACTCAAACAAGAGCTATGATTTTTCAGATAAAATCGGCATATCTTATTATATGATGGATAAAAGACCTCCTATTATGCAGACTTTGGTCGTTAAGCTCTCTCTGATGGGTCTGACATCGTCACGTCCATTTTGAAAGATCACTCTCGCCTGAGATGTCATTCTCCCGCATTCCTCGACAAACGATTTGATAATAATCACGAATGACACACGAAGGTGAGGAGGAAAAATAATCGATACTTTAGTTTATCGAATCATTAGATATCGATTAATATCAAAAGTTACAGGTTGAAATATAGGGCCGTGTCAAGACTTTATTTTCGGGGGGGGGGTTGACTTAAAAGATTTCCCCCAAACTCCCACATTTTGATACGTAAAAATAGTACTCGATACTTGTACTTGATTTACATCAAATTATTCGATAAGAATGACCGATTTTTCTCATTACTTGAGCAAACACCCGCCGATGTTATCTTAGATGTTTTTTTATCGAAAATATTGATGATGACTTCTCTTCACAAAAAAAGCTGAGAAATCGTAGGAATTCAGGCGGGTGGTATAGTATTTTAATCGCTTTGCGGTATATTAATGGTAAAAGAAAGTATTCTTATCTGATTTTTCGTATAATTGATGGTTTTCTCCATCGTTAGCATCCCAGAGGAAAAGTGATTGAAGATGGTCTAAAGCAGGGGTTCCCAAACTTTTTATGTCGCGGAGCCCTTTTCAGGAGACAAATTCTTGGCGGAGCCCTTTTCCGAAGACAAATTTTTCATGGTACAAAAAGCAAATTACATAAAAACCATTGCTACAAGAAATGAAAGTATAAATGCAGTAGCGTAAATAGAAATTTATTTCAATATGGTTCCAAAATTATTCCACAGCCCCTCCCATGCATATTTAACAGGTTCAATGTAGCTTTTTAAAACATTTTTAGGTATAATTTGCATCTAAGAGCAAGTAAAAAAATTTTGATTATTTAAGTTCCAATTATGATAGGGGAGCCTGGGTGAATTTAGTGAAATATGATCCTTAAAAACAGTTATTTAATACCTGTTTGTTTACATCTTAGTCCAAATTTCGGGCATTCGTTTTTAGCTAGGATTTTAATTCTAACGAGCATATTATAAAAAATTGACAATAATTAAGTTTTAAGTACAATAGGGGGTCTGGGGGATCCCCCCCAGAAGAATTTTGAAAATTTGACCCTAAATAACATGGTTTTAATTTGTTTTGGTAAACCAAGAAAGACTTGAAAAAAGACAAAAACCAGAAAAAAAACGATAATTAAAAGAGCTCCCCATCAAATCCCCTTAAATTAAAGGGTCATTTAAAGCTCAAAAAATTTGGGTAGGAAGGAGCAAAAGTAAGTTCTTAACAAGAAACACATTGCAGAAAGTTATTTATATCATTTCAGAGCAACGCAAATTAGAAATTATCAAAAAATGTATTTATGTCAAATTTCTTTGCGGAGCCCCTGGAAATGCTTGGCGGAGCCCTAAGGGCTCCGAGGAGCACAGTTTGAGAACCGCTGGTCTAAAGAGTTCCTGAAAATATTCTAAACGTTCATGTATTAAACCCCTTTTTTGTATTTATCCATCATAGTTCATGCATTTTCTACACTAAAGGGATATCTAGCAATGTCCCTTAAAATAAATATTTTATATTTTTCCATCTTGTATTTGATCAAAATCAAATCTGCTCAGGCCTAGTGGCCCATCAGGCAGTGTCCAACTGTCCATGTCCGATATGAAGCCTAATTCTCTATACCGAAGTTCAAATATTTATTTCACACAACAATAAACTCTTCTTATCTAATATAATAAAATCAAGTGTGGGTATATGGGTATGTATGTATGTTTGTCTTTTATACAAATCCACAGTTTTCTTTTGATCTGCACCAAACTTGGTATACATACGTAAAAAAACTCCAGAAAAAACATAGGCTATGTTTCGAAAACTTTTAATGACCCCTTGACCCTCTTTTGACCCTTTTTATGGTCATTTTGCTGAAATAGCTTTATTTCTCCTCAAGAAGAGATCTGTTTACTCCATTGTTACAAAGAAAACTTAATGCTAAACAACAAGTTTTTAATAGAAACACTAGGTACAAGTCAATTTAAAAATTATATTACTAATTTAAAAATCTATTTCCATGAAATTTAAAAGTTAAATATAGTTAACCATATTTTTATTTGAGATTTTATCTAATTTTTATATTTTAAAAGCTTTATGGAATGCCATTGTTGTTAAAATAGTCTCCATGGAAACGAGGATGTAAAATTAAGGGCCATATTCAGATCTTCGCCGACGGCGAAAAAGTTGAGCTAAATAGTTGAAACGGTATTTAGATTGACTTTTTCTCGACTCACTTTTTCGAAATCGCTGACGGCGAAATTTCCGACTTTCTCTTCTCTCATTGGCTGAAACTGCGCTGAAACCTTGGAAACAGTTTGTTTACATTCTTCATTTGGTTGTACTTCGTAACAAAAATCGGGAGTCCATCTTTAGGGAAATTTGCATGCTTTGATTAGTAAGATGTAGAGTCATTAATGTCTGGATTGATATATTAAAATATTTGATAAATTTAACAAGAATGAGAGAGCACAGAAGAAAAATGGCACAGCTGAGATAAGAGTCGACCATGCCAAACCAACACTCCTTGCCCTGCTTCAGATTACTCCCGATAGCAAAGAAAAATTTGAGGTATGTAAATCGTTTTTTATTTAATTTTCTTATTATGGAATCTTTCAGAATTGGTAAATGTTTGTGTATTCAATATTTTGGATCAATTAGGTTATGTTCCGTTAAATATCGCCAAGTTTGTTTTGGTATCAAATATTAGAAACATAGCTTCAACTATTACTAATCTTAATAGGATAAAAATGTTCATTTAGTATAAAATGGAATAATTTATAATGTTTTTAATGTTACACAAATCGACGTGGCAAATTTCTTTTTGAATTGTTATATTTTAAGATTAAGAATTCTGAATAGACTCGGAAGTCCAATTCAAGATTTGAATTAAGAAGGTGGATGTGTTCAGTACTTTTTTTTATTTAGAGAAAGTTATAAATGGAAAGCTTTAAAATATATATATTTAAATGTTTATTTCAGTTGTAATAATATAAGAAATAGTTTGTGTTTTAAATTCATGAAAGATATCATTTTTTCACAGAATACATTAGTTATTACTTGTAATTCTTGATTTTTTTATGTACAGCTTATAGCATTTTTTTTGCATTGGAATATCACATATTTAAAGAATTCTTATTCTATCGCTTTCCATTAAACTAGCTTCCTTCAGCAAAAAAGTGTTTTTTAATTTTAGGATAGTATTAATTAAATTAAGAAGATTACACCAAGATAAAAATCATTGAATGCGAATATAAACATTTCAAAATAGTACTATATAATTAAATAACAATCAATTATGCTGTTAAATAATTTTTTCTTGTAAGTAATTAATATTTTCCTTTTATGTTTACATGCAAATTTAATTTTTTTCCAGTTCAACTAAAATGCTGTTTTCTGTGAATCCAGAAAGAAGTATTGAAAAGGGAAAATTGTAAAAGTTTAAAAGGATGAAACTTCTATATAAACTGAAAGTTATCTTTTAAAAAATATTTGATAAATAGTAATGGAAATTAATCAATTATTCATTTAAATTGTTTTGAGGTATAGTTATTGTATTTGATAATTTATGAAAAAAAATTTCCTCCTGTGAACAGTGACAATCCATACTCAATTAACCAAACAGAATCATTATTGAGAAAAGAGTTGTATAAATGTTGGAACAAATTGGTGTAGTGCTTACTTTTTTTGTTCATAATAAATAATATTTTTTGTGATTAGAGGAGTTTTTATATTTTTAAGATTTAGTTCATATAATATACTTTGAAATTATCACAAGTTACACTTTAGTCTAACTGGAGTAATAAAAATTTGTTTGTAAAATCTGCCTCATTCTTTCTTGCATGTTGTACTAATAAATTTCAATTTAATATAGAGAACAAATTAAGTATGCAGTTTAAAATATAATAAGTTGAAGAATATTTAATACAAAATTCCTAAACTTTTATTGAATCTACCGTAAAAATAAAAAAGGGAACTTTAAAATATTGTGTAGAAATGAAAATAGTATAAGTACTTATTTATTTTGTTTTATAAGCTTGCAAAGTTTCAGTTTATATATTTAAAAAGTGCAGCTAAAATTGGGAAATGATAATTAAGGATTAGTTTACTGTACCAATAAGGTGAGTATTATACTAAACTCTTATCAACCAGAATTATGAATTATAGTTCCTACTTCCTAACATCTTGTATTATATTGAATTTAATGAGTAATTATTTCCTTTGGTGAAAAGATATTTGCATGTAATCATACTTTATGAAATAACTTTTTCTATTGAATTTTATCTATTATCACTCTTTTTCATAACCATTCTTTCAAAATCATACAAGAATGAATTTCCAAAACATACTTGGAATTAAATTTAGGAAATGAAGCATTACTGTTATGAGTTACAAAAATTACTTGGTTATGCTCCTTTAAAAGGTGCAAAGCTTGTAGAAATAAGAAAAGATGAAATATTTTCTTTTTCTTTTATTGTTTTTATCAACTCTTTAATATGTGCGCTCAGCTAAAAGCTTCAGCTTGGTTTCTAGTTCACTCAAACAACACAAACAAGCGACTTGCAGTGCAGATTGAGTTTGTTTACACTTTTGGAAACATGTGAATGCATCAGTGATGTTTTCCCGCCTTTTTAGAGAGGGATTTTATTGGTCGCTAAGCGTTTCACGTCAACAACACAACTAACCAATGAGCTGAATCTCCGAGATTTCCGCGTCCTTTCGGAAAGAAGATCTGAATACGGTGAAAAAGTTCAAGGCGAAATAGATATTTCGAAATCGCTTCAACTATTTAGCTGAACTTTTTCGCCGTCGGCGAAGATCTGAATATGGCCCTAAAAGGTGATAATATTTTAGCTTTTAAGAAAGTTGGTTAACAAACAAAAAGCTATTAAAACTCCCTTTCAACTAGAAAAGATTGATTTTTTTTCTTAATTTGCAAAATGGAATAAGCTTTAATTATTGAATAATTTCACCGAAAATGTTAATTCCTGAAGATATGATTAATCAAGGGATCTAAGTAATTTTAAATACTTTTTATATAAATTTTTCCCATGTAAATGTGGTAATCATTCAAAAATTATATTGCTTGAGAACTGAAGGAATTTTAATCCATCTGGGAACACTGGGATAAGAAAAATTCCTAGGAACACCGGGATAGGAAAAGTTACCGGGAACACTGGAGTATGAAAAAAAGACGCCTAGGATACCGGGATGATTGGTAAATGCTGATTATCTAAAATTAGTAATGTATGTATTTGGGAAAACTTAAAAATCAGGCGTTTGCTATCAAAACCAGGTTATTCCATTTTTGGAAATTTTACAGGAGAGACAAAAAACTTCTCACGTCCACAGTTCTAAAGCTAAATATGTTTTTTAAATTTTTAACTGTAGGTAGAATTCGATTAGTTTTTCATTTTCCTTTCAGTTACATTACCTTGGGCGTAATTACGCTAATTAGGTTAGAATGAGCTGACTTTGGTGCAAAAACAAGATTTTTCATGCTTTTTTCAGTTTTTTTGTTCAATTAAGTTGTGAAGTGGTTTTTTCCAGTTTATTGGGTTGGAATGAGCTGGGTTTGAGCTATATCCCTTCGCCAGGTTATGAAGGACCCTCTAAACTTTCAAAATATGCAAAAAGGTGGATTTCAGAAAACTATGGAATGAGCTGGTTTTGATAGCAAACGCCTCAAATAATAAATTTATACTCTTCACCCGTGCAAGGCCGGGCATATCAGCTAGTCTAATATAATAAAATTGAATGTGTGTATATATATATATATATATGTTTGTCTTTTATACAAATCCACAGTTTACTTCCGATCTGCACCAAACTTGGTATACCTACGTAAAAAAACTCCAGAAAAAACATAGGCTATGTTTCGAAAACTTTAATTGACCCCTTGACCCTCTTTTGACCCTTTTTATGGTCATTTTGCTGAAATAGCTTTATTTCTGCTCAAGAAGAGATCTGCTTACTCCATTGTTACAAAGAAAATTTAATGCTAAACAACAAGTTTTTATTTGAAACACTAGGTACAAGTATATTTAAAAATTATATTAATAATTTAAAAATCTATTTCAATTAAGTTTTAAAGTTTTAAGTATAGTTTAACATACTTTTATTTGAGAGTTTGTCTAATTTTTATATTTTAAAAAGATTTATGGATTATCATGTTGTTAGAATAGTCTCCATGGAAACGAGGATGTAAAATCAAAAGGTGATAATATTTTAGCTTTTAAGAAAGTTGGTTAACAAACAAACAACTATTAAAACTCCCTTTCAACTAAATGGAATAAGCTTTATAATTATTGAATAATTTCACCGAACACGTTAATTCCTGAAGATATGATTAATCAAGGGATCTAATCAATTTTAAATAATTTTTATAATATTTTTTCCATGTTGTAAATGTGGAAATCATTCAAAAATTATATTGCTTGAGAACTAAAGTAATTTTAATCCACCCGGGGACACCATGATAAGAAAAATTACTAGGAACACCGGGATAGGAAAAGTTACCGGGAACAACGGAATATGAAAAAGACGCCTGGGATACCGGAATAATTGATAAATGCTGATTATACAAAATTAGAAATGTAATAGGGAAAACTTAAAAATAATAAATTTATACTCTCCACCCGTGCAGGGCCGGGCATATCAGCTAGTATAATATATAAACATATTTCCTGAAAAATATTAACAGTAATTTTATTCACAAGCACTTTTAAAACCTTTTATATTGTTTTTATCCTTGTTTTCTGCATAGAGTGTTCCTTTATCAAAGATCTTGGTCAAAAATCTAAAACAATGAACAAGTGTTCTACTTTAAGAGAAAATACAAAATGCTCTAATAAAATCCTTTTTATGGACATTTTTCTTTAAAGAAAGATAAAATCGAATAATGACATACACATAAACTATTTGTCTTTTTCATTAGAATTCTAATCACTTGCTTGCATAAAAAGAGAGAACATGCTTTGATCGCATTTCCATTTGTGGCTAGCAACTTAGTAATAAAACTGACAGCTTAGGTGTAAGCAAAAGGATATTATTTTGCGCCGAAACGTGACCTACCCGTGACTCGTGACACTGGAGGTACTATAATAATAAAGAGGAAGTTATTCGGAAAGTTTGCAATGAAATTAAAATATCAGACAATTCGCTGCAGATACCTGTACTAAAAAGAACTTTATATAGTTTCTCGTATAAAAACCTTTTGTCTTATTTTGGATTGCATAAAGTGTACTCTTATAATATTTTTTAACACGAAATGCGTGAAAAATAACAAATTTTCTGAATATAATGTTCTGCAGGTGTCCTTTCCTTGATAAAGTATGCATTATGATATTCATTCGTTTTTGTATATTCCGAGTCTTTTTTTTTTCATCAATGAACAATGCATATGGAGTTGAGAGACTCAAAGGTATTTTCTTTGATATTAATGAAAACACTGACCTTGGTTTCCTTTCCTCTTAAACAAATTTTCTAATTGATAAGAAAATGTGTTTCATAAGCAAATGGAATCTTAGATTACTGAATTTTGTCATAGACCTCTCTATTTCTTATTTCTCTTTTATCTTCTTCTTAAAATTAAGTTTTCTGAACTTATTAACAAAGACGTTATTTATTATTGTCTTATACACACTCGGCACACATGGTAATTTACAAATAGAATTATTATTAGATCATTAGATGATGACTCTAATATGTAAGTAAATTGTTTTTTATTCCAACAGTTAGTCTTTATTGTCATTAGAGGAAACTTTGATCCCTCATTACTTCCTTAAATTGTAAGTAATAAATGTTAGGACTTGATCTCTCAACCCCCTATCATCTATTTTGTTTCTGTTGTGTGCCGACCGGGGGAAGAATCCCCGTATTATATTTTCATGTTTTTAACGTTGGCAATGATCTTGTTATATTTTTGTCGGTCTACTACTATTCGGCGCGGCCGTTTGGGCGCGGCTGTTTCGGCGCTGGCCGTTTGGGCGCGGGGCCGATTCGGCGCGGCCGTTTGGGCGCGGGCCGATTCGGCGCTGGCCGTTTCGGCGCCAGAAGTAAAATGAAAGTAAATAGAACTCTTTCATAATCCTTCTAAAAATTCGAAGAAAAAAATTTTGTCTCGCGCCGAAACGGGCCGGCGCCCAAACGGCCCGCGCCGAAACGGCCAGCGCCCAAACGGCCGCGCCAAATCGGCCGCGCCGAATCGTCCCATTCCGTATTTTTGTATGTATATAAATTGTTGTAAATGTGTTTTAGTTAGAGGCGTCTGTTAGGCCTGAGCCATAGCCTCCGTAATTTTATTTTCCTCATCGTTTTAATTTACTTTCGTTCTTTAAATAAGTTTATTTTTTACCTTTGTTTTTCATTCTTGATTCAAACACTCGTGTGGGTCTCCCTAAGATACCCAACAATAAAATTACAGTTTAATGAAAAATCGAACGTTTTCTTTCATTCAGCCTTAATTATTCTCATTCAATTTATCCAATACAGTAATTTTTATTCAGTCAACTGTGTTTCTTATCACTAGTATATGGTTCAATATCTTTTCTGTAAAAATATACTCTCAATGGAAGTTCTCTCTTAAAAGATGTAAAAGCCAACTGCTTCATTTTATAAGATAAGAAAGATAAAAGCTTTAATATAAAAATACGTTTTCTTCCTTTTTAAATACATTAAAGTAATAAATTTCTGTATGAAAAATGAAAGCTTCATTTAGTTTACATTTAATCTATCCTTTTTTTCATTTGCATTTTTGTGCTCTACAAAGACCCACCGAGTATATGCGGAGTACGTGCTCGTTAAATCTGGTGGGTTCGAAAGTCCTGTGATCCGTCATGGCGCAGTTTACCACGGGTCCAGGTGTCTGGAGACTATTTCCCTCCCCTTCAGATACATGGCAAAATTTTGGAGGTGGCGATGGATAGTGGCAGCATCTATCATCTCATGACGCAGAAGTCGGACTCCTGCCATTTATGGGCCTCACTTTCTCAGGAGCCGCACTCCCTTTGCCTTAAATCCTTGTGGAGCTTGGGTATTCCAAGTGGCACACGACAACAACATTGGGGTAAGAAAATAAAATAAACCTTATTACATGACTGAACCGTTGATAAGTCCCACATTGTCACTTTTAATACCTTCAACTGACTTTCTTTACAGCTTAAATTTTCTCTATCCTATGATCGATGAGCACCACATGATTCTTTCTCAACACACCAAAAATGGCCTCAATTGAGAATAATGGATTTTACACGGATACAAAAAAAAGCCGCCATTGCTTGGGGCTTTGTTACTCTTTCATCAAGATTAATTAGATCCAAATTCTATTAGCTTAAATAAGTAAGTGAAAGATGAAACATTGTAGAAAAAGTGATAGAAAAATTATGTAAGGAACTTTTCGATTTTTTAACACATATGTTGTTTCTACTAAGTGAAGAATTAAGCTTAGTGATCTCAGAGACAGTTTCTTTAGGAAAATAATGGATGTACGCTTCTTAGAGCTATCTGTCATCTTGTCTCTTCTTATGGGAGAACCTTATATGGGGATGCTTGGTATTCTATGAATGGCTTTGGTGTTTTAAAAAAAATAAAAAATCTTATGGGTTGGAAGCAGGGAAGCTGCTTTATATCTTTATGCTCATTTTTATCTTTGAAAATTTTTATTTTAATAGAATATTTAATTTGAAATTTATTGAAATTATACTCTTATAGAAGTAGTAACTTTTAAAGTAAATCTTGACCATAATAATCACTTATAAAAAAGTTAATTCTAATATTCTTATTCTATAAGCTCATATACTTGAAAGTAATCTTTTTTTTCAACTCCTTCACGCCCCGATTTAATTTTACAGAAATTTGACCTTAATACAAGCATTCCTCAAAAATTTTAACAGCATTTTGATTCCCGACTGGCACTTTCTTCATCCTGTTGCTTCTTCTTTTATGACCAAGTTATTTCTATCAGGCAAATCTGTACCACAACTACATAATTGAGATCCCCCTAGACTCAGGCGCGGATCCAGCGCGGATCCAGCACGGCTCCAAGGGGGGGCACTAATCCAGACAAGATCCCCTTGTGGTACCATTGGGGGTATGGGGGTCCTACCCCAGAAAAAAATTTAAATTTGACGTGTAAAAGTAGGGTTTTAACTCATTTTTAGAAACGTTTTGAGTCTAAGGGGGGGGCACTTTTCAACACTATTACCTTTACTTTTTGACCCAAAATGTCAACATTTTAGGGATTTCCTAAAAATAAACACTGAATACCCCATTTTGTTAATAATGGGGGGTATGGGGGTCCTCCCCCAGAAAAAATTTTTAAATTAGACTTTAAAATTTGGGTTTTTACTCATTTAGAGAACCTTTTTGGGTCTCCAAGGGGGGCACTTTCCAGAGTGCCACCCCCTGGATCCGCCACTGCCTAGACTACATATACTCAATATAAATAAAGTATGTTTTACTTCTCAATATAGTCTTATAGGTATATTGGAAAAAGTTACAGCTCGGTCAAGTAATTTGTATCCATTCCTGCAGTCAGGATACGAGTTCCAAATTTATGGATGTAGTAGGTAGTCAGTAAACAAGATCTTAAAGTGATAAAGCTCTTAATTTCCAAACAGATGGATCTGAGAAATACGAAAATAATCCTCTCTATAGTTCATTTTGATAGTAGTATACTGAACGGAAATCTTAAGTGGATGGGACACATGGAGACGTATCGCTATAATCTTATTTTCCACAAGCAATAAGCTCCCCTCTAATTTTCCATTCTTCACGCAATGGGCTCTTAATGCGTTTATCTCCCATCTCTCGACAAAAGCATTCCTTGTCCACTCACCACAGAGAGGAAGGAAGATCTCCAAGAGGGGGCCTTCTTTTCACGCGCATCTTATGGAACAGTCCCTATAAGCGGATCGAATTTCTTGAGCATCCCCCCACACACAACAACGAAAAATCGACAAAAGAAATGACAGATGAAAAGCCGAGGGTAGAATTTCACTTTTTTATATTATCATTTCCCTCCAAAAGATGGCCGCCGATGTTTGCGCCCGCCTTCGCTTTGTTGCCAAAAACGCCTTCACAAAAACCGCGATGCCCAAAGACTTTTGCTTTCGGATTGAGGTAGGGTGGGTCCTCGAGGGGAGCCCACTTTCGCGGATCCAATTAATGCGCATTCAATAAAGAATAATGCCCGAGGGGCGCATGCGCGGACGTATTGTGGGAGGAGTAGTGAAAGTCCCCCACTACTCTCGATATAATATTCTTCGGCACAAAAACCCCTTGTCAGTTCGAGACTGGAAACGAAATCCCCCAAAAATAGAGCCTTCGATGTGGATTTTGTTTACGTGTGCCGACTGGGGGCATGTTATTTGAATGACAAAAACCAACCTGTCAGGAACGCGATGACAGCTCGTCACCACCCTGGACTCGAAGCAGCTGGTTGAAGGGCTGCTGTCATATTTGTGTCGTCCGGCACCCTCTAGGAGACAGGTGGGTGACCACACGCGGACGAAAGTCAGAATCGAAGAATGCAAATCGTTCGATTGAGCTGTCCCGCGCGTGAAAGACCGCGGATAAAGAGCTTCAGTCAGCAGTGAAAGTATTACTTCGGCCAAACACAGAATAGGAACTCGACTGTGAACAAGGTTTGGTAAACTCTGTTGTGAGAAAGGGTTGGATATTCTATACTTAAGAAGGCTTCACTGGTATTATCTGTGCTTTACATAGAAAAGGAATTGACCCCTGTTTGTGAGCGTTTATAACTTAGTTTACCTTGCAGCATGTTGTATCTATTTTTCTATGGGCCAGAGTCAGTCAATAGTCTATTTTCCTTAAAAATTTTATCATCTCACTGAAATATTCTCATCTTTATAATTTTAAAATTACACAAGCATTTCAGGGTTTTACCCCCTCCACACCAACTTTACGAAATGGGTTCCAACAGGATAAATTCACAAATAAATTTTTCGTTGTTGAAGTAAGCTCTACAAAATGTGTTAACGCGTTTTCCTTCTAACAGTGGCGTATAGAAATTAATTTCGGGAGGGGTCCAAAATTATTCCTCCGACCCTTCCATACATATTTCATAAGTTTAATGAAACTTTTTAATACATGTTTAGGTAGAATTTGAGTCTTAAAGAACTTAATAGTATATAAGAAAAGTCGGGAATAATCGAAAATGAGTAGGTATAGATTAAGAATAAAGAAACTAACAGATAATGACGACAATAGAATGAAGTAGAGCACACAGTATAGAGAGTAAGTAAAGTACAAACTGCACTAAGGGGCCGTTCAAATATTACGTAAGCACTTTTTTGGTCATTTTTAACCCCCCCTCCCCCCTTGTCAGCAAAGATAAGCAAACCACCAACCCCCCCACCATAATTACGTAAGAAACTGCCGGACCCCCCCCCCGAAATTTTGACATTCCTTTTCGTAAGGACTGTTTTTTCTCTTTGAAAATTAGGTGACTTATACAAGGAGCTGTCCTTTTTGGGTGTAACCCTAATGGAGGATTTACAGCACTACTGTAAAAGCGACGTTTTCGGTTTGCTGTAATAGCGACGAAAATTTTTTCAAAAGCACCAATAGGAAGCCTCGAAAACTATCGCTGGGAAAAAATCGCTACGACATCAGCGACGTAATTACGATCACTGGCGGCCATTTTCTTGAGCCGGCGGGAGATCTGGGTTGACTTGATTTCTCTAATAGAAATGCAAAAATTATCTTCTAATATCAATATCGTGCTTCCTTGAAATTCAAAGGCTGTTGCATAACCAGAGTTGACCAGAGCGTTCCGATTAATTGAGGAGTAATGAAATCGTAGTCGCAGAGCAGAACATGTGCTGCCATCTAGTTCAAATGAGAAAATTCATCAGTTCTTCAACAGCCAAAAATATTTTTCATCAGCCTCAGTTAATTATTTAGGCTACTTGTGAATACATAGGCTTGATTTTTTGTTTTCAAATGAAAATTTCAATATTCTGTTTGACATAAAGTCACATAGAAAGGGACTAGGAAAAGCACAAGCAATGTGAAGGAAAATCCGGGCCGCCATTCCTGCGACTGAAAGCGATTCACAGGGAGTCGCTTTTCCCGCCGAGCGATCAAAAAACCTATCGCTTTTCCCGCTCCCGCTGGCAACGCCATCTTTTGGGAGAAATATCGTTACCGAAAATGTCTCTTTTACAGCAGTGGTGTAAATCCTCCATAAGGGTTCAAAAATGAGTCGAAACCACTGAACTAAATATACTGAGACTGGAATGACGGGGTCCGATACGGAACCATTGACGCCGGCGGTCCGCGTATGAATACAGGAAAGGTGAGGATTTTGAGCGAAGATCCCACTCAAAGAGGCAAAACAAACGTGCTTCGGTATTGGCAAGTAGTGTTGTCGCATGTTTTCATGGTCTTGTCGGTTCTTTATTCAAATAATTTTAGTCTGTATCGCTGTTTTATTTCTAAATTAAGATGGTTAGATCATTTAGTGCATACAATTGCATAAATAGATTCGGAAAACTCCGAGAAAGTGGCAAAAACTGCAATTGGATGGAAAACAGTTTTTTTAATGTGTGGTTCTTATATTTACGTTAGAATATCAATTAATTTACCTCTAAGACCAACCAAAAGTTGGCTGGGAGCCCTCTGTACCTGTAATGTAAGTAAATGTTTGGAAAACTACCTTGTTTGCTTTGTTTATTAAAGTTTAGGTAATGATTTTTAAAGATTTTCTTTTTAAATACAGGTAAGTTTCAAAATTATTCATACAATGAACTGTAGTGAAAATAAATATACCAGCTTAGTTTTGTGATAGTACTTAGATCCTTGTTAATTATGCCTTGGAATCAGTTAACTGGCTTAAATACTTATAATGGATTGAAATTTATTGTATTAAGAGTAAACAAATAAATGCTCCATATAAGTTCAATCATGCTTAACACTAGATTTTATTTAAAATCTTGCTGTATAAAAGAATGAACTTGTAATACCTAGGAAGTGTTTAGTTGCTAAAAAATGTTGCAATAAAAGAATTATTAAGCAAAATATATTGTTCATTGAAAATCTTGAGTAATATAAACAGATTCAATTCAGTAGATTTATAGAAATTTTTATTATATAATTTAATAAGGTAATGTATACTTATTTGACTTGCTTGTTTAATTTTCTTCAAATTCTTTGAATACAGGTAAATTATATGTATAATTACCTGTATGTATTAATGTATAACAGAAATGTTAAAATAATTCCCGACAAATTATCTGAGCTTCCCAGCTTCTGAGCTTATTAAGTCCCAGCTGAGAACTAGTATGTTAACAAATGAAAATTTAAAAATGCTTGCTTGGTTTTTCCTGCACTTAAATCCCTGTTAAAGGTGCCTAGCTAACTAGATTAAACAGTAACACTCAAAATGGCTTTTTAATCTAAAGCTGTTTATTGTCAGGCATGAGATTCTTCCGATTTGTGTCGGATTTTTCGACTTTTTCCCCATTTTTCAGATTTTTTTCCCCAAATTTTTCATCGCAAAAAATTTGGACAAGGTGTTAAAAATAAGCTAAAACCTTGAATTTTAGGATCAAATTTCCAAAAATTTTTTGGGGGAATACCCCTAAACCCCCCTTTTAATACTTGGAACTCTATTTTTCAAATATTTTTTATATTAAATTCATTAAAATGCAAATTCTACCTAAAATATATTGAAAACACTATTAAAAATGTCGTTCCCGCAATTTTTCCGACTTTTTGCTTTTTTGTAAATCTCATTCCTATATTGTACAAGTACTAAAAGTATGCAAATACTCCATCTAAATGGAAATGGTACTTCCCACTAGATTTAAACAAAAAAACCTACTTTATTCCTTAAATATTATTAAAAAAACAATGTTTCCCTTGTCCGAGCATTGCGAGAAAGGGAAAGTAGTTCCTCTTTTGCCTCTTTGCATTCACACACTCCGGAAAGGGAGTGATGCGGTTTCGGACCGCGCGCTACTCATTCCAGTCTCAGTATATAGTTCAGTGGTCGAAACACTACTTTTTGGGGTTAAAATTTCAAAATGTTTGGGAGGGGGTCCCCAGAAAAAAGTGCTTACGTCAGATTTCCTAATTCAATTTTTTGTTAAATTTATTTTTGGTTGAGTTTTGAAATTATTTTTGCAAGAAACAAGATATTTTTGAAAATTCAGTATCTTACGTAAGCATCACTCATATCCCCCTCCCCCTTGTCAGAAAAAATAAGCAAAGAGCAAACCCCCTCCCCCCTTAGGTGCTTACGTAATATTACGTAATATTTGAACGGCCCCTAACAAAGATTTTGAAAACCTTTTCGTGCCTATACTTCAGCTCTCAAAGTAGTACTTCTGAACTCTAGTTAAAACTCTCTATACGCTAATAATCCTTTTTTATGTTCATTTAAAATGAGAAAAATTTTCAGAAGGGGGCCCAAGCCTCCCTGACTTGGGGAGAAAAGATTGCAAACTGGTATTTCAACAAACAGGTCTTAAGAAGATGGAACAAAAAACTCAATTAGAAAATGTGCGAAATATCATGACAAAAGCTCCGAAAAGAATTAAAGAAAATATCTATAGTATTTGAAGATATATTTAAAATAGAAATATGCACAATATAGTTTTGTGCCATTCAAATCAATTAAATAAAGAAAATTAACTTAAGTTCACAAGTTTCTCAACTCCATTGTTGTCATCTACTTTTTAAATGATGTGACAAGTTCATATAAAAACAAAATCAACTTAAGAACCTTGCAATGATTATAATTTTTAAACTTTGACACTCTGTGTAGCCTACGAAAAGATTTCTGAAAGAAATGTTAAACGATGTTCCTCGCTAGTATGAACTTTATCCATTCCATCAAAATATCATAACAAAAGCTCAGAAAAAAATAAGAAAATATTTGAAAGAGATATTTCAAATTGAAATATAGGGACTTTGAAAATTGTTAACTTAAGTTCACAAATTTTCTAAATTGTTACTATAAACTGTAAGCTTTTATTGAAATGATGAAAAATTCGTGCAAATAAACAGAAATATATAGTAATAATACCACAAGAGCACAGCAGCCAATAAATCAAAACCTCTTCAGAGAGGAGATAAAGTTATTAATGATTAGATAGAAGAAAATTCAATTAGAAAAATGTGTACAATATGAAAAAGAGCATTGTTGCAATAGATGAAGTAGGTAAAAATAAGCTCCTGTCTTTAAACTTTTTCAATAGTGATATTTCATGCAAATATATAAATAAGTGGTAATATCTCAACTATTCAGCGGTAATGGTTTTGAAAAAACGAGAACTATATTAGTAACCATTTATGGAAGATGCCTACCATCGAAAACCAAAATTTGGATGACAAGACAAGAATGTATTAGATTCATAGACAAACCCAGGCAGTGTTTGAATTGCTTCAAGTTCAACCCTCCCACAAAACATTGTAAGAATGCTTGAGTGTGTATACAGTGTGGAGAGACTCATGAAGACAAAGCGTGCAATAATCCCGTAAAAAAATGTTTTTTATGCGGGAAAATCGGTCATTTACCAGACGATAAGGGCTGTGATATGTACAAAAGAGAAAAATTTTTGATATACAAAGACTCTCAGGGACTTACGTATAGAGAAGCTCGGAAAAGATCTGTGTCAGTTTCACAGAATTACACCTATGCAACTAAAAGGAACTTAGAAGTCCTACAGAAATCGGAAGAAATAAATATCATTATGGAGAAAAGTAAACAAGAAATCAAAGAATACATTAAAGAAACCATTGGAGAAGCAATAAACGGGATTCAACGTATGCTACTTAGTATTATTGGAAAGAATATACAAAAACAGACAATTTAAAAGGAAAAGAATCCACCATTGCAAAAAATAAGAATAAAAACGACAATCCTGAATCATCTTATTCTTATATAAGTACAAAACTCCGAGAAGAAAAAAATTAATCCAGAAGAAAACGACGTACAAACGGACTTTGATATTCCTAAAAACATCTAAAAAGAAGTAACCAGAAATCAAGAGAGGACACAAATGCCGGAGAATCATATTGAAATTCCTCTAGCAAATATTAGAATAGGCAATCCATTTTTAAAACAAGCTTAAAAGTCAAAACTAAAGAAGTTTGTCAAGATCGGATAAAGCTACTAAAACTTTTATAATTTTTTTGTCTTGTTAAAACAGAATTCAAAATTAAATATAGTCCAATGGAATGCCAGAGGCATAAGGAATAAAATGCATTAGCTCAAAGATGATTTTTTCATGGATACTGACATCTTGGCTTTACAAGATACTTTTCTCAAGAAAGATGAGATGCAAGATTCAATCTCACCAATAAAACAATTTATAGAAAAGACAGAGTCAGTAAAGTTGGTGGAATTCTGACCGCCATAAATTCGAACATTTCTTCAACTTTAATTGATTTATCAAACCTCCCTCCTACGAATAAAGAAATAATAGCTATCAAAATCCATATGAACAAAGAACCAATAACCATGAGGAAGTTGCATGATTTTTTTAAATTTTTTGAATCGATTCCTCTTGCAAAAATAAGCAACTACACAAAATTTGAGGCCGATCGAGAAATTTTTTGATTGTCAAAAAAATTAACAAAAATCCCCTTTTTAAAAGCGCGCGAAAACTCCAAGAGTTTGGATGTGACGTCATCTTATACTAAACATTGTTGTAAAGCATTGGAGTTGATGGTATTATTTATTGTTGACGTCATCTTATAGTTTAAACAATAAACGTTTTCAGTCACGTGTTTTTTTCTCGACTTTTAAATTAAAATATTTAATTACCTGTACATTTTTTTGAAAAACTGACTAGATATTTCATTTTACCATACAAAAAGCCATACGGAACACTTGTTTGTTTTTGAAAATCTGACACATGCAACTTCCTTATTGTCAACATAAAAAACTCTCCCAAAGGAATTTTTGAATCGGCTTTACTAGATGAACTAAAAAAGTTTCTTACCACCCTTTATCAGAAGATATGATACATATAAGAAGAAGCATACATATAAATCAAATCAATATCTCTGTTAGATCTCACCATTTCTTACTTCCACAGACATTTTTAATCAGACAAATTTCAATGTAAAAGAGGATCTGTTTGACAGCGACCATTTCCCTGTTCAAACATTAATTTACGGAATAAACAGTGGAAAAGAACAAACGAGAAAATTAATTTTATGGAAAAACATCGAAAAAGACGTAAAATACATAAATTATGATAACAAAACTGATTTTCTATCTGAATGTACGAAACTAATTGAAGAAAATACAAAACAAGTAAAGATAAAAAAATATAAAGAGCCGTGGTGGAATCTAAAATGTGAAAGCCTCCTTCAACAAAAAAGATCATTATTTAAATTAGCCAAAAAATGCATTTCACTCGATCTATGGATTAAATACAAGAGGGTAGCAGCTAAACTTCGCAAACTAATTAAATCTAGTAAAACAAAATTTTGGAACAATTTATGTGAAAAAGAAAAATAATCTAAAAACATATACAATATTTTGAAAGCGGTAAATAATAAACCATACTATCCCAAAAATCACAATATATTAACACAAGGAAATCAAAGTATTCAAGATCCTCAGAAACAGGCAGATTTATTTGCGAATTCATTCAAGAAGAACACCATTGATGACCTCTGGATACCTCTTTGATACCTCTGGATTTGAGTACCCACAATTATGAATCTTACACTCGTCCCTTTACACTTGAAGAATTGAAACAAACCATAAAGTCATCAAAAAATTCAACCCCAGGCATTGATAAAATAAATAATAAATTCCTAAAACTTATGGATGATAATCGACTTAATACCCTATTGGATATCTATAATGAAAGCTGGGAAATTGGATAAATTCCAAAAGATTGGAAAAAGGCGATCATCTTACCCGTTATTAAACCAAACAAAGAAAAAGATCAAACCAAGTCCTACAGACAAATTTCATTAACCTCTGTCATAAGCAAAACTTTTGAAAAGATGATTTTGAAACGTCTTATTAAACATACCATAAATTCTTTTAATGAGAACCATGCAGGATTTATCCCGTTCAAAAAAGTTACATACAGTCAATCAATTTTATTTGAAAAAATCACCCAAGCCAAAAATGATAAAGAATTTTTCATTCTAGTCACATTAGGCATTAGTTCTGCTTATGATTCAATTTATATTGATGGTCTCATATTAAAACTATTCGAAACAAGATAGAGAGTGCCAAGTTAAGTGGAGAGATATCTTGTCCAGCAGTACAAAATCTAACCGCGATCTAGCTCAAGGAAGTGTTTTAAGTGGATTCCTTTATACCATCTATATGTCTGATCTCTTTAAATATATAACCAACGCTAAAATCATTATATATGCTGACGATAATTTGTTTATTCACATCATCCTAATCTTACTCAAGCAATGAACGATATGCAAATAGCCTTACGTGAAATAAATTTAAAGAATGGAAATTAACAATATGTCCACAAAAAAGTAGAGCTATTAATTTCTCCAACAGAAAAGAACATCCTAGTGGAAACCTAGAAATAGAAAATCAAGAAATTTCATGGGAAGAACATGTAAAAACCCTAGGATTATATTTCTCTAAAAACTTATCCTTTAAACAGCATGTTATTCACCTTTATATTAGCAGGAGCTACCTGGGGTACCCGGTCATGGTCATATCACCTAACACGTATCGTAAACTCCATAATAAGAAGTCAGTTGATTTTGGAAGTCATATATTTAATAGCACTTGTAAATCTCTCTTTCTCAAACTTGAAATAATCTACAATAAAGCATTAAGAATCGCAACAGGCCTACCCAAATGGACTCCCATATCTCTTCTATATAAAGAAGCTAATCAAATGACATTAAAAAACCGACATAAACTTTTGTTCATAGAATTTGGCATTAAACAAATTACTCACGGAAAATATTCTGCTTTAGGAGGACTCTTTGTAACGGCCTGCAATCCTCCACGTTTGAGTCGACATCACTCAATGCAATACAGATTTCAAGAATTAATGAAACCCTACTCCGTTGATCCAAGGGATATAATTGATGAAAGCATAGAAATCGACATTCATCCCTATCTGAAACTCAGTCAATATAATTATAGCTTTTAAAGGAAAAACTTACCTAATGAAGAAATTCAATGCTTTTATACTTTTGCAAATACGAGGATATGACAAACAGAATAATCATTTCAACAGATGCCTCAAAAAAAGCAACTCATTCCGAAATAGCGGCGATAAATACATTTACATCCAAAGTTATTGCAGAGTCTATCCCAAATATAAATTATATTTTTACAGCTGAAGCGGTGGCCATCATTATAGCCATCAAGGAATTTATTAAAGTTGACGAAGAATATATAATATTAACTGATAGTTTATCAGCACTAAAATCCTTATTTTCCATCAACATGAAATCCCCCAAAGTCATACTTTATTTAAATAACTGTATCAACAAAGTCTTCGAAAAAGCCAAACATCTGGAGATCGTATGGACTCCAGGTCACAAGGGGATACCCGAAAACGAACAAGCCGATCAGGAAGCAAGGAATGCTCCGATCACCATTATAAAGCAAATAATAGCTCCTGAAGACCTCATAAAAAGTATCAAACAAATAATCATAGAAGAGGAGAAAATTTGGAAAATTAGTAAATATGCAGAAGACTTCGCTCATTTGGAAGGATGGACTACAAAGGACAAATTAATTCCACCTAACTGAAAAATGAATATCCTTTTAGCCAGATTAAGAACTAAGACTTTATTAACGAACAAAAATTTATTCAAGATTGGAAAGGTATCTAGTCCACTGTGTTCCCAATGCAAAGAAAGTGATTCTAATGAACATCTGCTCATACATACATTGCGAAAAATTCATCACTCAAAGGAAAAAAACTCATGGAAACTTTGAACATATCTTCGACAAATTTCACAGAGATCTTGAAAGTCAACAGAGGAAATACCAAGAAAAAAACTAAAGCCTTAACAAATTTCTTGAAAGCAATAGTAAATTCTCAGTAGCAAATCTGTAAAGCAGAAAAATATCACAAACAGGAAGAAGAAGACGAAGTGACTAACATATAGTCGGCAAAAGTTTCATAATGATTTGTAACTTGTGTACAATATCATAACAAAATCTCAGAAATTAGTTTGAGAAAATATTTTTAGATATATTAAGATTGAAATATGCCCGATTTCGGGCCCTTGAAAAATAAACTGAAGTTCACAAGTTTATCCATAGTTATCGTGTAGCTTTTAATTAAATGATGACAAAATCATATAACCTTGCAATGTTTAAAATTTTTAAACTTTTGAAACACTGTTAAACATGTTCCTGGCTTCTGTATGAACTTATTCATACCATATCAGAAACATAGTAATAATGGCTCAAGCTAGTTACGAAAGTTTTTCTGAAAGAAATTTTAGACATCTTTAGAAGGTAGAAATATTCAATTCTTGATAGGCCACAGAAAATGAGTATAGGCTAAGAACATAGACATTCAAAAATAATGACGACAGTAGAGTGCCATTTCTACCCGAATTGGGGAGAAAAGGTTGCATACTGGTGTTTTATAAGTCTTAAGAAGATTAGAATAAAAAATTCAATTAGAAAATTGTGCACAATGTCCTAACAAAGGCTCAGAAAAGCGTTGGAGAAAATATTTGAAGATAATTTAAAATTGAAAGGCTTTAGTTAAACGATGACAAATTCATATACAAAATCATATAAAGTAACTGTAGAGAGAGAGAACCTTGCAATTTTTTGAATTTTTAAACTTCGACCTTTTGAAACACTTTGTTTAGCTACAAAGGTTTTCTGACAGAAATTTCAAACGATATTCCTGACTTTTGTATAATCTTATCTATACCATCCCCCAGAAACAGTAATAATCTCTCAAGCTAGCTACAAAAGGTTTTCTGAAAGAATTTTTAGACATCTAAGTAGAAAGTCAGAAAAATGTGCACAATGTCATAACAAAAGCTCAGAAAAGAAAAGAGTTTGAAAAAATATTTGAAGATATATTTAAAATTGAAAGGCTTTAGTTAAATGATGACAAATTCATATATAAAATCATATAAAGTAACTTTAGAACCTTGCAATTATTTGAATTTTTAAACTTCGACCTTTTGAAACACTTTGTTTAGCTACAAAACAAAGGTTTTCTGAAAGATATTTCAAACTATATTCCTGACTTCTGTATAAACTTATCTATACCATCAGAAACATAGTAATAATCTCTCAAGAGCACAGTAGCCAATGAATCAAAACCTCTTCACAGAGAGGAGGTAAAATGATTAATGACCGCCGGAATAACGAAAAGGTCGGATCTCACTCCCCAATCGAGATGTTTCGGTCGAGGAGATAATTTGCGAGTGACCATTAACAACAACATCCATTGTAAGTACCCAATAGAATTAGATGCGCCTTTCGAAACTAATGGGAAAAGGCGGTGCTGAGAGAGGAAAACGCAGAAATGCTGTAGTCCCGAACTAAATTGCGGGAAAATCATTAACAGATCTTTAGCATCAATTGAATAATGATGTAGGAGTAAAGGCCACTTCCTCGGAACATCCATTTTTTGGTAGTCAATGGTAAAAGCATCAGGACCTTTTAAAGTCCTTTAAAAAGTCATTTGAAAAGCAATTTAAATTCCGTCATGTAACTCTGATGGTAATTAAATTGATTTACTCGAGTGATAATTAAGAGCAGTTGCAGTGAAAGTTTAAGTGAGTTTGGATTGGAGTTCGTTAGTGTTCAAGGGTCGTAAATAATTATTTTTTATTTTGTGTCGGAAGGTAATGAATGGGTTTGAGATTATTATCAATCCAATATAGATTCCATAAATGAGAAAGGATAAAAAGAAAGGATAAAAAATTTTATCAATTCGCTCCCTTTTAAGATGAATTGTTGTTTTTTTACAAATCCTTTATAAACAATATTCTCTACATTAATCTTCAGTTTATCTTATTTATAAAAAAATGTATATTTGCAAAGGGGCTCACTAAAACTTACGAAGAGGTAGTCACCAAATTGAGCATACCCGTACATATATCTAAAGAAGTAGGTGCTATACAATGACGTGCCAAAAAAATCACTGGATTCAAAGAACATTATAAATAGAATAGTACCTATACTAAATGTTACACCAGAGATGTAAAATTATAATTGTGCTTTTTACTATTACTTCAAATCTATCATTACCAAAACCCTTATTAATATTCCAAGAATTTTACACATACTTAACTTTACTTTTACTTTAAGATTTGTCTTTAGTTACAAATTCAAGACCTGTAAGATTTCTTTTCATTGTCTTTCCATTTTGACCATCGATAGCGATGTTAATATCGAATATAATACATTAGATGTCTGAGGGGGCTTTTGATGTTATGCCACCAGTGTTCTATTGGATTCAAATCTGGTGAACATGAAAGGTTTCCTTTATTGTGATATCAAACTGTATTTTATTTCCTTATAAGTCCAATTATATTTCTAGCCATACAACTACAAGATAGTATTAGACATCTCTAAAAGAAAATCTGTATACAACCATTTTCCAAGTCCATAGAAGAAAGAGAGGAAGATTAAACTTTTCTCTATCTCTTTAGTTTTTAATTCTTCTAGTTAAATTTTTACCTCTTCAAAGGAAATCAGTTAATATAAATTTTTAACAATTTAAATCCCCTTAAAAACTATAAACAATAGGACTAATTTACTGTTTCTTAGAAATCACCACGCAAATAAAAGTTTTTATTTTAAACTAGATCAATCAAATTTATGGAAAGAATTATGACGATATCATCGTAGTTCTCGAAACCAGACAAATTCTATGTCAAACATGAAAAAATAAGACAAGAGTCCCTGTCCTTTCTCTGTTTATTTATTATTTAAAAAACCTTTTACTGTGTTTATTGAAGAGAAGAATATTTGCCGTAATTGACTGTCACTTTCCGCATTAACCGAAACAAATCACCTATGCAAAGCAGACAACTGATGTTCGTCAAACAGACGTTTTTAGTACTACTGGCAGAAAAAGCGAGCAAAACGGTGTCAGTCATCTACTAAGGATTTCTCAATAAAGAGAAATTGCCCAAATCAGGACGAATGTTCCCCAAAAAGAAAAACCATGTGCCATTTCTCCAGAAGAACGAAGTTGTCCAGCCATAAACAACACTCCTCATCATCAGGTGTCGGTACAACCCTTTAGGGAAGCCCATCAAACACAGATGCCCGTAAGCAGGTGCTCATCAAAGTAAGAAACGCGTTGCAACTCCTTGAGTCCCGCAAAAAACAACGAAGGCAAAGAACAAGGCAAAACCATAGGCACGTGTTGCCTTACGTGACACGCCTCGCCAAACGCCGCGGAACACTTGCTGTGGCCAATTAAATGCCATCAATCAATTTTCGGCACGTGCACCACAACTTCCTTCGAGAAGGGTCGGAGGAAGGTGGCACAAAGAGATCCCCGTGCCCTTGTTTGCCGAGCAGAAGTGAGGTATGCTGGGAGATATATTGTCGGATCCAACAGAATTGACCTGTAGGTCGAGTGTGGTGGTATTGGAATGGATTTTAAAATTCGACGTGCTACCTCTGAATTTATTTGTTTTTGTCAGGGATGCATATAAGGAATTCAGAATTAGTTTAGCAAAACAAGTTAAAATCCTGTTTTTCAGGGTCAAATTTCCAAAAACTTTCTGGAAGAGGACCCCAATACCCCTTCAGTTCTTGGAACTTTATTATTCAAAACTTTTTTTATAATAAGTTCATCAAAATCCAAATCCTACCTAAAAATGTATATCCAAAATTCAAACTAGGGGTTCCAAAATTATTTAAAAAACTACTTTTTAGAATCAGTTTATTTCTTTAGGTCAATGACCAAGAATGAAATGCTAATTCGAACACAGTGAAGTGAGTGTTAAAACTAAGTGATTTCAGAAATATTTCTTTTGACAGAAAAATAATGCCTACCTCCAAAATTGTAGCTATACCTTTATCCTTCAAAATGGAATTATTAAAATTCAGTGTTTCCGTTATTGTATCATATAAAACAATGAAATGTCAGTGTCACCACTGATCAAAACAGACCTTTTTTGACAAACTTCCAAACCTTGGAATCCTTGATTTAAAATCTAAGATAGCCGAATAAGTATAATAGGCCGAATAAGTATATTTTTATAACTCGTATACACAAAGGAAAGAAAAACTCCTGTTCAAAACCCATTACTTTTCTCACAATTATCCATAGAAAAATATTCCCCTATAGAAATGAATAAAAACCTATAACAAGGTGATTAAAAGATAAAATGTAGAGATCCAAAGACTAAAAAATTTAGGGAAAATTAGTACCATTGTTCAAAATCAATAGAGAAATCGATCAATATTAAGTGGAATAAATAAAAAGAAAAATGAATGCTACATAAAAAATTGATGCTGCTTGAACAAAAATTTCAGAAATGTTTTAATCATAATTTTTAATACTCATAATAGAAGGAAATCTCACAACTAAATGTAAAAACAATTTCTGGTTTTGTTTATACATTTTTCAAAAATTCTAATACTTTCTATATGCATTCAACTCATTTTGAGGGATACTTGTTTTTTTTTCCAAAC
Source organism: Tetragnatha versicolor (assembly GCA_024610705.1). Classification (NCBI taxonomy): domain Eukaryota; kingdom Metazoa; phylum Arthropoda; class Arachnida; order Araneae; family Tetragnathidae; genus Tetragnatha; species Tetragnatha versicolor. The sequence goes on along the minus strand of JANDEH010000038.1, from coordinate 1,423,641 downwards.
AAATATTTTTCGTTTCATTGTATATTAAGTTTAAGGATTCCAAGAAAATAAAAGATAGATGACCCAAAACAACACTTGATGGTTCTGTTTGAGAAAACACTGGACTCAGCTTCTACCACCAATACCCTTCAACAATACCCGCGACAAAGAGCGTTAAATCGCTGCTTTTCTAACACGAGTCGGATTCACAGATCGTTTAACTACCTGTTGAATCGCATCTCGGAACCAAAAGAGCATTTTGATCCCACCTTCCGCCATAAATCCTTCCTCCCCCGAAAATGGGCAGTGAACCGCGTTTATCCTTTCCGCTACTTTGTAGGCCCCCGTGGATCTCTCCCAGCAAAATGGTCAACGGGAGCTGCTGAGAAAAGTAAACAGGGGGAAAATATGACCCATTTTAAACCAAGTGCTTCTGTGTAAGAACAAGAAGAGTTATATGGCGAACTTAAGCCGTTCAGAAACAGGAAATCTTTTAAGAGAGGGATTTATTTATGTGTATTATTCTAAGCTCGGTTCTCTTCCCGGTGATTTGACTTACGAAGCATCCAGGCAGTGAACGTTTAGGAAGTCATCCCTCAATTTTATCACCTTGTTGCTTTGCACAAGAAATACTATACACTTTTTCCAATCCACATTTAATTTCTTTATTTTTTGAAAATCCCTACCTACACATCTTTTTCTTCTGTATCGTCTTTATTTCCATTAAAAAACCGTAACTGTAGAGAACTTTTGATAGAAAGTTAAAGATTACGCCTTTCTTATTCACTCCTACCTAACTAGGAGATGTGACGAATATGTGTGCATCATATTAATACGATTTCATTCTCCAAAATATTGAGTTTGAGACAAATGCAAAATTTTGTTTTTAAAACTTAATGTAACGGGTTGTTTTAGAGACATCATATTCATAAAACAAATTTTCAATGCCATTAAAGATTCTGCGACATAATTTTAAAACCAGAAGGGAAAAATTCTTTAAGAAAAGAAAGAAAAGGTTTTTTAGGTTATTTATATTATAACAAGAAAATCAAAAGTGTGCAAATTATAAAATTTATATCTTAAAAAGACCTAAGTTTTTTAAAAACTTTATTATAAAAGTTTGTGTTCGTAATTTTTCATTGTTAGTAAAGGAAGGTAATATACGACAGAACTTACACACTAAGCAAAAGCAAGCCATCAGTTTCAAATCAATACCGTTAAAGCATAGTTTTTATCGATAAAATATTTGCTCTTATGATAAAATATCTGTAAATTTTTTTTAGTGTTACTCCTCATTACAATTCTCACAATTTTGACCCCAAGGAAAGATTTACTCAACCTTAATACTCGATAGTTCAGTCAAAAATCAAATCACAACTTGCAAAAGAAATTGAAACTAGGTAAGGATATAGGGAACAGGTGCAAGTTCTCTAAAAATGCTACCGTTATAAAATATTTCGGTTCAAAAACTTAAAAAAAAAACTTACCTGTCTAACTTCAGGGACCGACATTCCTTAACTCCACACAAAAGGGGATTTTTTCTTCACTTCCGTTGGAGAAGAATAAGTTGGCTCTTTTGGACGTTCCGTTTACCCTATTGTAGGTGATCCCCTCTTCATTCCTAAAAACAGGTGTGGATAACTTTCCCGCCAGAAGATTACGAGTTATTCTTTAAAAGAATGTGAACTTGTGGGAAAATAAACTGTTTCTTAAGAAATGTTGTCTCTCTTTTGATTTCAACTTGAGATAAGTTTGGAACTTATATGAAAGAATTACAAATCGGCATAAAGTATTGTTAGCTGTTAGATAGTTCAATTAAAAGAAACCAGGAAAACCTTTTTATCATATTTTGAGAAAATATAGGTGTAGTTTCTACTTATTTCTCTTTTAGAGTTTGTTTAACTTGTCTCATCCTATATAATCTGCATAATAGCAGTAAAAGCAATCCATGTTAGCATGCCTTTTAAGGTAATTTTTTAACAAACCATATGAATTATGAAAAGGAGGTAAAAGTAAATAAAAAAGTACGATGCAGAAAACTAACCTTTTCTATAGCGTGAGAAAATAGTTTTATAGTTTTTTAAAATAGTTTTATAGTTTTTAAGTGTCAAATCTTTTAAATCCAACGAATTAAATTATATTCAACTTATCAATATTGTTAAGAATCCCTTTTCAGAATAATGAAAGTTTAAATCCTATTTTTCATTGACTCATATTTCTTGATATTTCTTCCTCATGGTATTTAAATGAATAGCTTAAAAAGTATTGGGAAAACCTCTATTTGAACATAACCATGTAAAAATATGGATAATTTTCATTTCATACATTTATGTGAAAACTGGGTAAATTTTAATTTCAAACGATTCCCTACTAAACATATTAAAAAACATTTTTAAATATTATTCTAAATGCTAATTTTCTATTACTATGTATCAGATTTAGAAACATTTATAAAAGCATGCAACTGCTTCATGAATTATGTTAATTAAATTTAATACTTAAAATTAAAGCAACACTTTTTTGTAATCTTAACTTTTATTGTTATTTGTGTCTGTTTAAAAAATAAAATTATCCTGTTTATTGTATTATTGTATTGTAAATCATTTCTATCAGGAAAGTTTCCAATTATATAATCTTAGATACGTTTTTAACTACGTACTTTAATAATTCGAAGCAAGAAAAGATTTGTTAGATAGTCTTGTCTCTATCTAAAATTTATGAAGAAAAAGTTTATTGCTACACTTAAAAGTGACGTTTTGAAAAGGAGTTTGTTTTGAATAGAAAAAAGAAAAGAAAATTCTAGTTCTTTTTAAAATTCTAATAAGATGCAAAGTAAAACATTCATACCACACGGCAAACTAATAACGAAATTCTGACTACAAGCGATGGTGCTGCTATCTACTGACTTAAAGGAAAATTCAAAACAGACCCGAGCTTGAAGAGTGGTCCATTTCAATTCAACCGTTTACAAAACAACACAGAATACGGCATTTTACCTTATGGGGAACTATTTCTACACAATTTATGTTCAGTAATAAAAATATCACTTTCTCTAGTAAAAAATAGTTAACAATCTGTGTTTTTTATGTTAACTTTGGTGAGAAATCCTAGTCCTAGGATCATACAATAAACTATCTCCCCACAAATAACTTATATATTGGATAAGAGGTATGAAATGAATAAACGGAATAAACCAACTCCAATATAGAATACACAAATAGAAACAATAAAAAAATTGAACATAGTGAAACAAAATTATCTTTTAACCGATACAAAATGGTAAATAAAAAAATACCTTTAATAAACAAATTTTCTGCGCAATAAAACTACCATATTTCTTTTTCATGATGTGAATCTTTCATCTAAATCAGTGTACTATTCCATTCCATAATATGTAAAGACAGAATGAAACGGAATTATAAAAATTACCGTCAAATAAAAATAAAATTCATACTCGGCTGAAAAAGAAAATTTAAACCCCAGGAGTTTTTAAAATACGAAATTGATAAATTAGAACTACTTTCAAAAAGAAATAAGAGTTAAAAAAAGCAAAAACTTACCTTTTAAATACAATTTAACACCCGCGTTCTTTGAAGATCGATCGATTCTGAGAAAGATTCGGTTATTCAAACCATTCAAATCTTCATACATTCCAAGATTAAAGAACTAAAGCAAGCGACATTGAATTGAGATGACAATTTTTAAAAATTATTATCCTGGGGGAAAAATCGTTTGCTGCGTAGAAAATAGTACTACATTTTTGCAAAATGCCGATTAGGATAAAATAATTATTTTATTTTTTATGCAACTGAATTTTTATTTATTGTTTTAAAATTAAATATAAATTTAATTGGGAATTAATGACAAAATGCAAGTTCAATTCAGATTAGCATACAAACTCGCTGAAAACACACTTTCCACTATATTTCCCTTTTAGTTCTGGCAAGGTGTCCTCAGTTTGAAAATGTTGCTTAAAAGAGTTTAACTTTCTTTCTTTGAGATAAAGCATGACATTGACGAAAAAAAGCCTTATGTTTTGAAACTCTTAACTCTTATGTTTTGAAAAGTAATGTACTTGGAAAATATCACCAGGTAAAATTTAAAAACTTAAAATTACTGAAAATTAAAATTTTTCTTTCTAAAATGCTCCTTAGATGAGTGTTGTAATGAAATATACTCACTGGAATACAATAAAACATACTTGTGAAATTAAACCTTTTAATTAAGAATTTCATGCATCCAAGATACAACATATAGATAAAATCTTTTGACATTACTTGACTGAAATTTGGAGTAATGGCCACAATTTTTGAGAATCATAACACTCTTTTATTTTTTACATTAATTTCCGCACAAATCTTTATTACCTCGTGCAGCCTCATTAAACATGGATTCTATATATTATTTAATGGCGTTCGATTGGCCATATGAAAAACCCATATCCTAGCTCTTTTTTTTGTCAAGGGAGAACACTTGAAGACTGCGGGAATTTTACAAAACACATAAAACTTGAAAATAAAAAGAGAAGAATCTTTCAGACTTTCATCGGCTTTTTGGGAAGAAATTGATTTTATAAAAAATTCTGATGTAAAAGAAGAAGCATCCATGCACCAATGTTCGTCCACTAAATGAATTTAAGGGATACGAAAGAACTTCCAGTGTGAAAGTTTTCAAGATAACAAGGAAAATTAGAAAATCACTTAATTTCAAGGAAGGAAATTATTTTTTCGAGTAATCAACCAAAATTAAAGATCACAAGGGTATACTGTATTTCACTCACATTGGATGGTTGCTATTTAATTCGTAAAAGACCAAACAGTCTTGTTCCACAAAAAAATAACACTGGAGCAATCATAGTTACTGCTCATTACTGCTCAGGGCACTCACAAGGGGGAGGGGGAGGGCAACGACGGTGCTTGTGACCACGTCCACGCCCGTGATCATGCCCATGCCCATGATGATCGTGATCGTGTCCATGTCCATGTTAGGCTTACCATATTTTCTCGGGGCCAACCCAGGACATATTTTTGAAATTTCTTTATAAGTGCCATATCAAATTACCAAAGAATAGAAACTAAGAAAAACTATTCAAACTATTAAACATTAAACAAAAATATCAAATTTTATTTTTTCATTTAACACTACTTTTTTTGAAATTGTTTGATTGACTTAATTTTTATCACAAAATTCACTGAAACTAAGTTTTCTGAAGTAATAAGGAGTTAGAAAACGTAAAAAAAAAGCAATTTTAAGTAGTTTGGTCATGGTTTTTTCATAAAAAAGTCTGGCAAATCGTAAATGTATGAAACCCCGGACATTTAGCGACCCAGGACATTTCCCCGGACAGATCTAAAAACCCCGGACTGTCCGAGGTAATCCCGGAAGTATGGTAAGCCTAGTCCATGTCCATGCCCTTGGTGATCATGATCGTGTCCATGATGATAGTGATCTTCCTCACTCGAGTCCACTTCGTTCGAAGAGGCTGCAGCAGTCGGCATGACGATGGTGGAGACTTCTTCAACGGTGGTGGACGACACCTCGGGGAGGGTGGTGGAGACTTCTTCCCTCACCTCGGTGGTCACCTCGGGGATGGAGGTGGTGCCGTTGCAGTCGCATGGAGGGGGAGGCGGGCACTTCTTCTTCTTGTGCCCGTCCCTTCTGCAATCGCCGACGGTCGCGAGGACCGCCACCGCGATGATCAAAAATACTCCGTATCTGAACATTATTATTGTTTTGCTGTCATTGCGTCGGACGAATGAGGTTTTATAGAAGACCATTAGATCGAAATTAAGATTGAGTGCTATCGATCAATCGATCTTTCGATGACGGACGATTCGTGGGTTATCGGTGCGTGTTCAACCCCTTGATTCCGATAAGGGGTCGGAACACACTGGAGTAACATTTGTCGCGTGACCCATTTATATTTAAAGAAAATGTCTCGAGACAGAGAAGGGGACTAAGGATCTTAATGGGTCGAGCGACAAATGTTGCTACAGTGTGAGCAGACACTAACCTGTTAAGATCAAAGAGATTTCTTTTCTCGGGTTTTTCTTTCTTATTAGCTCATCAAGTGCGTCTTTTTGGGAACGATATTATTCTAATTCGCCACGTGACGTGCATGTGTGGGCGAACGATTTCCAAATTCCGTAGCAATCTCTCTTTTGGTGTGTTTGGCATCAGTGTTTTATCGCAACACTTGTTGAGGGATGCTCTTGTTTTGAAACCAAACTAGAAAGGTGATGATCGGAGAAGTATGTAGATAAGGTGATCTGACATCCTTATTTCCAGGATTTTCTTGAAATTTCTAATAAAAATGGTGGTTTAATAGAGTAGGTCAATCAGGTCAGTCAGTATCTAATGCACTTAAAAATGATAAATTTGCTGATTGTAGCTGTTATGAGAGTATTAGTGGGCTGGGCCGAATTTGAAAATATTAAGCAAAGTATTGCACTATTTTTTAAGTAATCAAATAAAAATATAAAAAATATTACCCTTATGGTATTTTAATGCCAGAGAGTTTGGATATACAAAAAAACGTTCAATGCAAAATCCGTTTAATAAAACACAAACAAATTTTATTACATGTGTAAAGCTATGAGTTTTTTTGTTTTTTGAACGGTTTTTGTCTGAACGGGTTTTGCATTGAACGGTTTTTTCGCGACACCGAGAGTTCACAGCAAAATTAAGACGTTACCAATATCGTAAAAACAAAAACCTACATCAGTTGTAGTTAACTCAAGATCATTATTTGACAAGTCGGAAGGAAGACTGTCCAAATACGGGCCATTCGCTGTAACTGGGAGAATAATAAACTAAAAGGAATATCAATATTTTGGATCGAATATTTAGAAGTGAACTAAATGTAAAATCAATAATATCAATTAAAAAATAATATTTAAAAATATTTTGCCATTAATTGAAAGGGGACTCTCAGACGCTTTCTTAAATTGGTGTTACAAAATTTTGAGGCTATTTTTCCATACGTAATTCAAGTTCAATTAATGCGTAATACAAGGAGATTCGGAATTCATCATTAATATTTTGGAAGGAGGCAGAGGGGACCTAGACAAGCATATTTCGAATAGGAATGGGGCGCAGCCGCACCGTTAAAGAGCTAGGACCTAATGTAGTGCGAGAGCGTTTCAAAAGGACGTTTTGCCAAGGCCCGTTCAACGAAACAAAACATAATAAAATGGAAAAAATTATTGCATGAGGTACATCAGCATCCGTACTACTTAGGGGTCATTCATTAATTATGTAAGGGTCCCGAGGGAGAGGGGGGGTTGGAAAAATCTCTACTAACCCTTACTTGGGGGGTGGGGGGGTCAAACCAATTCTTACGTAAGATTTTCCAAGTTAATGTAAACACATTCCAATCAAAGATCTATTGAATAACCCTAAGTAAGAAAAACTTAAAAATGCTGATCATCTCGGTATATTATGTATCGAAGCTTTAATTTTAAAAAAATGAAGGTATATCAGTTGTATCTTTTTTATTGGAGTTTAAACGAAAGGAATCTTACGTAAGAATAGGGGGGAGGGGTTTGAAAAATCTTACGTACCCTTACATGGGGGTAGGGGGGTCAAAAATTGCCAAAATAATCCTTACGTAGTTAATGAATGGCCCCTTACACTGTAAATTTGATAGAAATTGGAGAACTTACTAAACCGTGGGTGAGTTTTAAACGTGCAATATTAATATTTTATCCAAAGAATGGAGTTCCTTTAGTGTTAGTGTAATTGAATCGTCAGTTGGAAGAAGGGAATAAGTCCAAAAACCAAGTTTTGAGAAAATTGAAAAAAACTGTATAAGTAATGGAATTTTCATTGTATAGCCACTTAATTTTTACTAGAAGTTCAGAACTCTATTTAGAAAACAGAGCAATCATCAAAACAAATATAAGTATATTCAAAAATATTTCACAGTCAAAAAAAGTTGATGGACTTATTCCCTCCTTCCACCTTATGAAAGTTTTCTGAGGGAAAAATCCTTAAAAAACCTTAAATTCACATTAAAATTATATTTCTCCTTAGTTTACCCCACAAAAGGGGGAAATAAAAAGAATAAGACAAAAAAATTCAAATTTATAGTGAAACTGAGTTATTAAAAAGCAGTATCAATGGAGTGAGTGAATATGAGTGAAATGAGGAATGGAGTGAAACATTCCCTGCATAAAAAAAGTTTGAAAATAATTGAAATTAAGAGAAAATTTATTTTAACTTAGTTTACAGCACAAAGAATATGGAAAGATGGACAAATTAACTTTAATTCCAAATTAACTTAAAAAATACAATGAATGGACATCGATTTCACAACTTCAAGGGGCGTTATCTCCCTATAGGGGTTAGTTATTTTTCCCCTCTTTTCACTCATGTGTAGAGCGGAGCTTAGAGATTGTTTTGAGCACAAAAAGTCAATTTGTCATTTTTTGGACTTATTCCCTTCTTCAAACTGACGATTCAATTATATAATGGTATTTAGAAAAATGATGATCGGGGAAGGAATTTTCAATGATCATACAGTTTCAATGATCAATGTATGATCATTTAAAATTCCTTCCCCGATCATAATTTTTCTAAATACCATTACACTAACTCTAACACAAGGGAACTCCATTCTTTGGCTAAAGGATTAATTTTGCATGCTTTAAAACTCCCCCACGGTTTAGCAAAAGGTCGAATTTCTATCAAATTTATGGTGTAAGTAGTACGAATACTCCCTTACCTCATGAAATAAATTGTTTCATTTTATTATGTTTTGTTTCGTTAAAAGGGCTTTGGCAAAATGTCCTTTTTTAACGCTTACGCACTACATTAGGTCCTAGCTCTTTAACGGTGTGTACAGGGCCGTATTTAGGCACGTGCTACATGTGCTATAGCACAGGGCGGCGAAATTTTGGGGGGCGGCAGATTACAACAATTCAAAATGCTACTTTTGAAAAAAATGTACCACACAGTTTTCACTACGGGGGGATTCTAGCTTAACTTCAAGGGTTGAGTCATTCCCAGCATCCAACGGTCACATCCCACCAAAATATCCGAACGATGGCTTTTGTTTCCCGGAATGGAGAAGACGCCAGATCAGAGGGGGTCAATGGTCTTCTTCGTTCTGTCCCGATATTGTCTGTTTGTTACGCTGCATCTTAGGGAAAGGAGCTTTTTTTATTAAAATTGATGGGCTTGCTCAAGTGGATTAGCGTATAGGAAAAAGGTCGGTGAGAAAAAAAAGATTTTCTATTCTTAATTAAATAGGATTAAATACTAATTTCCCCCATTTGCGTCCAAGAGGGGGCAATCTGGACAGTTACCCTTCTTGGTCGCAAAAATGTTCTCAAAATGAGTTAAAACCCTACTTTTGCCAGTTTTTCTGGGGGAAGACCCCCATACCCCCCTACGGTTCTTTAAATTTTAAAAGTGAGTTTTTTTAACTATTAAAAATTAGAGGGTGCCCAGAATTCTATCTGAAAGAAAGTTTTTTGGGCCTTCCTACTATACACTGCATGTGATACTATGTAAAAGTTTGGGAGTGAAAATTATTTCCAGTAATTGACTCAGTGTAATTAAGTAATTTAATCACATGGATCTTGTTTTAACTTTTTATTACTGAACGAAAAACATGTCCCCTTTAAAAAAAGTTCCCCTTTCATTTGGCCTTTCATTTTTATGAAAATTCAACAATTAATTATTCTTTAATTCACATTTGTGTGCAAGTATTTTTTTTCATTGTACCCCTAATTGAATGAGTATTTGAGTAAGGTGCTTGAGACACAACAATGAATTAACCTCAAAGTGAAACTGTTAGAGTTAACTATCTCATTGTTGCTCCAAACACCTCAATTTTATTTGTTTATTGCGGATATTTTCGTTAAACAGTTAAATTTACAACAAACAAGTTTTGTCAAAATTTAACAATGACATAACTACCACACAACAGCTTAATAAATCAGTACAAACAGCAACAATGAATTCAGTCATTTCTGAAACATTTTCTTTTTAATCATCTCCTTCGTATATGATATGAAATTGTGTTAAATATGAAATGTGGAAAATTTTCAGGTATTTTTCTTTTCAGATTTTTATTCAAATGGTCAATTTAGATAATATTTTGTCAGAAACTAAGTTTAAAATTTGATAATATGAGATGAAAAACTGCTCATTGGATTGATCGGTATTAGACAATCATACTGTAGTACTAGTTCCTATCAATTCAATATTAGTTTTATTCCCATATAACATTCATGACTTCCTTTAAGGGTGTCCTATTTCCAAACATCCAATAATTTGTCTCGTTCTCCCCTTTTTTAAGTGTATGTATCCTTTTTTTAATTTCTGTCTCCTCCTTTCTTGCGTGTTTCTCCCCTTTGGTAAAAACAAAGGAAAAAGGAAGGGAAATTCATCTCCTACAGAACTGGGTTGCCAGGATCCACTATTTTATCACAAGAATGTATTTCCAATGTTATTATTGATGAGATAATAATCTAATATGTAATGTAATTTCATTGTTACAAAAATTATCTCTTCGCTTTTAAGAAAATTTGAATTTTTGTCGCGTTATTTTAAAATTCCAAAAGTGAATCAATATAAACTATAAGTAGAAATTTCTTAATGTTCTTTAATGCTTGTAGACATATACTCAAAAGATAATTAATATATATACAGTTGTAAGTCCTAAATGAATGCGAAATAATGGGATTTTATAATTAATTATGTAATTTATGTAAATATTTTATTTTTAGTTTGTATTATTTCAGGATTAACTCATTTTATAATTTTAACAAAATTAAACAATAAGTAAATTGAAATGCATGAAAAAACCGCCGAATATTTTCGTATAGCACTTAAATTTACAACAATTAATATAAAAAGCTTTATTGAAACTCAACAATAACATAATTATCACAATTCATTTAAGAAATTCGTAAAAAATGCAACAATGAATTTGCTCATTTCATGATCCACTTTAAAAATTAAATCAGTTTGCAAATAATTTTCTTCTTAACGATCGTAACCTGAAATTATTTACCGTATGAAATTCAAATTTTTCGTCCTAAATGTATCTTCAAAAATGTAAGTACGATTTGAAAATAGAAAAAAAAACAATGTGAACTTTAAGGTTAGTTAGAATTGTGAATTGTTTAGGGTTATAAAAGAGTATTGCTTTATTATAGGTAATCCTGTTCGTTTTTTGAGTTTTAGAAGAGAAAATGCAAAAAGATTACTTCCACAAAAGAAAGAATTACCTCCAATGGAACAGAACCTGGTTGCCACAGAGAATGGAGACATTTTTTCAGATAAGTTTTTCTTTTTATATTTAACTTTCTATTTGGATAAGATTTTGTCAAACATTATATTCGAAATTGCGGTGTTTGCCTCAAGTCAAACAATGACATTACTCCAAAATTATAGTAATAAGTAATATCGTGATCAGTGTTTTTCCTAGTATTATTTTGAAGGAGTAAAAATACTCCTTGACTTTTTTAGGAGGAGTGAAATACGGAAATAGCATAAGCAGAGATAAATTTTCTATAAAAAACGCTTACTTTGCTTTGCTGGTAAAAAAGCAAAATGAAATAGAAAAAAAATAAGGATATTGTTTGGGTTTTTCACGATTATAGTACGTGTTAAGCATTAGTAGAAAATATAAACATAAATAAAATACTTTAATTTACATTAAACATCTTAAGTGATACATTTATTTAATATAACAAATTTGAGTAGAAAAAATATGATTTTTGATATTATTTGTTGATTTCGATGGTGAATTTCTAAATAGAAACAAAAATTGAAAATTTAAAACGTGAAAATACGCTTGGCTAGTTTTTTTAAGCGTATTTCCGAATTTCAATGCGTGAAATACGCTCTCCAAGGCGTTAAAAATATCTCTGATCGTGATCGTTATGATTGATAGCAATTTCTAGAATTGAATTATGTAAGACTAACTAAATAACAGCAAAATTCGATTAACTTTTGATGATTCAGTAATCTCAAAAATGTGGGTGAAAGTTCTCATTCGAACATCAATTTAACCATAAAACTGCATGAAATATACAGGGTGTATCTGAAATGGTGCAACAAACTTTCAGGGATGATAGTACTCATCAAGACGAACAAGAACCGGTATAGAAAGGGGGTCCCAAACCAAATCCCAGGGAGTTAAAAATGGAGCGACACCCCAAAAAAATCATTGAAAAATTCAATTTGTAGAAGAACTACTATTGGTAAAAACTTAATTATGGTCTAAAAATTGTGGTTTAATATGATCTTTAAAATTATCTCAAAAGTCTTCACTTTAAAATTTGTTTTATTATGAAAAAGTTAAAAAACCACGAAAAAATGTGAAAACTCTGCCAAAACTTTATTTTGTATTTCGAAATCCTTTCTTTTGATTTAATAATCTGAAAGATCATAGTCAAAAATCCTTAAGTCTAAAGGGTCACGTAACAACCATCAATATTAAATGCTTGCGAGCCTGTTAAAGCATGGTTTAAGTCCGCTTTTTGCGTCCGCTAACTGCCGTTTTGAAAACGGCTATAGGAAACACGTTTGCGCACACAAAAAACGAACTTTAACAGGATCTCAAGCGTTTAATATTGATTGTTTTTACGTCAAACTTTAGACTTGGGGGTTTACAACTATGATCTTTCAGATTATAAAATCAAAAGAAAGGATTTCGAAATACAAAATGAGGTCTTGGTAGAATTTTCACATTTTTTTGTGGTTTTTTAACTTTTTTCATAATAAAACAAATTTTAAAGTGAAGAATTTTGAAATAATTTTAAAGATCATATTAAACCACAATATTTGAGACCATGATTAAGTTTTTACCATGTTTAAGTAGTTCTACAAATTGAATTTTTCAATGATTTTTTCTGGGTGTTGCTCCATTTTTAACTCCCTGGGATTTGGTCTGAAACCCCCCTTTCTATACCGATTCTTGTTTGTCTTGATGAGTACTATCGACCCTGAAAGTTTGTTGCACCATTTCAGATACACCCTGTATAAATTTCTTCGTTAATTTGAATAAGCATATTCTTTAAAAGTAGTTATCATTGAATTAAACTTTTCAAGCTATCTTTCACGCTGGCAGCTTTTCTTACCTACCAACCATATACTTATAGATTAACTTTAAATAACTAAAAATTCGATAGTTTTTAATTCACAAGACGATGTATTAATTTCAGGTAGAATACTAAAAATACGATTTATTTAAATATTTAGCAATTCCAGGACTTGTGTAAGGGGCTATTCATTAATTACGTAAGGGTCCCGAGGGGGAGGGGGGTTGGAAAAATCTCTACATACCCTTACTTGGGGGTGGGGGGTCAAACAAATTCTTACGTAAGATTTTCCAAGTTAATGTAAACAAATTCCAATCAAATAACTATTGAATAACCCCAGAAAAACTTTAAAATGCTGATGATCTCGGTATATTATCGAAGCTTTAATTTAAAAAAAGTGAAGGAATATCAGATGTATCTTTTTTATAGGAGTTTAAACTGATTAAACGAAATGGAATCTTACGTAAGAATAGGGGGGAGGGGTTTGAAAAATCTTACCTACCCTTACATGGGGTTAGGAGGGGTCAAAAATTGCCAAAATCATCCTTACGTAATTAGTGAATGGCCCCTAAAACGTCATGGGGGTAGTGTAGATAATTTTTTTTTGGGGGGTGTAAAACTTCTCTATGGTTTCTAATTTTTTGGTGCTCCCTTACTTTAAAGGTGGGGTTTCTAGCTACTTAGAGGGGGTTCCTCTAGTTTCCGTGGGCGGGTTGTCTAGGTTCCGAGGGGTGATTGTCAAGCTTGAGAGGGGTGGTTGTCTAGCTTCAGAGAGGTAGTTGTCTAGTTTTAGGGGGGTGGTTGTCTAGATTCAGAGGAGTGAGTGTCAAGCTTCGGAGGGGTGGTTCTTTAGCTTCCGTGGGGTGGTTGACTAGCTTCATAGGGGTAGTTGACTAGCCTTAGAGGGGTGTTTGTCTAGCTTCCGAGGGGTGATTGGCTTCAAAGGGGTGGCTGTTTAGATTCCGAGGGGAGAGTGTCTAGCTTCCAAGGGGTGGTTGTCTATCTTCAGTGCGGTGAGTGTCTAGCTTCTGTGAGGTGGTTGTTTAGCTTCAGAGGGGTAGTTGTTTAGCTTCCGTAGGGTGGTTGTCTAGCTTCCGTGGGGTGGTTCCTCTAGCTTACGTGGGGTAGTTCCTCTAGCTTCTAAGGGTGGTTCCTCTAGCTTCCGTGGGGTGGTTCTTCTAGCTTCCGTGTGGTGTTTCCTCTAGCTTCCAGAGGTGGTTCCTTTAGCTTCCGTGGGATGGTTCCTCTAGCTTCCGTGGGGTGGTTCCTCTAGCTTCCGTGGGGGGGTTCCTCTAGCTTCCGTGGGGTAGTTCCTCTAGCTTCTAGGGGTGGTTCCTCTAGCTTCCGTGGGGTGGTTCTTCTAGCTTCCGTGTGGTGGTTCCCCTAGCTTCCGTGAGGTGGTTCCTCTATAGGCGGGGGAAAATAGCTCAAAAAAGGGCCGAACCTCAAACAAATTCCAACAAAAGGTTTTTCAACGGTTTTGGACTCTACTAGGTGTCCTTATTGACCAAAAAAAAGTTTACCACAATCTGACAACCGGAAGTTGTTTTTTTTTTAAATTTTTTAAAAAATTTTAAAATCCATAAAAAAACGATAAATAGGGCGAAACAAAAACTTTTTTCGGTGTTAAATTATATATTCGATGATAGTTGACATTTTTAAGCGAAGAAATTTATAAAAATTTCATTTATAAGAATCTGGCAACCATTAAAGTGCATTTTCCAAGATGGCGGCCTACGTTTTCATTAAATGACAGTTAAATCGGTTTTCTCGAGTAAATTCCATTAATTGCGATGAAATGCGATGTTAATTAACTCAATAACTTCAGATAATGCTGTAAATTTGGTCTATCCGATTGAAATAATAAAAAAAAACAAGCAAAAATACGCGCATATCTGCGGAGGTTCCGAGTCCCGATTTCACTGGGTATAGTCACTTTAAAAGTCCATTACAGCTTGGAAAAAATTTCAACAAGCATTTTCTCAACGGTTTTAGACAGTACTAAGTGTATTTATTGCCATGTAGAAAGTTTACCAGAATCTGACAACCGGAAGTGGGTTTTTTTCAAGATGGCCGCCGATGCTTCAAATAAAGAGATATTCGGGAAAGAACCATAATTTAACAGCTATGAAAATTTTTATGGGTTCAAAAAACAAACATAAGGTACTAGTCAAGTTTTCTTATCATAATTATAAATATAAATTTATTTTACAAAATCTAGAAACCAGAACAGGGCTTATTTCCAAGATGGCGGCGTACGTTATTTTTTAAATTGACGGCGTTTTGTAAAGGTTCATCAAATTAAAGAAAAAATTCCAACAAGTATTTTCTCAACGGTTTTAGACAGTACTAAGTGTATTTATTCTAGTTATGAAAGTTTACCAGAATCTGACAACCGGAAGTGGGTTTTTTCAAGATGGCCGCCGATGCTTAAAGAATAGATATATATTCGTAAAAAAGCCCTAATTTAAGTGTTATAAATTTTTTATGGGTTCCAAAATTAAATATTAGATTCTTAACTTTAGGTAAAAAAGTCTAAAGTTATCAAGTTTTTATTTCATACGTATAAGAAGGTATTTTTTCGCTAAACATTCAATTTTCTAGGCTTTTCTAGTTTTTTAAGCATCAGCGGCTTTCTTGAAAAAAACCCACTTCCAGTGGTCAGATTCGGGTAGACTTTTGTAACGACAATAAATACACTTAGTACTGTGTAAGACCGTTAAGAAAATGCTTGTTGGAATTTTTTCTTTAATTTAATAAACCTTTAAAATTATCCAGTATGCGCCGGCAATTCCGAAAGAAACCTAAGCCGCCATCTTGGAAATAAGCCCTATTCTTGTTAAAAGATTTTATAAACGCCATTTATATTTACCACTATGATCAGAGAACTTAACTATAACCTGATATTTGATTTTAGAATTCATAAAAAAGTTTTATAGCACTTAAAATGGAATTTTTTCCCGAATATCCCTTTCTTTGAAGCATCGGCGGCCATCTTGAAAAAAACCCACTTCCGGTTGTCAGATTCTGGTAAACTTTCTACATAGCAATAAGTACACTTAGTACTGTCTAAAACCGTTGAGAAAATGCTTGTTGGAATTTTTTCTTTAATTTGATGAACCTTTACAAAACGCCGTCAATTTAGAAAATAACGTACGCCGCCATCTTGGAAATAAGCCCTGTTCTGGTTTCTAGATTTTGTAAAATAAATTTATATTTATAAGTATGATAAGAAAACTTGACTAGTACCTTTTATTTGTTTTTTGAACCCATAAAAAAATGTCATAGCTGTTAAATTATGGTTCTTTCCCGAATATCTCTTTATTTGAAGCATCGGCGGCCATCTTGAAAAAAAAACCACTTCCGGTTTTCAGATTCTGGTAAACTTTCTACATGGCAATAAATACACTTAGTACTGTCTAAAACCGTTGAGAAAATGCTTGTTGGAATTTTTTCCAAGCTGTAATGGACTTTTAAAGTAACTATACCCAGTGAAATCGGGACTCAGAACCTCCGCTGATAAGCGCGTATTTTTGCTTGGTTTTTTTTATTATTTCAATCGGATAGACCAAATTTACAGCATTATCTGAAGTTATTGAGTTAATTAACATCGCATTTCATCGCAATTAATGGAATTTACTCGAGAAAACCGATTTAACTGTCATTTATTGAAAACGTAGGCCGCCATCTTGGAAAATGCACTTTAATGGTTGCCAGATTCTTATAAATGAAATTTTTATAAATTTCTTCGCTTAAAAATGTCAACTATCATCGAATATATAATTTAACACCAAAAAAAGTTTTTGTTTTGCCCTATTTATCGTTTTTTTATGGATTTTAAAATTTTTTTAAAAATTAAAAAAACAACAACTTCAGGTTGTCAGATTGTGGTAAACTTTTTTGGTCAATAAGGACACCTAGTAGAGTCCAAAACCGTTGAAAAACCTTTTGTTGGAATTTGTTTGAGGTCAAACCGTATTTTCCCCCGCCTACTAGCTTCTAGGGGTGATTCCTCTAGCTTCTAGGGGTGGTTCCTCTAGCTTCCGTGGGGTAGTTCTTCTAGTTTCTAGGAGTGGTTCCTCTAGCTTCAGTGGGGTGGTTCCTCTAGCTTCTAGGGGTGGTTCCTCTAGCTTCAAGGGGTGGTTCCTCTAGCTTCCGTGGGGTAGTTTCCTTAGCTTCTGGGTGGTTCCTCTAGCTTCCGTGGGGTAGTTCCTCTAGCTTCCGTGGGGTAGTTCCTCTAGCTCCTAGGGGTGGTTCCTCTAGCTTCCGTGGGGTGGTTCCTCTAGCTTCTAGGGGTGGTTCCTCTAGCTTCCGTGGGGTGGTTCCTCTAGCTTCTCCGGGTGGTTCCTCTAGCTTCAGTGGGGTGGTTCCTCTAGCTTCCGTGGGGTAGTTTCCTTAGCTTCTGGGTGGTTCCTCTAGCTTCCGTGTGGTAGTTCCTATAGCTTCTAGGGGTGGTTCCTCTAGCTTCCGTGAGGTGGTTCCTCTAGCTTCTAGGGGTGGTTCCTCTAGCTTCTAGGGGTGGTTCCTCTAGCTTCCGTGGAAGTTGGGAACTACTGCCGGGAAGTTGGGAGCCACTGCCGGGAAGTTGGAAGCCACTGCCGGGAAGTTGGGAACTGCTGCCGGGAAGTTGGAAGCCACTGCCGGGAAGTTGGGAACTGCTGCCGGGAAGATGGGAGCCACTGCCGGGGAGTTGGGAACCACTGCCGGGAAGTTGGGAGCCACTGCCGGGAAGTTGGGAACTGCTGCCGGGAAGTTGGGAGCCACTGCCGGGAAGTCGGGAACTGCTGCCGGGAAGTTGGGAGCCACTGCCAGGAAGTTGGGAACTGCTGCCGGGAAGTTGGGAGCCACTGCCGGGAAGTCGGGAACTTCTGCCGGGAAGTTGGGAGCCACTGCCGGGAAGTTGGGAACTGCTGCCGGGAAGTTGGGAGCCACTGCCGGGAAGTCGGGAACTGCTGCCGGGAAGTTGGGAGCCACTGCCAGGAAGTTGGGAACTGCTGCCGGGAAGTTGGGAGCCACTGCCGGGAAGTCGGGAACTTCTGCCGGGAAGTTGGGAGCCACTGCCGGGAAGTCGGGAACTACTTCCGGGAAGTTGGGAACTGCCCAGCAAAAAAAATCAGCATGAAACCTTCAAAAAAAACCTGCAGGTTTCCTGCAGGGAATTCGGACAAATAAACCTGCAAGAAACCTGTATATTTTGACTGCAGGTTACCTGCAGTTAGGTTGTCCGAATTTCCTGCAGAAAACCTGCAGGTTTTTTGAAGGTTTCATGCTGATTTTTTTAAAGGTTTCATGCTGATTTTTTTGACTGCAGGTTTCCTGCAGTTAATTTGTCCGAATTTCATGCAAAAAACCTTCAGATATTTTTGAAGGTTTCATGCTGATTTCTTTGACTGCAGGTTTCCTGCAGTTAAGTTGTCCGAATTTCATGCAGAAAACCTGCAGGTTTTTTGAAGGTTTCATGCTGATTTCTTTGACTGCATTTTTCCTGCAGTTAAGTTGTCCGAATTTCATTCAGAAAACCTGCAGTGTTGTTTTTGAAGGTTTTATGCTGATTTATCTTGGATTATTACAGTTTTCTTGCAGAAGACCTGCCGGGGTTTTTGAAAAGAATTTTTGACTATTTTTATGTTGGTACGGTTAAACTGCATCCATCAACAACAAAAATCAGCCAACTGGTATGAAAAATCAACATAAGAAAATGTATCATACGCATGAATAAAAAAAAAGTTTGTTGATTTTTTGAATTTTAAAAAATTTTTTGTATCAAATGTTAATTAGGCCGTATCTTTTTAGCAGCGTACTTTTTTAGCAGCAGAGCAGTAAAATTCTACAATCATCAACAAACATTATCTAGGGAAAAATAAGTTTAGTGTATTGAATGTCATCCATATAAAGGGAGTTAGCTCAAATTGAAAGATTTCTCAACTAACTAAAATATTTTAGTTTAGTTTTAGGACTTTTATTAACATCCTGGTTTGGTAAGAGTTTAATGGCACTAAACCCTATGATGGCATACTGAAAAACACAAACAATCTTTAATAACTTTGATTTTCATAATGTTACCTAATTCTCGTATCCCAAAAAGGGCCAAGCATAAAGTTATGATACGCTGAAATGGGCTTACTCTATGGCGGGAAAGCAAAGGTGGAAATTTTGATTCTGCTTTTTTATAAGAAAAATCAAGCTTTTAGCAAAATATATTCAATTTCAAATTTTAAGCAAAATAAATTAATGCTCCAACTATTTCTAAAAAATAATAGATTTTAATTTACTTATCACTTATTATTGTATTGAACAGTGAACCAAAACATAATCATTGACACAAACCTGGCTTACGTTTGACTGCTAACATTTGTGTATTTGCCTAATTTTATCCCAAAACATTTAATAAATGCATGTACCCATTTCGAAAATTTTTAAACGGCAGATGCGATCGGGAAAATAAAGACAACCAATACACATCGTCATCAAACTTCTCCGATTTACATTGAAATTAACGCGTGATTTTCATGCCTGCAAATGTTTCCTCTGTATAAATTTTGGCAGTCCGATCATTTGGTGCTATGCATACCGGCCGCCATGTTTCACCACTGCTCAAATGATAAAACTCAAGTGCTTTACGAGAACTCCGATTTAAGTGAAAAGAAATACGGCACAGCTTCGATAAGAGTCGACCAGCTGCCATATTTACCCACAGCTCAAATTAGATCTATATGGTCCTGTGTCATCATTTGAGCTGTGGGTAAACATGGCGGCTGGTCGACTCTAATCGAAGCTGATCCAGAAAGTCAATAAGCTTGTTAATAATACTTTGCAAAATGTATAAAGCACGGTACCAAAGCAACAAATAAATCAGTCATTTAAAATACGATACCTGACAATGCATAAGTAAAATAGCATGCAATTACAAATGGACAAATTTTGATGAGTATATAAAAGAATATTAATCATATTACAGCAAGAAATAAGTATGGAATCATAAAATTCAGAGAAATAACTTTCCGCTCACCAATTTCAAAGCTGCTTCCCTTATACCGCCATTATCACAATAAAACGGATCTTTATGTAACGCGATTGCGCAGAACGTCTTCACTATTCCGTTATGATTAAAATAAAAACAAAAACTGGCTTGAATAATTTTATTTAATTATTAAATCAATTAAATTATGTGATTAATAAAATTATATTAATCATAATAATGTTCTTACTTTATTTCGGATATCGGATCCAGCAAACCCTAGGAAATGCGCATGCGTCAAATCTTCGTCCAAAATAAAATTAATAAAAACTGAAGGTTTTATGAAGGAAAAGTAAAGTTTTAAATCTTCATTATTTGCTCTGTAGAAAAACTGCAGTTTTTGTGAAGGGAAAATAGCACTGCATAAAACCTGCAATATGTCTTCACAAAACCTGCATTTTTCTTTAAGGAAACATTAAGTTCAAAATCTTCATTTAATATTCTGCATAAAAACTGCAGTTTTTGTGAAGGGAAAATTGCGCTGCATAAAACCTTCACATTCCTTCGAAAACACTGCACATTACCTTTATAAAACCTGCATGGATCTGACTGCCTTCAAAAAAACTGCAGGTAACTTCATGAAACCTTCAAAAAGGGTACTTTTTTGAAGGTTTTATGCTGATTTTTTTTGCTGGGTGCTGCCGGGAAGTTGGGAGTCCTCTAGCTTCTCCGGGTGGTTCCTCTAGCTTCAGTGGGGTGGTTCCTCTAGCTTCCGTGGGGAAGTTCCTCTAGCTTCTAGGGGTGGTTCCTCTTTAGCTTCCGTGAGGTGGTTCCTCTAGCTTCCGTGGGGTAGTTTCCTTCGCTTCTGGGTGGTTCCTCTAGCTTTCGTGGGGTAGTTCCTCTAGCTTCTAGGGTTGGTTCCTCTAGCTTCCATGGGGTGGTTCCTCTAGCTTCCGTGGGGTGGTTCCTCTAGCTTCCGTGGGGTGGTTCCTCTAGCTTCTAGGGGTGGTTCCTCTAGCTTCAGTGGGGTGGTTCCTCTAGCTTCCGTGGGTTTGTTTCCTTAGCTTCTGGGTGGTTCCTGTAGCTTCCGTGGGGTAGTTCCTCTAGCTTCTAGGGGTGGTTCGAGCTTCTAGGGGTGGTTCCTCTAGCTTCCGTGAGGTGGTTCCTCTAGCTTCCGTGGGGTGGTTCCTCTAGCTTCCAGGGGTGGTTCCTCTGGTTGGGAACTGCTGCCAGGAAGTTGGGAACCACTGCCGGGAAGTTGGGAACTACTGCCGGGAAGTTGGGAGCCACTGCCGGGAAGTTGGGAACTACTACCGGGAAGTTGGGAACTACTGCCGGGAAGTTGGAAGCCACTGCCGGGAAGTTGGGAACTGCTGCCGGGAAGATGGGAGCCACTGCCGGGAAGTTGGAAGCCACTGCCGGGAAGTTGGGAACAGCTGCCGGGAAGTTGGGAGTCACTGCCGGGAAGTTGGGAGCCACTGCCGGGAAGTTGGGAGTCACTGCCGGGAAGTTGGGAACTACTGCCGGGAAGTTGGGAACTGCTGCCGGAAAGTTGGGAACTGCTGCCGGGAAGTTGGGAGCCGCTGGAAGTTGGGAGTCGCTGCCGGGAAGTTGGGAACTGCTGCCGGGAAGTTGGGAACTGCTGCTGGGAAGTTGGGAGCCACTGCTGGGAAGTTGGGAACTGCTGCCGGGAAGTTGGGAGCCACTGCCGGGAAGTTGGGAACTGCTGCCGGGAAGATGGGAGTCACTGCTGGGAAGTTGGGAGTCACTGCCGGGAAGTTGGGAACTACTGCCGGGAAGTTGGGAACTACTGCCGGCAAGTTGGGAGCCGCTGCCGGGAAGTTGGGAACTGCTGCCGGGAAGTTGGGAGCCGCTGCCGGGAAGTTAGGAACTGCTGCTGGGAAGTTGGGAACTGCTGCCGGGAAGTTGGGAACTGCTGCCGGGAAGTTGGGAACTGCTGCCGGGAAGTTGGGAGCCGCTGCCGGGAAGTTGGAAGCCACTGCCGGGAAGTCGGGAACTGCTGCCGGGAAGTTGGGAGCCACTGCCGGGAAGTCGGGAACTGCTGCCGGGAAGTTGGGAGTCACTGCCGGGAAATTGAGAGCTCTGCTGGGAAGTTAGGAGTCGGTAAGGTATCCCGGACAGCCAGGAGGTAAAAACTAATGGGATAATTCTTGTGGATAAAAGGTTTCCTGGTTTGTCGAAAGGTTGAAATCCTTACCAGTAATAAATAGTCTGGAAAGGTGGGGGTTTTCTGACTAAATCCCGAGTTATATGGTGTTGGAAACATGCAGGGTTTGGATAATGGAAAAATTATATTTGAAAAATTTAATTGAATGATTAGAATTGAAAAAAAGGGGAACACTTTAAGTACCCCTACAATAGGGTGGAGTGAAACTAGCCAAAAATGACCAACTTTGGAAATTAAAAACGCCTGAGGTGGGAATAGGTGCCATTTACGATAAAACTTAAAAATTCAAAACTTGAGTTCGATCAATCAATATCTTCAGGTTCCACATTCACGTTAAAGTCTCGAAATTTCATCAAATTTTAAGTAAAAAATGGTTATAAATGATTCCCACACAATTTTAACTCCTTTTTCAAACCATAACTGGTTGAGTTTATATTTTTAGGATGTCAAACAACATATAAGACCTTCTATGGACCAGGAATGGGGGGAATTTCCGATTTTTCAAGCCCGAAATAAGGTCGCATGCCATTAAAATAGTCTAGCGACCGAAAAACCAATTTTTGAATATCGGTACCAAATAGAGCTCAAAAGTTGCGTTTTACCCTTTTTATTCATGGAAAAATAATAAAAAAATTCGTAAAAAATAATTTAAGTGTGTTTTGCTCTAGAATTTGAAAAAATGGATCTT
This sequence comes from Tetragnatha versicolor, assembly GCA_024610705.1. Classification (NCBI taxonomy): domain Eukaryota; kingdom Metazoa; phylum Arthropoda; class Arachnida; order Araneae; family Tetragnathidae; genus Tetragnatha; species Tetragnatha versicolor. The sequence continues at coordinate 1,400,770 of JANDEH010000038.1, read as the reverse complement.
TTGCATAGCGTATAATGAGAAAAGTCTTAATAAATCAAATTAAATTTAGATGTTGTTTAAGCTTATAGTTACCTTAGTTTAGTGTCTTAATAGTCAATAATACTTTTGAGCTCATTATTAATTATTTAAAAATCAAGTTAACAGCCTAAAATTGCCAAATTTGGATGAAAAAACTTAAAAATCCCCAAATTTATAAACTTTAAGTTCAAATATTTTATGTAGTCTGTAATACGCATTCTTGTTTACATAAAATGCTTTTTAAACATTAAGGTTGATATTTTTACAGAAAACAGACGAAAAAAGCGTTATATTGCACTACAGGCATTTTATTCCAAACTTTAACCTGAACTACCACTTTTTGTAACAAGTCTTCAAATTTAAAGGGACGAAATATCAAATAAAAGGCTATGATTTGTTATATATAATAAGGGAAAATTTAGGTTATATTATAAGTAATTTTAATGCTCTGAACTGAAAAAATAAATATAAATAAGTATAAAAATGAATTTTTCTCTCATTGGGTGATTCTGAGATGTATGCCTTATCTACTTAGCTCAAATCACAATGCAATACCCTTGTAAATACTCTTTATGACGATTAAAACACCGAATTAATGCGACAATAAGTTTATATTACATTTAAAACTTTAATTTGATTAATTAAGACTTTTCCCATTATACGCTATGCAAAAGATCCATTTTTTTTCAAGTTCTAGGGCCAAAACACACCTAAATTATTTTTTTAAAAATTTTTTTATTATTTTTCCATGAATAAGGAGGGTAAAACGCAACTTTTGAGCTCTATTTGGTACTGATATTCAAAAATTTGTTTTTCGGTCGCTAGACTATTTTAATGGCATGCGCCCTTATTTCGGGCTTGAAAAATCGGAAATTTCCCCATTCCAGGTCCATAGAAGGTCTTAAAATGTTGTTTGACATCCTAAGAATATAAACTCAACCAGTTATGGTTTGAAGAAGGAGCTAGAATTGTGTTGGAATCATTTATAACCATTTTTACATAAAATTTGATGAAACTTCGAAACTTTAACGTGAATGTGGAACCTGAAGATATTAATTGATCGAACTCAAGTTTTGAATTTTTAAGTTTTATCGTAAATGGCACCTATTCCCACCTCAGGCGTTTTAAGTTTCCAAAAAAAAGTTTTTCGCTCCACCCTACCCTACAAGTAACATGCTTTAATTACCTGCTTTGTTTTCAGAAATAATATTCTGTCGTTATAAGTTGATTGGATTTGTCTAATATGTAATTACTATGTGAATTCTCATAAGGGATTTAATTTTAGATTTTAAACATTTTCCATAAACATGCGAAATGAACTACAAAGGAGAACTTCGTCTTCTGAAAGCCCGAGATTCCAAAACAAGACCATCTAATGTTTAAGTGAAGAATGGGAGCAGTGTTTGTTAAAGACCTAGCTGTCGGTCTCTTTTGTTTGGGTAAGGAACATTTTCTTAGCTTTTTTATTTCGTAAAATTGCTTGTTTTCTACGTTCTACTCATCAAACATCCGTAATTGCATTGAATTATCGAATATTAAATTATCGTAAAGACTACAAAAACATAAAAAATGTAAGTTGTGTTAACGTAATGTAGACTACTACTAGCTTTGCGGATTATAGGTAGGCAAGTTCTTGTTTTTAAAGACAAATATTTTTCCTTACAAGGTCTGAAAGATTAGAAGTTTCGTTTGGAGACAAAGGAGTTATGGCTTGGTAAACGAAAATTGGACGAATCGTGAACATTTGTGCTTTTTGGAACTGAAACATATCTTCTAAGAGTACTTGTTTAGGTCTCGTAACGCTCCTTTTAGTTTTGAAATAAAGATGTGTCTCCCCGAATGATGTCTTTGTTTTGTTGTTCCATCGCATTTGATACTAGGCCCCCAAGAAAGTTTTAACTCAATAAGGAGGTAACTTCGGAAATATTTACGTCAGTTTATTGACTCACAAATCAACCTTCAAAATAAGGAAGGTCTCAGCTTTAACAGAAATATGCTAAAAGTACAAAGAAAAAATACTGAAAGCGAACTTTTACCCGACGTAGCTAGGGGTTGTGTATAAGGTCAAATTTCTAAAATTTTTCTGGGGGAGGAACCCCAGACCCCCTTTATAGTTCAAAGTTACAAACAATTTATAAAAAATTTGAACAGAAGTTAAATAATTTATTCAAAACTACTTTAAAATTCTTAAACGAGGGCAAAAAAGAAAAATGATTATTTTGGGGGAGTTACCCAGTAGTTTGTAAAAACATTTGGGGAGGATCCCGAATCCGTGAGACGTCCCCCCCCCCAATGTTCAGGAGCCGCCGACGCCAATGATTGGGTCGCAAATATTGAAAGTTTGAGAAGCACTGGGCCACAGAGCCCTGGCCTTAAAGTGTAACAAAAAGAGGTAAACCCCCTGTTTCTTAGAGTTAAATTACAAAGTGTTGTTATTTGTGTCTGTTTAAAAAATAAAATTATCCTGTTTATTGTATTGTAAATCATTTCTATCAGGAAAATTTTCAATTGTATAATCTTAGATGCGTTTTAACTACTAAAAATTCGAAGCAAAAAAATATTTGTCAATCTAAAATTGATGAAGAAAAAGTTTATTGCTGCACTTAAAAGTGACGTTTTGAAAAGGAGTTTGTTTTGAATAGAAAAAAGAAAAGAAAATTCTATATCTTTTTAAAATTCTAATAAGATGCAAAGTAAAACATTCATACCACACGGCAAACTAATACCGAAATTCTGACTACAAGCGATGGTGCTGTAATCTACTGACTCAAAGGAAACTTCAAAACAGACCCGAGCTTGAAGAGTGGTCCATTTCAACCGTTTACTTTACAAAACAACACAGAATACGGCATTTTATCTTATGGGGAACTATTTCTACACAATTTATGATTAGTAATAAAAATATTACTTTCCCTTGTAAAAAATAGTTAACAATCTGTGTTTTTTATGTTAACTTTGGTGAGAAATCCTAGTCCTAGAATCACACAACAAATTATCTCCCCACAAATAACTTATATAATTGGAGATGAGGTATGAAATGGGGGAAAAACGGAATAAACCAATTCCAATATAGAATCCTCAAATAGAAACCATAAAAAAATTGAACATAGTGAAACAAAATTATCTTTTAACCGATACAAAATGGTAAATAAAAAAATACCTTTATTAAACAAATTTTCTGCGCATTAAAACTACCATATTTTTTTTTTCACTATGTGAATCTCTTTCAACTAAATCAATGTACTATTTCATTCAATAATATGGAGAGACAGAATGGAGCGGAGTTATAAAAATTACCGTGAATTAAAAATAAAATTCATACTAGGCTGAAAAAGAAAATTTAAACCCAGAAGTTTTTAAAATACGAAATTGATAAATTAGAACTACTTTCAAAAAGAAATAAGAGTTAAAAAAGCAAAACCTTACCTTTTAAATACAATTTAACACCAGCGTTCTTTGAAGATCGATCGATTCTGAGAAAGATTCGGTTATTCAAACCATTCAAATCTTCATACATTCCAAGATTAAAGAACTAAAGCATGCTTGTCTAAAGTGCGGCCCACGGGCCGCATGCGGCCCAAAAGCCTTTAAAATGCGGCCCAGACGCAAATTATGAAAATATTTAAATTTGCACATTTTTATTTTTTAAAAATAAATAATTACAATATTTTTCATATAAATCGATTCAAACTTAAATTAAAATATTTAGGGAAACAAAAGGGGAACCCCCTATGACTGAATTTAAAGACGAAGATTGGGTTTTAGATTTAGCTATTTTAGTAGACTTAACAGAACATTTGAATGGTTTAAATTTGAGACTCCAAGGGAAAAAATCAATTTGTTAATGATATGTTCCAGAATCCAGACAATAACGAGCATTTGAAAGGAAGTCGACATTTTGGCACAATCAAATAAAAGTAAAATATTTGACACATTTCAGTACTTTGGCTGCACAGAAGCCTGTGAGTTGCACAAAATATATGCTGCATTAATTTGTGATTTAATACAAGAGTTTGAAAGTAGATTTCAAAATTTTCGAAAAAATGAAGATCATTTCAACATATTTTTACCCCATTTTCTCTAGAAGTAAATAAATTACCCTCAAATAGAATGCATTGAACTTCACAGCGACATTCAAAGAAAAATTTGGGAATGTTTCTTTACTGGAGTTATATAAAGATTACCTACCCCGCGATAAATATCCTAATTTTCACCATCATGCTTTATTAAAGTCTTCAGCTTTTGGAATACCTATATTTGTGAGCAAACATCTTGAAAATGCATTAAGAATTACAACCTAGTCTATTGAACCCTATATCAATTTTCTTGTTCAACAAAAGCAAATTTATCCATCTCATTAATTTGAACTATTTCTATCTTTATGGAATCCAAACTAAATGAAACGAAACTTTTACAAATTTAAATTAAATATGTACCTATACATATCTAATAAAAATTTTTAAAAATTATGGTAAAAAGAAGTTAATTTATTTTAATAAAACTACAAAGAGTAAATTTGTATTTCAATTTGTTGAAAAAATATTGTATGTGCGGCCCAGCAAATTTTTTTTCGTTGCAATGTGGCCCTCAAACAGGCATAGTTTAGACACCCATGAACTAAAGCAAGCGACATTGAATTGACATGACAATATTTAAAAATTATTATCCTGGGGGAAAATCGTTTGCTGCGTAGAAAATAGAACTACATTTTTGCAAAATGCCGATTAGGATAAAATAATTATTTTATTTTTTATGCAACTGAATTTTTATTTATTGTTTTAAAATTAAATATAAATTTAATTGGGAATTAATGACAAAATGCAAGTTCAATTCAGATTAGCATACAAACTCGCTGAAAACACACTTTCCACTATATTTCCCTTTTAGTTCTGGCAAGGTGTCCTCAGTTTGAAAATGTTGCTTAAAAGAGTTTAACTTTCTTTCTTTGAGATAAAGCATGACATTGACGAAAAAAAGCCTTATGTTTTGAAACTCTTAACTCTTATGTTTTGAAAAGTAATGTACTTGGAAAATATCACCAGGTAAAATTTAAAAACTTAAAATTACTGAAAATTAAAATTTTTCTTTCTAAAATGCTCCTTAGATGAGTGTTGCAATGAAATATACTCACTGGAATACAATAAAACATACTTGTGAAATTAAACCTTTTAATTAAGAATTTCATGCATCCAAGATACAACATATAGATAAAATCTTTTGACATTACTTGACTGAAATTTGGAGTAATGGCCACAATTTTTGAGAATCATAACACTCTTTTATTTTTTACATTAATTTCCGCACAAATCTTCATTACCTCGAGCAGCCTCATTAGACATGGATTCTATATGTATAATTTAATAGCGTTCGATTGGCCAAATGAAAAACCCATATCTTAGCTCTTTTTTTTGTCAAGAACTCACTTATACTTTTACACTTGAAGACTGCAGGAATTTTACAAAACACATAAAAACTTGAAAATAAAAAGAGAAGAATCTTTCAGACTTTCATCGGCTTTTTAATTAGAAATTGATTTTATATCTGATATAAAATAAGAAGCATCCATGCATCAATGTTCGTCCACTAAATGAATTTAAGGGATACGAAAGAACTTTCAGTGTGAAAGTTTTCAAGATAACAAGGAAAATTAGAAAATCACTTAATTTCAAGGAAGGAAATTATTTTTTCGAGTAATCAACCAAAATTAAAGATCACAAGGGTATACTGTATTTCACTCACATTGGATGGTTGCTATTTAATTCGTAAAAGACCAAACAGTCTTGTTCCACAAAAAAATAACACTGGAGCAATCATAGTTACTGCTCATTACTGCTCAGGGCACTCACAAGGGGGAGGGGGAGGGCAACGACGGTGCTTGTGACCACGTCCACGCCCGTGATCATGCCCGTGTCCATGCCCATGATGATCGTGATCGTGTCCATGTCCATGCCCTTGGTGATCGTGATCGTGTCCATGTCCATGCCCTTGGTGATCATGATCGTGATCAGGTCCATGTCCATGCCCTTGGTGATCGTGTCCATGATGATCGTGATCTTCCTCACTCGAGTCCACTTCGTTCGAAGAGGCTGCAGCAGTCGGCATGACGATGGTGGTGATTTCATCAACGGTGGGGGACACCTCGGGGACGATGGTGGAGACTTCTTCCCTCACCTCGGTGGTCACCTCGGGGATGGAGGTGGTGCCGTTGCAGTCGCATGGAGGGGGAGGCGGGCACTTCTTCTTCTTGTGCCCGTCCCTTCTGCAATCGCCGACGGTCGCGAGGACCGCCACCGCGATGATCAAAAATACTCCGTATCTGAACATGATTGTTTTGCTGTCATTGCGTCGGAGGAATGAGGTTTTATAGAAGACCATTAGATCGAAATTAAGATTAAGTGCTATCAATCAATCGATCTTTCGATGACGGACGATTCGTGGGTTATCGGTGCGTGCTCAACCCCTTGATTCCGATAAGGGTCCGGAACACACTGAACGACAATTGTCGCGTGATCAATTAATATGTTAAGGAGGGGAGACAGAGAAGGGGACTCGAGGGGAGATGTACTAGATGCGGTTGGAAGTGGAAATGATGACACCTGTTTTCATCCACTATAGGAGTAGTCAATGCATCAACCCTCAACTTCCCTTCTTTCTCTCCTCATCGTTTGATAAGGATCTTAATGGGTCGAGCGACAAATGTTGCTACAGTGTGAGCAGACACTAACCTGTTAAGATCAAAGAGATTTCTTTTCTCGGGTTTTTCTTTCTTATTAGCTCATCAAGTGCGTCTTTTTGGGAACGATTATTATTCTAATTCGTCACGTGACGTGCATGTGTGGGCGAACGATTTCCTAATTCCGTAGCAATCTCTCTTTTGGTGTGTTTGGCATCAGTGTTTTATCGCAACACTTGTTGAGGGATGCTCTTGTTTTGAAACAAAACCAGAAAGGTGATGATCGGAGAAGTATGTAGATAAGGTGATCCGACATCCTTATTTCCAGGATTTTCTTGAAATTTCTATAAAAAAAGAAATGGTGGTTTAATAGAGTAGGTCAATCAGGTCAGCCAGTATCTAATGCGCACAAAAAATGATAAATTTGCTGATTATATATTTGCTGTTATGAGAGTATTAGTGGGCTGGGCCGAATTTGAAAATATTGAGTAAGTATTGCACTATTTTTTAAGTAATCAAATAAAAATATAAGAAATATTACCCTTATGGTATTTTAATGCCAGAGAGTTCACAGCAAAATTAAGACGTTACTAATATCGTAAAAACAAAAACCTACAGTTGTAGTTAACTCAAGACCATTATTTGACAAGTCGGAAGGAAGACTGTCCAAAACGGGCCATTCGCTATAACTGGGAGAATAATAAACTAAAAGAAATATCAATATTTTGGAACGAATATTTAGAAGTGAACTAAATGTAAAATCAATAATATCAATTAAAAAATAACATTTAAAAATATTTTGCCATTAATTGAAATGGGACTCTCAGACGTTTTCTTAAATTGGTGTTACAAAATTATGAGGCTATTTTGCCATACGTAATTAATTATACAGGGTGATTCTGAATTCATCATCAATATTTTGGGGGAGGTAGAGGGGACCTAGACAAGCATATTTCGAATAGGAATGGGGGCGCAGCCGCACCGTTAAAGAGCTAACCTAATGTAGTGCGAGAGCTTTTCAAAAGGACGTTGTGCGAAGGCCCGTTTAACGAAAAAAAAACATAATAAAATGAAAAAAATATCGCATGAGGTACATCAGTATCCGTACTACTTACACTATAAATTTGATAGAAATTGGACCACTTATTAAACCGTGGGTTAGTTTTAAAACGTGCAATATTAATCTTTTATCCAAAGAATGGAGTTCCGTAGTGTTAGTGTAATTGTGTTTTGGTACTTGGAAAAATGATGATCGGGGAAGGAATTTTCAATGATCATACAGTTTCAATGATCAATGTATGATCATTTAAAATTCCTTCCCCGATCATAATTTTTCTAAATACCATTACACTAACACAAGGGAACTCCATTCTTTGGCTAAAAGATTAATTTTGCACGTTTTAAAACTCCCCCCACGGTTTAGCAAAAGTTCCAATTTCTATCAGATTTATGGTGTAAGTAGTACGGATACTGCTTTACCTCATGCAGTAAATTGTTTCATTTTATTATGTTTTGTTTCGTTAAACGGGCATTGGCAAAATGTCCTTTTGTAACGCTTACGCACTACATTAGGTCTTTAACGGTGTATCTCTTTAACGGTGTACTCTTTAACGGTGTATCTACGCTCCCCCATTCCTATTCAAAATATGCTTGTCTAGGTCCCTCTCTACCTCCCCACCAAATATTGATGAGGAATTCTGAATCACTCTATATTACAGTATACAGGGTGATTCTGAAATGGTGCGAGGGGTGATAGTACACATCAAGACGAACAAGAATTGATGCGGAAAGGGGGGTCGCAAATGAGTTTTAAAGGGTGAAACCCTGGGGTGAAAATTTGCAAAAAAACTTACATATTTGTGCAAGAAGAGACACAATTGTTCGGTTCCGTAATTTTTTTACATCAAAATAATAAAACTCGTCCTTTAAAGTCATTTTAACTGTAACTTTTTCAGGAAGTTATCTTTCGTAGCGAAAGATTTATTTCGGTCAGTCTTCTTTTTTAATGTATGTTCAACCAGATTTGGCAACTTATTAACCATTTGGCGTAATTTTTTTCCGATTATTATTTTATCGTTCAAGTGGTATCTCAGTACCAACAGCCAATGTATGATCTCGAAATCGAACACTTATAATCCCAAGATTCTGGGTTATGTCATAATAAGTTATGAGAGAACTGTCATGTCTAGAAAGGGGGTAGCATTTTTTACGTTCGCGTACTTAGCCTAATCATTTTAAAATAAGACAGAGGTTTTTCGATGACGTTTTTAATTATTTTAAGTGAAATAAAAATAGTTCTAATATTTAAAAAAAAATTCGGGAATCTCTTCGTCTTGAGATGAGTTCTATCATTTTTGAAAGTTTGTTGGATCATTTCAGATACACCCAAGGTTTGTAGAGTGTAGGGTGTTTCGGAAATGGTGCGACAAGCTTTGAGGGGTGAAAGTACTCATCAAGACGAACAAGAATTGATGTGGAAAGAGGGGTCGCAAATGGGGTTTAAGGGGTGAACATCACGAAAATAAATAAAGCAGTTAACCCTCGCAAATACGTTGAGAAAAAGACATTTCTTTAAGGTAAGGATAAAAAAACATGGTAAAACGCTCGGTTCCAGCAAAACAAGCTGAAGTGCTGATGAGGAAATTAACTCCTGGGAGCAAAATATTCGTTTGGTCTTTGGCTCGATATGACATGAGTAAATTAGATTTGGCAATTTATCTATAATTTGGCGCGATTCGTTTCAAATACTTTTAATGATAAAATGGATAGCGTAATTGGTAGCTACGTTTTGACCGTTGCAAAACGTAGTTGCATCTGGCCCAATCACTAAAATTATTTCGCCATGCGTCATAAAACACCAACCAACCAACCAAAAAATGTATTTGGTGATCAATGATTGGCGACTTTTTTTTCCTGCCGAATGCAAAGGGCTTACTGATTCGAATAGTAGAAGTTTTAGTAGTTAAAATATAGAGGACGGATAGAGGACGGAATCGAACAATTGTGTCTCTTCCTGCACAAATATGCAGGTGTTTTTGCAAATTTTCACCCCGGGGTTTCACCCCTTAAAACTCATTTGCGACCCCCCTTTCCGCATCAATTCTTGTTCGTCTTGATGAGCACTATCACCCCTCAAAGTTTGTCGCACCATTTCAGAATCACCCTGTATAACAAAGAGGCGTGGTGAAAATTATATTTATAATTGGGTCGCAAATATTGAAAGTTTGAGAAGCACTGGACCACAGAGCCCTGGACTTAAGTGTACCAAAAAGAGGTAACCCCCTGTTTCTTAGAGTTAAATTTTAAAGTTTAGAAAAACACTAGACTAGATGTTTAAAAAAAATTTAAAAGTACTCTTTAATAAGCTAAAAGCTGGTAATTTTTTTAAACAAATAGCTTAAATAAAACGTGAAAAAATCCTGCTAGCAACTTGCGCCCTAAAATTGGGAGATATAAACCACAGAGAACAGAGCTTACAGAGGTTTCATAAGGCACTTTTCGTCAATCCGCGGACACTAATTTAATTCTCACTAGCAGCCAATCAGAAGAAGCGAAATCAATTTGAAGACAGCTTCCCCGGTGGAGGGACGCGGCGCGGACAAATGGGACGCGGCGGTAGGAGGCGGAGCTATGTCCGCAAATTGTTTGATTGGTTTAAAAAATTACCATTAGCGTCTATGGCGATGAAACCTCTGTAAGCTCTGTTCTCTGTGATATAAACGAAAATCAGTTTTGAAAAACCCAATCGCTGTTAGTGAGGATGTTGGGACAAATTGCCCCCAAAACAAAATCTGGGAAGAATTTTCCCCATAACGTTCCTAAATCCTTTCATGGTAGATCCAGTGGGTAGATCAGTGGGGTAGATCTGCTTGCATCCTTAGATCTTAATAAAAAATAATGTCGGTAGAAGCGCTAAAAAAATAAGCTCCGCCTACTGACTTGCTAATCTAGTTCACTGATCTAGTCTGAATTTTTAAAGTTTAGCATGGTGAATCATACTAATGGCAACACTGATTTTCCCCACAAAATTGATTGGTAAATTCGCCTTCCGGTTCTTTTATTGTTGACATCTTTGAAAAAAGCTTATTAAACAATTATGGTAAGGAATTATTACTAAATATTAGTGTGCATCATAATCTTTCACACCTATTCTACTACTTTATGATCATTTTAAATTCTTGCCGGGTCCATTTATTTCGTAATTACTATTGTTTGAAGCACGTGGGCCGGTCACAATGATGAAGCTTTTCAGGGGTTCGGCCATCGTTCCCTTTTTGAGTTTCGAAATTCAATCCTTTGAAATAACTCGGTGTTTTCATCATTTGGTTCATTTAATTTTGTTTATGCATCTTGTGAAATCTTTGTTGCACTTTTATTTCTACTACGCATTTGTTGGTTACGCGGGGTTAAGAAAATTTTATTATATATGGTATTTTAATTTTAATCCTATTCCTCGATTTATTGTATTTGGACTTGATTTTATAGTTAGTTAAATGGTATTTTCGTGTAGTACTCAAAAACACATTTATTTCTTTAGTAATTGCTAGCAATATAGATGTTGTGTAGCTGTCACTTTTGTAAGATCTGGGTTGAATAAACGTAATAGTATCTTTAATTTAATGCTTTTTTATGTGTAAAGTATATTTAGCATGCTATTGTATTGTAAATTTTTCAGTTTTGTGGGTTTTTTTGCTATCTCTTTAAGGTTTTTGCAATAATTAATGAAACTAACTCTTGTCCCCCTTTAGTGTTTTAGTTACTTAGATTTGTGTGCTAAAACAAATTTCACAAAGTTGTTTTCTTTTCTGAATACCAGATTCTTCAATGAAAGAAAAAAATTGAATGTATATTAAAATGAAAGATTGGATAAAAATTTTTAAAATTGGATTGGGTGGGAAAATTGCCTACATTTGGAGTACCAATATGTTATAAATATTTAAGTCCAATTTCGTTATTGTTGCCAAAGTTTAGAAATATATTACCGAAAGTTGCAAACCAACTAAATTAAATCTCCTGATGACAACCATAAAAATTAGGCAATATTTTTATACTTGGCAACTAAAACGTCTTGGCAATATTTAAAGTTACATATTATAGAATTAAATCTAGATGCAATGACAATTATACTGGTTCTTTGATTCTGGCCAGAAAACATTTCACAGTACAAAAAGATATAGAACAACGTTCTAAAATCTAAGGTTGCTGTTCTAAAGATTGTATAGTAGGGAGAATCATTTATCGCCTACCTTTCCTTGGCGATTGGTCCGGATTGTTAAAATTAACCTTTTTTCTTACCTAAAGGATTTTAGAAACCTTGTAAAATGAACATTAAACAAATGATAATGTTTAATTATAATGTAAAATTTAGTTTTTATTTTTAAGAGTTTTAATTGATGCTTCATCTAACTGGCTTGAGAACCTTGGGACATTTTAGCCAATTAAACTCACCATTTTAGTAATTTTTTATCTGTGATATTCAGAAAAAGATTTTTCTCATTTAATTATAACATAAAGTTGGTAAAAAATCTAGAAGTGGGTTCGGGTTGGCGCCTCTTGGCGAATTTTTAGTTGCTAACTTAACTTTCATACTTAGGCGCACGTGGCGCACTTCGCTTAGTGTTTGAACTAGTGATGGGCAGGTATCGATACCAAATACTTAAGTACTCGATACCTTTAGGTATCGAGTGTATTCGATACCCACAAAAGTATCGATACTTTATTGACATATTTCGTTTTAAATTTTTCAATGAAGTAATCTTTATAATACCTACTGTAGATCAAACGCAGCCTGTTTCCGTTTTCATTTTGCAACGCTCAAACCCAAGTCGTTATCATATGCGAGAGAAATTTGACACGGCTAGGTTTTTCCCCCGCCAAATCCTTCGCCTCTATCCACCTCCAGGACCGTAGCTACGGGGCTTTTTGATGGATCGCTTTCAGTTTTTTGAATATTAGTCTAATTATGGATAGGCCCTAAAAAAATTGTCCCTTCAGGTTCATTTCCCGACATTGAAAAAAGTACTCGATACCTAAAAGTACTCGATACCTATAAGTATTCGATACCAAAGTATTCGATACCTATAAGCAGGGCTCGATTTCTAAAAAAAGAGGTCCCGGAACGGTAAAATTATTGGTCTCAAAACTGAAAAAAAGCGAATACTTTTTAATATAAAAACTTAAGCATTTATAGTTAAATTTAAATTTAAAAAATAAGTTCAAATGTGTTGTACTAGATTAGGAAAATTTTCTAACTTAATTATTGTAAAAGATGATGAACTATTTAGGCAATTTTTTTGTTAAAACACCTTTTTTTACAGTGTGTTGTACTTTTTTTTCTAGCAGAGCACCTCTTGTAGAAGACGGGACGGTTTATCATTAATGAACCAATAAAATTGTATACTTTGCCAGTTTAAGGAATATAATGCGTGGTTTAAGTCCTTAAACGGTAGAATTTAAGATGTTGCAAATTTTCTTGGAAAATTTGACCAGCAATCCGGCAAATCTGGTTCAAATGAAAAAAGAATCAACACCAGGAGCGGATTGTGTGGGTAGTTCAAATTGGGGTTCACAATTATGTTTTCATAGAACACAAAAACTAAGTAATAATCTTAATATTAAATCACAAAATTATTGTTATTTGCAAAAAAGATAAAAATGCATTAAATTTTTTTTAAAATTTCAAATATGCACAAATGAATCGTTGAAAATAAGTTTTTTAAATAGTAACAACAGAAAATTGTTTTTAAAACATCTAGGATCATAGGGGCGTATGTAGAAATTTATTTCGGGAGGGGCCCAAATATCCTTTAAGAAAATTAAATCACTATCAGGCCCCAAGTGAAACTTTTGCACAGGGGGGGGAAGAAACTCGAAATTCACTCTAAACCCTTTTTAGGCATGTTTACAGGTTTAATGCTCTTGTTTAATATTTTTTAGTAAGATTCACCCTTTCATGAACTTAATAGTAAGTTAATGTGATTTGTTGAGTTCTAAATACAAAAAGGGGGGGTCTGGGGGTCCTCCCCTAGAAAAATTTTGGAAATTTGACCCTAAAAACGGTTTTAAATTCATTTTAGGACTTTTTTTTCGTACTTATAGAAAGGGTTTCGCGGGCTGTCGTTATAAGAGACCCCTGAAATAAAATATTAATTTTTTAAACGAAAAAGAGGTTCCGGAACGCCGTTCCGGACCGTTCCGGCTGAAATCGAGCCCTGCCTATAAGTATTCGATACCAAAGTATTCGATACCTAAAATTATCGATTTTGCCCATCACTAGTTTGAACCCACTTCTAGATTTAAGCCAATTAAGTTCCTTGGACTATTTTTAATCAGTCTGATCTTACCAAAGCTAAAATAAAATGGTTTTGCTACTGTATGTAAATTTTTCCATTATTAATGGATCTTTCTTTTCAGTCTGCTGCATCACTCAACCCAATTCACATCCTAAAGGGGGATGCTGAAGAAGAAAAACGTGAAGATGCTCGATTATCTTGCACCTATGGAGGTATTGCTATTGGAGATTTGGTTAAATCTACTCTTGGGCCTAAAGGCATGGTAAGTGTTTTTCTATTAAAAGTTCATTCCCTTTCATTTAAGTTATGGGAGAATGCCTGAATGAGGTATGGGGGAAATTTAGGAGGCTGTGGAGATTCGATCAAGTTTTAAAGAAAAAAATTACAATCTCCAAGTGATATTAAAGACAAACACATATTTTGGCTAGTTACCATCAGAGGTGCAGAATATGTCCGAACGCCCGAACGATGTTCGGGGGAAATTTAAGCAGGTCTGGGGAAATTTTTGCCAAGATAGAAAGAAAAACTAAAAAAATCCAACATCATTAGCTTAAAAACAGATATTTAGTGCATTGACTGCATCATTACCTCCAATTTCAACGAAAATCAGGTGAAAACAGCGGAGTTACGGAGTAGAGTGGGGAAAACAATGGATCTGCGCTAAAAAACCTAATTTTCTAGGTGAATACCTGGATGTTGGCTTTCCTTGCTTTTCGGTTGGTATGCAAGAAAAACAATCTATCCGTGGTAGAATGGGTAATTAGCGTTCTTGTTTAATCACATCGATGTTCTTAACTAAAATGTTGAGTTCATTAAGGAAAAATTTACAGGTAGCTCAAATTTGAGAAAAGTAGACGATTTTTCATATTTTAGATAAAGGGGCACTTTTTGTTGAGCTAAGATAATAAGTGTGTAAGAAAGACTAAAAAAGGGTATAAAGATCTATTACAATTTAAATTTATGTGAAAATTATTCTATCTGAAAGAAGTATAAGAACTGAATAAACTATTTTCTTTAATGAAATTTCATTTTGGGGGAAATTTTGGAGAGAAAAAATGTGTTCTGGGGAAATTATGGATCCTGAAACATTTTCTGCACCCCTGGTTACCATGTCATACTCTTCAACCTCGTAAAAATTATGTGAAAAAGTACATAGTTACTAATGTAGAGTGGGGAAAACTACGGATCTATGCCGAAAAAACGAGATTCTGTAAATTGGGTTTACCTTAAGTTTCGGTTGATATGCAGAAAAAACATTTTTCCATGACAGAATAGAATCATTGTTTTTTGTTAAAAATCGCACTTAAGGTTTATCAATTGATGTTTATTTTTTTAAGACAAAAGAGGGAAATTTAGGTGGTAGCTGAAATAATAGATAAACCTAGAAAAGTGTTACTAAGGGTTGGTATATATTTGAGGGTATTAAATGTAATTACATGTCCTGCTTTTTTGCATATGCAAGTACAGTGTGTTGCTTTGACTGGAAAAAAATTCAAACGGAAAAATTAAGGGAGAAATTTTGAACTAGACAAATTGTGTTCTGTGGAAATATTGGGTCATTGAATATTTTCTGCACCTCTGTTAAGTCTTTTTGGTGATCTTTTCAGTGTATTGAACTGAGTCATGCAACTTCTGACTGAATTTTTAAAATTATTAATGAGTTTTAAGCTTTTATTAATTTGTCTTTAATTTAATTATAGGACAAAATTCTTGTTTCTGACTCAAGAAAAAGTTCTGGAGCTATTGAGTTGACTAACGATGGAGCCACTATTCTTCGATCACTTGGGGTTGATAACCCTGCTGCAAAAGTTATTGTTGGTAAGATTTTTTTAATGAAAACTATTTTTGCATGTTGCCCCTATCTTAACTTCCTTATTAAAAACTATGCTAGGTAGTGTGAAAGACTGCATTTGAAAATGTGCCTTTGACTGTCAAATTATTTTTTCATGTACATTATTTTGATTTAATTGCATTTAACAAATTTTGCTTGAAGATGTAGTATATAAGATCCACTTATTAATATCAAAAAGCTAATGTTCATTCTGGTAAAATATACACATTTATAAATGCTGAATTGTTTCTTAAAGCCTTCCCTGTTCTCTTGATATTTTAAAAATTTCTCCTTGCATAGCTGTTGCCACTCCACCATTACTAAAGCAGAGACTCCAACTGTCAAAGATGGTTGTCAGTAGTCCTTATGAGCAAGGAAAATTTTTTTGGAAGTTGATCCTAAAAACAGGGTTGTTCTATACACCTAGTCCGATTTTTTTTGGGGTGGATCCCCTGCCATCCCCCTTGATGTCATATCCGAAACAGGTTATAATCTAACAAGATTTTTAAAAATACTGCATTAAGCTTCAGAGTGATCTATCAGTAAAAATTTACAACTTAGGAAATCCTTAAGAAAAATTAGTTGAAAACACTGACTAAAATCGATATAAACGCGATCTGAGAGGTATCACTGGACTTAAAAGGCTCCTCTGGTCATGCTTAAATTTTTCCTACAGAGTAATTACAATGTGAAAAGAAGCCAGCTTCAACTACGCACCGGGAAAACTGTACTTACCCGAAAAATCGCTATTTTTCGACTTTTCCGCCGAATGCGGTCCTGAACAACAGACGACGGCTTCCAACCACTATAAAGTTGTTTTTTCCACATCGCACTAACAACGCAAGAAGAAGCCGATTTCAACTTGGCGCCCGCCGCTGCGCCGTCCGAAAGAAGTCAAGGGAAGAACGGAATATGCAACACGAAACCCAATCGCTCGCCACCCTGTTTTATGAAGACTGAAAACATCCTGAAAAAACTTGCGCTTTTAAGTGCTTTTTATGATAGATTTCCGATTTTCCGTAGATTTTTCGATGTTATCCGTAGTCTGTAGTTTAACGACGCCATCCGTAGAAACTACGGAGAATCCGTAGTAGTTGGAGTCTCTGACTAAAGTAGTAATATAAATTATTATTACCAATAAATGCCTAACAGAAGAGTACCAACCACTTAAAATCTTAAGTGTAAACTCCAACTCTCAAGCGTCGCCTCCAGCCATGGAAAAGGTGGTGACAATTGATTAGTCCTCCACTATCTGCCCCTTTTCCAGCAGATAGTGTGGAGGACTAATCAATTATCACCACTTTATCATTATAGTCGGCTAGACTAGTTCTTGCCTCCCCGCTCTCTCTCGTCGCCTTTCTGTGCCGTGCTGATGAGTCCTAACAAGGACAAAACCAGTCCATGGCTGGAGGCGACCCTTGATAAAGTTAACACTTATTGTCCGCTAACCAGAAGTAATGGGGAAATACTCCTTTTTATTACTTAAAATCTTATTCTTTATATCTGTAGAAATATCTAAAGTCCAAGACAAGGAAGTAGGAGATGGTACTACAAGTGTTGTTGTTCTCTGTGCTGAATTACTGAGGGAATCCGATAGGCTTCTTTCATTGAAACTTCATCCACAGACTATTATTTCTGGATTCAGGAAGGCTGCAGCAGAAGCTAAGAGTGCCTTGGCTAAATATAACTATGATAGAAGGTAACTGCTTTTTTTTCCTTAATGTATATGTTGATTGTGGGCTCTGATTTGAACGAGGAAATACGCGATTTTCGACGAAATTTGAGCAGACAAAAAAACGTAATATAGATATTTAGGCTATTTTTCAAGCTTTGTCGGATAGCCTAGATCAAATAGAGTCCATAACTCGAGACCAGACATTCGTCGTGTGATTAGGGTAGAAATGAGGGGCGAAAAACCGATTTTCGGCCTTTTTGGCGGCGCGCCCCATTGGATTAACATGGGGAACTTCAGGGCCAATGTGGCACCTTAAGAAATTATCCAAAAATTCTGAAAAAATTCACAGGTACTCTCTGGCACCTTAGACAACTTTTCCGCACTATTACGTCATCAAAATCGAAAAAAGTTTTTTTCGATACACCCTAATGTATATGTATATTTATATTTTGGCTTGCTTTGAAAATAGTTCCAAGATTAGATCATCAAAAAATATTGTTTTTAAATCACAGCTTACTAGTAGATTCGTAGTAGCGTTTTCTAGTATAAAATGCATGAACAAATTATAAAGAACTCTTTATTGTATGTAGCAGAGACTGGATTTATGTGCTTACCCCAGTACTGAGATTGGAGGATACTGTCCTATAAAATATTTGGGTCATTCTCCCTAAATATGGGGTATCTGGTTAAAAATTAAATAAAAGAGGAAAAAAGAAATGGTAAGACCCCAAACATTTTGCTTCTGACTACAGCACTGTC
Source organism: Tetragnatha versicolor (assembly GCA_024610705.1). NCBI lineage: Eukaryota > Metazoa > Arthropoda > Arachnida > Araneae > Tetragnathidae > Tetragnatha > Tetragnatha versicolor. Next base: position 1,382,522 of record JANDEH010000038.1, on the reverse strand, counting down.
AAAAAATGAAAATTATACGTACCTGAATAAAAATATCTAAAGTCGTTAAGTCTTAAAATTAATGTGTAACTTAAAACTCCTAAGGTCCTGGCATATTTGAAAGCCTGTTTAGTTTTCATTTCTGGTCTTGAAAATCTTAAGTTATGTACTTTGTTTTCTCCCTGTATTTAAAATTTACATTTTCAACTAGTAATTGTTATTGAAAAGAAAAATAATTTATGCTTGCATAGAAACTGAAGTTCAATTTTAAGACATTTCCCTTGATTAACCTATATGGTTGGTTATTTCAATACATTAAAGAAAAAAGTGAAATGTGCTTTAACTAAATAATGTCTTACTAATGATAGATTTTTTTGTGTAATTTCTTTTATGTAATTACGTCTCTAACTGAAATTTAACTTGTAGTGCAAATGAAACTCAATTCAATGAGGACCTGATGAATATTGCGCGCACTACATTAAGTTCAAAAATCTTGAACCGACACAAAGATTTCTTTGCCAAGATTGCAATTGATGCAGTGAAGCGCTTGAACAAAAAGACAGACCTGAATGCTATTCAGTTCATTAAGAAACTTGGAGGATGCTTGACAGATTCTTTCTTGGATGATGGTAAAGCTCTTTTAGCTTCTTATCTTCCCAGCGTTAGTTGTAATTTTTCTGAAAATTTTCACTGTGGCTTCTGTAATTCAATACAACTGAAAATAAACTGTAATTTTCATTAACTGGGTATTTTTTTAAAAGTTTAGTTTTGCTGTTAAAAATAGTGTGTAACAATTATTTGTTTGAAACTATTAATGTAAGTAAATGACTTTATCTTAAAGCAATTTTTTTATAAATTAAGAATTAATTGCAAAAATATCAATTTTTAAGGTCCTTAAAGTATATATAATTTTTTTACTTTGAATCGCATGCAAATCAAAAATGGTATGAGGTATCCCACTTTTTAACTTAGTTTAGAAACTGTCAATTTTAAAATGTGTGGGTCTTGGTGGAAAACACTAATTTTTAATGTTCTAGGCTTTTTGCTGGATAAGAAGCCAGGTGTTTATCAGCCTAAAGTAGTTGAAAATGCAAGAATTCTTATTGCAAACACTCCTATGGATGCTGACAAAGTTAAAGTTTTTGGATCTCGCATCACTCTAGACTCAGTTGCTAAACTTGGAGATATGGAATTAGTTGAAAATGAAAAGATGAAGTCTAAAGTAAGTAAAGCATGACCATTATTATAAATTGAATTTTTATAATGTTTAATTTTTTCATTGAGGTGTGTTGTGGTTTACATCCTTAATTCATTTTTCATGGTTTTGATTTAATGCTGCCATTTATTTCCACAAATAAGCTATGGTATTTGTAGTTTTCTGATCAGGTTTCATGTATCCAATGTATTGTATTTCAATTTATTGCCTGTACATCTAAGAAAATATAATTTTTTTAAATTCTAGGTTGATGCCTTTTTGAAACATAACATAAATGTGTTCATCAACAGACAGCTTATTTACAATTACCCCGAGCAGCTTTTTGCAGATGCAGGTGTTATGGCCATTGAGCATGCCGATTTCGAGGGAGTAGAAAGACTTGCTCTTGTTACTGGTAGGTACACTTTTAATTATTTTAACCATTTATAAATGTTGTACTACCATTCATTTATACAAAAACAAGTATCTGACTAAGTTTTTAATTTATTTGTATTTTTGTGGAGAAGGCATAAAGGATGAACCATAAAATTTATTAAAAACTAATGAATTTCTACAGTAATTTTATCCTTACTTATGAGAAGTGTTTTGGTTTTGAAAGCTTTCTTGATAAAGATTCTTCTGGTGACATTAGATTTCTCAACTACTTATTCTTTGTTATTGGACTGTTATAGAAATATATCCTGAAAATTTGACTTGCATTTTATTTACTTTTTCAATGGAATCTAATGCACTAAAACTTAATTATTTTTAAAAATTTTACTTAAAGGGATATTTCAATGATTTAAATCTTGGTTAAATTTTGAATGGTACTCAAACTGAGGGAAACAGCCATTCATAAACAAGTTTTTGTTGAAAAAACTGTGAGAAACAATGCAATACTTCAACTTAAAAAAATGTGATATTCAGACAGTGGAGAGGGTTCACTGGAATGTGACATAAAGGGGTAAAAGTACCCTAGAAATTGAGTAAAAATTAGGCTTGCCATATTTTCTTGGGTCCAACACATGTCATATTTTTGAAATTATTTAATCAGTATCATACCAATTCATCAAAAACAAAGATTAAACTAAGGAGAAAAAAATCATTCCTATTTAAAAAACATGCAACAAAATTTATTTTTCATTTGACACTAATTTTTTAAAATTTGTAAGATAGACTTAATTTTAACATAATACACTGAAATAAGACGTAGGAAAAAGTGACACCATTTCAAACAGCTTGGTCATGATTTTTTAAAAAAGTCAAAAATCTTACATGTATGTAACCCTGGACATTTTCCCGGACAGCTCTAAAACCCCCGGACATATGGTAAGCCTAGTGATAATGCACTTTCTAATTTGCCAACATCTCTCCGCAGGCGGTGAAATCGTGTCGGACATTGAGCGCTGCGAGTCGGTGAGGCTCGGCAAATGCGATCGCATCGAGGAGATCATGGTCGGGGAGGACCACCTACTTAAGTTTTCCGGACTGCCCGTGGGCGAGTCCTGCACCATAGTGCTCCGGGGAGCCACCGAACAAATTCTGAACGAGGCGGAACGCGCCCTTCACGACGTACTCTGCGTCCTGATCACGACCGTGAGCGAACGTCTCGTGGTGCCCGGAGGGGGTTGCTCTGAGATGGTGATGGCCAGGCATGTGTCCGCCCTTGCTGCTCAGACTCCGGGAAAAGAGTCGCTGGCCATGGAGGCTTATGCTAAAGCCTTGTTGCAGGTATGTTGATGTAAAGTTTCGTAGCTTTTGTTATGGAGTGGAATAGCATCCTCAAATTTTCTTTTTTTTTTAATTTGCTAGAGCTAAAGTTCCTCTCTGGGTTTCAAGCCCCATATTCATATGGGTAATTCTCTAATGGCTGTATTCACCGGTAGCTTAACTGAAATGTGTCTCTGATTGGAGAGAAACTAGTTTTCCTTCTTCAGTTGGCAATCGGAAGCTTGACTGCCAGCTTAACCGGCGGTCAAGTTACCGGTGAATACGGCCGTAAGAATGTGATAAGTTGCTGCCCATAAGTGCCTTAAATTGTCTTACATTCTGATAGATATCATTATAGGTATTTAAACATAGTGGTATAAAAATTTTGAAAAGCATTAATTAAAGACTTGAAAGAGTTCTAAATTTCATCATTTTGGCTAATCTGGCTCTTGTGCCATAAAAATTTAACTGACCAACCAATCATCATTTTGGCTTGTTTCACTACTGACATGTGCTCAAGTACTAGTTGTACCCTAGTCTTACATTGTTTTTAGTGTAACTTTTTGTAGTATGACACACCACATGTAATTGGTATTCTTAAACCACAGCTCTCAGTCTAGCTAAATTACTTTTTTTAAAGTCTTACATTTGAGGTAACTGACTTTTAAAAACTGATTTAGTAAGTTAATTCTTTAGTTTGGGTTGAAAAAAATACAGATTCTATTTTACATTGTATTTTATATCTTAAAATGAACTGAAGCATAGGAAATGAAGTTACTTAAGTATGAAGTCCCGAAATTATTGACTGTATTTACATCTAAACAACTTTCTTTTCCTTGGTCAGCAAACCCAACTTAATGAAGATGTCTTAGCTTACAAATTTAATGCTTAACAATATTGTCTACTTTTCTTTTGTTTTTTACTGGTGTATTATTTTAATTTATCAATGATAATGTTTCCTTCTTTTTTGGCTGAAAAAAATAAGTCTTCATTCATTATTTTTTTTGTGCTGTAGTACAAGAGTTTTCATTGGAATCTTAACACTCTCTTGTGTTAAACTTACAAGCACCGCAGCGCTCCTGTTTTTCCTATTTTTCCTATTTTTTCACATTAGCTCCTTTTTTCCTATTTTTACGGTCCATTTTATTTTTCCTCCTTTTTTCAGCATTTTTCTCCTTTTTTTTCCTATTTTTTTAACCTTTGGGATCGACTTTCTTTGTGAATGTTTTGTTGTGGGTAGGGATTGATGTCAATACTATCGGTCCATTGTCAACGCTTTGGCATACGAAATGGAGTGATTCGTTTCCTTAAAGCAGGACGAGGCGTGACGAATCTGAAGTTCGCTCCCACGTAGGGGGTCGGCTTCATATCGAAAATCGCAAAAAAATTGATAATTTTTTGCTCTTTTTCGATTCTTCGCTTGTATTTCAAAAACAATAAATTTCTCGAAGATAATTTCAGGCGCAAAGTTAAAGTAAACAAAATTTTCAACAAAATGCGCTAGTCAACTTTGATTTTCTGAAAAGTGGTTTTGCCGCTAGAGCACGCTGAAAAACATCGATTTTTTGGCCTTTCCGCAAAAAAAAGGAAAAGGCGCGCTTCTACCCTCTACAAAATGAAAACTATTTTAAGTTGTTAACAAAAATTTTATACCACGTTAAAGAGAATTTAATTTTATTTAAATAACGTGCTTTCCATCATACTTGTATAATATACACGAACGCGCGAACGGCGTTCGCAGAAAATTTCGCCCTCTGCAGAAAATTTTCTGCAGGAAAACTTACAAAAAATTTTTTTTCGGAAATTTTTCTGCAGAATTTATTTTTTATAAATTTTTCTTATGTTTTTCGCCAAATGCTTCCATCCGCGGAATCGCGATTTTAGAAAGAATCGGAATCGGGAAATCGCAACTTCTCCCGTAAGTTCCGTTTTTGCTCGCGGAGTTTACCGTTTCATCCGCGATGCTTTCTAAGACGGCCGCGGACGTTAAGGTGAAGTCGGCTTCGTATCGCGTTGTTGTTGCGATGTAGAAAAAACAACTTTTCCGTAGTTAGAAGCCAACAAGTCCGGAAGTAAAAAAAATAGCGATTTTTCGCGAAAGTTCCGTTTTTCTGGCTTATAAGGTTTTCTAAGTTGCAAAATTTTTGAAAGGCTACTTTGAGAAGCAACTTAAGAAAATAATTCAGTTTTTTTTAATCGTGTTAGGTTATAACCTGTATTACATATCTGATATGATTTGAGATTCTAATAATACTTTTAAAAATTCATTTGACTTTTTTCTTCTCTTAGCAAAAATTTTATTGGTAAAAAAATTAAGTTATTTAATTAAATTTAAAGTAATCAATAAATTATCCTTGTATTTAACTGATTTCCTAAATTTGCATCTGATTTTAGTTGCATTTTGGTTATTTTCCTGCAAATGAAGATAACGTGAAATATGTACCTTTCTTTGTTTAAAGATATTTTAATCTAGTCTAGACTATCAATATTAATGACTAGTTAAATGCCAGTTTAAAGTTCTTAAAATCCTCCCAAGTATAACCCAGTTAAATTAAAATTTTTCTTGTTAAAATTATTTGTTTTACACATTAAACAAAATTATACATAACTAAGCTCACATGCTTTTTCCTCTTTTTTCATCTTTAGATAAACTCCCCTGCAATTTGGGTATTTCAATGATAATGTTTTTTTTTAGAGAGATTTAAAAATGTGTAAATTCTTGCAGAAAATTTTTTGGAAAAAATTTAAGTTCGCAGAAAGGTTTTTATTTTATACAAGTATGCTTTCCATTACCATATTTTGAGAAGGAGGGAGGGAGTGAAGCAAAGATCGATAATAAAACTATTGCGGCTTGCAGACCAAACGGACTTTTGCGGTTCTTAATCTGCAATATGCACTTTATTTCCAGTATATTACCTATAAAATGGGTTGTTTTGGATGAATTGGAATAATAAATAAATTTATGAAATATTGGGTGTTTTAGGAATTCAATGAATTTTTTAAATTCCTATATTAAATTATGGGATTGTTTTAATGAACGAATTTTTATGTTTTTGCATCGCTAAATCCGAATTTCAAGTTTATTTTAATTTTGAAAGTCATCTTCACATCAAAAATTGCAAAAAATCTTAAATTTTTGCTCTTTTTTTCGGTTTTTCATCGATTTTGTAAGCAAATATTCATTTTACGAAAAATAGCATATAAGATGCACATATAAGATGCACTTGTTCATTTTTATTTTGCGAGGAGCAGTGTACATTTTATAGCATTTTGAAGAAAAGCAATTTTCATGTTTTTGTGTAAAGTCAGGAAACAACTCTTAATTCAGCGCGCTCTAGCGTCAATACCTCTCATTATAAAATTAAAATTAAACAGTGCATTTTGAAGGAAATTAAATGTTCTTTCATTTGGTGTAAGCTATTTATCAATAACTAGAATTTATTTAGAGCTGTAGCGGGGGAAATCGTTCATCACTTTTTTGTAGAAAAGCAAAAAAAATATCTTAATTTCAAAACGCTATAAAACGTACACCACTAATTGCAAAATAAAAATGAACCAGTGCATCTTATAGAAAATTTTATGTACTTTAATTTGATTTCATGCTATTTTTCGTAAAATTAATATTGTGTTAGAAAATCGATGAAAAACCGAAAAAAACCACACAAAATTTGAGATTTTTGCAATTTTTTATGTGAAGATTACTTTCAAATTAAAATAAACTTAAAATTCGGATTAAGCGATGCAAAAAACATAAAATTTCGTTCATTGAAACGCTCCCATAATGAAATATAGGAATTTAAAAAAATTATTGAAATTTCGCCTAAAACACCCAATATTTCATAAATTTATTTTTAAAATTTATTTATTATTCCAATTCATCCAAAACAACACATTTTATTGGTAATATTCCGGAAATAAAGCGCATACCTGCAGATTAACAACCGCAAAAGTCTGTTTGGTCTGCGAGCCGCAATAGTTTTATTATCGATCTTTGCTTCACTCCCTCCCTCCTTCTCAAAATATTGTAATGAAAAGCACGTTATTTATATAAAATTAAATTCTCTTTCAAGTGGCATAAAATTTTGTTAATAACTTAAATAGTTTTCATTTTGTAGAGGGTAGAAGCGCGCGTTTTCCTTTTTTTGCGGAAAGGCCGAAAAATCGATGTTTTTCAGCGCGCTCTAGCGGCAAAAACACTCTTCAGAAAATCAAAGTTGATTAATGAATTTTGTAGGAAATTTTGTTTACTTTAACTTTATAATTGAAATTATCTTCGAGAAATTGGTAGTTTTTGAAATATAAGCGGAGAATCGAAAAAGGAGCAAAAAATTATTGATTTTTGCGGCATTGCGGGAGCACTCAATACGAATGGGCGCACAGTGGAGTATTTCACCCAAAATCCGGGTCAAAATTATTTTTCGAATTTTGTAATTATAAAAACCACAAATTTGACTTAAAATATTTATTCCATGAGTATATACACTGATTTATCAGTATGTTTTAGAATTTAAACATATTTTTATTAAAATAAAGTGCAAATCCATATATTTATAATGGCTGGTAGGATATATCGTGTTCTGAAGAATATACATTTTATAGAAATGATTATCATAAAAATCCAATTTAGAAATTCAGTTACTGATTTAAATTAATTTCATAGCGTACAAGAATAATAACAGAAATTAAATGTAGTAGAAAATAAATTTTTGTCCTTATTGTGTATATTTTTCTTTATTTTAAATACCATAAAGATAAACCATAATTCATCTGTCTAAAAGTTTAAACCAATTCAAGAACATATATAAATAAAATGTTGAATATGTGGCCGACCTTTTGTTTTTAATTAAGTATAAATGGATAAATATCGTTTGCAATATAAAAAAAGAGCAGAAAAAGAAAAACAAAAGCGTAGTTGATATAAATAAAGTACTAATTAAAAACCATGCTCCGAGCGAATGTAGACGAGATACACATGAAGCCAGGTGCAAACTTTCATCATAACAAAGGGAAAAGTGCAAACGTTTGATCAAGGTAAGTTTTAAAAAAAAATATTGTAAAAAAAACGCAGGTTTCCGCACCCTAAATTTAACTGGAAGTGTTCTCTAATAGTGTAAACTTTATCGTTAAACTTTGATTTGGGCGGTGCAAAGCGGTGAACCCTTTTAAAAACCTCTCTAAATATAAAAAATGCAGTTATAAAGGCAACAAATTGGCCGATTCTTGATTTTAATCACATTTTATAAAAAGAAAAATATAACTATTTAAAATTTAAAAAATACTAAAAGAAAGCTCATGCGATTCGTAATCAGACACTCTTTATTCCGTTTTAATTAGTTTATTTTTCAATTCACAAAAAATTCTTGCGTAAACCTCTTAAAAAGCCAAAAATCAATGAAAAATTGCCTTCAATATCAACGAAATCTCAACTTTAACTGAGGCTAGCAACAAAACTAAAAAACCAATGGCCAAAACAAATATACCGATGAATGCAGAATTTATTCAGCTTTCAGACAATGTAGTTTTTATTAATGTTCGTTGAACTTTTTGTTAAGCCTTTTTGGCACTCAAATACTCCACTCTGGGGCGTCGCCACGGGGTGGCATCCGTGTTGTGTTATTAACTCTAATTTAAGAAAAATATTCCTTTTTTCTCCTATTTTTTTAAAAAAATGTTCCTTTTTTCTCCTATTTTGGGTAGAAAAATAATCCTTTTTTTCTCCTATTTTTTCTTAAATTCTCCTATTTTTCCTATTTTTTTTATGAAAAATCGGCTGCGGTGCCTGAACTTATTTATTACCAATAACTGTTTGTGCACTTGTGTTGATATTGTAAATAATTGATTTAGTTTTTGAAATTTGTGTGATATGTCTATAGGTTGTTGAATTTATAATTTTAGATTCCAACTATCATTGCTGATAATGGTGGATATGACAGTGCCCAGCTAGTTTCTGAATTGAGATCAGCACATGCTGATGGAAAAGTTACTTATGGCTTAAGTATGTACTGAAGTTTTCATTTATATCAATTAAATTTAGTTCTATTAAATGTTTCCTTTTATGCTTGACACCTTATTAATCTAGATAATTTTGAAAGGTGTGAACTATAATGGATGTTGGGTAATAATAACCTAATCCTAAATTGCATTTTTTATTCAACTTGATTTTCACTAAAAATAGGATAAATAAATTAATGGGCTCTAGAAAAGCTTTTAAAAAAACTTCAGGAATCATTAAAGAAAATATTAAGTAGGTTATTTTGATGAAAGTTTTGTGGTTGGATGGGGTACCTATTGTTCCTTTTTATGTGTTTTACTTCTAATGTATTTTTAAGTACTTTTTTAAGATGAAAATCAAATCTTTCAATTACTTAAACAATCTTAACTTCACAATGACTACTGATAAACAGCCCTCCTTTGCTTCCTGCAAGTTGCAGTTATCTAAATTCAGTGTTACTTTGTAAAAAGTGTGATTAGAGATTCTTCCGTCCCTGGATTATTTCTGTTCTATTTATTTTTGAAAATGGGAATTATGGAATGGAAACTTTATGGTTATGTAATTTTTAAACCCTTACAGATATAGTCATGAAAGTGGGGTCTAGGTATAGTAGTGACCATGCCCTTTTAACGCCTTCTAGCGGAAACTTTAGGAGTTATAATTTTTATTTAAAAAACTATTTGAGGTATGTGAAAAAAGCCAGTGACTAAGTTATAGAGCAGCATTGATTTAGTAGGAAAAGACAGCTTAAGCAGAAAAATATCTGGAATAAAACCCCTAAAATGCACGCTCAGGTACGTTGAATTTACGTCTTAAAATGCTCCTCACGAGACGAAAATGAGAAATTTTCAATTTAATTAACACTAAGAATACTTTTAGTCATTTTTAACTCATAAAAATGAAAATTTCTCATTTTTGCCTTGTGAGGAGCGTTTTAAGACGTAAATTCAACCTAATAGAGCGTGCGTTTTAGGAGTTTTATTCAAGATATTTTTCTGATTAAGGTGTCTTTTCCTACTTAATTAATACTGCTCTACAACTTAGTCACTGACTTTTTTACATACCTCAAATAGTTTTAAAATAAAAATTATAACTCCTAAAGTTTCCGCTAGAGGGCATTGAAAGTTGACTCATCAGATAGGGCATGGTCACCAGGGCCGCCCATAACTCTACCGGGCCCCCCGACAAAATTTTTTCACGGGCCCCCTAACTTTTTAATTTTTTGAAGTATAATAAGGAATTTACATTTCACAAAGTATCCCTTAAGTAAAATATACAGGGTATCTCAAAAGGTCGAGTAGAAAATTAGCATGCATGTCTGTCACGCCATGACCAACAAAATTCTCATAGGAACCCAAGTCCGCTAGAGGACAATGTTTGCCGGCAAAGGAGTAGCATTTATAACTACTTTATTCTACTGAAAACTTCATTTATTATAACAAATTCGGAGAGAGCACCTTCGAAAACCCCTGTAAACCGAATTTAATTAAATTCTAACTGCAGGGGCAGATCCAGGATTTGGTTTTGGGGGAGGGCTAAGAATTTCCAAAGTCCAATCGAATCTTTTTTGATTTTAATATGGAAAGGGTAGTGGAGTTATCCTGCTCCAACTACTAAAAGGGGGGACTGGGGGTCCTCCCCCAGAAAATTTTTAGAAATTAAAGTAAAAAAACCCCTCTTTTTCAACTCGTTTTGATGCGCCTCATCCGAATTTCGGATATAGGTTTTATGGTAGAATTTCCGTGTTTTGACGAACTTGTTATATAATAAGGTTGTAATAATCAGGGATGAGTTTTTTCCGCCCTGTGGCGGAATTCCGCTTTTTTTATTTTTTTGAAAATTATGAATTCCGCTTTTCAATGAAAATTCCGCTTTTTGTAATCCTGAAAAATCCGTTTTTTTCATCTCCTTCTACTTCAGAGAAAAAAAACTTCCGCCATCTCCCGGTATTTTGTCTTCGGCATTCCTACCTCGCACGCGCATCGGCGATAGGTTCGTACAACGCAGCCTGTAAAGATGGCTTCTTCTCGTTCGTTTACTGGGAAAAACTTTTTTTCTTGCTGTTTCTGCAACCTAAAGATGGACGTAACCTTAGGTAAAGTCGGCTCGTATTTGGGTATTGTGGAAAAACTTGAGCCTTTTCATTGAGAGATATTCTTGATGCATAACCGCGGCCTGCGAACTGATTTGGATTTCTTTAGATAATCCCTACTTTTTAAATTTTCCAGATTTCCGAGAAAAATTACGAGTTATTGCGGGAAAAAGTCGGAAAAATCGCGTTTTTACGTAAGTTTCGTTTTGCTTGCGGGGTATTCCTAACGTGACCAGACGTCCCGTTTTGAACGGGACTGTCCCTTTTTAGAGTTACGAGTCCCGGTGTCCCCGAAATGAACTCTGGGATGCAAAATTGTCCCGTTTTCTGAAACCACACTAAAATTTGAGTGGTAGAGCCGGCCGGACGCGATCGGTGTGCGAGAGCACGAATTATTTGACGAATTTTCTTTAATTTGTAACTACATTACATCGCAGAAAGTAACCGAATGGAATAAATTAAATGTTTCCACGAAAACTCGTTGGGTGGAAGTACTCAAATCCTTTCAGGCCAACAATCTACAGCATGAAAACTTTTATATTTTAATTGAATATATTTAATTTATGTTTGCTTGCTACAAATGCTCTAGTAGAAAGAGTATTTTCTATGATGAACAAATTGAGGCCATCTGAAAAGACCCAGTTACAACAAAATTTCAGTTCTAAAGACGATGTTGATAATTAAAGTGAATATAAAAAAAACGTGCCAAGAGTTTCATTCTCACTTAAAATCATCACCAGCTATATTAAAGCAAATTTGTTCCCCTGATAAATATAAATATAACTAAACGTTTCGGGCATATATATTTTTAAATTCGTAACTTTAAGCTAACTGACATTTTCTGAATAAATAACTTTTAAAAAGTGTTTTTAATGACTACCTGTTAATTAACCTAAACAAACCAATGTCCCGTTTTGAGTCAAAAAATAAATGGTCACATTTGGTATTCCGTATCATCCCGCGACTGCTTTCTTGGACGGCCGTGGTGGGCGCCAAATTGAAGTCCGTTTCTTGCGTCTCTATTGCGATGTAGAAAAACCAACTTTACAGCGGTCAGAAGCCAAAAAGTCCGGTGTTTAGGATCATATTCTATCTCTGAAAATGTCGAAAAATTGCGATTTTTTGCGAAAGTTCCGTTTTTCCAGTGCCTAGTTGAAGTTCGCTTTTTCTTACGTTCTAATTGCGTTGCAGAAAAGCCTAATAGGAGTCAGAGGAGACTAATAGAACTAGTGAAACATCTCAGATAATTTTTTCCCGATTTTAGTCAGCATTTCACCAGATTTTACTTAAGGATCTTATAATTTGTAAATTTTTACTGAAAAATCGCTTTGAAGCAACTTTATAAGAAAATAATGCAGTGGTTTTTTTTAATCCTTTTAGATCATAATCTGTTTAAAAGATCGACCCCTCCTCCAAAAAAATTGGACTATGTGTCCAAAACAAGTTTAAACCCTGTGTTTTAGGGTCAAGTTTCCAAAATTTTTCTGGGGAGGGCCCCCAGACCCCCTTTTGTGTACATGGAACTCTTTTATTCACAACTTTTTTTATATTGAGTTTAAGAAAATGCAAATTTCACCCAAAAATATGACCAAAACTTAACAAAATTAGGTCTTTGACACTCATGTTCATGTTTAATGCCCATTAATACCTATTAAGCTCTTGCTTAGTCTAGGAATTGATCAAAGCTTTTCCAGAGGATAAATCGGTTTAATTTTCTCAATAGCTTCGTTCAAACTACATTCTTTCTTATTTAAAAAAAATTATTAATAAAAAAATTACTTAGGTATTTTAATAAATTTAAGTAAAACATTTGTTAATTAAATGTATTATTCTCTATAAATTCTTACAAATCTGTAGAAAAGATTTTTTCATTTAATTTTTATCAAGTTAATTTAATATATGGTATGAATAAAAGGAATATAAAAATACATTTTGTTTTTCAATGTTGGAAGGTCTGCCCTTAATCTTAAGAAGGTTTTATAGATTTTTAAACAATTCACTTAAATATATGCTATCTTTGCTAGAAGTTCTTTGCTTTAAGTTTTTTTATAAAGCAAACAAGTATTTTCAATTAATATTATCTTGTAAACATGCCTTTGTTTGTCGAGCTATTGAGAATCAGAATATATGTTCTACTTTAAGAGGATCTAAATAAAATATTTGACTGAATTCTAATTTTATAATGCAAAATATCAAACCTAAAACAAAAAAATAAGCTACAAAATTTAAGTTAGCTGCTGCAAAAACTGTTACAAAATGCTTGAAGGTGTGCAACATCCCTGATATGTATTACGCGTAAAATTTTGGATTTTTGGTTTCAGCTTTTTTGTTTTTCACCGAACTCATCCCTGAATAATAGAGTTACAAGTATCAAGGGGGTCTGGGGGTTCTCCCCCAGAAAATTTTTCAAAATTTCTCCTTAAAATAACAGGGTTTTAACTCATTTTGGTGCATAAAATGCCATAGCAAGAAATATTGGTAGCTTTTTCCAGTGTGCGGGAAGTGGTCATGTTGGGAAGGGGCTGTGTTATCTCATGTTTCAGAATTTGATTGGAGATGAAACTTCTGAAAAAGAGACCGACCACTTTTGACGGGCCCGTCCGTTTCGGGAACTGAATATGCTAAATGATATGAACTCAGCGATTTCAATTTTTATTTGGAAAATAAAAAAACATCTAGTACAGACTTTGATTAAAAAAACAAAGTGGAACTCGTGGGCCCGGGCCCCTTAAAGCTCCGGGCCCTCCGACATTTGTCAGGGTTGCTGCCCCCTATGGGCGGCCCTGATGGTCACTACTATACCTAGACCCCCTTTCATGACTATATCTGTAGGGGTTCAAAAGTTAAAGGGGTTGGACCACTTTACCCTGTATATCATTATTTGTAAATGAAAAGGTTCAATTTAGTTCCCTCCAGATAAATTCTTAACTTTTCCCCATGGCAAGGAGTACTGACATAGTTCAACTTTTATGTGATGTATTGTATTTCTTAAGAGAAACATCTTCTCTTAATTAATTTCCCATTCTTCCTCATTAGATATGTATGAAGGAAAAATAGACGACATGTTGAAATTAGGAGTTATTGAGCCTTACAAACTCAAGTTCCAAGTAATCTCTGGTGCAACTGAAGCTGCAGAAATGCTTTTGCGAGTAGATGGTATCATCAAAGCTGCTCCTAGGAGGCGATCACCCGATGATAGACATTGCTAGAGAAAGTAGTCTGTTAAAACATTTTTTATTATAACAACCACCTGTCCTTTCATTTTATAGCATTAACTAATTTCTGCAATGCCTGAGCTGGAAGCTGTCAGCGACTCAAAATATGGAAATTGCAATTGTGTGTATTATCAAACCATTCCTGTGGAAGAGATATTTTCATGATGCATTAATAAATAAAAGTGCTTTCATTACCATATTTGTTTCTGGAGTACTTTAAAATGCAAGTATAGTATAAAAAATTAAAATGTGGGTGTTATGAAGTACAGTAAAATCCCGTTACAACGAACTTCACGGGACTGTAAAATTTCTTTGTTATAATGGAAATTTCGTTGTATGGGCATTTCCATAATTAAAATAAAAACAGTTAGGGACTTTCAGAACTTTCGTAATAACGGGATTTTTCATTGTATCGGTATTCGTTGTAACTGGATTTCACTGTATTATCAAGCATTTTTTCATCATTGACTAGATATGGTAGCTCTTTTGGATGCACTTGCAAAATACTAAATTACTTAATCCAATTAATTATGTTAGGACTTATCTGTTAATTGTTAAACTTGTGATTGAAAATCTCTGTATTTAAGAAAAAGTATTTAAAAACAAAGTAACATGGTTTATTTTTTAAAATTTTTATGTACATCTGCTACGACATGTCATCAAACTGATCAGATCTCTATTTATGAACTGTTAAAAAAACTAAAATTCAGGAAAAATATTTTTCGTAAAACACAATTACAGTAGAACCTCTGTAATGACTTCTTCTGGGACAAACAACGTATGGTTGAGTTGAGTAGGAGGTTTGTGTCCTTTGCTTTAGGTGGCTTCGACACATTCTTCTTTATGTTGGTCTTTCTTACTTATGAAACATGATCATTATAGCAAATGACATTCAAAACATTTTTTAAGAAATTTGTACCTTTTGTTATTAGTCATTATTGATATTGAGGGCATTAAAAAGGGATTCTACTGTATCTACAACAGTAAATAAGGAAAAATATTGTAATGTGCAAATTATACATTTGGAAAAAATACATAAACAAGTTTCCTAAATTTAACACAATGAATATTTTTACATCAGATCAGAAAACAGGAGCAATTAAGTTTTTTATCTCCAGGATGAGAAGGCATTGATGAATCTTATCTTTCCTTTTACTGAAACTGAGATGAATGTTAAGTAAGAACATTTTAAATTTTACTAAATTAAGTTGTAGATAAATCTAGTTTCTTAATTCTTTCCATTGCTTTTAGGTTTGTAAACTAGATCACATTGACTATTTTCTTTGCTGACATCAAATTGTAAAAATAAAAGCATCTAAGTAAAATATCTAGATACATAAATGAAGTGCCACATTAAAACAGGACAGTGAGATACATTTGGTCAATATAGTGTAGAAGTTCCAAATTTTCAAAACATTAAATTGTTCTGAAAATGAAACAAATCCTTTTACACAAATATGAACAAAGTTACTTTAAATAGCAGGCATACCTGCTTTGTATCCAAAATGTCCTTTCCACAAGTGTTGATTCAAAAGTTTCACCAACTGAAATTTCTGTTGTACAAGAAGTTAGTTCTACTGATAATTCTGCAATCAACAATAATCTTTGCAGCATAAATATCTCAAATTTCTTTCCAAAATAAATTAAAACAGCAAAACTTAAATTATTAAAAACTGGAAAAGACGTTTTGTGTAAGAGCAGTTTGGATGCTTGTGCAAGAACTAGCTATGTTGCTATGAGGTCCTTTTTATTTAGAGTTCATTATCTAACAAAATTTAAACTTAATTACATGTTCATATTTCAGTTCTTAAAACATTTTCTCTCATAAAATATCATCCCCACTTGCATCTAAAACAATCTTTTTGGTTGAGATTCCTTTAGCTGGATGATACAAATTATTATTATTCTGTCTTGATATGACATGTTACATGCATGAAATTCTCTGGCATAGCAAATCTCTGTTCTCTTCTATATTCAGCTATACTGCTTGCAGTTTTTTGGACTTTTATTATTTCTTTTTCTGGAATATCTTGAGTATCCCTAGGAATATGTAATTTTAGGTTGTTACATACTGTAACTTAATGTTATCATAGCAATTGATACGTCATTAACATTTAGTATTTATTAATATTGATAACAGAAAAAAAGATGATAATCTCGGAATCTTTTGGCCACCAAACCAGATTTTTACTTCTTTCAGGTAACTTTGAGCTGTTGAAAAATAAGTGGAGTGAAAAAATTTTAAGTTTAAAGAGAGTGGACATTTTTTGAAGAAATAATAGTTTTGTTAAGTTCTAATTGTTTCTATCGGGTTATATGAAACATTTGACTGAATTCCCTGAAATATAACACATTGCATGAATACACTTACTTATTAGGTTCTGGATTTGGTTTATATTCCAAAATCAATGCGAGTACATTTGGAGGAATACTCTTTGATCTGTCTAAGTACTCTGGAGCTGCCAAATGTTTCCTAGAGAAAAATTTCAAATTGAAAGAAAATCAGTTCTAAAGAAATGCTAGACTAGAAAGGGATTTAGATAATGTAATCCAACTAAAGAGAACTCTAAAAATATGGGTGATAGTATGAACTACAAGTTTTGTCCATATTATAAGTTATATGTAATTAATTATATATAAATTATTCTTGTCCATATATCCGATTGAACCATAGGGTAACCAGGTCTTAGGGGGTTCTGTAGCCAATCATTTATGATTTATCATATAAAGTATGCACTTATTAGGGCTCCTAAAATAATTTTGCTTCTAAAAGGATCCCACAAAAATTAAAGTATTGGGAACTTAGATTAAAATTATGTTATGGTTGTACTTAAAGAATGAAATTATTTACCATTTTATCAGAATTTCTTTGGTCGCATAATCAATATGAAGAATTTTTTCAGGAATCTTCCTCTAGAATGAATAGAAAATGGTTAGATCATAAAATTGACATTTATTGTTTTTAAAAATGAATTGCCAATCTAGCCTTAGTTCCTGCCAATCAGAATTGCCAATCAGGCCATAATTATATATAAAAATAATTGTGTACTCTTATTACGCTAAATTAATTGTTTATATTAAGAGTTGAAAAAATTTTATCTTCCAATACCAATTTGATTATTTGTATTTAACTAAAAACTTTATATTTGTGGTAAAAAAGTTGAAAATATTTTATTTTGTTTTATAAACATAGCTGCTAAATTTTACAGACTGTCCGCAGTATTTAAACATTTTCGTTTAGTTTTACAGCTTTACAGATGAATTTGAAACTTTCATTAAATTTTTTTCACAACTATCCACAAAAATGAAAACATGGCACTTTTCAAAAATAATGTGTGAAAAATAACAGCTTTAAATTAAACTAGTAATTATTGCTCGGCATCTGGTCTGTTCTAAACCCATTTGGTATGTTTATGAGGAACATTTCAAGTTTTTTTATGAACTATTTTTTAAGAATATGATAAAAACTTAAAAGTATGTTATTACATTTGTCTTATTAAACTAGCTAATATATTTTTAAGTTTCATAGTGTTAAAAGATTAAAACTTAACAAAACACAGAAAAGGTATTACCATAGAAGCAGCTACTTTAGAAGGTTGAATTATTGATATATCTTTATCCTTTGGTGGAAACTTGTTCTTTTTCTTAGGCTGTCTGAAAAGATCATTTTTAATTTAACCACAGAAGTTTTATTTTGAAAATTACCCATATTACACTAGTGTTTTATTTCCTTTTCAAACTCTTTGGGGAACACCCAAATGAATTTGCTTCTAGCAGGCGGTAGAATTTTCAAGGGAAGACATTATATAACATGCGTCACTTTTAAAGGGGGTTCCCTCTCAGAAATGTTTTTCAAATTTGATCCTCAAAAGTATTGAATATAAGATTTTTAACTCATTTGAGTCTTTTTGGGTTACACCCGAAGCTCCATAAGAAAGTTAAAGCCTTGGGGAGGGGGTTCTCTTTGCCAGCATTAATGATGTCAGGGAAGTCCTATCTCCTATTTTATTTCTAATGTAGATTTTAACCTGTTTTAGAGTTTGCAGGTGGCTGTGCTTAACTGTGCTTGTGCGCAAGATTTGAAAATATGGGTATACAGCTAAAGAAAACTTGCTTTAGGCTTAGGGGGGGGTCTGGACCCCCTAATCCCCCCTAAATATGGCCATGGTCTTTAATACTCTTATTCCTATTATCAATTTAAAGAATCATTGTAAAAATTAATTTTATAGTATTTTTAAAATAATTATCTTGTATACAAAGAGTTACTGCCTTATTATGAGCACATTTTTTGAAGAATATAGGAAAACAATAGTTTTTTATGGTAATGTTATAAGTTGCCTGTTCAAGTTCCTAGTTTAAAAAAAACTAAATCCTAACAACTTACTTAGATTTTGGTTTCCTTCCTCTCCTTTTTTTGGGATTTTCCTGTGGGACCTATAAAAAAATTGTGTTTTATGAAAAAGTGTTAATATATGCTGTGAAAAGTTGTTTCAATACCTGTTTATGTAACTTAAAAAAAAGGGTTGTTCTAAAAAAATATTCCCCTTTAAGGTTAATTTAGTAATTAAAAAGGAAACAGTCACTAGAGGGATATAAATTCTGATACTAAAGTTTGGGTTGTATGGCGCAAGAATAATACTAAACTCTGATTACTGCCCTGTGATTGATTTTATTTAAAGGTTTATGTTTTTCCCCATTACATAATACAAATAATGAAAAAATAACCATCAACTACCCCATTTTTTATACTCCCATGGGCCTTTACAAAAAAAGGTTAACTACCTCTTAACAGTGGTGTAACTAGAGTTGACTCATGGAGGGTGTTACTCCATAACACATTATTACTCCCTTCAAAAAAAGATTTCTCATAATATAGGTATACTATAATCATGTTGCTTTGTTCCTGCCAATCAGGCCATAATTATATATAAAAATAATTGTGTACTCTTATTACGCTAAATTAATTGTTTATATTAAGAGTTGAAAAAATTTTATCTTCCAATACCAATTTGATTATTTGTATTTAACTAAAAACTTTATATTTGTGGTAAAAAAGTTGAAAATATTTTATTTTGTTTTATAAACATAGCTGCTAAATTTTACAGACTGTCCGCAGTATTTAAACATTTTCGTTTAGTTTTACAGCTTTACAGATGAATTTTAAACTTTCATTAAATTTTTTTCACAACTATCCACAAAAATGAAAACATGGCACTTTTCAAACATAATGTGTGAAAAATAACAGCTTTAAATTAAACTAGTAATTATTGCTCGGCATCTGGTCTGTTCTGTTATAAAATTAAATAAATTTATAATTTTTTATAAATGTCATTTTGGTTATAAATATTATTTTTGGAAGGGCAATCAAGAAATAGCTTTTAAACATATTTATATATCATATTATTAGGCTTTAGTTGGGCTCCTGCCATTTATGGTCCTCACTTTCTCAGGAGTCGCCCGTCCCCCTTTGCCTTAAATCCTACACACCTTTGCGAAAGGAGCTTGGATATCCCAAGTGGCATTAGAAACAGCAATTTTTTTCACAAAACTTCCAAAAGGAAAAATTCTTTTAAGAGGCCGAATATTTAAGGGTAAAACACAATATAAAAGATCTCAAAATTTTAGAAGGGAGTTTGGGAGTTCTCCCCCAGAATTTTTTAAAAAATTGGTCTATTAAAGTAGTGTAAGCTCATTTTGAGGCCCTCTGGGTTAGATCCGAAAAGAACAGTTCCTTGTAAACTACAATTTTCTAGGTAAAATTTTTCAGTTCTTCATGTTTTAGAAACCGACAATGCATGGAGAGGTTACATCCCCAATAACCCCCCTCGTTATGCCTATGCCTGAAAGGATTGTTTTAATTGAATTTTACCAGCAAATTCCAAATTGCAGCACACCCCTCTCTCCAGTTGAAGAATTTGTACTTCTTCATTTTGTATACCTATATTTATTATGCAATATCCAAGTACAATGCAAATAAATAAACCCAAGAAATTACTCACATCTGAAGTGGTTTCTTGGGCTATTACATCTGGATTCGGTACTACATTTTGTCGAGTCATGATGCGTGCAGATCGCCTTGAGGGCTGTGTCTAAAAACAAACAATATTTTACTTATAAAATCGACTCTTGATTATCTAGAAAGGTAAAAAAAAGCACTGAATGAGTACAGAAGAACTGCATTCTTCTCAACCTTTGTCAAGGGACTCAGTAATTTTGTTCTTCTCCCAACAGAGAGGTAAGCTATTTCTGTTGTTTTTTTTATTGCACTTCTAATTGTAAATTTAATTTAATATCATAATAGTATTTGTGTCCATTTTCTTTCATTTGAATTGAATAAGTTACTGTAAAAATTATCTAACATATTTTTTTTCAATATTTACATGAAGTTAATCATCAAGTTTTAAGATATTAACTTATCTAAAATTAGATGTTTTCCTGGCATCCTTTAAATTCAAAATTGAGCTACATAAGTAATTCCATACATGTGATTACTCTGACAATAAATTGGCTGAAAATGTTTTTAAAAATTTTATGGCACCTATATTTTCTTTCATTTTAAGTAGAGGGGGTACATTGGCTTCTACTTCCCAAGATCTACGATTCGAGATGCTAGCGTCATATTTTTTAGCTTAAATGTTAACTGCTTTTCATATAACTTCCAATAATTTTTTGATTTTACTTTGTATTTATTACTAAAAAACCTTCGCGGCCAAGAGTTTTTAGTAAAAAGAATAACTGAAAAATCAGAAAGTGGAATTTGAGTTTTGCAAATCGAATTGTCAGACTTTAATTTTGCAAAGCAAATTGGCGGATTTCCGCCAATTGGCGGAAGAATCACATGTATGTAATTCTCTCCTTCAGTATGTGTTTTCTTATTATACTTGCTCTAAAAGAAACTTAGAACTACTCTCCTTGGATGGACCTGTTGATTTGAGATCCATTGGGAGGGGAGAAAATCTTTATTAAAATTGTATTCCTACCACAATGTTTCAAAATAATCGAGTTTGCTTTCTGAATTTTACAGTTGAATTTGAATATACAGTGACTTTTTGCATATATTTAATACCAACTCTGTTTTGAGTTTTTCGTCTCCTGTTCCTTTTTTCATTTTCTCTTCTACATTGATGAAGATCTGATTGAACTACCACAGTCTAAAAAAAGTTTGATGATAAGTCCATTTTACTTAGGTTAACAGTACATTAATTCTTTTGAACTTATTTAAATTGGGATATGTTATAACTATAACTTTTATTCATACCTAAACCAAATTGCTTAGGTGTTAAGTTCTTTCAATTGTAATATTTACATAGTTATAGTTTGGATGTATAATATAGTCAATGTTGAAAACTGATATGGGTTACCTGTTACCTCAGAATTTTAAAATTTGAAAAAAAAAATAACAAACCTGAAACAAAAAGGAATGTGCTATTATACTCACCTCTGTGCAGTAGTCGAATATCAAAGATCCATACTGAAAAAAATTAATAAAAAAATTAAACAGGGAATAAAAGGAGCATTTGTAATAAATTTTTTGGGTGTAAACTTTAATGGTTATTGAATTTATTGTAGTCATGCTAATATTTAATTTTATGACCACTTATCCCATCAACAATTTTGAGTGTACTAAATAAATTAATCCAATAAAGTTTAATGTTTTTCTCACTATAAATAAGGTACAAGAGGGGTGTATCTTAAAAAAGTATCGAAGTTTGAGTTCTAGGTTTATAATTTTATATTTCTTTTTATATTTAGCTTATTCATTTATAAACTTTGAAGAAATGTGTTATTTTTTAAGAGGAAACATATAATAAGATTATTTCGAAGTCGGGGGATCTGATAGTTAGTACTATACATATTTTTCTTTCTGGATCTTGTTCATTTTAAAGAATTGAGTATTGTTACCAAATGCATTACCATTTGTCTACTTTTAATGAGTAGTGAATTCTAAATCAAATTTATTTTACTTAATAAGCAGTGGACTAACTTTAAAAGCTATATATATTATATAAATATAAAAAGATGGAAATTAAACAACCATGGTGAGAATAAAATTGGATGATATAATTAAATTAATTAACTATATAATAACAATGATCCAGTAATCAATGACTGAAGCCAGATTCAAATATTAAAAATAGCACCGCATGCTTTAATTACTTTCTGGAAGTTCTAGGGGAAAATTGGCTCCCCCCAAAATAAGGCTGGCTAAAACAGAACATTTTACCGTTAGAAATAAAGACCGTTGTTTGATGAAATCAGGAAAATGCATTGCAATTAGTAACTTACCATTTCCATAGCGTCGCTTATTATAAACCCTTATGCATTAGGTAACGCTAATTGAGATAAATTTTAGAAACCTGGGGCATATTTATCGTCAACATTTTGTTTAAGTGGGTGTTGAAATGAATTATTCTTAAAGATAAAAAAAAGAATTGCTGTTCCGATGGTATTAGTGTTGTCTGTGTCAATAGCACAGTTTCTATGTTTGCGGTTATTATTACCTTTCTTTCTATAAGAAGCAGGAGATTATATCTTTCCTCTCCTTCCTCTGTCGTTAAAATTCAAATTTTAGAATTAATATGTGTAAATAGTAATAGGTAGTAGTCACATAGAGTTAGAATATACTGGTAGTACTAAAATCTAAAAACGTTCTGCTGCAGTCGGTGAATAATCAATACCATTTGCTCGCTAGACATTATTTAGAACAGTTCTGAAACTAAATAATTTGACTATCAATAAAGTCCAATTTTATGTTAAAACGTTTCTTAAATGCTACTTATTAGGGCAGGGGCATGGGCGTAGCCAGGGGGCAGCTGCCCCCCCAAGTCCTGAGTAACTTACTATTAGTTAAGTTAAAACCCAGTTTTTTAGGGTCAAATTTTCAAAAAATTTCTGGGGGAGGGACCCCAGACCCCCCTTTAGTATTAAAACCTTTATTATTCACACGTTTTTTTATAATAAGTTCATTAAAATCAAAATTCTACCTAAAAATGTATGTCTAAATTTGGGTTTACGTGTACCAAAAAACAGTTTGAAACTTTGTTCTTAAGGTCAAATTTCCAAAAATTTTCTGAGGGTGGGCAGTCAGGCACCCCTTTAGTATTTAAACTTAAACCTTTATTATTAACAATTTTTGTAAAAAGTTAAAAGTGTTGGAATTACTTAATTTTTTAGCACCCTGCCCATCAACCCCGTTTGGGTGATAGATTCTTTTTGCAACCGGCCCATGTCCTAAAAAATAAACAGAGGCATATAGAAATATTTTTCGTGAAGGGCCCAAATATCCTCAAAAGAAGTTTAATTTACGCCTCGTCAAGCCCATTGTTGGATTTTTGGTCTTGGGTGGATTACCTTACAAAATTCCTCCAAGCCCCTTCCATGCACTTACATTAGATAGAAAAAAATGCAGATTTTTAGAATATTCTTTTGGTAGAATATGCTTCTACTCTGGGATTACCAAATCGTGACTGGCCTAGTCTTTTTTGTGCGACCCTCGAAGCCCCCTTAACCCCCCCAAAAAGTAGCTTCAGATTTTTTTTAGTATTCTAACATTCAAAAGTTTTTAGGGGAGTGGACCCCAAAAACCCCCTATTTACCTCTTAGGTAATAGAGTAGTTTTGGTTGCTATCTGTGGTGAAAAATGAAAAGTTTGATGTTTTGCGGGGAGGCAATTTTCTCGTTTTGGGGATACGATCAAGAAAAGGCAGGGCTGGGGTTTGCCGTCTCAAGTCGAGAGATTTTTCCTTATTTACGCACCATTCTTGTCTCGTTTCTTCTACGAGCTTTTTCATTCAGAATATGCTTGCATCTAGAGTTTTATGATGGCCTCGACGACGATCCTTCGGCTATTGATAATCTCCCCATCTCTTGTGTGGTTAGTAGGGGGTTTTCCCTTATCATCTTCTTCAGAGGATGGGACTTTTGATGACAGAGGATGAGACTTTTCCACTGGCTGTAATAAAACAATTGGGTTTAGGGGGAGATATCGGGATATCTCCCCCTAAACCGCAAGTGCTGGACGCCTAGCAGTAATTGTTTTATTACAGCCAGTGGAAAAGTCTACGGTGCACCAAAGGGTGCATCTAGAGATCTTTTCCCGTTGATTGTCAAGAGTGAAAGATTTATGAGGAGGGAAGCATCTTTTGTCAGCTTATTGACCTCGGCTAACCACACAAAACGACCAGGCTCCTTCGGACATTCGGGGGAGATTAGGAGCATTGATAATATCCCCTTCCTTTTGTGTGGTTAGTTGAGGTCAATTAGCGGACAAAAGGTGCTCTCCTCCTCATAAATCTTTCGCTTTTGACAATCGACGGGGGGAAATCTCTAGATGCACCCAAAGAGATGGGAGAGATTCCAATCTCTCCTCAATGCCCGAAGGATCGTCGTCGAGGCCATCATAAAACTCTAGATGCACGTTATGGCCCGATATTTCGTTTACTTCTAGGCTAGGTCAACTTGACACATTTCGTATGAGCTGTGTGGAACAAACTGACACACATACACAGATTCAACAAACCTTTATTAGTATTAGAAACAAAACAATCACCTAACGAACAAAAAAAACTTTAAAAAATCCTTCTTAATACCAAAAAAGAAAAAAAACGAAACGAGTCCATCAAGCCTCCACCGACTTGGGCGGCTTCTCATCCGTGGTGGTGGTGTCGGACCTGGCGTCGGAGGAGGTGCCGTCTCCGCCGCTTTCGGTGGCGCAGGCGAGGCTGGGGAAGCGCTGGTGGAGAGCAGCGCGGTACTTGGGGTGGCTGATGCCGTACACGATGGGGTTGTAGACGGCCACGGCCTTGGCGAACACGGCGCCCCAGATGGTGGCGATGGGGGTGAGGCGCTTGCCGGCGGCGAAGATGCCGTGCCACGCGATGGAGAGGTAGGGGGTCCAGGCGATGAACCACAGACCGACTGTCATCAAGGCGATCTGGAAGGATAATGTTAAAGAGAAGATGAAGAATTGTTGATGATGAAGTTTTAAGTGATGGCTTTTGAAATTATAGTTGGTTTATATCAAGAACGACATATCTCTGGAATACAAGGTGTATCATTATGAATGGGACAAACTTCTAGGGGAGGTAGGGTACATCATAAGGATTCAGAATTGCATAGCAACTCATGGTCCCAGACGTCATCCTAAGGGGCTAGGAGGTATTGAAACTAACCCACGGGACCCACAAACTAAGGAGCGAGGCGGCGAAAGTTCGGACTTGCCAATGCTTCTTCGTTGCATTCTGCGTAGGGTTCTAAATATTTCTGAAAGAATGGATTCCGGAAGCGAATCAGAATGGAATGCTTTGGATTCGATACCAAGGAATCTAACCCTTGAAGGAATCGATTCCAGCAGGAATCTAATCTTAGGAATCGTACTTAATTTTCTAATTAGTACAGATAATTAACTGTTTTTTCTCTAATTATGCGATCGCTGATGGTTTATTTACTGAAAGGAAATTGTTGGATCGTGTCGACACGATCCTGGCTTACTTGACAAAGTAAGGGTGGCTCCCGTGGGGAGTTTCAATACCCCCTAGCCCCTTAGGATGACGTCTGGGACCATGGGTTCTATGGAATTCTGAATCCTTATCATGTACCCTACCTCTAGAAGTTTGTCCCATTCATACACCCTGCATAGTAAGGCTAAGCGCACACTGGAGACTTTTGTCACGGCGACTAGGATAACTAGTAACATAAATGTCACTCCAGAGCAATGCATCTCTATGGCGAGATTCTTGGCAACCAGCCAAGAGTCTCTTCGCCTAATGCTCTCGCTCTAGCTTCTTGCAATAGCCAGGGTGATAATTTTGTCTCTGTCGCCGTGACAAAAGTCTCTAGTGCGCGCTTAGCCTAATAGTAGCAATTATTCACCTTGGCGAGCCTGCACTCTGCCGACTGCTTCTGCTGGTCGGCGTTGGCCCTGAGCGAGGCGACGTTCATCTTCCTGGCCTGTTCCCGCAGCTGGTTCTCGTGGTTGGCCACCGACCGCACGATGAAGGTGTAGTTGTAGATGAGGGCCACCAGGGGCATGAAGTAGACGGCCAGCGCGTACAGCACCACGTACGACGAGGTGTTCCAGTCCTTCGTCAGGTAGTCGATGGTGCAGCTGGTCATGTTGCCCTCGGGCACGTATCTAGGATGGAAATGAACAACTGCAGTTAAGCCTTGAATTGTGTTCTAGATGGTATGTGAACAAGCGCGGATCCAAGGGGAACTGTTCAATTACCCCCCGTAGGCTTGGACTATGTTTACCACAACGAGTAAATTTTCTTGGGTAGGACCCTCAGATACCCCCTTTTGTACGGATTTCATTAGTCCCAAATGATTTTTATACAGTCGACTCCGCTTAATCTGATCACGCTTAATGTTATCAATCCGTATCGAAATTAATGGTCCCGAACATTAATTGAAGGGATTTTCTCTTCTTATTACCGGTAGAATAATAAAATTTGTTTTGCTGGAGTTCTCGGGGGTCCTCTCTCCGGATATGCAATAAATGATTCAAGTTTTCCCCTTAGAATAAATTAGTTAAATGTCCCTTCGCTGGTGACATTGTCCTGTGGCGGACACAGTTTAAATATGCAGACATGAGTTCCTATGGAAAACTTGTTTGCCATATCATGACAGACCTGCATGTTAAGTTTGGGCCACCCTTTTGAGACACAAAGTATATGCTTGGTCAAAAGGGCCTCAATAACCCGAGGGTCATCTGATAGGATTGAATTGATCCTGTGTTTCTATATCCCATTTGATTTCACAAATAATGCGTATACCTGTTCCATCCGAAGAAGGGCAGGCAGGTCCATATGGAGGCCCAGATCCAGACGGCGAAGATCTGCAGGGCGGCCTTCTTGGAGGTGAGCGGGTCACCGGACATGCCGTTGACGATGACGTTGTAGCGGTCCAAGGAGATCATCACCATGGTCCAGATCGAGACGCAGCCGAAGAGCGAGCCGGCCATGCCGTAGACCTCGCACATGAGCGGCCCGAGGATCCAGGTCTCGGCGAAGCAGTTGGCGGCCATCGTCGGCATCATGAAGGCCATCATGCAGAAGTCCGAGAAGGCGAGGTTCACGATCAGCATGTTCGTCGGGGTCTTCAGGCTCTGCAACCCAAGGTATGGCACTTATAGTATTAATATCATTATTCACAGCCATGACTAGCGGTTGACTAATCGGTTACAGAAGGATTCCACCGATCAGAGTCAGCGAAAATTACATTTTCTTCCTTTAGCTGCTGGTTAACCACTGGTTAAGTGGCATTGAATAAATGCCATTAAGCAGTGGTTCCTAAAGTGGGCGGTACTGGCCCCTGGGGGCGTTAAATAATTCTAGGGGCGGTGATGAGTTGAAAGGATATTGGGGGCAGTTTATTACTTTTAAACTATTGCTTAATTCTATTTCTATTGTTAAAAAACCCAGGTGAAAGTCTAGAGGGAAACCTGGAGGGTCTGGGAGAGAACCCTAGACCCTCCAGGATTCAGATATCAATAATTTTGATTATCTTTAAGATGAATGATGAAAATTTTTCAATAGGAAAGATCCAAACCAATCGAATGAGCTTCTCCAACGATTTTAAGCAACTATTATTATTTTATTCAATGTTATTTGATTGGTTATGGGTAGTGGTTTCAATTGGGTCATAAGTCGCCAAGTATCGGGATCCCCGAAGTTTGCCGAACGGAGGAAGTACCTTTTGATATTAAGGTGACGTACCTTCTTTTGCAAAAAGGATAAAGCGTGCTCTCTCACCTTAACAGATGTCATGAGATAGACGACCATCCCGTTGCCAATGACGCTGACAATCCCGAGGATGATCATGGCCATCCCCAGCAGGCTGTGCCACAGGGGGTTCATGGGCGGGAACTGGTACCAGTGCTCGTGGATCAGGTGCAGCATGTCGCTGGGCACGGTGTCCACCACGGTGGCGTTGCGCTGGTAAGGGAAGAAGGCCGAGGGGGCCGCGAACTGGGGGACCGCGGGGGGCGCCCTTGGGAAAACCTGGGCCATGTTGGGCATCATTTGCATGCCTTGGGGGGCCAAGAAGGCACTGTTCAACACCTGGGAAGACATGACGACTGGAGAAGGTGAGGCGACGCTGCGAGGGAAAGACAAAGCGGATTAGGTCATACAGCGATAGACAGATTCCATACTTGTTGTTGTTGGAAGACCCAAAATTACAGTATTTAAGGAAAATGGGTGAAGCGTCTTCTATGAAAGAGAGACCCAGTTATGGCAAGAGCCCAAATTCTACCACTAATAAGGAATGTAGCCCCCTATCTAACACCACCTCCACAATTTAGCCGTGTGTCTGAAGTGGAGGGGAGAGGGAAAGTTCTAGGATAACCTTGACCCATGGTATACCGATCCGATGAAATCAGATCGGATCCGTTAACCGTAAGGTCAATAGCTTTATTCGTAGGTGTCAAGTACTTAAAATGTCCGTTGGAAATCTAACGGTACTTATAATGTCCAGGTTCAATTCTTTGGGATTTATCGTTTTCTATGTCATATATGGTACAATAAATCCTATAATTTGGTTCTCGTTCAACACCTGGGAAGACATGACAACTGACGCTGCAAGGAAAAGAGACTCCTCATCTATCTCCAATTCAACGTAAGGAAGTGAGGTGATGTAGATACAATGGTTTACTTTTCACAAGGACAACATTATTCTTAAGCTATGCTATACGTATTCAATGCTCTTTAAAAGCTAACTCAAAAATAGGTAACTAATCTATTTACATAAATATTCCATACCTAATTGTTGACACCTAAAAATATTGATTCTGACAACTCTAAGACAATGTGAAAACTTAATTTCTAGCATGAATTAAAATCTAGCTAAAATGAATAAAAAAGATATATTAAACTTTAAAGGCATACATCCATAATTCGAAAAAATTTGTGTGAATGTCCAATTATTTTAAAAAACCAAATATTTAACCAAGTTTTAAATGGCTATCCCACTTCAAAATTTGCCTTTTCGCTCTTTATAATTTTGAAAATAAAAGTTTAGTTTTTGTCTATCAAATTGAAATTTGGATATACTTAATTTTTTTTCTCATGGTAAAAGCGATATTTTAAAAAAATCTTAAATTTAAACTTTTTTTTTCGCATTTACCCTCTGCTATAGAATCATTTCTCGAGAATAAGGATATTCCGTATATAGAAAACCTCCCAACGTTTAATTTTTGAATATAAATTAATTTCCAAACGACTTACCAAGTCAAGAGAAATACTGGTTGAAACAACCAAATCCGACTTACCACAAAATCGGAAATCTCCAAAAAAACAATCCACAAGAGTCACCCGCTTCAGAGCGCTGTGAATCTCCTGAGAGGATTGCTTGCCAACAGAACCGCTTTGCTATGCACGAATGCGACGCCTTCGCGACACGTCCACCCTTTTATGTCCCCCTCGACGTCTTGGAGGGCACTGGACGGTCTTCGCCAGCTTCTAAGGCTTTCTTTTGAGAAATTGGAAAAGGGATTAGTGATAGTTAATCCTGTTAACTACGCATTCGCTTCACTTTGATACGCGGGAAGGAACTACGGAAATGGAAATTTTCAAGGGGTATGGATAAGTATGGGAACGTTAACATGGTTAAGGCATCTCGACACTACCAAAGGCCCACCGAGTATATGCGGAGGTGCTGTTTAAATATATGGGTCCGAAAATCCTGTGGTCGGTCATGTCATGGTCAGTTTACTATGTCATGTCAGTTTACTATGGGTCCAAGTCATGTGGAGACTTTCCCTCCCCTTCAGAGACATGGCAAAATTCTCACTTTCTCAGGAGACGTGCCCTTTGCCTATCCTGTATTGCGGTTAGAGCTTGGCTTGGATACTTCAAGTGGCATTAGAAACAAAAACATTATTAACATATTCGAAACAATGGAGTAACCCTTAGGGTCAGCGCAAACTTTTATGACCGGCTCGACAACGCTGCTTCGGGCAGTGGATATATCGGTGAGGTCAATTATAGCGAACAAAAGAGTTCCCCTCCAACCTCCTATCCTAACCACACAAAGAGATCGGGGAGTTATCAAAACTTGCCCGAAGGAGCGTTGTCGAGGCGGTCATAAAAGTTTGCGCTGACCCTTATGAGATACTATATAGGATTCTCATTAATCTCACTTATAGGTGATTTATTTTGGGTGTTGATGGAGTTGTAAATAATAAGCGCTTGGATTCAAATAGATTTTCCTAACAGGTGGCCCGTGAGAGTCTTGGAAGTGGTCATTGAAGAATGAAGAGGCCCGGTTGCAAAAACTCCAAGATTTATAGAGGGCCGGTTTAGTGTACGGTCACCCTGAGCGATTTGTTCAATTAGCGAACAAAAGAGTGGGGTAGATATCCACTGCCCGATAAGATCCGCCTGATTCTGCGGCTCTGCGGAAAGTGAAACGGAATCAGAAAATGTAATAGATGACCAAGATAATTAAAAATCGTAAACCACTCAAAACAACTTTTCAAAATAATAATTATCATACAAAACTTGGCGCAAGTTCAGAGGTGCGGATGCGCCAAGTTTTTAGCGGTAAAGTTGACTAATATGGTAACCCTACCTAACTAATGTTAAGTGAATGATTTGGCTTCTAAATGTGCCGCTAAACAGCCAAAATTCGCCAAGCATCCGCACGTCTGAACTTGCGCCCATAACTTTTGGAAGAAGAAGGTATAAACGGCTCTCAGAAGAGCAAGCAAACACCTCTAATATCCCGATCCCAAATAAATAAACAAACAATGCACTGAGGGCGCATGTGTTTGTGTTATGTAATGTTTTTCTTTGTGTTTTGGAGCGCGGTAAACTGTTATTCTTAATTTTTATAAGGTTATATATGCAGCTTTTAAGACTAAAATAGAATAAATAGTTGTAATTTCTTACTACAGTGCTTCATTTTCAAATCATTTTAAGCAAAATGGATGGACATAGATTTGAATTTCGGAAAAGACCATCTAAAAGTAGTGTGACACCCTATGTAAAAGTTCCAAAACCTGAAAAAACCGCTCCAGAAAAAACAGTAAAAGAAGCTGGTAAACCTAAACCAGGGAGTTCTGGATTAACAATAGAAGGAAAAGAAAACTTGTTTGGAGGTAACAAACTGTCTTTATTAAAGTGCTTGCAGAGATCAAGGGAAGGAGAAAATGTAAACAGTGATTTTAGTATGGTAAGATAATTTTCTTTTTTTATCCACTCCTGATACCCATCGTATGTGGCCTTATTTGTTTTGAGTAGGTATGTCTTTGGTTAAATCCAGGGGCGTAGCTAGGCCCGCGGGGGCCCCGGGGCAGGTCTCTGAAAAGGGGCCCCCATATAAATATATATATATACAGGGCTCGATTTCTAAAAAAAGAGGTACCGGAACGGTTAAATTATTGGTCTCAAAACTGAAAAAAGCGAATACTTCTTAAAACTTAAGCATTTATTTTTAAATTTAAGTTTAAAAAATAAATCAAATGTGTTGTACTAGATTAGGAAGATTTTTCTAACTTAATTATTGTACAAGATGATGAACTATTTATGCAATTTTTTGTTAAAACACCTTTTTTTACAGTGCGGTTTTTTCCAACAGGGCGCCTCTTGTAGAGGGTTTATCATCAATGAACCAATAATGTTGTATATTTTGCTAGTTTAAGGAATATAATGCGTAATTTAAGTCCTTAAAAGGTAGAATTTAAGATGTCGCAAATTGTCTTGGCAAATTTGACCAGCAATCTGGCAAATCTCGTTCAAATAAAAAGGAATCAACACCAGGAGCGGATTGTGTGGGTAGTTCAAATTGGGGTTCACAATTATGTTTTAAAAGAACACAATTAAGTAATACCCTTAATATTAAATCACAAAATTATTTTTATTTGCAAAAAAGATAAAAATGCATTTAAATTTTTTAAATTTAAAATACGCACAATTGTGCGTATTTTAACAGAAAATTGTTTTTAACACATCTAGGATCATAGTGGTGTATGTAGAAATTTATTTCGGGAGGGGCCCAAATATCCTCTAAGAAAATTAAATCACAATCAGGTCCCAAGTTAAATTTTCAGGAGGAAGAAATTCGAAATTCCCTCTAAACTCTTTTTACGCATGTTTACAGTTTTAAAGTTCTTTTCTAATATTTTTTCGTAAGATTCTCCCTTTTATGATTTAATCTGAAGATAAATGTGATTAGTTGAGTTCTAAATACAAAAAGGGGGTGTGGGAGTCCTACCCCAGAAAAATTTTTGGAAATCTGACCCTAATAACAGGGTTATAATTCATTTTAGGACTTTTTTGTACATTAAGAAAGTTTTTCGCGGGCTGTAGTTAAGTTATAGGAGACCCCTGTAATAAAATATTAATTTTTTTATTGAAAAAGAGGTTCCGGAACGCCGTTCCGGACCGTTCCGGCTGAAATCGAGCCCTGTATATATATATATCATATTTATTAAGAAAAAACTCTGATTACACATATATATCAGTAATGGAGTATTGACAAATACTTTCAGAGGAAAAAGTTTATTTTACTTCCGTTGCGTTTTCTTCTATTCCTAGAATGTAAGGTAGCAACTTAAAATTGAAACGATGAGCTTGTATGAATTGAAATAATTAACCTGTATGATGAAGAATGTGGTAAATAAGAAAAAAAAGAGAATTTACACACCTTTCAAATTTCCTTGGATTTCCCTCTCATTTCCCCTTTATTTGATATACTAGTATTAGGGTGGCCCTTTTTATAATGGAGAAAAAAAATTCAATATTTTTTTAGGCACCCCCCTAAATTTTTTCCTTTTAACATAAAATGAAAGTGTGGAAAAGTATTTTTCGATATTTCAATATTAACCCGTGCCGCTCAGCAGTTGAAGTTTCCCATGTTAAAGTATAGAGAAAAAAACTGAAAATACGGTCATTTTTGGTACTTTTCAATTTTATGAGCCTGGTACCGAATTAAAACCTATATATCCTCTTTGGAATATCCTTTTAACAAGATTCCATCGAAAAAACATTCAATGGCACCTCTGGGGGGAAGTTCCAAGAGGGCCAAAACAGGCTAAAAGCGCACTTTCACCCCTCGTGGAACTTCCCCTCAGAGGTGCCATTGAATGTTTTCTCGATGGAATCTTGTTAAAAGGATACCCCAAACAGGATATATAGGATTTAATTCGGTATCAGGCTCATAAAATTGAAAAGTACCTAAAATGACCGTATTTCCAATTTTTTTCCCCATACTTTAACATGGGAAACTTCAACAGCAAAGCGGCACGGGTTAATATTAAAATAATGCAAAATCCTTTTGCACACTTTCATTTTATGGTAAAAGGAAACAAATTAGGGTGGTGCGTGTCTAAAAAAATTCCGACTTTGAAAAATAAGGGCCATCCTAACTAATATGAACAGTAAAATTACTGCTTTTTATAAATAATTAATACGCTAGCAAAGTAATGGAAAAAAAAGAGTTCAAGATCTTAACCTTGGTTATTTTTTCTAGTTACCCTATTTGGGGTTTAAATTAAATCCCATTAAGGAAATGAAAATCTATCTAAAAAATGGGTATATTGCGAACATTAGGTACTATAAAATTTTTCAGAACTTTCAATTAAAAATTTTCCGAGATGGTTGGTTGGGTAATAATTTCGAAAAAAGCTACAATCTGAAAATTACGCAACTCTTTATTTTTGAATAATACAGTTGGCGACTCCGCTTAATGTTATCACTTTTGTACAGGAGTAGAATAAAAGCGATTTGGTAGATACAAGAAAGTTTCGATTTTTAGATACAAGATACTTAAACGATAAACCTGGTATGTATTTTACAATTTTTACGCTCTAGGAGAAAAATGTGAGAGTGGAAAATTTTTAACATTAATAAATTATGACTCCTTTTGCATGTTTATGAATTAAAATTGGCCTTCTCCAATGGGAAAAAAGACGTTTGGAAGATTTCACCAAATCTTGACAACATTAAGTTTTATTTGGACACATCAAACGACTCATTTTTCGGTAAATTAAATAGGAGTATTGAGACTGGACAATTTTGATAAATTTATTCGATCATTAACTGTGTTCGCAATAAATGAGTTGATATGTGAAACTAAAAAGTTTAACAAATACAATAACATAACAATTGATATAATTGAAGAGACATTATTTTAGGTAGGTAAATAAGTTGATGTTATAAACAGTTTTTAAATAAACTCATCATAAAATAATTATTCTAAAATATTTGAAAAAATTAAATTTTTATGAGATAGAAAAAGTCACATTTAAATGTTAAACTGGATGTGTGGATGATTTTTTCCCTTTTTTTTTATTCTACTCCCAAAAGGAAGAAAAACCATTTCTTTTTACCACATTCTCCTTTAAAACAAAATGTGTCCTTACCTGTAGACTCCTCGTCATTTTGTACATCTTGTTGTGGATTTTCGGTTGGGGGTATCGAAGTTGGTATTATCCACGATGACAAGGATTTTGATCCCGAACTGATTATGATCCCTGACTTCCTTCTTTTCTCCTTCCTTTTTTCAGCTCCACTTTTGTACGAACGCTTCATTTTCAATCGCACGACTTACGCTAATTTTAAACAACTACTTCGCAACAAAACAAACACGTATATACTTATTTCTCAACTAGACCACCAGAGGGATTGATTACCAAGGGTTTTTTTCTCAGAAAATGTATCAATAGAAGGAGACCCCCCCATGCTCATTTTGGCCAGTGTCGTTTTCTCACGCGTCGGCGATTGTCCAGACAAAGTCCGGCGACATCCTTATCAGTTAATGGGCAGGCATATGGGACAACTGGAGAGAGTGAGGCCCCTTGGAAGGAAACACCCCTGAAACACGAAACCCTGAAATACCCCTGAAACCCTATCCCACGACGTTGTTCTAGGAAGGTTTTATGAGTGGGCCGTCCCCAAGGAAATGGTTGATTGAAAAGGGTTTCTAGATAAATTTGAGGCTTAGGACTATCGGCTCTGGGGGCCCCTTCGAAGCTGGGGGCCCCGGGGCCTGGCCCCGTTTGCCCACCCCTAGTTACGCCCCTGGTTAAATCCTAAATAGCAGAATCCTTGGTATTTATCTGCAGCATCTTTACCTGCAACTCCCAAACAATATGTGGCCAAGTTTTGTATCAGAATAATTTACTGTCATTTTTAAGCAAAATTTGCTCATAAAATTTATGACAGATCCCAATAGTAGGTATGTGGAAACAATAACTAAATGGCTGTAGTAGGGTGGGACACCCTCAATTATTCTTAAAAATAGAATTATTTTTAGATTACGATTCATCCACCAGTTAGAGGTAGTATCATTGTTTCATATTTATTGATGTTTAATCATTTTGGCTGCAAGCACCTATGAGTTTGAGAATAAAAAAGATTGTTTTACCAAATCAAAAGTAAATAACTGCACTCAGACTTATTTAGTAAATTTTCCATCTCATTATTTTGTTTTTTAACTTAATTATTTTTTTTAACTCAATTAATATACTATTTAGGAATAACCAGTACCAGTTGAGTAACTATTACAGCTCTGTAATAGTATTAAATAGCAGTTACTTTAAAGCAATGTATGTTTTTTACTTTTCAGATTCGTAAAGCTGCTTTGGTTGATCAAATATCTCGTTTCAATGTTTTGCAAGCAAGTTGTCCGTTCTATAGAAGAGTTACCTCAATTACCTGGCATTCTACAAATCCTAATATAGTAGCTACTGCGTCCAAAGGTGGAGAAATTTCATGGTACAATCTAAGATCAAGAGTTGCGTTGGGTCTTCATGGGGTAGGTATTATATAAATGTGTAAGAATTTGTACTTTTGAAAGTAGTAAGTTTCAAATAAAACTGAAAATTCATTCTCCAACTAATAAAAATGATTTTTTGGTAAATATTGATGCTGGCCATGTAAGATTTCATCATTTAAAAATTAAAATTTAATATTTTTTAGTTCATTTACCAAGGTATGAATTTTCAGTTTTGGAAGTAACTAGCCAAACTAATTATAATATTCCCCATTATAATATATTCTTGAAAATATTAATAATTTGTTGTGTGTTAACTAATGTTTAAAACCTTTTTGTTTACTGATCCTTAATGATTGCAAAAATTTAAGTATGGAAGATATTTATTCATTGCATGTTTCGCTTTGCATTTTGTACGAGCTGTATGACAGCAATTGGTTTTTCTTGTGAAGGGAAAACAGTGTTTTTGTAACTGTTTTTACTTTTTGCATTTTACAATCACCTTTTAAAGGTGTTCCTCTCTTGATTTCTAAATAATTCGGTATGCCGCTGGATTGTGTCTTGATAGTCTTAGTACAAAAACATATATACATATATTCACTTATTCTTCACATATTTTCCTCTAACCAGAGGTAGTGGTGAAATACTTCCTTTTCATACCTTGCCTTTTGGGAATTAAATCTGTTCTAGGGAATGCACAGTTCATTCTGGCAGATAGTGGAGGACTAATCAATGGTCACCACTTTTTCCGTTATAGTCGGCTAGACTAAAAGCTCTCCCTCCGCTATCTTGCGTTGCCCTTCTATGCCGTGCTGATGAGTCCTAACAAGGACGAAACCTGTCCATGGCTGAAGGTGACGCTTAAGAGCTGGAGTTTTCACAGTCTTAGTATAGTTTGATATGCAAAAATTTTAAAGTAAAACATAGCAGTTAATCATGCTGTTGGCGAGTGGACATGTTATGCCTGGATTACACTAAACTGTTTTAAATTTTGGGTTCATTTTAACAATCCGGGCCTATCGCCAAGGGTTGGCGAAAGTTAGGCGATAATGCTTAGTACTCCAACCTTAGATTCTATTATGATGTTCTCCATCTTTTCATACTGCGAAGTGCTTTCTTGCTAATGCCAGGCATTGGCATAAAAGCATTTCTTGAGAAGTTGCCATGGCCCGGATTCTTAAATTTACCATATTTTGTTGCAAAATAATTTCTTATTAATGTTACATTATTATGTTATCCAGAAAATTATTTACTAATAAAAAATTAAAATATCATTATCATTGATAATAATCAATCGGATATTGTTCTCAGAGTTATCTCATCTCAGCCAAAAGCAAACAGGTTTTAGTAAAGTTGACCATATAATATGTTTGATAAGTGGTTTTGGTACTTCCGTATTATACCGTCGACCATTCAGCAACCGTTAAATTCAGCCGCACAGCAATAGAAAAGTCAATGGGCTTTAATGAGGTTCTTGTATTAAGCTGCATGGTGGACGAGATAATACGTAAGAACCCCAATTTTATATAATAGACTTATACCAAATAATAATTTAATCTCGCTTCCTATGGATCATTTTAACTTATGAGT
This sequence comes from Tetragnatha versicolor, assembly GCA_024610705.1. NCBI lineage: Eukaryota > Metazoa > Arthropoda > Arachnida > Araneae > Tetragnathidae > Tetragnatha > Tetragnatha versicolor. The sequence continues at coordinate 1,345,035 of JANDEH010000038.1, read as the reverse complement.
TCGACAGTTTATCGAAACAATCATTTTTATCCTTTACAAATCATTTTTATTTTGTTTAATTTTGAATATTTTTCATTGCTAAATGATCTCTACTCACATTTATTTTAATTCTACGAAACAAAATATCGAAATCAAGAGGCAGAGATATCTGCATAGCTTTGCCCCTGGACTGCTAGCAATATCAATTGACAATTGACACAGGCTCACCCTCATAGATCTTAGGTCCTCCTTCACCATTCTCTTTCAATTCTAAGAATTAAATATATTTTCTTTTTCTTATATAGAATCACTTATTTAAGTTCAATTACAGATAGGACCTGGGGGATCAATAACAGGAATGAAGATAAACCGGGAAACACCCAATGTAATTTACACAGCATCACTTGAAGGTGCTGTAAAAAAGATTGATCTTGAAAAAAAGGAAGAAACAGTGCTTTTGTGCACTAAAAATTTTGAGTAAGTGTTTATTTTGAACTTTAATTGTATTTTTTGTTTGATTAATATAGGTGGGCTACTTTTATGGGGTAGCTGCAGAAATACGTCTTTTTTAACAGTGTAAATTCCTGCATAATTAATTTTCCAGCATAATAAAGGCTGAACTGGATTATAGGATGAAAAAAACACAAACTTTAACTTTTTAACCTTAAAAATATTCCAGAACTAATAATCACATCAATTAGCTTTTATACAAAAATATTCCCCAATAATTTGTCTATGGATGTTTAACAATAAATACAACAATATAGTTTTTGCATAGTGAGAGTTCAAAGTGTTCTAAAATAAAAATTTCTGAAACAGCAGTGGATGCCACTGTGATAAACACAAACAGTAACTCTTTTTTAAGCTATAGGGATGGCAATATTAGTGTTGTATAGTTGAGGGGTTATTGAATGCTGGTTACATATTATAAAATACCTGTTATAAGTTTTTGATTTATATATTGTTCTTTGTTTTAAAGGAATAACTGAATTCCTTTCGTAAATTTTATCTGGTAATGCAGCCTGAAATTTTTTCTGGGGGGTACCAGCCCAATTTTCAAAACCTTTAGTTCTTGAAACAAAATTAAAAGTTCTCTAATTATGAAATTTTTGGTTCATATTTTAATACTATGATTTTTAAATTAATTATATTGAGCTTTCTGGTTATAACTTTTTACGAAGTACACAAAAATACTAGGTGCTCTCATCTCATCAATCAGCATATAGGGAGTGTGCAGGTTCTGATAGTCCATTCCTAACGCTCTGCCAAGGTCATCTCATCACTTTGTTAAGTGATGAAAATTTTAGTTAATTTTCATAGTTGAGAAAATGCTGCCTTCAGTGCAGAAGGTTACTGGATCAAACCTTACCGGTTTTAGTTAATTTTCATATTGGGAAGCCTTTGTATGTTTTGAATGTTACTATGCATTATTTGTCTTAAGGATATGTAGGAGGATATACTGTTTTTGCTAATATAATGTAATTTTTTTTTACAGTGAGTGGTATTGTTCTCTAGATTTTTGTCCAGATAGAAATTTAATCCTGACTGGTGACACTTCAGGATATGTGTATGCGTTAAAACCAGAAGAGAATAATGATGTAAGTAAATGTAGAGTTAAATGTTTTTTTTTAACCTAAAAACATTTAAGTGAAAAATAATTACATTCATCACTAGTAGCAGATGCTGAGAGGTCATAAAAATCTTGTAGCTCTTTTAAATTTTAATGTGAAGTTTTTTTATTTGAACTCTATCTTTCTGAAAATAATGCAATGTTTTTAATTCTGACTATTGCAATCTTCAAAATACATTTGAAACTTGATAGGGCAACCCATTCTTGGACCAACAATACACTGTCATTTTAACAAAAGAACATTATGACAAATAAAATTATAACTGTGATAAAATAGTTGGTACTTTACAACCAGTTGTTGGAACTAAAGATAATAGTCAGGGTGCCCGCCGACACAAAGTACAACTCATACATACTCTCTCATAACTTCTAGTGTTGCTTAATTACACCTAGTCCGACAAAATTTCTCTCTATCGAATTCTCGGAAACGCGGCTTTCCCTCTCCCATTTTTTGGAAAGTTGTCAATTTGGTAGTGTACGAAAAATTTATAGATACTCTGTTGTCATAAAATGTAATAGCAAGAAAAATTCATGAATATCGCGTAAAAAATATTGTCCGACAAAAATGTAGGTACGTTGCGGCTGTCCCCCAATTGGAACATGTTAAAATAACGATAACCGAAAAATTTATTGATACCCAGCTAATTTTTTGGAAAATGCTTGAGAAAAATATGTAAAATCATATCCTCATATTGTCCGACAAAATAGATTTTCCGATTTTCCTGTCCGACACGCGGAAATCGTCGTTCTTATGAGAATAAAAAAATTTATTAATATCTGTCGGACAAAAACAAATTTGTTTATCCCAGATAAGTACTTTACATATTGTACAAGTGTCCGACAAATATGTCGCGGCAAATCGACAGTCCGACAAAAAAAACACCAATTTCCAAGTTAATTGTAAAACTATAAGTCGTTCAAACACACCACTATTATTAATTTTACAAAATAATATAAATTGAATGTGGGGTATGTAAATAGTAAATAGTATGTTTTCTTGGTGAATAATAATAATTCAGTTTTATTACAAAAGTCAAGATGTTCAAAATCGACAAATAATGTTTTTACTCTTCATCAGAGTCATCATCATCATCATCACTCGAACTTTCATCATCTGAAAAATGTGACGTATCTTTTACCTCGTCATCATCTTCCTCTATCTCCTTATTATTATCAAAATCTGAAAAATTATTGATTTTTTAAAGCAATGGTAAATGTAACACTAAATTGTAACACTTTAAGGAGGTTCTATCGCCGAAAGAATGATTGAAAAATTATGAAACGCTGCAAAGTTATTTTCATATATTTTTCTTATCGATTTATAAAAAAATGGCTGTAACTTAGCGGCATTTCATAATTTTCCAATTATTTCTGTAGTAACTCCTCATTAAGTAAACTGAGAAATTTTTTATGACTTCCAGTACTTTCCATTTATATAACACTGTTCGTTTTTTCGTATTTAATTTATTATAGTACCAATACATATATAACAAAAGAACCTCCTTAATCAAATGAATGAAAGTTATAATTTCCATACGTGTGATAATTGATGATACATCTTCAAATGAAGGACTTTGAGGCCCATCAAACCAATAATGGTGATAATTATTGTCGATCAAGGTCCATCCACAGTTTTCTGGTTTGAAATTTGTAGGACACCTCATGTAGGCGTTACACCATATGCTTGATATATACATCGTACGTTTAACCTGTTGCAGTAATTCTTCTTTTGTTGGTGGCATACAGGAAGCATCGAGTCCTTTAAATTTAGTTTTCATAATAGTATCACTCTGGTTTTTATGGCTGAATGTCTTTTCAAAAAGTTCGAGACGTCCTAATTCAACATCGTTAGTCTTCAATGAGTATATTTTACATACATACTCTTCAATGACGCGAAAAACATCATTTGACGTTGTCATTTCAGTAGGAGATATTTTCAGAAGATCAACAGAAGCAAGTTGAAATTTAGATTGTTTTTTTAAAATGTCGAAGGGCCTTTTCTTTCCTTTTCTGTAGAATGCTGGGTTGTAGTCATTTCCAGTGAATATATGACAAATTGTGAGAGCTTGTGACAATTGTTCTCCAAGATTACCGTGGATATGGAGTAAGAGATATCGCCCGTAATATAGGCCGGTCATAATGTAGTAATGTTGTTTTTAGATGGACCTATAATTATGTGTTGCACTGTACATCTGTACACACAGACTCCGAAAAATACTGTTTCGCACAAGTGGGGTGTAGTGTGCGTTGCATTGACCAGCGCGTTCACCGAAACTCAGGATTTCCGAGCGAAATTCAAATTTTACAATTACGAAAATTTGAAGTTTTGGAATTATAAAATTCCAAATTTCAAATTGAAAAAATTACAACAAAATTGAAATGTGGATAAAATCTTAAAAATTTTGCTTAAAAAGTAATCAAATCAATTATTTATGAAAGATTAACATCAAATCAATATATATATCCCAGTATATATATATATTTTTTGTAACAATTTAGTGGGAAAAATGAGATTCTTGATTAACTTATTCATTTCATATGTTTCATGACCATTATAAAAAAATAATGAGAAGGTGAGGAATTTTATCAATAAGTATTAAGACTTCATGAAACCCATAATTTCCTCACGTCGGACTGAAAAATCGGAAAACATATTATGTCGGACAATTCAATAATTGGATTCCATACATGTTTATTGAGCAATTCAGAAAAAATCATCTGGTTATTAGAAAATGGGGAGTCTATACACTCACAAACGCATACACCGTAAACCTTCGTAAATATCTGAATAAAAAAGTTTTTGTTCATTTTTTACGTAAACGGTACTATTATACTGTCGGACAACTTATTTTTCATATTCTACACTTTATGTAGAAACTAAAAATCGAAATTATAAACTGATATTAATAAATTTTTTTATTCTCGTAAGAACGACAATTTCCGCGTGTCGGACAGGAAAATCGGAAAATCTATTTTGTCGGACAATATGAGGATATGATTTTACATATTTTTCTCAAGCATTTTCCAAAAAATTAGCTGGGTATCAATAAATTTTTCGGTTATCGTTATTTTAACATGTTCCAATTGGGGGACAGCCGCAACGTACCTACATTTTTGTCGGACAATATTTTTTACGCGATATTCATGAATTTTTCTTGCTATTACATTTTATGACAACAGAGTATCTATAAATTTTTCGTACACTACCAAATTGACGACTTTCCAAAAAATGGGAGAGGGAAAGCCGCGTTTCCGAGAATTCGATAGAGAGAAATTTTGTCGGACTAGGTGTAATTAAGCAACACTAGAAGTTATGAGAGAGTAAGTATGAGTTGTACTTTGTGTCGGCGGGCACCCTGACTATAAGGGTATATCGTGGGTCTTGATATGGGGGCAAATGACTTACGTGGGATATAACTTATTTGCTATATCATGGGTCTTTGTTAGGAAGTTTTATTGTATTATTTTGCTAGAGCTGAAGAAAAATTGCCATTATGAAGAGAGGGTTAAACTAAATGGCTAGTTGAATGTACCACAAAGAAAAATTTATTGTTATTAATAAGTGCCTGTATTTCTTCTTCTTTGGTCGCCCTACAGCCCTTGATGGGCCTTGGCCTGCCGTACTACCTTATTCCAGGCAACGTGCTTGTATTTATTAATGAGTAATAATGTGTTGTACATGTACTAATTAAACATGCACTAATGAAATAGTGCACACATTTATTTCTATATATTTTATAATGGTTGTTTATAAATTTGTGTTTTGTCTTTAGGGGTTAAAGACCAGAAAGCGTTTTCATAAATCCAAGGTGACGCATATTGAGTATTGTCCACGCGATCCTAATATAATTGTGACAGCTTCTATTGATCATTCTGTCAAGCTATGGGACTTTCGGATGCTACGATCATCATCTACCTCTTCTAAACTCATGGAACCTCTCATTGTTTTTCCTCATGAAAAAGGCGTAAATTCTGGTGAGATGCCTACTATCTTTACTGTTAATCCAGTCATTTTTAACTTTAACGATGCAGTTCAACTTTGATAATTCAAAGCTAAAGGGGCACTAAATAACTCCGAATTATTCAAGACGTCATGTTAAAGAGCTTTATTTTCTATCTGTAATTCCATGTTCTATAAATAATTAAAAAAATTACTTTCTTTCAACCTGAAGCCCCAGTGGCTCAGTGGTATAGTGCTTCGCGCTTCCACACCACAGGCCCGGGGTTCAATTCCCGGGCTGGGCAAGGTCCACTCAGCCTTTCATCCCTTCAGTGGGTCGATAAAATGAGGACCAAGCGTGCTTGGGAACTAAACACTGGGGGTCTCGCGTTAGAATGACCACCTAACCGGGACACATGCCTAACACCTTGCACCTCAGGGCCCCACGGTCACGAAAACGAAGATGGGCATCGTAGGCCTTGGCCCACTAGGGCTGTTGCACCAATGAGTTTAGAGTTTAGTTTTTTCTTTCAACCTATTAGCAACTTTTCTTATCTAAGGATCGTTAAGTTCTTTTCTGAATGTATGGTTTACACAAAGACACAGTGAATGTTCAATCTGAAACTGTCTAAAGAAGATGGTAGAAATATAGGGGAGAGTGGGGCACATTCGCACAAAAAGTGCATTTCGGCATATTTCTCTGGATCTAGATAAGATATTGAAACAAACTCGGACTCAAATGAAAGTTAAGACCTTTCCCGATATTTTAGAATGATAATTGGTCGCATTCATCTAGAATTTCTAACCTATATCATCAATCTAAAAAACGAGAAATTTCGTATGAATGTGCCCCATGGGTGGGGCAGTTTCGCACACATGTGGGGCATATTCGTACACATGCAAAAAATTATACAATAATTATTTTTACAGACTAAAAATTTTATGGCACTTTAAAGTAAGGATAATTAAACAAAATATTTGGCACTTTTACATATTTTCCTCTAAATTGAAGATTTTTTTACAAAAAGAAAACAGCTTCAGAAAATATTGAACATCTAAGTTTTTGATGAGGAACACAATTGTAGTAATGAAGAGTATATTGCAACCAATATTTTAACCGTCAGGTTTTATTCCAAAGGAAAGTTAACCAACAGCTCGCTTATTAACACCTGAAACTGACGGTTGGGGAACTTTCAATACATATTATCTTTTTGTATGAATGTTGAATCATTACTTACTGGGAAAATAAAAGTTTCATCATTAATTTTAAAGTTTTTCATCCTTAATTTTAAATAAGCACCATTCAATTCCAAATTTTCTATTCGACCAACATAACAAAATTTTCTTTTTAGTAGCAAATTCTACTAGAATAAAATCACTTAAGTCCAAGTCAATTGGTATTAAACATTTATCAGGGACATTTATTTCTTCAATGTTTATATCTGGGTCTAAATTCCTTAAAACGGAAGCTGATGTTATTTTCTATTATCACCAAATTTTGAAACAATTACAATAAAAAACAATTAAACTTCAAGTTATCAAATATACTGCACTTATAAACATATATATATCACTTTCATAATCAAAAATGGGAAAGATGAGGCACATTCGCACTGTCCGAATGTGCCCCATTTACCAGTTCAAGCTTACCACGTCTCAACAAGATTATTATAATTAAAGCAGGGAAATAAAACTTTTCTAGACACTTACTTTAGTAGTGCCTCTACTGAATTAAATGCTGAATGTTCACTTGAGATTTATTTTTGATTGATATTTTACGCCAACAAAATGACAAGAAAATTTACTTTGCTGCTTCTAACGCTAGCAAATTTCTAGTATGTATACAACAAAATGGCTCAGGGCTTTGAAAATTCATGCAGGAGGTGGTAGTCATGCTTCCATCTACTGGTATTTTTTTCAGATTTTTAAATTAATAATTACTAGGGGAAATGCCGTCTGTCCGAATGTGCCCCATGTGCGAAATAGCCCCACTCTCCCCTACTCAATTTTGGCGCGGAATGTCCGTTATAGGGACCTTGCGCCATAAAACCCAAAACAACCAACCAACTCCCCTACTCAATCTTTGAAGATACATGTGTATATTCAGTTTGGTGAAATTTAAGAAGTTTATTCAGAAATGCTAGATGTTTTATTAAGAAAAGGTTTTCCATATTAAGTTTTTAACATATCAAGTCAAGACATTTAGAAAAGACAAAATTTAAAATGGACCATGACAGTATGCAGTATCATCTGAAAACTTCTTGTTATCTTTATTATTATTTTTAAAAACTAAACCTTTTAGTTTCAACTATCTAATTTTGAAATTAGGTATGCTTATTGTGCAGGGTTCGTATGACTCCTGAAATTTGGTTTATTTTTCTAAAAGCCCTTATAACTCCTGAAAATTTTGTCTTTTTCTCTTGAATTTTAACTCCTGAAATACATCCTGAGAAACATACAATGAAAATTTATACTCAATTATATTTTCCACATTAATATCATTCTAATTGTATACTAACTGAACCAATTTTTATCCCAGCTTATTTCAACCCAAATGATCGGTTTTCCTTACTGACAACCGACCAGCACAGTGACATAAGAATCTACAGAAGTCCTGTGTGGGATGACAAGTTTATAATCAAGCATCCACATCGCCAGTTTCAGCATTTAACTCCTATAAAGGTATTTCATATTCAGTTCCCCTAAAACATGACATAGATGCATTCAATACAAAAATAGTATTTCCTATATATAAAGTTACAACCTTTACATAGTTGTAACTATTTCCCCATTTGCAAACATGTATCATAATGCAAAAAATCGGTGTCTAAACTGAATAATAGTTTTGTATAATTGTGTAAACAAATCTAGTATAAAAATTGTAGCTTAAAAAACTGTTGTTTAAGTTGAAATATCTGTAGGCCAATTAATCCAGTATTGAAATATGCTTAAATCAACAGATGTTTTATAAACCTCTTTTATTAAAAATGTTGCAGTCTTTTTTTGTAATTTTAAAGGGCATTGTGCCATAAATAATATTTAGGTCCTATCTATTAGTCAACTGCATCGGGGGTGTTGAAAATGTTGACCAAATTTTCTCCGTAACACAATTTGGTTTCCTCAAAATGAGATTTTACAATAAAATATATCTTGCTTTTCAACTATCAAACTTCTCTAAGATTTAATAATTTTCACATAATTAATAAACTTAAATGTTAATGAACTTTATACCCCTTTTTACTCCTTCTTTCATACTTATAAACATATCTCAATTATAAGTGCCCTTTCTCTTGAATTATTAGTTATAAACTATAACTACTTTAACTCAATGTCAAGAATATTGATGTTTTGAACAAGAACACAATTTTTTAGTGAAAATCACCCATCATATCAAGGAAACATTTTTACATTTTTCCGCCATATCAATAGAAAATCAAAGAAAAGACAACTTTTTAGTCACTAGACAAAAATTTCTCCTCAGCTGTTTGAACCTCCTCTAAACCTTTTTCTTTCTAACCTAAACCTTTTTCGGGCATTCAAACATATTTTAATTTTGCACCCCTGACTTGCACAGGGTTCCCACTCAATTTCAGAAATAAAATTCCCTGACCTTTCCAGGTCAGTTTAAAGCTTTTTCGGTAAAAAAACTAGCAATTCACGGAATTTTTTGGATACTTCTTGCATTTTTACACATAATTTTCAACAAATTGACATTTTTTTCACTTACCAGAGCCAAAATTGACACACAAACATTAAAAATTTTCATTTTCCAGGTTTTTGGCCAAAATTAGCAATTTTCCCTGACTATTCCCAAACTTTTTAGGTGAAATTTAAATTCCCTTACTTTTCCAGGTATTCCCTGACCCGTGGGAACCCTGATTACATTAAGGTTGAAATCTTTTATTTGAATTGAAATTTACTCTATCCTGTGCTTTATATTTTAGGCTACATGGCACCCATTGGAAGATCTCTTCATTGTTGGAAGGTATCCAGATGATTCAATTAAAAAGAATGACGAGCGCACTGTTGATATTTACGATGGAAAAAGTGGTCAGCGGCTACACGCATTTCCATCTCAGGGTATTTCTACAGTAAGTTTAATTTTCCCTTTGTTGAAAATTAATTCACGATAACACCTTATTACCAATGAAAAAAATATAATTTTACCAAAGACATTTTTAGAGCTTTTTTAAGGTATAATTATAAATTTGATCTAGTTATTTCTCTATTTTTAGCTGAATGCGTTTAATTGTACTGGAGATGCCTTTGTATCTTGCACAGGTAAAATTTTTAGTTATTTGTTGCTTAGCTTCCCCCCCTAATTAGCTAATTATTACAGAAGTTAAACAGCAAATTTTTGCATTTTTAATAAACTTATTTAAATTTTCTAAATTATTTACTCTGAACTTTCAGTTAAGCTCCAAAATTTGAAAACTTAAACCTCACACAAATTACTTTAATATATTTGAACCAAGCTTTAGTTGGATTCTAGATGTAGTAACACTTTAATGTGTTCTGGCTAAATTATTCAAAGTTATTTTGAACTCTCTTTTGTGTTCTGTTTCTAGCAATTTCTTTCACAATTTACAATTGCTAAAAACTTAGCTAATACTGAAATAATTATCTTCATTGTAGGATCTTCTTTCATGATATGGAAGGATGAAAATATGATGCCTATGTTTGAACAAACTTGAACCACCATGCTTTTATTTCATTGTACCTTTCTCATATTATCAAACACTGTTTTTAGCACCGATTTTTTATAGCAAAAAATAAATAATAATCTGAATTCCTTAGTTCTTTGATTTTGATACAGCGGTTACAGTTGTCTTATAATTCCTGTATTTTGGAGAAAATTCCAAAATATGTCCTATATTTTAAAAAGTTCCTTTTCTCCTGTATTTCTATCATTTTTTAAAAACTTTAACAAAGAATCCTGAAATTAATTTCTTTTGCTTTCAAATATGATGGGCAGCATATCGATGGTGTCAGGAGAAACCTCGAATAATCAGCTGCCTACCAATAGATACAGTATAAGTAAGCGAGATTCGTTTTCTTGCCAAAGACCTTTTTTTCGTAGTCAACAGGTGGAGTGAATTTTAATGAGCTGAAAGCAAAAAACAGGTGTTGGAATCTCTCACAAGGAGACTGATTTTTTGTTCCAGCTGGCTTGGCCAAACCACAAGCAAGAGAGAACAACTCTATGGAAAGAATTGTTTTATTTTTTAGATGCAAAGAAAAGTTTTAGTTAAATGCAGGAGAGAAATCAAAGCAAAAAGCTTCACTGCTCTTAGGGTTACAGGATGATACTGGTGTTCCCAGTGGAATTGATTTAACCCTTGTTTTGGCGTTAATGACTTGACACTTAAATAAATTTGGTTGTAAGTAATTGCTCATTGGCATATTTGGCGATAACACACACTCGTCAATCTAGAATACAGTATTCATCCCAACTGCGAGTTTACGGGATTGTACGAGGTTTCCTCCTGATGCCATCGATATTCAGATTAGAACTTGAAAAAGAAAACAACGCTGCTGAGCGACTTCCTCGGTTTGTTCCGTGCTCCAAGGAAAACCCTTCCTCCTTCTCTAAGAAGCACGCGTCATGGATGGCATGTATTCATTGTAGTGATTGACGGTTGGGGTTGGATGAGAAGATTCACGAGTAGTTGTTATCAATAGCAAAAACCGTGATTGGCTACCTCAGAAATAATCTTTTATTTCTTTTACATCCCCATTAAATGATTTTATTGTGTGACCCCCAAACCAGTCGACAAAATATTTCGAAATCAGCGAACAAATCGAATACCAATTTTATGCTACTTAATCTATGAATGAGTTGTAAAAGAAACCCATTTTAAATTCCTTTTACATGATTAAATCTATCAGAAAAATTTAGTTAAGTAAAACCTTTTATTTTTACAAAAAATAACTTATGTGTCCATTTTTATGTACATAACCTTGATAAAAAAAGTTCAACTATATCACAGAACTTCTGGCATAGTTCCCTAAACATAAACAAAAGTTTATCTTTTCTTGTAGTGACTCCCAAGACCTGTTCTTGTGTATTTCTTCCAAGATACTTTTCAATTTTTCTGAACCAGCGACTGTGTCGTAATGAATCTGAAATTAATATTAAAATGTTTAAGTCAAATGAACCAAGATTTAAAGTTAGTTTAAACAAAAATCACATAAAACAATTATACTGTGAGAAGATGAGTTTTAAAAATTAGTTGATGAAAATTAAATTAGTTCTCTAGGGAGTATTGATGTTTATTTTTCAATTTCAAAGCCATTAATATCTAAATGTTCACTTCAGTTGGAAAAAAACCTAAAAGTTGATACAGGATTATGATTTTTATTTGTACTATCTTGTTAAAACGATCAATTGCATGCGAAACAGATAAATGAATGACTTCGTTTAATGGAAGAATTATTGTGGGCGTGATTTTTAATTGTCATGTCTTTTAGTTTCGAGATTTTGGTAGTGCTCCAAGGCTCAACCTTCAGACCCCATTTGAAGCATAATGTTAATTTAAAAAGACTGCACAATAGCTTCATTACAGCATTTTAATTTATTAGTTTAAGTTTTCCCGAATATGAACCCCTGCTCTTAAAATTCACCAAAAGTGACTTTCTTCTATAAGCCAGTGATATTCTTAGAACAAATGCACAATTTATGGTCTCTGACTTTCGGAAGCTGGAGAAAAGTATTTTTTATCTACTAAAAGTGATATCAAATTCGAAGCTAATTATCTTTTAGTTCTAGCAGAATTTATAATGGGCAACTTGTTAGTTTAGTTGCATTCAATGCTGTGAATAAATATAGTTTACTGGACAGATAAATTCTGTGCTCAGTTAACAAGTAAACACTGCATTATTAATATAGCACAATATCTTAAAATTTACGACAGTAATTTAAAATTGCTAGTTACCTGCAGGAATAAAGCTAAATAAGATTGGACAAGCTCAAAGTTCTTCTTTGTTCTCAGGGAATCAAGCATAGCTTTTAGAAAACATTCCATAATTTCCAGGGAGCCACCGTTTTCGGGGCTTAAGCAACGGATTTCCACATCTATCTTGGAAGGGCTGAGTTTCTTTAATTCTTCTATAACCATCTTATCTGAAATAAACATATTACCTCAAACACAAATATTTAGCATTAATTTAAATGAACTGGGAAAATATGAAAATATATACTAAATCTCTCGGAGGAAATTTTTTTTTGATACTTACAATCATTATTCTCTTCACATGTGGCTAATAATCTAAAAAATGTTGATGCATTCTGCATAGCCTTGAAAAAACTGGATTTTTCACCCTGAAAAAATGTCATTCATTCAATCCCAGTTAAAAACTAATGAAAATAATATTTGCACAGTTGGGAAGCCATATTTCACTATTCTCAGATGACAGGGAAAATATATTTTTTATATATATATAAAGAAATTTCTTACTTTTACAAGAATAAAGATAAAATATTTATTTCTAAACTTAATATTCAAATTGAAATAAATTTTCATAAAAATAAAATACATTTTTGAAAACTATGACCAGGACCATGCATGTTGATTGTATACAATAGAAAATTTAATAAAAGTTATTTAAATTTTAATAACAATTGTTACCTTTAAAAAATTTCATTTTCATGCATCTCATTAATAATCATGGTGCCACTCTTCAGTCCTGGGGGCTAATTGATAGCATTTTGTTCTAAGTTTCAGTAAAATCTCACATTTTGCCAGAGAATAAGCCTGTTTTTTTACAGATATAGCCCTAACTTAAAATTTAAGTACCTATTTAATTGTTTTTATAATAGTTATTTTATAGGTGTTTATAAAAAAATTGCTGGATTGGATGAAAATGGTTAAAAATATAGTTCAAAGTTTAGTCTTATAATTTTTGGTAGAGTTTTAAAGAATGTCACTTGATGCCCCCTTCATAAGTGTAAGTAGTGAAAGAAAAATGAAAATACAGTAAAATCATGTTATAACAAAGAAAAACGGTTGGAGACTTTCTGGACTTTCATAATAACAGGGATTTTGTATGTGGTGACGGGATTTTACTATACTATGAAATGGATGAGAGAGATTACTTACATCTTTCTTCCAATCTTTTTCTTCCTCTATGAGGAAAGTTGGTTGCAAACCAGAAACAACAGGCAGGAAAAATGGGGCATTCTTGGGAATTTGGACCCGTTCCTTTGGTTTGTTACGTAGCTACAAAAAAGCATTATGGTCAAAACAGAACCAAACAAATAGAAAGCAGCAGTTTAACAAATGTAGTGCAACTTAAATGCTTTTTTTCTCTTGGTCCCTTACAGCTTACCTTTATGATATCAAGATCCAGCAAGTTCAACCACTGTGACTGAGGTAAAAGAGACAAAGTAACTAATTCATCTGAAATTTGCTCTGGAGATTTGAACTCTGGAACCATTTCTGAATCATCTTCTTCTTCTTCAACATCAGATTCTGCAAATAAATTAGTCAAATCACAGCCCATGAAAACATGCAATATTATTTAAAAGGTAATTAATGTAAAAAAAATACTTCAAGTAATTGCCTATTGAAATATTTCTATTTCATGATAATTCAAATTTCATCCAATCTTTTAAATGAAATAATCCAAAGAAATATGTTTGATGACTTATATGCAGGGCATTTTACCACTGACAAGAAAATGACAAACAATTTCATCAAAAATTTTATCTTTCTAGGTAAGGACAAGAATTCATGGTTAAAGATGAATAATTTCTCATTTCAGTCTAACATTTGACATTGACTAGGAAAATAATTAATAAATTGGTTGGTCTGTGTATTGCTAGGTTAATTAGTTATACTCGACAGCAACATTTCCTGAACCCAGTATGTCACTGCGAGGAAGGAGAAAGTGGGTAAACCCAAAGCCTGTTGGGTTGCTAGGAGGAGTTTTGGTACGTGGATCATGATAAAAAGACACTGTATATACATAGGTTTAACAAAATAATTGCATTTTAAAATTGACTTTCTTTGTTTCACTCGAAATTCAGACACCGCGATGGAAACTACTTTGTTAGTGACGTCGTAGGGTCAACTAACATTGCGGTATAGTATAGTGGATACAGTTTTATAGACCAGAAAATAAAGGTTGGATACAGGGAGGAAAAAGAGTTTATGGGTTAAAGATGAATAATATCTTATTTTAAACTAACCTTTTACAAATTTGGAAAAATAATTGATAAAAGTTACCTTACCTTGCAGACAATTTTAAACACCCTAAGTTAAATTAAAAACTTACCATTTCTCCCATCCAAAGTTATCATTGGGAGGTCAATTTCCAGAGGGTCATACAAATCAGGCAAGGGATAAAGGGTGACATTAGTGTAGAGGGTCGAATTAGCCCACAGATAAATCCCAAGGTTGCCAGCATGCGCGGTTGCAAGATACTCTCCGGTGGAAGACATAGCAAGGCTCACACAAATGGGACTGACAGTAAACCAGTCAATCAACCTAAAAAGAAAAACAAGTTATCCTTTTTTCCAATGCGTGTGAAAAAATTCATACCTCAAAGTTTCATAACAGCAGTAATTTTAGCAAATAAAATAGTTAATACAATTTGGATACCAATTTTAAAATTTTTAAAAAGAAATGATTAACAAGAAAAAGCAACTTAGTTCACTTGAGACCTGAGGGTAGGAAGGTTGAAGAAGATCAGTCAAAATACAAGTAATTACTACAAAAGAATCACTTTACATTGACTCCCTGATATAACAACCAGTAGGAAAAGTATAGATTGTTTTATATACCATAGTGCTAATTTTGTTCGTTACAGGGTCTTTTTGTTTAAAAACTATATTGTTAGTCCTCTAACAAGGTTCTACTGCATGAACAAACCATTTTTATATACACTGATTAATATAGAAAGTTAAACCACCATGAACCTTACCTGCCTCTAGGTAAATCCCATGTTTTTATAGATGAATCCATTGTTGCAACTGTCAGCCATCTAGAGTCAGGGCTGAAAGTCTAAAAAAGGAAGATTACTAAGAAACACTTAAAATGTACATAGGTTTAGGAAAATGTTAAATAATAAAATTGATTGCCCTGATTTACTAAAATAATTTAATTTTCATGTTCCACAATATATTCGACTAGAAATAAAATTTTCTTTCAAATCCCCTCTTGTACCAAAAATTATATCTTAACCCTACAATGCATGATTTTTTAAATTCACTTGAAAATCATTTATGTGACTTCTATTATGGTGTACATTAGTAAAAAAATACTAAAAAAATTCAATTTAATTTTTTTTCTTCTTTTTATTGGCAAAAAACTTTGTCCTTGTGAAATTAATTTGTGTCTCTTGTGAAATTAATTGTGAAGTGAAATAAAACCAAATGCTCTAAAAATATAAAAAACAACTTATCTTTTCAAAACATTTTTTGTTCAAGCTGAAAAAATTTTTTATATTAATTTATATGGTCCTTTTATTTTGGCGTTTTCTGTGTCTTGACTTTCGTTTCACTAGCTACTAACAAATGTCTCAAAATAGTACCCCTGCTGTGATCTACTGGCGATCTAAAGTTCTAATACAATGAAATGTTATATCTATTGTACTTATTGCATGGTGTTGCCGTTTGGAAATGAAAGTTCGAGTAGGAAATGGGGAAAAATGTCGTGTTGCCAAATGGCATCAGTATGCACTGTAGGGTTAAATCAGTCAATATATGTATTTTTTAAATTAGTAAACAATATGTCAATCAATAGTGATATTTTCTTTGATTCTTATTTTAAGTTAAGCAATGATTTGGCACCTTGTCTTAATTTTTGATTTGTATTTTTAACATCTGTTTTCTTCATGTGTTTTTGTATTTGTATGTTGTATTGTAACTCTTGTTGTGTATCTTTTTTTCCCTCTGCCATGTAATTGGATCTTTTTCTGTTTGGCAGTAATCAAATATATTAATAAAATATTTTATAAGGAGAATATTTTTGACTTGCTCACTAATACAGAATTTTTGAAGATCCTTATTCTAAAATTTAGACAATGTCCTTAATATTAGTCATAAATATTAAAATTGTATTTTTAAATACTTTGAGATAGTTCTCATAAACTAGGCTATCAGAATTCAAATAAATATTTTGCATCTTAAGATTATACGCAGAAGTAAAGTTTTACCATATCTGAAACACTTCCTTCATTTTCAGTAAACCGTCTCACAACTCGTTTAGATTCAATATCTACAACCACTAAAGAGAAGTCATCCAGAGCAACCGCCAACATACCACTGTAATTAAAGGAAAACATTGTTACAATTTAAGATTAAAATATTCACTATTCATCAGATCTATTTACTATGTTTCTAGATGTATTTTCTTGCAATTAAGTCAATTTTTTTTGAATGAGTATTTTTATTTTATACCTTTCAAATATTGATAATTTTTCATATAAATTCAAAACAAAAATGTACCTTTCTCGATGAAGCATCATCTTTGAAATGTTCTCTTCAAGTTCAAGCTCATTTATCAAGGTGTGATCTTTGAATTTCCAAAACTTAAGATACTTGTCTGAAGCACCGGATACCACTATTTGATTGAAATTATCAGATGCAATACCTCGAATACATCCTTCATGGGCTGAAATGCAAGAAAAATTATAGATATTGTGTAAGAAACTTCAAGTTCAATAACTTTTTCCTAAATTATTGTTAATTTAATAAATCTTTAACTGTTCAGTTTTAAATAATACAAATTGTTCATTTAACATTATATGAATTTCCAATCACACTGTATTTAAACATTTCAAACAAAAGCTTTTAAATGGAACCTTACCTTTTTCTTTCCCAAATGATCCTCTGTAAATTCCTGACTGAATATTGAATTTATCAATATGACCTGAGTTGTAACCAATAAAAACAAAATTTCCACAGGTACTAATGTTCAAACACTGAAAAATAAAGAAAAATTAAAATCAACTTATTCTGCAAAAAAAAAGAAATGAAACATGTGTTAAAAAAAAACTAAGATTTTACTGACCAATGCTTCAATATTTTTTAATCCTTTAAACCGATCATGTATGAGCATGTGTTCTCCCATGCAACTTCGATCATAAGACCAGGTCGTCACTATTCTTGAATTTCTGTGAACCGCTGCTACATTGTCCCAATCTTTCTCTCTAGTAGCATCTGGGAAAAGGTAATCAAGTTAAAAATAAACATGGTGAAACTCTTATCTGGTAAACTATTCAAAACTATGACAATTTTATTATTTTCTTATACATGTGTTCATTAACTTTTGTGAACAAATTATCTGATGTTTATTTTTCTTCATTCATTCTCACATACTTTATTCTGACTTGAAAAAAAAAATAAAAACCTTTCCAGTACAAAACTTATGCGTAACATTTTAAGACAAATTATTTTTAGAGGCAATGGCTGTCTGCTTTGTGCATAAAAGAAGTTAACTTAAAATTATGCTAAACTATCAAGAATATTTCCACACTATATTATGACTTCAATAGTAAGAAAGCAGCTTAGAAAACAAAACCAATGTAAAATGCATGTTCAAAATTACTTGTTTAAAAGGAAGGGACCAAAAAATATAAAGCAAGGTTTTTACCTGACACAAAATCCACAACAGGAAACATCTTATTAGGATCATTCTTTACTCCCTTCCTTTTGGCAGCCTTACGATTGTAAGATGCCTGTCCTAAACATTTGTTCAAGTTGTCTGCTTCAGTAGAGAATGATCTGAGAGTGGAATCAAGACCTAGAAAATTGCAAAAGTTCATTATTTTGAAAACTTTTTACTGATCGTTACAATGATCCAATTAATTAAATAAAACCTGATTACTTACCAGCACTGATAATATTTTTCCCATTAGAACCATAAAATCGAATCTTTGTAGGAGGGCAACTATGGCCTTCTCGGAGTCTCAGAAGTCGTCCCCCCTGATCAGGCAAATCAAATATCCACATCTGTAAGGAAAAAAAACAATTGCAACTATTTTCCTGATGTGAAGGAATTGACAAAAAACTTTTTAAGCTTGCAAAAAGTTTTTCTTTGCTTTTATTGCTTGAATGTATTTTAAGCAGAGTAGATAAGACAAAGTACATACGAAAATTTTTAGCAGATAAAAAGTTACCTTAATAGAGTTGTCACTGGAAGATGTGATGAGAAGAGGCTGATTTGGGAGAAACTCCAAGCTTGCAATACATCCCTTATGGGCGTCTCTTATTTCACTGTGAAGTCGTCTCTTATTTAAATCCCACAGAGCAATATGGCCCATTGTACTAGAAGTGGCCATGAAATCGGCCTCGGTATCTTGGAAAAAAAATCAACAAGATATAAATAAGTATTTTTAACAATTACACAACAAATAATCCTTTAACCACACACTTTCTTTTTTTACTCATTAGGTCCAAAATCATGCTCATTTTTAAAGCAATTTTTAGGTTTGTATTAGCTAACTAAGCCTAAAAAAACAATCAGAACTCATATAATTTCTATATTTAATATCTTATGATCATTTTTATGCAGGATAAAAAATGCATAAAAAGAAGCAAGGGATAAATCTTAGTGTCATCAACAGTGGGTATGGATACATAAATCATATCTTACTAAGTTATGTTAAAGATCACATATATTAGACAAAGACCAGGGTCTTCACAATAGCACCTAGGCCTTAAATCAATACATAAAGATAAATCAGTTAACCCCAACATCGAAATACTGGTTTAGCGTTTATATGGAATCTCCTGATTCTGATATAAATACTGATATATACATTGGATTCTGATACATTTATGGGAATCCGGTTCAACTTAAACCAATATTACTGTGTCTCAAGTCAATGATCGTCAGGCACAGATACTATTGTTTGGAATCAGTTTCATTCATGTGCCCTGGGTTTTAGTTTGATTTATTTACTTATCTCACTTATAATAAAAAGTTCATAGTTAATTAATAACTATCCATTAAATTTAGTTTCAATCAGAGAGAATGTGAAAACAGTGAAGTCACAATGTCAAAAATCACAAGCTTTAATGTATTAATTTATGTATTTCAAATTAAAAACTAGATTTATAATCCGAATTAAATTGATATATCACAATCAGATATAAAGTTGAACTATAAATCAATTTTAAAAAATTTATTTATCGCCCAGGCCTTTTTATGTGCCAAAACACCAGCGTTCAAAATTCCACTGGATCACTGGTCTGAGACCACTGAAAAACGACTCGAACCACTATGGTCCGAAAATCACTGGACCAGTGGGGAAAAAATATCTCACTCTCTAGCATTAGCCCTATTTTCCCTGCTATCAATCAAAATCAAATCTGCCCAGGCCAAGTGGCCCATCAGGCGGTGCCCATCTCCGTTTCAGTAGCCTTTGGGCCTGGGGTGCTAATTACCTAGCTTGTGTCCAGGCCAAGTGGCTAGCCCGACGCTGAACCCCCAGTTTATTCCCCAAGCGAGCTTGGTCCTCATTTATCGACCTCAGAAGAATGAAGGGCTGAGTTGACCCATGACCAGCTACCCAAGCAGGAGCCGCAAGGCATCGAACCTGGGTCGGTAATGCTCGTAGCCAGACACTCTAACCACTACACCACCGCGGCCACTTTTACCTGCTATACATCTGATTAAATATCTGCATTAAAACATCACCCTTGCCCTTCAAACTTTATTTACTGTTGACCTTATCATAGAGATCATTGATGAGGATCCAGAACATCTCTCAACAAAATTTCAACGAACATCCTAGGAGGGTTTGTTAAATTTCACACACAGGAGGTAAGAGAGGGAAGAAACAGGCGAGAACTTTCAATGGAAACTCCATGACAATTTAAATACTTACCATTATCCTTACTCCTGCTCTTTACATTCTTTGCTTCTGATATAGAATCTGAAATGAGATGAGAAAATGTACCGAGAAAACAATAGCAATGAAATAACTCATATTAACTCTAGCGTAGCAAACTTTTAGCCCGTCGCATGAGGTTCGACTGTTACAAAATTGGACTCCTTTTGCGTTGGACGCAGAGATATTTTTAACACCTCTGAGAGCATATTTCACGGATTGAAAATCTGAAATACGCTTTAAAAAACAAGGTAGGCTTTTTTCACGCTTTAAATTTTTAACAAAGGCTTATCTAAAATGCATAGTGCCCCAACGAAATCAACAAATTATACATTTTTTTCCATGAGATTTGTAATATTAAATATTTCATTTAGAATGTTTATGTAAAATAAATTACTGTAATTATAATGCTTAATATTTTCTACTAATACTTAACATATACTAAAAATATTAAAACCAAAATAGCAACCTCATTTTTTTCTATTTAATTTAAAAAGTAAGCGTTTTTAAAAGAAAATTTGTCTAACGCATATGTAGTTAAGGCTATTTCCGTACTCCACTCCTCATAAATGAATATCACTCCTCCTGAAAAAGTCAAGGAGTATTTTTACTCTTCCAAAAAAATTCTAGGAATAACACTGGTTGGATATATATGCAACAGCAACCCTAAGAAGGGGTTAAAAATATAAACTTGTCCTTTTTAATTTGCGGACCAGTCATTTTGTTTGAGGACCAGTAAGATTGGCAAAGCACTGGCTTGCAGGACCAGTGGAATTCTTTTCCCAATTTCTAACGCTGCAGAACACTAACGATTAGAACAGGAAGTCTACAAATTATATTTAGTATTTACATATTAAAATATTGTTTCTATTTCAGTGTCTCACTATCTAACAATAAGTTGAGTTGTAGATAGTTTGTGTGGTGCACTAGTGTATATATTTAAAATGCACTACAATATTCTTTTCGATTATGCAATGCTTACATATTTTTTAAATATATTTTTTATCTCACTAAAAGGGTATTTTTTGACAGCATTAATTTAGAAAAATATTTTTAGAAGTAAAATAAAAAATAACTTTTTATAATTCCATACCAGTTCTAAAGGATATTCCTGTTACGGGACCCCAATCTTGAGAAAATTTCATGCGAGTAACATCTGTTGATATATTGTGGATATATATATCTCCATTTTCTAGTCCTATGGCCATCATATGAAGAGCTGGAGGCTAAATGAAAAACATTATATGAATGTCATTATGAACATAACAAACTGTTTAAATGTAATATGCACAACTGAAACATCCATGTTAGAAAAACATACAGTAAAACTTAGCAGTCACAATAAAAAAACTCATGTGTTTGGAATAGCTATAATGAATTAAAAATTTATTACATTATTCCTATGATAAAATAATCGGTGCTTTAACAATTGGTCGTTGTAATGAAGAAGTCATTATAGAGAGGTTTTACTGTATTAAGGACTGGAAAGAAAAAGCAGCAGATAGATAGCAGTAGGAGGAATTTTCCAAAATACAGTAAAGCAAGTTTATATGTCTTTCAAGGGACCAGTGAAAAACACAATATAAATGAAACCGTCTATGATTATAAGGTTTCTAATGCTCTTAATGCAAATTTACACAAATACAATAAATTTCAGGTTTTTCTAAATAAAAAATTACTTCAAAACAGTTTTTAAACAGAAAATAAAAATTAAATTTTAAAACACTATTATAACATTTAACAAACAATACCTTTACAGTTTATCCTAAATATTTATTTTATTTTTCATATCTTGAGTACTATATATCACATCCCAAACATTACTTCCGAGTAATTTGCAGTGCACATGAATTTTATAAAAATACTTAAATACAGGTATGAGATTGACAAAAAAGCAAAGTCTGAAAAACTGAGTGAACGACATTTTCAATATATTGTTTTCCAATATATTTTTAGGTAGAATTCGCATGGTAATGAATTGGAAGAATCTCATGCCGATAATTAAGACAGTTGGAAACGACGTATAACCAATAATACTCATCATATAATTGAAGAATTTTTGCATTAAAATAAATAGGAATGAATTGGGACTTTTTGAAAAAGACGTGTAAATGGAAAAGTCGTATAAATGGTGCTTTACTGAAACACAAATAAAAATTAATCATAAGTTACTGAATTCAATTACCTTTTATTAGGTACTAGTTATTCAAAAGAACATTGGAGTAGAATACAGATAGTTTCCATTTAATTAAAAGTAGAATTAAACTTCCATTAGTAGTTAAAGTTTCCATTTAATTAAAAGTAGAATTAAACTTCCATTAGTAGTTAAAGTTCCGTAGTAAAAGTTTCCATTTAATCAAATCCAAGTAGATAGTTTCCATTTAATTAAATCCAAGTAGATAGTTTCCATTTAATTAAAAATTTCTACAAACAGATAAATAAGTTAGGAATTATTTACCTGTTCCAGAACAGTTACAGGAGATTTCCATCCTTTAAATGTATAGATGAGCTCATCTGTTTTATAATTCCACAAAAGTAAACTACCTTCATGAGTACCAATTAGAATTTTATTTGGGTATGTACTGGGATGAATAAGTGTAGTGATTGAAACATTTGTAAATTCAACTTCCTTCGTCACTTCTGAAAAATTAATAATAAATTGTAATACTGGCAAAAATTTTTTTTTACAAATTTAAATGATCAAATAAGCTTTAGGATCGTGCGCTAATAGCAGCATCGTCCCATAAAGTTATTACACAAAGTTGCTTTAAAAAGAAAGTAAAAAGATATGCACCGGAAGACCCTCTCATCAGGGGGCACCATAGAGGAAGGATAAAGAGTAGAGAGCGCACTGGTAACCCTCCGCCATGGTACGGATCCGAGTCACGTGACAGAGGCATACCGGAGAACTCGTTTTCCCTCAGCATCGGTCTTTTCCCATACATTCCAATGGTGAATGATTTCGTGAGAAAAATCAGTGCTCGGTATTTCTTGAAAATATCGTTTTTTTAATGCTGTGCATATGGATGTAACGAAAAGTGGGTCAAAGGAGGATCTGTTACCTTTCACAGGTAGGTTGAAATTAATTATTGTTTGTTATTTAAGTTGTTTATTCATGTAATTTTTTATCGTGAATGGGTTTCGGAATTGGCTTTTTTGCGTGCGTTGTAAAAAATTAACCAAATTTCCTGCTCTATCAACGATATTACTTCAGTATTTACCAAACTATAACATTCTAGTAATAGTGCAACAAATTTATGTTTGTTATTTACTTATTAAACTGTTTTTTTCAACCTCCGATCAGTTTTTTGATGTCCGCCAAATTGGCGTCGACATCTATCGCCAAGTTAAATTGTCGGATGGCATGTTTTTCATTGTATATTTTAATTTAATTTTGATAATTTATAATGCTGTCTAAAAAAATTCCTTTTTCTGAGCGTTGGATAGTTAGTTAAAAGCTTATTTTTTTATTTAGGCCTCAAAAAAACTTTAAACCTTTCTAATCCATACAATCTGACTTAACCGGTAAAAAATTGCAACACATGGTTTTTCAATGGTTTTTACTTGGGAATTACATTAAAAATAAAATAATAAAAGTCGGACAAAATCAGCCCACGCAAAATTTAATTTTTTTAATTTAAAAAAAATGGCCGAAAAAATTCTTAAAATCGATAAATAGTAATCGAGATTTATGATACATGTTTATAGGCTATTTTTTAGTACTGAATACGAAAATTTCATAAGTTTTTAAAAATTTTGTCTTATTCAAATTTAATTAATTTTAAATTATTTATTTCGAAGTATTGTCAAAATATTTTCGGTTTTGATTGAAAGATTTTACATTTTTTTGGGGTCTTTCAAGGTTCATTTTAATAAATAAGAAAATTAAAAAAAACTTATAAGTGTCTTATTTTCTTCTTAATTTATTATGTAATTTTTTTTGTTATTTATAAGTGAAAAACATTTGAATTAATTATTTTGCAGTTATTTTTCGGTTTTGACCATTGGTCATTGGTTTATTTTTTTTAATTTATCCAATTTTTAAAAATTTGTATTTATTAACTCAAAACTTAAATGGAATAATTATATTCAGCTTTGAAATATATTGCCATTTAAAAAAATAGCAATACTTTTAGAAATTAAGTAAAACATTTCTTAAGTGGAGTTAGCTTGTATAATAATACTTGTAGTTTTCCAAAGGATGAAGAACGAAGAAAAGCTTGGGAAGTACAGGTTCATCGTGAAAATTTCAAACCCTCAAATCATTCAAGATTATGTTGTGAACATTTTACCCAAGATTGTTTCGACAAAAATAAGGAGTTAAGTTTTTATTCAATAAAAAATTTGATCCTCCTTTTTTGTTTTTTTTGTAAAATAAATTTGATGCTATTATTTTACCAACACCTTGAACATCGATCTTTTTCATCCTGAATCTAAAAATAATTATATTCAATTTTAATTTCCAAGGATAATTTTATAAAAACATCAGGGTGATAATTATTGTGTAATTGCATTTAAAGGTAGTAAAAAAGGTCCATTATAAAAAATAAGAGTTTTTAAACATTTGGATTTGTAATATTAATTAAACGACTAGATAAAAAAAGACACAAAAAATAATTGAAAAGAACCCAATTCGCAACTTAAACATTCTTGAAGAAAAACATAGGAGTGGAAATTAACCTGTAAAATGAGTTATAATTAGTGTTGGTTGAGTTCCACTCCTAAGTTGAACTTCCTATGCTTGCCTCTTATTTGAAATACATAGTTGTGATTCATAAGTTATGCATTAAAATTAATCTTCAAAAAGAAGTTTTTTAAAATCTCAGAAGATTTTTCATAACATTTATCAATGCTTATGATCATATGAAATGAAACTAGACATAATTAATGATTAAAAACCATTTTGCGTTTAGTTCATCGGTGACAGTCAATTTCAATTATATTATCGTATTGATAACAATCTGTGCTTAAAGCGTAGTCGATCATAGAGGAAGGATTTGAGACTTTCCTCTATGGAGTCGACGGCATTTTCGAAAACATGTTGTCTGAAAACTTTTCTGCCGACATCTATATCAGCGCCAACAGTAGCGATATAAAGAGCCAATTTCTGGTAAACGCGCGAAAAAGAGCTCCAAGCTGCTCTCAGTCACGTGGTACACTCGTTCCACCGGCTCACACAGACTCCTTCCATAGCGTGCGCTCTCTACCTTCTATTCTTCCTCTATGGGGGGCACGGATCTCCTGGTACACAGTGGACTTTTCTGAGAGGCCCCATATCGTTAAGAAATGGGACCCCGTACCCATTGTACTCTTGATTGTGGTTCTTGTCTTTGCAGGTACTTTTTCTTATTTCTGCTGTTTAACTGTAATTTTAACGTATGGTTTATGGTATATAATATTGATTTTTTTTGGATAAACAGGGTCCAGTTGAGAGTAAGGTAATCAGATTTTTGATGTGCATGTTCTTTGTAATTAGATTTTGATGTGCTAGTTTCTTGTATTTTGACTCTATTTTCGCGTGGGAGGACTTAGGGGTACGGGGTCCCATTTCTTCACGATATGGGGCCTCTCAGAAAAGTCCTCTGTGTACCGGGAGATCCGTGCCCCCTGATGAGAGGGTCTTCCGGTGCATATCTTTTTACTTTTATTTTAATTTTACTTTCTTTTTAAAGCAACTTTAATAAATTGTAAGTTATCTAAACAGTATTTCCCTAAGTAAATTAGAGTAAAGATAACTAAAGAGGAAAGAGAAACCCAGTATTTTAAATGAAAAAGCAGCCATACCTTCAGTTTTAATGTCCCAAATAAGAAGGGAGTTATTTTCATAGACAGCAAATAAACGGGTTTCCAAGGGATAAAGAAATTTAACATCTTCAGACGGACCTTTATATGTATGTTTTAGCTGAAAACGAAAAGCATGGTTAGTACTAAAATACTGATGTATTGGAGAGTAAAAGACTGATCAAAAGCATCATAGCACGTTTGTAGAATAGGCAGAATTTTTTTCTACACATTGCAAAGTTGATTTTAAAACAAAAATTCCATTTGTATATTTATAATGTTATCTGTTATCATACCCTAGAAAAAAACTAGAAACATTGTTATATTTAGAAATATTACTTAGTAAACTATATATACAAGTACAAAGCTGAAATAATGAATAGCTAATATAATTTTCCAGCAGGATCAAGAATTGGACATAGATCCCCCTTGTAAAAAATTATTTTGCTAAAATTATCTAATTAATTTCAAGAAAAAAATATTATTTTAATGAAAGGATAAACAGACACCCCATTGCCAAATACTTCGGAAATCTGATAGTTTGCAGCAAAGAAAAAAATTAAAACCTATAGAGGGAATCAAGTATACCTAGTCTCCCCTAAGTTGTAAAATGAGGATTTTAAATAACCCTCTACTGCCCATGGTAGCAAATCAGCTACTAAAAGTTCAACTTCAATTTTCAGCATAAGGCAGCGTTTCTCAGCACATTTTTAAGTTATTGCAGAAATAAATTGCACATTCGGGTGGTACAATTTATAAAGTTTAGGTTCAGCCCAAGTTGTTTCATAAATCAGAACTTTTTTAAAGAAAAAATTATTTTCTTTTAGCATTTTTACTTCATTTGGCCACAAACTATATAAAAAAGGAAAAGAATTTTTTGATAGATGTTATGGTTGTAGGCTAGAGCAGTGGTCTCCAACCCCCGGTCCGCGGACCGGTGCCGGTCCGTGGATCAAATGCTACCGGTCCGCGGGCCGACCATTTTATTGAAAAGAAATTTAAATTCCTAGTTTTATACTCCAAATTAATGAATGAAATTAACTATAAATCACTTAATATTTATTTTTTGGTGTAACTGTATTTTATTTTGAAAGCACGTTTAAATACAATTAAACTAAAATAAATAAATAAAAAAAATCTAGAATGTAAACAATCAACGCCACCCTCCAGCGGGCTGCGGTAAAATTATCAAATGTTAACCGGTCCGTGGTGATAAAAAGGTTGGGGACCACTGGGCTAGAGGGTTAAGGAAACTAAAATCTTAGTTCCCGTTAAAGTTATTTCACACAAAAAAGTTAAAGGACATTATGCAACTATTTATTACCTCAGTGCCTCTTCGCCAGGCATAGATTGTGTCTCCACATGCAGAGAACACTAAATAAGTATCAGATGCGAGAACCGTCACATCACCAGGATGTTGACCACCTATTTAAAAATAGAATTGATTAGACATTCTGAAACTCTTAAATACAAGAATAATTGGAAAAAAGTAACGGGGAAAATACTTACTAACACTAAGTAGATTCAATCTGGAACACTAAATAAAAAGAAATACTTTTGTTAGTGTTTGCTTAACAAATTAAATATCTTTTATGTTTTAATGGGTAACTTATTAAGGACTGATACTTAAAAAATTATTATCAGTTTTAGAAATCATGCTCATCAACTTAAGTGCTTTTTTGGAATGATACAACAAGAAAAAATTTCAGAGGGTGATATGTAGGTCACTTAGAGTTAACATCCATGCAAAGTTTAGCAGACATCTATGGTGTGGGTAAATTAGGCCTTTGCAAAAATTTTTTGGGGGGGAATTTCCCAAGTTCCTTATAAAAGCCACGCACCCAAAACGAAACTAAACAGCTTTATCCCTGTTGACTCAGAATTTGGGCTGCATAAGGATTGGACTTTTGACCCATCAGTTATTCTGTTTTATTGACGCCATATACAGGGTGTAAAGGAAAGTCCCTTTACCCTGTAATAAGTTGCTAACGGAGCAAGCTAAAGCTATGCAGTTAAGGTAACGGTATAGTAAAGTGACTATGCGCAATCGAATGCGACCAACCGCAGCGCCCTCTAGCGGATATATTAAGAGTTAAAAATTTTATTTTAAAAACTATTAGGAATTTGTTAAAATAGTCAATTACAAAGTTGTAGAGCAGCATCGATTTAGTAGGAAAAGACACCTTAAGCAAAAAAATATCTTGAATAGAACCCCTAAAACGCGCGCTCAATTAGGTTGAATTTACGTCGATTTTACGTCTTAAAACGCTTCTCACGAGGCGAAAATAAGAAATTTTCAATTTAATGACTTAAATAAATGAATAAAAGTTTTCTTAACTCATTAAATTGAAAATTTCTTATTTTCGCCTCGTGAGAAGCGTTTTAAGACGTAAAATCGACGTAAATTCAACCTAATTGAGCGCGCGTTTTAGGGGTTCTATTCAAGATATTTTTTTGCTTAAGGTGTCTTTTCCTACTAAATCGATGCTGCTCTACAACTTTGTAATTGACTATTTTAACAAATTCCTAATAGTTTTTAAAATAAAATTTTTAACTCTTAATATATCCGCTAGAGGGCGCTGCGGTTGGTCGCATTCGATTGCGCATAGTCACTTTACTATACCGTTACCTTAACTGCATAGCTTTAGCTTGCTCCGTTAGCAACTTATTACAGGGTAAAGGGACTTTCCTTTACACCCTGTATAGTTCAGGTTAGGTACTTTTGAGACTACCCTCATATTTTCTAGCTGGGGGCTATGAAAATATCATGGATCATTCCAGACTTTTTTTTTGTAAAAATCAATTCATAATGGTAAAACTCTAGAAGTGGGTTCGGGTTGGCGCCTCTAGGCGAATTTTTTGTCACCAACTTCACTTTAATACTTAGGGGCCGTTCAAATATTACGTAAGCACTTTTTTGGTCATTTTTAACCCCCCCTCCCCCCTTGTCAGCAAAGGTAAGCAAACCTCAAACCCCCCCATTATAATTACGTAAGAAACTTCCGGACCCCCCCCTAAATTTTGACATCCCTATTAGTAAGTACTGTTTTTTTCTTTGAAAATTAGGTGACTCGTACAAGGAGTGAATGAGTCGAAACACTACTTTTCGGGGTTACAATTTCAAAATGTTAGGGTGGTCCAACTCCAAAAAAAAAGTGCTTTCGTCAGATTTCCTAATTCAATTTTTTGTTACATTGTAAATAGTTGGTTGAAATTTAAATTATTTATGCAAGAAACAAGAGATTTTTGAAAATGCACCACCTTACGTAAGCATCACTCATATCCCCCCTCCCCCTTGTCAGCAAAAATAAGCAAAGAGCAAACCCCCCCTCCCCCCTTAGGTGCTTACATAATATTTGAACGGCCCCTTAGACGCTACTACTACTTTGCTTGGCGATTGAGTCCACTTGTAGAAATGAGCCATTAATTATTTTGTGAATTTGTAGTTAACATTATGTTCAAACCCTCTCTGCCCTCGAAATTTCAGCATTAATGTTTATATTTTTTCCTTGCTAAAAGTGTGGGTTACAAAAGAGATCTTTGGGTGCAATCCAAGGAGTCTCCAAATTATTTACATAGTACTACACATATAAGGGGAAAAATTCAATACTTCTCTAGGGGGGAAGACCCCAGCAGCCTACAGAAATTTTGAAGTCTGCGTCGTTGTCTATTTATGTTTTTTGTATAATTATGCGGATGCGGCCTGTAAGGAACGGGACTTTTGGAAGATTCTTTCTTATCTCGAAGATTTTTTTAATGAGTTAAAAGTTTAATTTGAAGAACAAATTTTAAAAAAAAATTCTTGCGGAGGACCCTGAAGCCCCCTCCCAAATTTTGATGTATATTTATTTATTGTGTTTTCTTTTTCTTGAAAATTCAAAAGCTATCTTTTTTTGAGGGAAACTCAAAGGGTCTCAGAGTGAGTTTAAAACTTACCTTTACAATCCAGGATTTTAAACTTAACCCCCATTTTTGTGAAAAAATTAAACAGTATTTTTTTGGGGGGATAAATTGTAAGGCTGTTTAAATTTATGTGAAATTTTAAAACTATTTTTAATGAAAACTGTAAAATTAAGGAATTCAGCATTAAATTACTTATTTCTTCAGTTTTATAGCAATTTGAATACTCAATTAACTATAAGCAATCCACATAAAATTAAAAATAATTTTTGTTAAGGTGCTGGTTTTATTCGTACATTTTTTGTGAAGGTGCCGATAAACGGTACTAAAATTGGCTTGTATTAGTCCCTGCTTTTGGTGTCAAATTTTTAAAATTTTCTTCGGGAGGACCCCTATCCCTTCCAAAATTTTGTGGCTTATATCAGGTGCGGCGCTCTTTATTTTAAACCCAAGATATCTCAAAATGAGCTGAAATACTACTTAAATGAGGCAATTTTCTTAAATTTTTCTGGGGGAGATCCCCAAAACCACCCTTTCTTCGGGCTCACCCATTGTTACACAAAACTTTTACATTAAGCAGGGGTTCATCCAGAATTTTTTGCCAGGGGCCGTTTTTGGGAATTTTGTGAAAAACGGAATTGAATTTTGTGAAAAACGGAAATGAATTTTGTGAAAAATGGAAATGAATTTTGTGAAAAATAATTTTTCATTCTAAAATAAGGTCCCATTTCTGTAAATATATTATTTTTCTTAATAAAATTGCACTTAGGGAGTGCATATAGCTTGATTAAAGTCCGTTTTTGGGAACCGGAATTTTGTGAAAGGCCTGTTTTTGAGGGTTGGAATTTTGTGAAGGGGCCGTTTTTGAGGGTCGGAATTTTGTGAAGGGGCCGTTTTTGAGGGTCGGAATTTTGTGAAGGGGCCGTTTTTGTGGGTCGGAATTTTGTGAAGGGGCCGTTTTCGGCCCCAATTTCTTTCTAGATGCACCCCTGTTAAGTGCACTTCATAATATTACATTTGCCAGAAAAGTACCACGCATCTTGGGGGGGATTTTTTGCATAATTTGTCAACTGACTTTGGACACCTCTAGAAGAAATTTCTGGGTGCGCCACGGGTGGTGTTTATACAATCTATAATCCTTAATTGAACTATTGTCAACTCAATCATTAAATTGTTTTAGAACCACAAACAATAACAGCTCATAAGGGGAACGTTTATGCAAAATCTACAATTGAATGTATGTTCAAACTTACGCTATAAGTGTGAAATGATTTACCAACAGCAGTAACAACAAGATTTTCATTCGTCCGATTTATGTACCGCATAGACAATGGGACATGATTGCAAACGATACCTAACGCTCTATAAGCAACAAATATTTTGCTAGGTTTGGAGGACATAATGTAAAATTTAGAAAATTAACCGAAAATTAAAATTCAATTCATCGAAATTTTTTAGAATAAAAATTATCAGCACACGTGCTCTCGGCAAAAGCGAATTTGTAAGTAAACAAACAAGTTACAAAAACGCTGCCAAATATTTTTGACAAATATGTTCTTTGGTCTCGGTAAGAAAATAAGTATACGATATTTAAAGATTAAAAAATTATCAAAGTAAAATAATAACAATTCTATTCATTTAAAATACATAATTCTGATTTTCACTTGAGTAATCACCTTTTTTCACACAATACAATATTTTGTGTACCCGTTACAAAAATTATTTCTTACAAGAAGAAATCTACATTTGTAAACAAATTTCCCGCCAATCAATAGTAAATAAATAACCATCTCCCAACAAAACCACGACTGAGACCCGGCTATTTAAACCTCTGAGCCAAATTAGGTACTTGAAAAAATGTTCTATATTTTGATACTTAAACCTCCTAATTGAATGAATTTGCTATGCAATCATAATGTGTAGTGGAAGTTCACCCTTACAATCTGTTGAAGAGAAACCCTTCATGAAGGCCCAACTCTTAATATTTTATTTCATATAATAACCTTTTAAATTTAATGAAAACAAAATAATGCTCAATGTAAACTATCTCTTTGGTGTGTTAAAAAATTTACTAAGGGGTTTAGGGATAGGGAGTTTATCCCAAGAGGGGCTGAGCTGATGGAGTTGAACAAAGTGGGGGAGTCAATTAAAATCTCACATCAACTTTTAATTTTAATCATTAAGCCTATCCATCATCCAGTTCAGGATTAAATGCACACATTAGTCCAGGGGTGGCCAACCCAAATGATCTTGAGGCCCACTTTGGAAAACCACATTACTCCCACGGACCGCATATAAAATTTTAGGATATTAGTAGGTCAAAATGACAGTGAAATAAGTTGGGTAAAATCCTAGGAGAGCCCACACCCTTGGCGATATACCAAAATAAAGCGCCAAACCAGAACAAGATGGCGCCAAGCGCCATCTAGTGTGTCAAAGTAGGGTTACCAAGATGGCGGAATTATCGCCATTTTTGGCAGGGTGTGGGCTCTGCTAGGATCCAACCATAAGTTGAAAAAAACTAGGGTTAGCCACTCCTGCATTAGTCAAACCTGTAGTGTTCGGCAACTACTGGTCAAAAAGTAGTTAACTACCAACTAGTCTGGGCAAAAGTAGTTGTAACTACTAGTTAACTACTTTTTCTTGTAAGTAGTTGTAACTAGTAGTTGATTATTTCCCAAAGTAGTTAACTACTAGTTAACTAGTCTATTTAATTTCATAAGATATTTTCCCCCAAATTTTCTATTACTTTTTCTTACCTCCCTGTAGCAAAAATACCGGGGCGTCATTTGGGGGGGGGCAGGGGGGGGGAACCGCCCCCCCAAGGTTTCTACTGTTATGTGAAAAATAGCTGCTAGTCCCTTGAAAATTCTGTAACTTTCACAAGGAGCTTTGGGTGCAACTCAAAAAGTCTCAAAAGGAGTTAAAACACTACCTTTAAGGGTTAAATATCAAAAAAAATTTCTGGGGAAGGATCCCCAGCCCCCCTCTAAAATTTTATGTCGGTGGTTATACAGATTTTTCCTCCTTAGAATTCTGCCATTTACAAGAAACTTTTCCCTTTACGAGCTCCACAAAGAGTTTGAAAGAGATAAAGCACTAGTGTAAAGGGGAAATTTCAAAAAAATTTCTTGGGCATACCCCCAGCCCCCCTCTATAATTTTGACCTCTGTTAAACAGCGTTTTTCCCCTTGAAAATTCTGCCGCTTTCAAGAAGCTTTTCCTTTTTAGTGCTCCCCAAAGAGTTTGAAAAAGAGATAAAAAACGAGTTTAAAGTTATAATTTCAAAAAAATTTTTGGGGAAGGATCCTAAGCTCCCCTCTAAAATTTTTACGTTTGTTACACAGTTTTTCCTTATAGAATTTTGCCACTCTCAAGAAGCTTTTCCCTTTAGGAGCTCCCCAAAGAGTTTGAAAAAGAGATAACACTAGTTTAAAGGGGAATTTTAAAAAAAAATTTGGGGGGAGGCCCCTTGATACTTTGATGTTTATTTACAACTCTTTTCCCTAGAAAATTTTGTGGTTTACAAGAAACTGTTCTCTTTGGATGCAGTCCATAGGGTCTCAAAATGAGCCAAAACACTAGCAAATTTTCAAAATTTTCCTGGGGGCGAACCCCCAGACTCACTTTTTCCTTGGAGTTCATGTGATATTTTGACATTAAATGTAATATCATTCAAATACGTACTATTTTTCAGTGTTCTAACACTTAACCTATAAATGTGCTGGTTAGGGGATACCTTAAAAATGAAGTTGGGGCAACCCCCCGAAAAAAGTTTGTTACAGCGTGATTCAGACCCATTTAAAAAAATCCTTGCCCCCCCAACCAAAAACTGAAATGACGCCCCTGCAAAAATATCATGGCTAAAGATTTGCCAATTTGTGATAGGTATACAGGTTTTTGGTGTCTTAAAGTTTTCTATGTTGTATTTATCTTATTTTCTAGTCAGTACAGTGTCGTATATAAGGGGGGTTAAGGGTTCTAAACCCCCTTAGCCTGAACAACAATATTTTAAGCACAAAGTTGGGCCGTTAACTTTAAGTATTGCCTTACTAATTTTTAATACAGGAAAAGCATCTAGAATCCTCGTAAACCTAGCCTAAAATCGCTTTTCAAAGTACTGGAATTTCGAGAGAAAACCCTGAACCCCCTAATTTCTAGAGAGGATTCCAAAAAAGGGTTGTATTTATATGTCAATTGCTGGGATGAGAAATATATTTTAAGGTTGCCAAATATGAAAATGTATCTCGAAAAATGGCTTTGTTAGTAGAGGTAACATATTTTTTAAAATTTTGATCATTCAATATTTTTTGAGGTAGTTGAACTTTTTGAAAGTAGTTGGAACTAGTAGTTGGTGAAAAAAGTAGTTAAACTACTAGTTCAACTACTCTAAACCAAAAGTAGTTGAACTACTAGTTAACTAGTAGTTGCAACTAGTAGTTAACTACTTTTCAACTACTTTTAGTTAACTAGTGCCGAACATTACAAACCTGCGAAACAGATTTGGTTAATGTAGCAAATCTGGGCTGCAAATTTTCGTCGCCAAATTTGGCGATAACACTTCAATGCTTGGATGCCATCGGTTTTCCCCTTGGCGACAAAAAAATTGCCAAATTCAGCTGCAGCCCGGATTTGCTTCATTTACCCAGATTTGATGTAGATCCTCTACTGTGACTGCTAACTAGAGTAGTTACCAATTTGGCAACTGCTTTATAGCAGTAGCCATTTAGCAGGGTCTCCAGTTCTTGACTACTATCGCACTTTTTGCTGTGGAGGACCTACATCAAATCTGTCGCTAATCATATTAGCCAGTCAGTATAGTATCAGTTTTTCCATTCTACATCTTTGGTTTTAACCTGATTCCAGGAAGTTGGAGGGTATTAATGCAGTGATGAGTGAAAATATTAGTGACTAATGACAATCATATTTGTGGAGTTTTTCCTTATTAACTTGGACACAAATTTACCTAAACCCCCCTAACAATTTATTTACTCCCTTTGTGCTAATTTGAATTTCGTGAAAGGGCCGTTTTTATGAATTAGGTGAAGAGCAGATTTTAGGAAGGGGAATTTTGCCCTCAATTTAGTTCTCCCTTCCTGTCATTTGATTGTAACTAAACGTCTGTTATTTTTTTAGGTTGCAAAAGGACCCTAACTTTAAACCAGAAAACATGCCAAAGCGAAAATGTGAATTTGATGAGTTTCCTTTATTGTGTAAAATGCACATTGGCATTAAAGAAATAAACATGGGGGTAAATTACAAAGAAAATATGAAAAAAGTGTATGGTAAGCTAATGGTGCTTTTTTCATTTTATTATTAACAGTAGCTGTAAAAACTAAATCATCATTATATTAACTTTAAAATTAGCCTTTTTCAAAAAATTGCTATTATGTATAGGGGTATCAATCTGTTCTTATAAGATAAAACGGTGGTCTATTAGAATACCGGCACAAATCTCGCTAAGCAGATTTTTTGGCCACAGCTCATACATGACCTTCTGAAACAGAAACAAACGGTGATATTCCGTTTGGTGCTGTTTGCATCAATATTGGCGAATTTATCGCTTGCGCCGGGATTTTGGAAGAGTACCGATAAAACAAATGTAAGTTAATTGAAGTCAAGTTAATGGACAGGAATCATTACTTTTGAGTAAATTTAAACCACTGTTTTTATCAGTTGTGTCCCATTTAACATTTTAAATTTATATTAAATTTCATAACTTTTTTAAACAAAAAAATATTTAATGATGATTAAAAGTATAGCTTTTAGTTTAAACAAATTACATTTGTTGCATTTCAAAATGCTTGAAATCTAAATTTCTTTTATGAAAGCTACCAGTTATGAAAAATATTTCATTGCAGAAAAAACACACAATCTTCTTTTTAATGGATCATTTAACAATCAAAAGGATCTTTCCTGCCGAAATTTCTTCGGAAATTCAGCTCCTAGAGCCACAGCACAGAAAACAAAAGGTGCTAAATACAATCTGGAAATTTCACTTTACTTTTTGAATTCTAATAATAAACAAAGTGTTATAACATTTTATTATTTATTTATTTCAGTTGATGCTCCCAACTTATGTTGTTTATCATCTCCAAATAAATCGTCTTGTTCCTTTTGTGATAAAACAGTTTGTGGAAGTTGCTTCCGCACGTGCCATCTGTGCAATATGGATTTCTGCCAGTTATGCTCAATACTCCAGTAAGATATATTCAATTTCAATATTTATAATTTTTGAGTATTAAAGACAGTAATTTCAATATACGTACTTAAAAGTTTATCCTTTCAATCTTACCTTACCTAAATTACTTCTCCTTCTAAGGGAAATCTGGGCGGAAGGGATTTACAACCTTGTTACTTATTCTATATCAATTTTTGTTTTTCAAGTAAACTTAACCATCTTTCAACTAAACTTGAATTTTCTGCTCAAAACTCGAAAAATTTGTCATTGATTAAGTG
The DNA here is from genome assembly GCA_024610705.1 of Tetragnatha versicolor. NCBI lineage: Eukaryota > Metazoa > Arthropoda > Arachnida > Araneae > Tetragnathidae > Tetragnatha > Tetragnatha versicolor. The sequence goes on along the minus strand of JANDEH010000038.1, from coordinate 1,308,508 downwards.
TAAAATCTGCAATTGCTTCGTAAATTAAGTCATGGAAAAATGTTTTATAGGTATGCATCTCAAGAAGAAACAGCTGTATGTTTATCTTGTGTTTAGATATTGTTCACACATATAAGGTTTATGTATTGTATATACTGTGTAATTTTTATGTAAATATTTTAACTTACTAATTTTTAAATAAATTTTATGTATTTTTGAAAAAAAAATGTTTATTTATCACACACACACTGGATGTATTTCTAATTGAACCTGATCTTCACCTATTTATCACCAAAACTATTCAATAACTTGCCACAACAAATCAGAAAAATCTCCTTTAAACTTAGATAATTTAAAATTATTTGTATACTCAATAGTTGACATTGAACAATATTTTTAAAACAAATGCTCACTAAAAAGTAAGATAATCTGAAGCTCACCCTACAGTACCTCACCATCATTTATAATCACTATTAGATTTATGCCTTGAGATTACCTGTATTTTATTGATTTAATCATCTACTCCTTTTCTTCTCATATCTTTTCTTTTTCTTGAAAACCCATTCATGTATAATTTTCGGTCACTAGTAAGAGTTAATTTGACTCTTTGGTGTCTCATATGTATATTTGTCATTTTCCCTTATTTTTTTTATTCGACCTCAACTATGTAGATATATTAGTAAAAAATTTAATTTTTATTTAATTTGAAACAAACGTAAAATCATAAATTTTTCATTATAAGCATCATTAGTTTTTATTGTATGCAGTTAAGATACTTGCTTTCTAATCAGGGGCTCATCTAGAGAAAAAAAAGGTCCATTTAAGGACCATTCACTAAATTTTAATCAACAAAAATGGATCCCTTCACAAGATTCCAATTCCTAAAAGCTGAATCTTCATAAGTCCTGGTTTCAAAATGTTTTTCTATCATTTTATAATGAAATTTGACAAATTTTGGGCCCATTTTAAAAGTTATAAACACTGGTTATACTACAAGACCTTCATTTTCACAAAATTCCTAAAACAGGACCCTGGCAGAAAAACCTAGATGAACCCCTGATTTCCACCCTACAGCTGATAATGCCAAGGCCAGTTAGTTTGAACCATCTTGATCTGCTTATTATAGTCTTTTCATTTAGAATAGGCCACTGAGGCGTAATGTATTAGAAGTAGTTACTATTGTAATTATCAAAAGTTTTTTCTCGTGCAATGACAAGTCAACCTAAACAGATGTGTAGTTAAAATACTGCAAAAGAATCAGTCACGGAAGTTGCATGACGAGCATTATTGAGCCTGTATCAGTGGCCTATTATAAATGAACAGACTATAATAGCAGTTGTTTTACATTCATTGATTGATTGCTTAGAGGTGTACGAAACTACTTTTATAACATCACCATTTCTAAACTCTCAATTATTTTTTTTAACCTTCCAATTTTTTAAAAAATCAAAGGAAATTTTCTTTTTACCTTTCATGAAATAGTAATTTTAGGAGGATTTTACTTTCAATTATCTTGTTTTACTTTTCTTTTTAAAATTTATTCTAATGATTAAACAATTACTATACTATGTTCATTTTAATTAGGAGCCTGAGAAATAGTGCTCATCCCCTCGGTAAAAGCGTAACCATGGTTACGGTCTTTGCGCAGCTAATAGTAAGCCTTCTTCGCCACTTTGACTTGATAGTTGCCATGGTTACCGATTCAGTGGTGGGGGAAGGAAATGTTCTCAGGCACCTATTCAAAGTGAATAGAGTATAATCATTAGTGGGAAATAGTTTTGATTTTTTTTTAAATATTTTTCCTTCACTCAGTATTGCACTTGCAATCAAGCGCAGATCCAAAGGGAGCACTCTGGACAGTGCCCCCTCTTGGACCCAAAGATTATCTAAATGAGTTTAAACATTTTTTAATTAGATAAAATTTCAATTTCATTTTAAAATTTGGGGGTAAATATTGGGGTTTTTTTTTTCAAAATTTTTTGCCAACTGGTTTCATAGGAGAATATATCAACTAAGAAATATGCAATAAATTCATGTCTATTATCACTTTTAAATATAATACTACTCTACCTGTACAAAGCATTCATAAAGATTGAATTATAATTTGTCCAATTAATCTCTGAAAATCAGATTTTGGCCTAGCCAAGGCAGTACAATAAGCTTTCTCTGATGTAAAGTTGTTTGAATTAGCTTATTATTGCTGCACCTCAATTATGTTTTCCACTTTTACTAAAACCTAATAATTAAAAATAGTTAAATTTGATTAAACTGAGTCAATATAAACTCAATTTTTTACTAGCCTAAATTTGCTGAAACCTGATTTTTCAACAAATAGTTGAATGTACTTGTTAGAAAAGAAACTTGACTAGGTATTAATACAACTCTATATTGGGCTGGGTGCAGCTACATTTTGTTGTCCTCTAAACATTCGGAAATAACTCTCCTCAAAATGTGTGCTACTCAGCAGGCTTTTGGGAGGTTGGCAAGAATATAAATTAAATTTACTCTTTCTTATAAGAATATATTAATGATTCCTGAGCTAAAAACAAAAGAAAATTTTATTTTCTAAAGGATACAGTATTAATGGTGGTTTACATTTTAACTATAATCTCCCTACTACACTTAGCATACAATATAATTAGCTAAAGTTCATTTAAAATTTCAAAACATTTGTGCTCTTGAAATAATCAACCAATATCACCAACACAATTGCACAGACCTGGAAAAAGTTGTTACCTTCCCCCGAACCTAATAGAATTTCCCCAAACCTTATGTATTGCTCTTATGGAACTGGCAGGAGCTTCCCCCGAACCAGGTTCGTAGGTTCGGGCACTTTTTCCAGGTCCGCAATTGCACCTAATCAATTTATAAATTTGATAAAACAATTTCCTAAATATTCCATTACTTCTTCAGGGGGATATGGACCTATAAACTATTTGATAAAAAGAAACCTTAGCTTCAGGTAACTAGTATAAGGTGAAAGAAGTAGTGGCAATAATAGGTCTTGTTTAACAATGCTTAAATGAGTGCATGTTTAAGTTATCTTAAAAATTTTAACTTATAAAAGACTAGATATAATATTTTATGACTTAAAACAAACATTAGAAAAATAAATGTCTATTTATATATAAATTAAAATGACTAGAAAAAATGTCTAAAAAATAACAAATATACTCTAAAATATACAAACAAAACAATATAAATGATCAGACAATCATTTAGAGAAACATGAAAACATAAGTAGTAAATTTTATGGGAACTGTATAGAAAAGAAATAGTTATTTTGCTGATTAAGAGTTCACACATGAAAATCTTTCCAAGTAATCAAGATAATGATACATGCAAACCAGAGATAGAAATAACACTTTATAACAGGAAAAACTCCATCCTTTGATAACTCTATAAAACGATACACATTTAGAACATATTATATATTTATTTAGAATATTATAAAGCACTTGCATGCAACTATAAACCTTTTAAGTTTGTAGAATTGTTTCTACATCCAAAATTCAACATAAATGCTTTCTTATCAATCCTATCACTTTTACAGAATAGTTCATACTATATGAGGCAGTTGCAGTATGAGATGAGATAATACATAAATGTATCAAGGCAATGCAACAAATGTGCCAAATTTATAATTTAGGCATTCTACACATTAACTTCTAACATGTAATGTCATGATACTAACATTCACAACAAAGTTATATCAAATCCAAAATGGGAAAAGCTAATCCTCACTTGTATAATGACTAGATTCACTATAAAAATTCTAATTTTATCTTAATCTCCATGATTACAGCAAACTGAAATAGAAACTAATGTAAAGGAATACAATTTTCAGCACCATTTTTATCTCAGCGCAACTAATATCTATAAAAATTTTACCTCACAAGAAACAGCATACATAATTTCAAATCTAGCAACACAATATGTAATTTAACCCCACAAAAGCAGCAAGAACAAAAATTTGAAATAAGTTTTTTGCCTGATGGCATTTCTGAAAAAGCTACTTTTTTCTTAAACTAATTTTTATGCTTCAAAAACTTACAAACTTACTTATTTACCCACGCTTATATCAACATACTTTCAGTTAGTCTTATTGATTATAGTGCTTCTAAATTGCTCATTAATTTATTGCTAAAGCTTATGCATCAGTATTTTGAATATATTAGTGTTAAACATTTATTTTTCGGTCAGTATAAAACAGGAGTGTTTAGTCACTACTGCAAATATACTGCAGCCTTAGTTTTAAATAGTTGATTAAGTGACAACCTGCCAGACACAAAACACTACTAGGTAGTTCTAGAAAAAGTATCAGTTCAAATGAGGGCAATGCAGCTTTTTCCACATTAGATTTTTCTCGTTTTTTAAATTCTAAAGTTCACACACATATAAGTTTAATATATATACACTTAATGACAGACACAGATACAATTTTAATACCTAGTATTTCCATTCACCCACAATACACAGATTTTTAAATAGGTCTTGGAAATGAGAATGACTAGTTATTCGATTGTTATTTACACAATTAGGTATGCAAAACTAGTCGCATACATGTGCCTAAAAATTCAAACATACTGCAAAATGATTCAGTCTAATACTCAAAAGATATGTTTTATATACAATTTAAATGCTTTTTAAAATTTTTCAAATAAATCTTAAAAATTTAAAATTTTAGTTATCTTCTCCCCATATATTTGATTTCACATTTGTACAAATAAATGCTACTAAACCTTTTAACAGATCTAAACCTGTTTCCAGACAGAAAACAAAGTTTTGATTCTTGTCAGAAATTAAGAGTGAAATGAAATAAGTGAATAATTATTTCAGATCATAGAAGCTCTTTAGAATGTTTAAATATAAATATATCATATAAGAGTAGGATGAGAATTATACGTTGTCAAAATAGCAACATTTATGCTAGGTAAGTTACTTTAATTTTTTATATGAATGGTATTTATGCAAACAAGTTTTTAGTTTAAAAATAAAACATGATAAACACACTGCTAGAAAAATAGGCAACTATCATAACTATCATTTAAATACAAAATCATGTCATACACAGTGCTTTGTATTAATATATAAGCACACTTTCCTCTAAATTCTAAGTTAACTTATAAAGAACAAATATCTGAATATTAAACTTTCTATTGACAACATCCATATTTTAACATTTAAGGAATGTTATTTATAAAATAAAGCACAGTTAAAGTTCAGACCAGGCATGAAATTTTAAATAGATAAAACAATTTTATCTGAAAAGGCTTAAATGTATTTACCCACGATTATTCCCAGTAAGATAACATTCTACTTGTAATTCCATAGTCATTAATTTTATAGATTTATTAGCATCAGAAAAATATATATAATGCTGGCACTACTTCAAGTTAATTGATCTAACAAGTTTGTTGTCTCAATATTGAAACCAGATAAATATATTAAATTTTAAAGTAATATGATAAAGGCTTGGTAGAATTCACAAAAGTCAAATACTAAGATAAAAACATACAAGGAGCATTTTCCCCAGTTCTTTACTGTTTTAAATTACTCTTTGAGAGTTAATTAAGCATTAAAGAAAGTTTAATTCAACTTACTAAAAATGTATAAAATTTAAAAATAGGAATATCTAAAGCAAAAACTGCAATTTTAATATGCCATTTTAAGAAATAAATATTTATTAATTTTATTTTATTAAAATCATATAGTAATGATTCTTACATAATTTTAAACATTTTACCTTTGAAACGGTAATAGACCAAATTACAAGAAATTTCATGTCATTCTAAGAAAAAAATTCTTACTAAAGACATCTGACAAAAAAAGCTTAAAATTATTTACAAAATTTATTTGCTGAATCTTGATGATGGTGAATTTAATACTAATTCCAATGCTTTTGAAATAACATTCCACAAAATTTTTGAATGATTTCAATACATAATTTTATTTATGTAAAAAATGCAGGAGACTAGTTACGATTTTTTAGGGAGAAAAATTTATGCCACAGCCTTAAATCAAAACTTTACAACCCCTAGAAGTGTTCACAGAGAGCCATATGCACCTCTTCAATTGAAAAACATCTACACTAGGTTGACTTTTCGGTATCCCCAATTTGAATGATGAAAAATATCTAAACTTGTTAATAAAGTTAATGAATTTTCACCAGGTGTTTAAACCCATACAAAAACTGCATGGATTGACTATCGCTGCTTACAAGGTGGATTGAACATTAAAATATGCCTCGGCAAAAAAGTAAGAATCCTACCAAGCCTCGTATCAAATGTTTAAAAAACAAAGGAACACCGTACGGTAATGAAAAAATACATATTGATCCAAACTTTTAACACTGGCACCCTGCAGTGGGAGGAGCAGGGTTTTCCGTGAGCCTAGTGCCCTTGGAAGCATTTACAAGATTAGGATCAGAGTCGAGGCTTTCAGACATCTTATCACAGATGATATCCACTAGACGCTCGAACACCGCCTTGACGTTAACGTTTTCTTTCGCCGAAGTTTCGAAAAATTCCAATCCCAATTGTTCTGCTAGCTGACGGCCTCTCTCAGCAGAGACTACACGCTCGTCTTCCATGTCACACTTGTTTCCCACCAGAACAACTTGGGCATTGTCCCAGGAGTAAGTCTTAATTTGTGTGACCCTTGAAAGAATTTCAGGCGATTAGTCCCGTGATTTGAAAAAATAGGCTTAAGAACTTATTAGTTATGAACACTTATAAATGTTGTGTAACTATGAAGATTTATTTTCCAGTCATAGTTTTGTACTGTAAAAAATTTATGGTACAAACAACAAAATGGCTGTTATTAGAAGTATACTCTAGTATTCCATTTAAAGTTTTAACGGTGGAAATTATTGTGAGCTTTTTTCATACCAGCTTCCAACATCTAATTGCCCAACCCAAAGATGTGACTTGAATTAAGTTTGATGATGTTTATAATTCTATTCCGTGATCAAAGCTTATTGATACCAATTCCTAAATATACAGATTGTAAAGTATTTTGATTCTTAAAAGAAATTTTAATAGCTGTATTGGTAATATTTAGTTCTTCTGACTTACTAAAATGGTGACCAATGTCCTTGCAGTAAAATAAGGTTTTTGTCTTTTCAAACTAAAATTTTATCAGTAAAAGTTGAAAAAAAATTTGTCAATTTGGTACTTATAACCTAAGAGAAGCAATACCTTTCAATATTTTTATGAAATAATTGAGCAAAACAATCCTCACTTGAACTTGACAATAGCAGTATATATGAAACAAATAAAAAAAGAATAAAGTATGGTGCTTAGTTATAATTAGGTATTTAATTATTCCCAAGTCCAAGTTAAAAATATTTCACTTACCAGTCTTGAACACTGTTAAAAGATTCCTCATTTGTAACATCATACATCAATATAAACCCCATGGCACCACGGTAATAAGCAGTAGTTATAGTCCTATATCGCTCCTGACCAGCAGTATCCTAAAAAGTAAACAAGTTTTTCAAATATAGCACAATTCAGCAAGAGATTATCAAAATTCAAAAATAGTTTCAGAAATAGAGCATATATCTTTCTAACTTTTCACCCCTGTAAGATTTGTATTACTCCTATTGTTTCTTACAAAGCTACTAGATCATTAAAAGAAATTAGATTTTATTTAAAACTTTAAGATAACCATATACCTGAAAAAAATATTTCAAGCTCTCTTATTTTCAGAAGATTAATAATGTGTTGGTAAAACAAGCAATTTAATCATAGTTGATGACAATGACAAATTTATTACTATTAGAACCATTAGCATTCAAAATATTTTGATAACTTTATTGGTTATGGATAATTAAATTGTAAGGGGAAGGAGGATGGTTCAATTCCGTTAACGTTCCCGCTAAATACCACCATGTTGTTCTGGACATCAAAACTTGGAAATATTGATAAAATATTTCAAACTCATAGATTAAAATGTTTAATTATATCAAAAACGGTTCAGTTTATCATTAAAAATCTGAATTTTTTTCGATACTTCGAGGCGATATTTCGCTAACAGAATTGCACCAGGAGGATTTTCAACATTCATATGCAGAAAAATTTTAAACTTCAGTTGAATTACTTTTTTAAAAATCTTCGAAGTACAGTAACGGACCCTTTATCCGGCAAGCTCGGGGCCGACATCATCCCGGACTTTGGAATTTTCCGGATTTCGGGTCCGTTCAGGGAAAAACGCCATTAAAGACGCAGCTGCTTTAGTAAAACCAAAATACCCGCTGGAACGACATAGTCCGTTCCAATCGTAACGGATCCAGCAAAAAAATAACTTCGGAAAAGCACCTGGGTCGTCGCAGCAAGAACCGATAGCGAGGCAGCAGCCGATTTTGGAACGGCCGTTTAAGCGCGGGACGATACGATTCGGCCCGCGCCGAATTGTCCCATTCCGCACCGAGACGATGTCACAAAAGGCGCGGCGGATCCAATCGTAACGGGTCCAGCAAAAAACTTCCGGCAAAGCACGTGGGTCGTCGCGGCAAGAACCGATTGAGAGGCAGCAGCCGATTTTGGAACGGCCGTTTAAGCGCGGGGACGATACGATTTGGCCGCGTCGGACCGCGCCGATACGTCCCATTCCGCACCGAGACGATGTCGCAAAAGGCGCGTGCAACCATTACGGGTCGTAACAGCATTTACTCACTAAAAATTCTTCAAAATATAAAAAAAAACAAATTCTGAAGGCGAGCCGGATTTCGGGTCCTTCCGGATTTTGGGTTCCCGGATAAAGGGTCCGTTACTGTATAGCAAAAAAAAATAGTTACTTTAGTGGTACAAAAACACATTTAATCGCCCAATTAATACAAGGATTGAAGCTGATGTTTATGAAAATACATACCTGCCAACATTGGAATTATAAAAAACGGAAGATTTTAAATAATCAAGACCAGAAGCATTTTTTTCTTAATCTGAGTTAGCCAATTTGATTACCTATCATAGTTAAGTGAAGTAGGTTAATACATGGCGGGAATGGATATCTTTTTTAGTAAAAAAATCAATGAAAAAAACTGAAATCTTCCGGCTATACTGGAAGAGTTGGCAGCTATGAAAGTAGTTTGTTGAATAGGGGTACTATGTACAAAATCTTCTGGGTGATATATCACTAAAATGAACATTTAAAGTGTAGTTAAGATATAAAAAATTCAGTAGTCCAATTCATCCCCATTCCCTCCTAATGTTCCAGAACATTTATAATAAAGGACTTGAATCATATTAGAGGTTAGAGGGTAATAATTTCATACTCTTCATAACAAATATTTGAAGATCTCAAAATATTAAACTATGGGGAGCTTCAAGATTTTAAAAATAGTGCCATAGGAGTAGCAGAAACTTTTTTCTTAAAATGACTTTTATTTTCATTGCTATAATAACAAGAGTTGATATCACTATTCCTTTTCCTAAATAACCCTATTGAATGCTGAGTTTTAAAGTCATAAGAATAGCACAAACCCATCTTAAAATGGATTTTTTATCTTATTGCCATAATAACAGGAGTTGATCCCTATTCCTTTTCTATGGGAAAAATAAATATAAGTTTTAAAAATCTATATCTTTAAACATCTGGCACATATAAGACACTAAATACATTACATACTACGCAGAAGTTGACAGAATAAGTTATTTCAGTGTTAAGCTATTTATCAGTGATTTTATTTAACAAATAAAGTAAATAGATTAACTGATTTTCAAGTTAAAATAAAGAATGGCTGACCCGAATTTTTTTTAAATTTAAGAAGTGTGATTAACTTAAATGTTATACTTACCCAAATTTGGAGTTTGACTCGTTTATCTTGTCTAAATACAGTTTTCACTTTGAAATCAATACCAACTGTGCTTACAAATGCAGATGTAAAAGAATCATCTGCATACCGAAAAAGGAAGGATGTTTTACCAACACTACTATTTCCAATAATTAGAATTTTAAACATATAGTCGAAGTTCTGATCAGGTGCATCTTTGTTAGTTGGTTGACCAGTCATCTAAAAGAGACATTAATTCATACCTTTAATTTTTCTTGTATATACTTTTTCATAAAATTAAAAAAAAGCAATTACAAAATGTCCCAGATAAGTTACAAATAATAATTATGTTGGACAAAAATATGCAACAATATTTTAATAAAATTACAAAACAGTTCCATTCTTAACCTTTCCTTTGATAAATTTTTAAAAAGAAAGGATTATCCTTCAGATAATATAAATAGTAAGCTCTTTAATATCGCTGCTGCCAGCATTATGGAATAGAGGTCCGTCATCCAAAGAATCCAGGCTTGCGCCAGGAGAATAATAGCCTTTTGTAGAAATTCAGGAGATTTATATAAAATTTGGGAGTTTCTGAAGAGAAGTAGTTATTTAAGAAGTGTCCAAAATAAATCAGAAGAGTTGGCCTGTATGCAATATCCTATTAGTTTATAAATCATTTTTAATATTATCAGATACATAATCAATTCCATTAGGAATAGCTGGGTGAAAACCTTGCTAACCAGACTTCATCTGCAACATTTTACAATTTCTATGTAAAAATTTTACAACTTACAACATTGTAAGTAGATATTTTGATTGTTTGGGAATTCAAAGTAACCAGGCAAAGTGCCAAGAGATAATGAACCTTTAGAAGATTTTATCTTAGCACCTGGTTGTATTTCATTTTTATTTGGCACAAAAAAGTCTCAGTGACCGGATTCTTTGGATTAACTGATAATTTTTAAATACATTTGACTACGAAACAGTAACCCTATTTATCTATAGTGTAACCCTTGTTATCCTAATTTTGATACCTAGAAAAAATATTTATCCCCTTGAAGGCCTCTTGTTAGCAATTCTTAATTTTTCCTTGTTATCTCAAACACTCCCTATCTCATAATTTGATTCAGGTTCCTTCAGTTTTGAGGTAATTTATTTCAATATAAAAATCAACATCAAAGTATATAGAAGAGTAACGGATGGATCATTGAGTTAAATAATTTGGATAGAAAAAGGCTATACATTATATTTCTTTAATTTTCAAGAATTATAAAGAAGCAGGAGTGTAAAATGCCAATGAAATAAATTTTTTATAGCATTTCCGGATTAATTACAAAGCCTAGAAAAAAAATTATTATATATTTTTGACTTTTTAAAAATTTAAAGAGGATGCACAAAAAATAAAATTTTGAAAACATCAAATGAATATTACATAGTGAAAAAATAATAAATTAAAGGAAAATTCAGATCAGACGTATTTTAATGATAAAACAACTATTTACGAATTTTAAAATAAAACCCAAAGGTCGGATCTCAAACATAGCTGTCCTTTAAGACTAGGTCGACAACACCCTATGGTTTCATTACCGTAGTGTAGAAGCATTTGAAGAACTTTAAGGTTTCGAAACGTATAATTGAACACAGAAACACAAACAAACCCAAAATTCGCAAATTAAAGAGTAATAAATTTAAAAAGACATGCAAAATGTCAGATATTGCTACGTTGCTCAGCCGCAACCGGATATTCCCAAAATGGCGGAAAACTAAGATCAGATGAACTTGTATGGATTTGTGTATTTTTTCTAATGATTAAGTAACAATATGGGAGAATAACTTAAAATTTAGAGACCCACCTTTAATTTTTAATAAAATTCAGCCTCTCCACAAAATGCGTCAAACGATAAAATCGAAACCTATCACTCTGATGCCACACTTGCTTTGGTGTTAGAAGAACAATGACACGGCCACAAAATCAATAATTTCAATGCATTTGTTGACTGAAAAATCATCACTTATAACTAAAAATATTAGAAAGTTTAAATAAAAATAATATATTTGAAGATAATGGAGTTATTATCAGCTTATTTTTTTTGTAAGTTGCAGAGTTTCTAATCTTTCGTACTTGTTGAGAAAGTTGTCAAAGAAAACATTTCTTCCGTTGCAGTGGCATTAAATATTTGTCTAGAAACGGAAACGGAAAGTAAATATTTCTGTTATGATGCGAGAGGAGGAGGTGACATGTGTTGTACATGTATTTCTAATTCGTTATTAAATATTCTATTACCTGTAGACCACGATTCAGAAGGTTTAAAGTTGTGAAAATTTATGGCTTCATAAGATCCATCGATAATTGATAAACAATGGAACTTTCACGTCCATTGAAATTAAGAAATTATGTTTCTCCTCCGCTTTAATAATATAGGATATCATCCTCTTCAACAAAATTTTGATGTCAATTAAGCCGCAGTCATGACTGTAAAAGCTTTTGATTTAGTTCCTGCTATTGAAAGAGTTTCTTGGACTGAGAAAGTTGAATCTGTGGTACATACACATTTTTTTTGTTGAATCACACATTTTATATAAGTGTTTTAATGTAAATGATTACTGTGTAACTTTTGTGGGACATTCTGTAGTTGGGCATGGTTAGCTAACTTCAAGATAAATTTCTAAATCTGACGATGTATGGAATTACTGAATATGGCATTTTTGCTTGATATGGTTTGCAATTTCCGCAAACTTTTAGGCTTTTGTCAATGTCAATTTGCCTTGAATTCCTCAACCAGTTCAAACTACAGAATCTTATCCAAATTTAACTTACCTAAGTTATTTATTTGTTGAAAATTGTCAAATGCAATGGATTATTATTTTACTTATAATAATTTTTCGGTATTTTACTTGTACCGGTGCTTACTTTAGGATTAGCTGGGTGCAAGTTTCTTCAATCAAACTATATTGGCAAGGTTTTATTATTTACTCATAAAAATATACGAGACATCAGGGGTCATCTAGAGTGAAAAAGGGTCCATTTAACCCTTTCGCACCGGCTGGGACATATGCTGTCCCACGGTGGAAAAATTTTGAAATTACGACTGAGGCAACATTATGTTCCAGTTGCTGAAAAAAATCAAGGAACAGAATAAAATGTTCCTTTGTGCCTCCAAACGCATCATGATCTAATGGATATCTCATCGCAGTTGCCCCCCAGGAGCTCAAACAAGTGTAAAAATTGCACTTTTCTGATTCCCTTGCCATATTGAAAGGGTTAAAGGACCCTTCTTCGCAATTCTAACCTTAAAAAAAGGACCTTTCACAAAATTCCTAAGATCCAAAATTGATTTCAATATATGTTTCTATCATTTTAAAATCAAATTTGCCCGATTTTGGCCTTTTTTTTAATTACGAAACTCTGTAGTTGTCTGTTCTGTCAAGCCTTTCTTTTTCACAAAAATCAATTTGACTTTTCACAAAATTCCTAAAAAAGGACCCTGGCAGAAAAACCTGGATGAACTCCTGAGGAAATTAAAAGAAACAACTCTAGTTGAGATATGTAATGGTTTTACTATTGATAATTGATTATTTTCAAATTTAGCATAAAACTCAAGGTTTGCACCCAGCTTATCCTAAAATACCAATTTGTCTACTCGAGCCTTTTTATCTTTTTCTTTTACAAATTTAATGTGAGATTATTTGTAATTTCTCAGTTTGTTCTGAAGAAAGTTTAAAACTAAGTTGTGAAATTTAATTTTGTACACAAAGTTTTTCACGTGTAAATTCTTTTTCAGATTGAATGCTTAGAAAGTTGCGGAAATAATTTATACATTGGGACTCAAGAATGGTTTGTTTTATTTCTTTACATGCTTTTAAGTTAATTTATTATCTAATTAAAACTATATTATACTACTCTATATTTCACAATTTACCTTAAAAGTAATCTGTGTAAATATAATGATTCAGTGATTCAAAATTTCCTTTAAAAACTTACTGCACTTTTCATTTTTGACCAGTATAACTTAAGACAAAATTTACATGCTAATATCAAAATGTTTTTCACTGAAGTTTTTTTTGTTTGCAGTTTTGTGATTCATTATGTTTTAGAAGAGAAACATTATATAGAAGGAACAACAATATTTGATTCTACCAAAAAAGCTCAAAAGTATCTTGAAATAGTAAGTTTTGTGTAGAACTTTAGTTCATTACAATTGTAATGTTATTTTTTTAATTGCATTTATAAGCAAAAAATTGGAACCTTTATAATCATTCCTTATTTTGTATTTTAATTTTAATTAGTAGGAAAAAATAACATATATGTGGTCAAATGCACCAAGTGTTGCTATCCTGAAAAGTAACCTAATTGTTGTCACTGTAGTTTTGTAAGAAACAAAATAGGCAGTTATTTGGTTCAGCCTAGTGCTACAGTTGGAACAAAATATTAGTGGAACTTGGCCTTTTTTCTTATTTTTTTTCGAGAAACGCCATACTTCTGGAGTCTCTTGCATTCACTTAAATCTCAGTATACTGATTCAGCCTATTAGCAACACTTGAGTAAATCAGTTTGAGGGTTTCTTATTACAATGTATGGTTATTTGGATGATGCAAATTAAATATGGGGTGTTTTTATTTCTCACTGAGATAAAAGTACAATTCTAAATTCCTTCTTGAAGCTTCTATAGACAGTACCAGGGAAAGTAAAATTTGTTTGCATGTAAATATCTTGTATGCTTTTTTCAGAAAAAACCTATCACATTATTAAAAGCTGTGTCAGCTCTCAATAGAATATTATTGCTATGCGATGGAAATCTTATCGTACTCAATATGAGTGACCTAGAGGTGATTATATTTTCTGCCTATTATGTAAATTCTTGTATTTTAAAAAGTAATATCTTTTAATTAAGGTTTCTAAAAAGAGTTAAAGTTTTAAAACGATGATTTTGTTCTTGTAAAAAGTAACTGCAGGTAAAAGCTTCGAACAAAATCCTTGCAATGTCTTAAAAATATAGATAAGGATTTTCTAGATTTTAACTTTTTGATGGTAATATTTCATAAATCTTTTTTTTTCTTTATCAAATTATTAATTCTTAATATCTGTAATTTTTTAATGATTTTTATTAACTGCTTTAGGTTATTCCATCTATGTCCAAACTAAAAGGAGTATCTTATTTCTGTCTTAATGAAAACCCTGAAGCTAATAATCCATTTGATGTTGAAGTAAGTTTAACTATGGGTTAATTATATCCAGGGTTGCTTGATTTAAAAAAAATCATTGATTTAAATCAAAAATATTAAACTTCCACAATTTAAATAAAAAATTAGTTTTGTATGCTTTAAAATAGTTTGCAAGATTATTTGCATTTTACAATTTAAAAAAAAAAATTCTGCTAGATATGTAACTGGGAGATAGGTTTAGGTTAGTCTACATAAAATTGCCGGCATTTTCAACAAATTTTACTACCAATAACAAAAATATTTATGACAAAAAGGGGCAAGTAGCAGGGTTTGAAATCAATAAGTGTGGTAAACTAAACAAGAATTTAAAAAAAATTTATCTGGTACGTCAACTTTTTAAAATACAAGCATGTGAATGATTTTTATCGTAAGCTTGCTTTTATAGTTAGTCATGTTTTCCAAACTATTGTTTTCTCTTACATAACTACAGCGAATAGAGCTCTATTCTCTATGTACATGTCTGTCAATAAGATGTCTATTTTATTTTTATTACTAATAATATTTTAGAGAAATAAGTATACATATTACTTTAAGTAAAATTAATTTAACTGAATTATTATAATTCAAAGATTGATTAAAATTTTTACACAAAAATGGGGCATAGATTTTTTTAGAAATCATTGTCACAATTTCTTTTAAAGCTATTATATTGATTTCACTATTGGGCAAAAATAGTTATAGAAAGGATAAAAATTTTAGTAACTGATAGTATAATTGTTCTTTCACCATTTTAGGATGGGCTTGGGCATTTCACCATGAAATGGCAGCGAACCGCTCCCCTTAATTAATTCAATTAATTAATGCATGAAATAGATCTAAATTGGGATATTAAGTAATCCTAAATTATTATAATATCACATAGAAATTACAATATCAGTATATTATTAACCAGTTACAGGAAGTTCAGAGCTAGTTAATTCATTTAAATAAAAAAAATCTGATTTAAATAAAAAAAACCCATTTAAATCAAATAAATCCGATTTTTTTTATTTAAAAAAAATCAGCAACCCTGTTTATATCAGATTTATTAGTAACATTAAAAATGTCTTTCTTTTTGTTATAAGTTTAAACTGTTCTGAAGGTTGCTTAATATAGAATTCTTGGTTAAAAATAACAACTTACCAACAAACATAGCCTCTTAAACAGGGGTTCTCAAACTTTTCAACATTGCGACCCCTTTTTATAAACAAACTCGAACCCGACCCACCTCATAAATTTCCCATTCTCCCACAACACTTTACCATGGTCACCAAGCATTTGTTAGAATAATAAATTACATGCATGTATTAGAGATTATATTACCTTTTTAGAAAATTTTATAAAAAATTGAACCTGATTGCTTCAAATTGTTTGATTGTGGGAGTAACAATATGCTCCACCATAAGAAGGGGATCTGGGGGTCCTCCCCCACAGTGATTTTTGAAATTTCACTCTTTTAAACAGGATTTCAATTAGTTTTTTTCTGATCTGGGATGAATTGCAGTTACATCATTTCCTTCGAAAGTTCTTAAATTCAAAATCTTGTCGCGACCCACCAAAAATTCACTGGCAACCCAGGGTTTGAGAACCCCTGCTCTAAAACATTCATACACTTATTCTGAAACCACGATCTTAGTAATTTAGTATAGCAAAGTTAACAGTTCAATTTTCAATATAAACTTTATTCAATAAGGTGTTTTTCAGGTATGCATTGCTAAACGAAAACAATTACTAATTTGCAATGTGACAGATGATAAAATTAGTATCCTTAGGGATGTTAGTGTACCTGAACCTCCACTCGCCATGGTATGTATAAGTTTGACTCAATTTGGATTCTGGGAAATTACTGCTGAAATCAATCTTACTTTAAACCTCCAAAGTTATTTTTGTTTATTTCTGTATATGTAAGCTCAGGATATTTGGAATTTTTTCCAACACTGAAGTAAGGTATTATCTAATATTTGGAAAAGTAGCTGGTATTTTTCAACTTCAAATATTGCACTTGAACAATAAGTTAAGAAATCTTGTTTTTCATATACAAGATAAGCAAATCATAAAACTGGATGTAAGAACCTCAAAATGTAGTCAAAATGAAAATAAATGTTTGTCTTGTAGAAAATACTAAATCAAAATACTGTTACTATGCAGTAATTATTAAAAGATCATAATGTAACAGATTGTTAAAGCATTTAATATATTGGGACACTAAAGCAGCTTAATTTTTACTTTAATGGAAATTAATACTGGTCACTCTTTGCATTTTCTATTTCCAGTATTTGATTGGTTTGCAATTGTTAAGATTCTTATATACCAAATTTTATAAAACTTATACTTTAATACTCATATTTTTGTTAAAATATATATTTATTTTTAAACTGATGTTGTGAAAATATCATAATTTTTTTCAGGCAATGGATGGCCAATTTGTTTGTATTGCTTTATCTTCAAAATATGTTGTTATTGATACAGAACATAATCATACTCAAGAACTCTTTCCCTATGACAGCAATACTACATTTCCTCTAGTCAAAAGAATCACCAAGGTAAGGTTATAGAAAAAAACTTTTGTTAAATCTCCATACTTTTAATGTTTTCTGATAAAACTTTGGGAAACTATCTAGGTTTTTATATGCAGTTGGAATAAACTTAAACCCTTTTAAAAAATTTAAATTTTGCAACAGAAATTATATGAAAAATGAAAGATTTAAAAATCAAGCTCTATTTTTTTTCTAGTGAAGAAGCTGGAAATATTTTATGACAAATCAGTATCTTATCTAAACACCTATTTTATAATATCTTGTCAGAATGTATTTATAATATTACTCTTAAGATTTTAGTATTAGTATTATTTACTTAAGATTTTGCTAATTAGTATTTGATAAGAAAGAGAGTTCACTATATAAAAAACAACAAATAGATTGCAAAGGTATAGAAAACCTGAGGAGGGGAAGAATTGTGTACTCATTTTACTGATTAAAAGTAATTACTGAAATCTATTTTCAAAATTAACACAAAAGTAGAGTTGGAGATAATTTTTTATTTAAAAAAAGAAATCTTTGTTATTTTTATATCCTATTTTAACCGTGATTAAAAAGTTTCTTAATTATTTTGTAATTATTAGTTTCTTGTTTTTAAGATAGTAGCTATTCCAAGGTCCCAACTAAGTATGATACAAGTCTTTCTTTGTGTGCCAGAAGTTCTATTTAGAAGTTTTTTTGTGGGGGGTTTCATTTTGTTTTTATATTCTTATCAGTTCTATTTCTTATGCCACAAAACCCAAACAATCAAGTTACATATATTTTTATTACCACAAAATATTTTAAATTTACTATCCGAGGCTGATATTTAACTTTTTTAGTTTTAACTTTGTTTTTTATTTTAAGGTTGTAAAAATGAGATGGTCGAGAATGTGACATATTTTTATTATTTCATATAAGTTTTCTTATTGCAGTTCTTTATGCTGATTAAATTTATTTATTTTTCTATGTTCAATAACAATAGGAAATCTGTAACCCCATGGAAGATCCCTTTTGGCTCCTTTGGAATATTACAAAAAATATTTCAATGTTTTTTTATTATAATTTTTTTCCCTGTTGTGTACTGTCGTGTTCTGTGTTGTTGTTGAATAAATTTGAATTTGATATAAAGGGGAGAAATTAAAGTTATGTACTCAAATTTTTAGGAGGAATTTCTCCTTGGTGGACCCAGTGCCTTAGGTATGTTTGTTACTACTGCTGGCATATCTGAGAGACCTCCTATACAGTGGGGTGAAAATGTCTTATCTGTTGCTTACTCCCATCCTTACATTATTGTCCTCTGTTTAGACTACATTACCATCTACAGGTTAGTATTTCTCACTTATCTTGTTTACTTTTGGTAGGGATGGGGAAGATTAACATCTCAATTAAATAGTTTAAAATTTGTCTGTTTTTGTAAAATTTACGAAAAAAAATTTGCACCACATAACTTATCCAAACATTAAAGAGATCATCAAAATAGACTAGTCCGCCCATTTTTACTGAACTATGCATTGCTAAAAAGGATGAATGGGTAAATCCAAACAAACTGAACCTGTGTAAAATTTTTGTGAAATTTGGTGTTGTCAATGCTGTTTATTGGCAAATTAGCAATTCAACTTCTATAGAACTGGGTTGTCAGAATCCTAATCCAGTATTTTATCCCCATTTTTGGTGCCAGGCCCGTAATCTTTGGATTACCTTATGAATGCAAGCGCAGGATATTTTGAAGAGTTAGTAAATTATGTGAATTGCAATTGAAGCTAGTGTCATGACTAAAATATTCTTTGTGTTAAAAAAAGCATTCTAGTTGTTCTCGGTTTATTATATTTCAGAAAAAATTGCCACTCTTAGAAAGGTAATAAGTTCTTATACTCATGGAACAGTTCTGCTCTATTTTGTCATACCTGACCAGTGACCACATTTCATTATCTATCGCCTTGGCGCGTGAGTTACACTTAGGTGAAAATTGAGAATCTCTATTTTGACATACCTGACCACATTTCTTAACAATGTTTTGGCGCTTTTTGTCCGATTTTTTGAACCTTCCGCCATTAAATCCCAACTAACCAACCAACCTGACCACATTTCACTATCTATCGCCTTGGCCCGTGAGTTACATTTAGGCGCTATCCTGTGTATCCCACTTATCCGAGAACCCCCCTTATAGCATTATCATGGAGAGGTTTCACTATGTAAAGAAAATGTAGGTTCTTATGTATTATGCCGTCGACCGTGCCACTGAATCAGAGAACATTTAAAATCCCATTGACTATTCTATAGCTGTACCGCTGAATTTAACGGCTGCTGAACGGTCGACAGTATAATACATTAGTACCAAAATGTATTTTTGAGTGTTATAAGTTAAAGAGTATTCTGATGTTTCCAATAGCATTTTGGATCAGCTTCCCAAGCAGCGCATCCATTTTGATAGCGGAACCTACTTAGACAACTTTGATGGGAAAATGTTTGTCGCTTCATCAAATATCATTTGCGCTCTGCTTCCTGTGCCTTGGGATAAACAGGTAGGTCCTATGTAGAATTGTAAAAGAATTGTAAGCATGGATGTCACGATTGTATGCCAATAGTTTTGCATACAATTTAACTTTAAATTTAATATTGGTAATTATTTATAATTTCTTAAATAATAGCTGTACATTTCCTTAAGATCATCTGAACTTTTTTCTTTCCAGGTTCAAGCTCTTTTAGCTGATAAGAAAGTTCCAGAAGCACTTGAGCTGGCAAAGTATTCTAAAAAAGCTGGATTATCGAAGGAGCAGTTTAGAAAAGTACTTTGATGATTGTAATTTAAATTTCTCATGCTCAACAATATTTAATTTGGTCCTTATTTCTTAATGTTGTAATATATTATTAATTGACCGTGACATATTAATTACTAAATCATTAAAGTTTTAAA
This sequence comes from Tetragnatha versicolor, assembly GCA_024610705.1. Lineage (NCBI taxonomy): Eukaryota > Metazoa > Arthropoda > Arachnida > Araneae > Tetragnathidae > Tetragnatha > Tetragnatha versicolor. The sequence continues at coordinate 1,288,116 of JANDEH010000038.1, read as the reverse complement.
GTAGATATTATAAATAAAAAATTACCTATGTTTTAAAGTATGTTTTGTATTAAAATTTATCTAAAGATAGTTTTTCCTGTTTATTAAGCTCTTAATCACTTGTTTAGATGTCAATTTCAATTGGTATTCATATAATTCAGATATAATCAATTATAAAAGTACATAATAACCTTATTACTTAAAGTCTATATCTATAACATGCAATCTAATTGATGTAATAAATAACCTTCTTTAAAATTATCTTTAAGGTATACCAAAAAATCCAACAACAAGCTGGTTTTGTTGAATTTTCAATGCTGCACTTTGAAGAGGCTAGAGAATTGTTTTTAGAGGGCCAATTAGATGTCCGTGAGGTAAATATGACTTAATTTAAAACTATCATTCGAGTCCTTGTTTTTATTTCAGTGACAGTATTATTTTGATTTTCATAACAAAAATGCAATGGTCTATGTAATGTGAGATTTTGGTTTTATTCTGTAAACAATGCTTGTTTCAAAACATGTGTCGCTGCTTTTTAGAAAAAAATAGCTAAGTGCTAATTTCCTTAATCTAATACTTTCTTTGAAATTCATAAGTCCAAAATTGGAACAAGAACTGTATTTTCAGTGTATTTTAGTCATCAAAGCATTTTGTGGGTTTCAAAAAATTTTGTTCTCCTAAAAATGACCCTTTATAGCTGCAACTTTTCAAACAAACTAAAAGCTGTGGGGTTCTAAAATAATAAAGCTCTCAAATATCTGTAGGTGTTTACTTAAGTTATATGAACGAACATACAAAAAATGCTAATTGAAGCTTAAAATTTATGATGAAGCCAATTTTACAAAGTTTGGTAAAACGTTTATGGACTTGAGTTTTGAGTAAAAGCATTTCAGGTTTAAAATCCTGGTTAGGATAAGGTTGTTAGCTTTTTAGAAGAATAAGAATTACCCCTAAACTAAATGAAGGAGATCGTCTTTCTGAAAATTTTCTCTCTTAAAAAGATAATCTTTAAAAAGTTTTATCATTTGTGATCTGTACAATAGTTTATCCAACTCTGGTAATGATTCACAATATTGCTCCGGTACCTCCTCTAAATGCTAATTACCTTAATCTAATTTCTTGGAAATTTACGAGTTCGAAATTGAAACAAGAGCTCTATTTTCAGTGTATTTTTGTCATCAAAGCATTTTGTGGATGTCAACAAATTCGTTCTCCAAAAATTACCCTTTTCAATCGAACTAAAATACTTACTTGCAATACTACTTACATCACACTCAATCTTTCATAAGAAATCTCTTTGATTAATTGGACGATTGGACTTGTTTCAATACCTTTACTGAGCCCCACTAAGTTAATAAGTGTTTCTTACATTTTGAAGCTGTTGTATTCATGTTTCAGACATTTGATTTAAATCTGTTATTTCATTGTATCGTTTTTCATTTTAGCTGATTAGTCTATTTCCCGATTTGTTGCCTGCGAGTTCGTCATTCATCAGGATGAACCCTCCCCTTCACAACATTGGAAATGTTAGTGAAATGTGTTCGTTTGATGAAGAGGCTATCTGGTCATGCCGGAAGTTTTTGCTTCAATTTTTAGAAAGCATTAGGTATTCTGCTGATTCAGCTGGTTCTAAATTGGTAAGGTTCAGACCATCTTATTTGCACAACCTTTAACATCACTCCTGGAATTCAATCCTCCCAAATACCACCTATTCAACTGTATTAGCTCTTGAATGACCTATTAAATTACCTATTGCCTATTAATTGACCTATTAAAGGGATTAAAACAAAATAAGTAAAATACAGAGGCGTCACCAGCAGGGGCGCCCATAGTTTAAAACTCAAGGGGGGCCCAAGAAAAATTTTAGGTTTTCAGTCAGGCATTTTTTTTTGTTTCGAGGGGAGAAGGGTTTGGCTCAAAGTTATAGAAGTTTGTTTCACTCATGTATTGTGCGTAGTATTTTTTAACACCTTCTAATTATAGTTTTTAATATTTTTACACTTAATGTAGAAATCTACTTGTTTACAATATACCTAGTCGATACTAAAAAGAGGGGGGTCTGGGGGTCCTCCCCCTGAAAATTTTTGAAATTTTACTTTTAAGAGTAGAGATTTAACTTATTTGGAACACTTTTGGGCAGCAACCTAATAGAATTGTTACCCATGATATGAGTAGAATTCAGGATTCCTATATTTTGTTACTGGGGTGGTGGATATGGCAATGTTTCAGTGTATGAAATGTTAGAAACAATTTTCATATTGCTTTTGAATTAGCTTAAAATCATAATAAAGTATTGATATAGCAGAAAATATAAAATAGAATGTTGAATAAAAATTATGTATTATGGTTAAAGAAGATTTTATGTAAATTTTTCGGATTCCAGGGGGGGGGCCCGGGCCCCCCTCTGCCCTTATGTATGGGCGCCCATGGTCACCAGTATTGCAGTCGAAAGGGGGCAAAAATAACCATTTTCAGTTTTAACATTGAAGTGTTGAGTAGTTTTTTTAGACAAAACAATTAACCAATACACAGCTTTCCCCCCTGCTCTGATAATAAAAGGATCCAGTCTAAAATGTTTTATAACTTCTCTATAATGGACCAACTTGCAATTATCTACCTACCCAGAGTCATACCCCTTTAGAAAATTTTCTAAATGGTAAAGTAAAATTAAATTGAACTTTGATGCTGTACTTTCACCGAGACTTGCTTTCCCTCCTTACTTTTGTATTAGTTTCATTCAGATCTGTGGTTTTTTGAATAAATTTCATAATTATAACCTTTCTTGCACACAGGAAGTTGATACCGCACTCATAAAGCTGTATGCAGAGATGGATTATCCTGCCCTGTTGAATTTCTTGAAAAGCCCTGACATTGGCTGCCAGTCTAGAGAAGGAGTAGATGTGTTACAGCGATTTGAGAGATATCATGCACTTGCTCTGTTTTATTTGAAACTTGGTGAAAACGATTCAGCTTTGAGTGTTTGGGCAAAGTTAGTGAAAACTTCTTTTTAAAATCCATTTTGTACTGCTCTTGCTAGTTCATTTGTTCTTTTAAAAGTTTGGTTATGATTTTGAACTTGAAAGTTTTGGGTGATCTTTCCTGTAGTTTTAAAGTGCTAATTATGGTTCTTATTGTTCGACAGTTTAACAATAATACTAAAGTTATACTTTAACCCTATGTTTACTAACACAGGGGTTCTCAAACTTTTCAACATCACAACCCACTTTTTATAAACAAACTCTAACCATGACCCACCTCATCCTCAGTTAATTTTCCCATACCCCCTACAAGACTTTTGCTTTGTGTGGGGAGGTTCGATCATCAATTATTTTGTTACAATAATAAATTACATCCATGTATTAGAGATTATATTAGCTTTTTAAAAAATAAAAAAGAAAGATTTGAACTTTAAGTGCAAATCTTAGTGTTTGATTGTGGGAGCAACAATGAGCTCCACCATAGAAGGGGGTCTGGGGGTCCTCCCCCATTAAGATTTTTAAAAAATTTGACTTTTAAAAACAGGGTTTTAACTGTTTTTTTTGTAATTTGGGATAAATTGTAGCTACAACATCACTTCCTAAGGAAATTCTTAAATTCAAAATTTTGTCCTGTCTCACCAAAGACTGGGGACCCACCACTGGGTCGTAACCCACAGTAAGAGATCCTCTTTACTAACATATATTTTCTAATCCACCTGGGTCAGTCTGATTAGTCAAAGACTGAAGTTGCTTTTGCAGTTGTAAAAATTAGTAATCATGATTTTTCTATTTAATATTTCTCTCTTTCTTAATCTAAAAAAATTCTTTTAGAATCATTGATGGTGAATATTTTGATTCCTCTTATGATGGGATGTCCGAGTTTGTTAAGTTTTTGTGCAAGTAAGTACTTATAAATTTTATACTGCTTTATAACCCATTAAGCATTTTCAGAAAGTTAAAACAAAAATTTCATGTGGATGCTTGCTCATGTGCTGTCAGATGTTTCCCTTTTTGTTAAAAAAAGATACAGGCAATTTTGTTACAAAATAGTAAACCTAAAGATTTTTTTTTCTATTTTAGGCTTAGTGATCACTTGTTACTATGGAAATATGTTGACTTTGTCCTAGAAAGGGACCAAGAACTTGGTGCTTGTGTAAGTAAAGAAACTATCATGATGGATAAGCTTTTAATGAGTAATTTTGTTTCACACATAATATTTTCTTACGTTGATATAACATTATGTTTAGATATTTATTGATCGACCTTCATCCGAAGCACCTTCTGAGAGATTGAGGCCGGATTTCATTGTAGAGTATCTTCACAGGTACCCAGTAGCCTTGATGAAATACCTGGAATATCTAGTCTTAGAGAAAAAATTAGAGGTAGTGTTATATTTCTCTAAAATATTTAGTATCTATGAGTTATTAGTGTGGTAAGGTTTGCACCACAAGTTGAAACAGTTTCTATGTAAAAATTGCATATTCTTCTGTAAAAAGGTTTTTATGTGCAAGTTAAATCAGGTTAATTTTTAAACTTGTAATTTTTCTTTTGTAAGTGCAGGTTATATTGAAATAAATGTTTATTAGGGAGGCAAGTTATCTTATTTTTGAATATTTAAAAAAGAACTGTTCTGGTAACTTAAAAACACTTATTATATTTGTAAAATGAATTTTCATATGACAACTAAAGTTAATCATTTTTTTTATTTTAGAAAGAAAAGTTTCATACTCACTTAGCAGTCATGTACATGGATCATGTTGTTCAAATTTTTAAATTACCCGAGACTGAACAAAACGAATTAAGCAGTGCTAGGTATTGTATTTTTTCTTTGAAGTTTAAAGAATGAAAAGAGATTAAGAAAGTATAGTGGGTTTATCTGTAAAATATTTACTAAATTTTTGTTTTAGAAAAAAGTTGCAAGATCTTTTGCATACATCTACCATATATAGAGTGCAATTACTTCTTGGAAAAGCATCTGATAATAACCTTCATAAAGAATGTGCTATTCTCTATGGCAAGGTATGATTTTTAATGTTAAACTATTTCATTCAGCTCTTTAATGTCTAAACTAATAACATCTGTTAAATCAGGATTTTTTATTTGTTGTATTAGTATTTTAACCCTTTTATTGGTGTTCAACTTTTTTGAAAAATGATTTATTAAGTTATATAGAAGACTAAATATAATATTTAAGTTAAATAAATTTGATGAGACCACAATTCTTTTTTTCCAAAGTTGGGAAAAATATATCCTAAAAATTATATAAGTCAAGGAAATAGTCAATTTTAAAGTAGCTAACAGAATCTTAACTTTTTACCACATAAAATGGTATCCTTTCCTGAAAGTAAGAAAAATTATTACCTTGAGTTCTAAGGTTGTTTGATATCAATGCTTTTTTCAAACTTTAATCATTTTGAAAGAATTTTTTTAACAGTATTGAATTTAAATCTCATAAAGAGTTCATTACTTAAGCATAATCATAAGAAAGTGGAGACCACTGACCAAAGTAATGGCATTCGCAACTAGCATAAGTTTATGATGAGCGTCAATATTTAATTGTAAAATCTTGCCTTTGTGGAAGTCACACACATTACATTTTTTGAATAGCCAGGAATTCAGAGGACATTAATTTTTACTGCCTCACAATTGTTCTGAACTTTCAAAGATATAGAAATAATACTAATTTTTAGAGTCAAGTTTTATCTATCTTGTTTAAAGTAACTCTAATAAATTTTTAAAATTTAAAACTAAACTTTTAAAAAATTAGTTTCTGGATATTTTGAATAGTTTTCATGTTTGTAATTATTGGCTAGCGAAGAAATACTACTTGAGAAATAGTTAATAAGTTACTCAAATAACTTTGAATCTCTTGAAATGATATTGAAAGTTTTTCTTTTAATTATTTTAGCTAGAAGATCATGAGAAAGCCTTGAAAATTTTAGTTCATCAGCTTCAAGATCATGATGCTGCTGAAGATTACTGTTTACGAATGTCGACTGGCAAAGACAAAAAGTACCGACATAAGCTGTTTTATGCCTTGTTGAGTGTTTATCTAGACAGTACCTTAGAGTAAGTAACTCAATCATCAAGTCATTAATGAATCTTTCTAGTGTTTTATTTTTGGTGTTAAGTTCTTTCTAACTTAATAATTTTCTTGAAAGATATTGAAAAGTATTTTTCTGATAACAAAATCTTTCTTTATGGATTATACATAAATTGAACTTTTTGGAATTAGCTCTTAAATTATTTTGACAATTAAGAGTTAAATCTTAATTGTTAAAACTATTCATAAATTAACAGTTGTTCTTTTCAGTGACCAAAAGAGAGAAGAAATGTTGCCAGCAGCTATTCAACTTCTGAATAGTGAATTGGCAGAGTTTGATGTTTCAAAAGTATGTTTTAACTGACTCTTATTATTTTTCTTTAAGTAATTTTAATTGTTAAGCATTATTAATTAAAAATTCATACTTTTTCATTCCGGATTTTTTTGGGGAGAACTAGCTCTACACAACAAATTAACTTTTAATTTTTAGTAACTTAAGTAGCTAATTTTTTGTTTACAAATCCTGGTATACGTATTATACTGTCGACCGTTCAGAGGCCGTTTAATTCAGCAGCAGATCAACAGAAAAGTCAATGGGCTTTCATGATGTTTTTGATTAAGCAGCACGGTTGACAGGATAATACGAAAGAACCCAAATCCTTTAAGTTAACTCTCAAATGTATAATAATTTCAATATTGATATTGTTTACCTTTGAGCCAATCTAAGTAATTCATAATTGGTATATTTTTTAGTTAAAAAGGTAACCAAAACAATTTCTTAAAGGTTCTTCAACTCATTCCATCCCATTGGTCAGTAGCGATACTTGATCAATTTCTGACAAGGGCATTGCGATCGAGCTTACATCATCGATATTGCTGTAGACTTCAAAGTGCTCTGTCTCGAGGAGAGAATTTGCAAGTCAAGTTCTCTAAAATTCATGTAGAAAATACCTGTATAGTTATGACAGAAGAAAGGTAATCTCACATACCTTGAAATAACATAATATCACGAAACCTTGGTAATCTTAAAAAAGTGCTTTTAATTGCTTTGGAATCTTTCCCATTTTAAAAACTACTGTTTTAGGATTGTACTGTACCTTATATTAAAAACTGTATTTCTTTGTAATTTTATCTATTGTTTAAATTTAGTAATAATATGGTAAAGATTTAAGTGACTTATATTTTCTGTGGCCACCCTGATGTATTATATGTAGTTCTCTTAATCACATATTGAGTTATTTAAGGTATTTTTAAAGTTTTTTTTCTCAGTTGGGTTTAAATAAAGTTGAAGCTGTAGTATTTTTCACTTTCATTCTTCCTGTTAACATTTACTATTCATATAAAATAACTATTTTCTTTAAGCTATGTATTTTTATTCTTGGTTAATACAGAAACTCTGATAATCGTTGCTCAGATAATTGGTATTTATAACAAAAAAATGTAAAATGTTTTTTAGTTGTATCTTAATTGAGTTGTAGTATGATTTCAAAAGAAGTGATTTTACATATAGTTGATAGTATGCATACCTGAACTTATTTGTTTTATTTTTACAGAACTTGCGCAGTTTGTAAGCATTCCTTTGTAGAACCAGCTTTTGCTCGACATTCCAATGCTGCCATTACTCACCCTCAGTGTGCCAAAATTATCAACAGTCCTGTAGACTCCTCTGGACTGAATCCATTTTCATCGCAGCCTAGCTCAAGGTGATGCCATGAAGATACGAGGAATTGGGCAATAATATCATTACAGGCTCATCAGGTATTAGTAAGGGGTCAAGTTCGAAATCCTGACAATCAACTGCCTGACAGCTCATAATCCGATTACATTTGCTCGACATGTCCATTGCCCAAAAACTCATTTGTCCTGGATAGGAATCTACCATACATTGTTGAAATATGAGGGAGCTTCATAATTATAGTCTGTTCATTTAGAATAGGCCACTGAGACGTAATGTATTAGAAGCAGTTACTATTGAAATTATCGCCGAAAATTTTTTTCTTGTGCAATGACAAGGCAGCCTAAATAGAAGTAGTTAAAATACTGTAAAAGAATTGGTCACTGAAGTTCCGTGCTGAGTGTTATTAGGCGTTATTGAGCATTTTTAATCCTGTTTCAGTAGCCTATTTTAAATGAACAGACTATAGGTTTGGGTGGTTGTATGAAGCTGGCTGCATCCCAGGATCCTCGTGTCATATCGCGAAAGGGGGCTATAACCCAAAAATTGAGGATTTAACATTAAAAAAGTGCCGTGTAATTTCAGGTAGGATCTAATAAAATTTGCACTGGCGGCAAATATCTTCGATCTTCCCACCGATGCATTCCTATGGCATCCACTACCTGAAACGAAATGCCACTTTTTTATTGATAGGACCTCAATTTTTGGGTTATATCCCCCTTCTGTAATATGGCCCATGAATCCTCGGATGCACTTCATACAACTAGATTTCCATCTAGGACACACAACTTGTTGAGCAGTTGGTTGTCGGATTTTGAATGGATTCCCCCCACCCAAAAAGAATTCACTGTAATGTGCTTGTTTTGTTTTAACCTAAACGAATCTCTTCCTTCTAGTGCTGCCTAAATGTGATCAAGGACTCTATCTTGTAGAAATATGTGGGGTCTCGCTTGTCCATTTTCTGATGCAACTTTTGTAAAACATAGAAAATTTTAGGTTAAAAACTTTGAATGTATTGTTCATATATGTATAATTAATTTTCACACGAATGATGAAATAAATTATTTAATTGATTTGATGACAGATTTTTTTTGTCATGGTTTTTTAATGTTATTTAAATGAGATATATACCTTGAAACAGTTGGTAGTTTTGATATTACTTTAAGATACTTAGATAGTAATAATTCTTTATCTGAATTTGATTATAAAACTAAAGAAACATATGAGCTATTCAGTGACAAAAGCCTAGGTGATAGTGTCTATTTTATCTGATGTTGTCTCTGCCTACCTCCCTAAAGTTTGATTACTTAATTTTGCCTCTGACCACACTTAATAGAAAAAACCAAAGTTCATCGTGTTTTTTTCTCAAAGAGTAGCTTGTATATATTCATATCAAAAGCAAAGACAAGTTAGAACCAACAAAGAAAATATAAAAAAGTAGGTAAATCAAAAATAATGTTCTTATAAATGCAAAAAATGATTTCATAACTTTTAATTTTTAAAACAAACAAAATAATTACTGTATCATAAAATTTTTGAAACATTTTATGTCAGTGTAAAACATTATCAACTTTGTTTGAAGTGTAAGTAAATTTTTCATCCAATACTGTCACAAATAATGTTTATAGATTCAGCAACTTGAATTTGTTTGGACAGTGTTTATTAGTGCTGACAAAAGTTTGCTAAATCTAAACTTGGCATAACCTTTTATTCTTATCCTCATTAGATTTAACAGTACAAAAAAATATAAAATAGCACAGCATTTTTACAAAATTTTACACATAAAACATTACTAAGCTGTAGCATAACAAATGCTAAGAAAGTACAATATTTTAGGAAGTTTTTTTATTCAGATTTATAAATTTATTCTAAAAAAATCCTTAATCAAATTTTACACAGCTTGTAAAAAATTATAAATATATTTTGACACATGTTGTGGAGTGATTTTAAATTAGATTGTTATCATGATAAAATAATCTGACCCAATTTAGCAGAAACTGTTTAGGAATTTCTTAAATATCAATACGTGAAAAAATGCAGTTATTCGGTTCATCTAATATTAATTTTAAAAATTTTTTTGACTTAAAACATTTCTTAAAAATTCAATGATGAAAAAGCACAACTCTAACGGCCATATTCACAGTCACCAGAATCAGAGTTAACACCTTGGCGACGAAGTGTCAAATCAAAATAAACCCAAAACCGTATTCATAGTACCCGGTTGACACCGTAAAACTGTGTTAGAGTTGATACCCCAGAGGCCGAGGTGTCAACTCTGAATCAAGAACCGGCGCATGCGCAGTCGCTACTTCTCCATAAAACAGGAGAGCTTTTAATTAAATGGCGGCCAACCAAGTATTTTGCAGCGCGAATTTCAGATTATGAAACCAGAATATTAAAGCCCGATGGAACAAATCTCCGACGAAAAACAATTTCTGCGATGGAATGAAGAACATAGAGGTAAGTTTTGTATGAATACCGCTCGTAAAAATGTCGATCTGGAAATTGCCCATTGCATACACTACTTGATACTACTATGTAAACATGATGAGAGAACTACTTAATAGATCGGCCTTAAAATAATGTCTCATTTACTCCTATATCTAGACAATATTTATTTTCTTCTTGTTTAACTTTTTATGTTTTGAATCAATCAATAACTTTTTGAGTTCTTTTCTATTTATGATTTTAAAACAGTCAAATCCAGCCCCGGCGAACATCTAATAATCTGTAGTTTAAATTGAAAGTTTGACAAGTTATTGTAAATAAGCTGTTAAAATATTCATTAACCATAAATATAATCAGTTAAATTACTATTTAAATGCAGTAGCACTATATACGAGAATTGTTCCGTCTTCCGTTTGTTTATTTTTCATTCTGCAAACGAAAATAATGAAATAAGAAATTGAATTTCTGATGTTAAAAAAACATTTGTTAGAACCAGAACACTCATTTATAATTCTTTTTCTAAGCAAAGCATTTGTTTTAATGTATTGTGCTTTCAATGAAGAATAAAAATTAATTAATCTTTTTTTCAATTAGTACTAATTATAATCTGAATATTTGAGGGCTTAGATTTTTATTTTTATTACAGGTATCATGTAACAGCTGCCAATATGTTTACCTTCCTTTAGCTTCAGTCTGTATTTGGGCCATGAAAAATAATTTGAAAATTATTGATTATTATTAGTTTTAGTTTTAAATTGTGAAATAAAATATTTTACCACAGTATCATAATTTCTTTGTGTTTCTTATTTGATGATGTAATAAATTATACAAAATAAAGGTATGTTTTTATATTATGTTTATTTTAGTAATGAGAGTAGTAGGAAAATTATTGAAAGGTAAAGTATGACAATAATAGCAAATATTGTTTCAAAAACTCATGGTCTAAATTAGTATAAGTATTTTTATGTTCAAAAAGTTGCCCAAATTACTATTTCTTGAATAAAAATGAATGTAATATTTTAATGCTGTTTGAGAATATGTATTTTTTATATTAACTTACAGGGCTAATATTTTAAGAACTTTAATTCTCTTTCTACAAATCAGATATCATTTTTAAATTCAAAAGAAATCAAAATTTGAATTATTTTTAAAAATGTATTATTTATTGCATGGAAGTTAAATGAACTATCCAGACAGAATTGATTGCCTTTTTTAATATATTGGGATACCTCAATACAAATCCTAGCTTATTAAGTTCTTTTGTTTCTTATTCTTTTCTTATTTCATTTTTGTTCATATTAATTTTTGCTAGATTAAAAAAATTAAATAATATTGAGTAACCACTTTGAGTAAGTACATTTTAAAATTTATTCCACAAATAAAAAATATAGTATGTTTACAGCTGTTTTTGTCCCTAAATTTTGTAAAAATATGAGTCTTTAACAACTGAAAATCATTAAAAAATAAAGTTTAATACAGTCAACATCTAAAGGAAAAATATTTTTAACCCCTAGTTTTGTTTAATAGTTTTAAAATTTAATATTCTTATCAAGGGAAGTTTTAAATTGATAGGTAATACTCTGATAGGTATGTAATATCTTGTATATTATTTCAAATAGATTTAATATTTACTATTTATTGAGTTTCAACACATGTAGGTTTACTACAGAGAGAGAGAGAACAGGTTTCCAAAATCGTTCCAGACATAACGCATACCTTATGCTATGCTTTTGTTTTAAAATTTTAATTAATACTAAAAGCTAATTTATAAAGGTCGGGTACATACTATAAACGTAATATACTAAGCACTTAAAAATTAGTTTTCTTCGCCTCGGAGCTCCCTTCATTATTTTTTATATTGATGGTTATATTTTTCGGTCCAAGAGAGCAGCTGATTTTGGTTGAAGTATCTTTTGCCACCTGCCTTTTTCTTCACAGTTTGTTTTGATCCATTATTATGACATAGGTTTTAAGTACTTTATAGCAAGTTAATCTAGTTCCTTTTGAATTATTTATAAATTATAGATTGTTTGTGTTTTTAATTTGAGCGCAAATAAGTTCGGTAGAAAACTGATTAAAACTATGCCATCACGGGTATAATACCAATTTTATTCTCAGAAAGATGTCCCGAAATAAATTTATTAAGGAAATATTTTGTAAAATAAATTGTTTGCTATAAACCATCAAAATGCTTTATAATTAATGTTTTTGCCTTTGAGTTTAAAGTACTAAAAATTAGATAAATATGTTGCTTTATATGCCAGTTCATAAATATATCAGCAGGTTAAAAACTCAAAGTAATTAATTTAATTTGATCTATTATAGTTCTACGATTGCATTAAACATTGCAATATTTTTACCTAAGCCGCTCAGCCAACGTAAAGCATTGCCACGTGTTTGTATTTACTAAACAAACAAGTTTCAAGTGGCGCGCTTCTCTTTATCCAATCAGAGAGCGTGAATCAACTTCGCCAAGCAATCGCCAAGGCCAGCAACAATGTCAGCTAATCCGAGTACAATGAATACGGAATTGGATCAACTTAGTGTGAACTGTTTTGCCCGTTCAAACTAGTGCTACCTGACACCGGTGTCAACTCGAAAACTGTGAATATGGCCGTAATAGTGATGCAGACCAAATTTCATCAATTTAACTTACAATAGGCCAAAAATATCTCATCTGAGCTGATCTTGTGGACCAAATGTTTAACCAAAGTTTGCTGAAGTAAAATTTCTTTTAATAAGTGTTAAAAAGTAGTGTGTGTTAAGTCTATGGTGCCTATTGATTCTGCAGAACCTGTTTAGCTATAGTTAATCTACAAGATTAACCTACAAAAAATTACATTATTGGTTCAAAATGAAAGTTTTATCTATCAAACTAGACACAGAAAATTCTAATAGCAAAAATTATGGACAGGTTTTTAAAAGCTAATCCTTTTTCAAATGGAAAATATAAAATTTAGTACAAACAATCAATCACACTTGGATTAAGACTCTTCTGCTTTTAACCATTCAATTTCATTCTGTATGTTGCTTCGAGCTTGCATTTCATACTTCTCACGAAATACTTTAGTAGCAAAAATATTGGGAATTTGTAAAAAGAGTTGAAGAACCTGTAAAATGTAAAGCAAAATCACTCAAACTTCTTCAAAAGAAAATCTATACTGTGGCCAATTTTATTATAAGATATCATTTAGGGTTATTTAAAGTGTTTCATTAAGGGAAATCGAACAAGAACTAAAAATCACATCTAGTTTATAGCCTAGTAAATAGTAAAACTTTACCTTCAAACGTAGGAAATTGTATTTTGACTTTGGCATAAAACTAAATTCTTCACATATTTGCTCAGTGTATTTCTTATACTCTAGAGAAAAAAATATAGAATCAATAATTTATATTGTAAGTATTTTTGTATTCAAGTATGAATTTACAACTTTCTTCAGGGGACATTATTTTATGAATTATAGTTTCAGAGTAAATTTAGCTTTTACAAACTTAAAAATGATAGCAAGTGCCAGTGTAAAGAATCTGTTATAGTTGAGTTAACCAGTTATCTGACTGGCAGCATAGTTGGAAGTTGACTACAGTACCTGATGCTTCTGATCCTAGTACACTGATATCAATATCAAGAAAATAGTGAACATCATCTTCCCCAAACAGTCCTTCTGTTTTGTGCTCTTCTGTACAATGGGCTTTTAATGCCATTATTAGTTTCTCCACTTTGGACACTAGATCTTTGTCCTGAAATATAAAATACTCATTTACTTTCTTTAAAGTCATTCATAAAATAGGCAGTTTGTTTTGATTATAATCCCACAGGACATGAAATCAAGTGGTTTCAAAATAGTTATTGTCATTGCTTTGTATTGTGTTTCAATGTGAGATAATAACTTACATGTTACTGAAATGAGGAGTGTCCATCTGAATAAGATTTTCCATCAAAACTGCAGTGAAAATGCATTAAACAAAACATAAAAGCCCTTTCTCTAAAAACTAAAAGAAATAAAAAGGAAAATGTAAATGAAAGCAACTAAAAGACCTAGAAATAAAAAATTTTAATTTATTGTTATAAAAATTCTCTAGAACAAATGTTTTGGTAAATAAATAAATTTAATTTAAAATATTTGGGTTAATGTTACTACTAAAATTGGGGAAACTGGACCATCTTTTAAAAACCCACAATGGATGACCAACTGACCATTCATTTACCAAGAATTTCAAAGATATATGGTGATTGCAATCCTTTTTTTACTATTATAGACACCCATACAAAAAGTTTGAAAAATGAAACATAAGAGAGAAGAAAAAGAATATACAAGTGTACTTAGGATAATTAGGTAAGTCTCTGTTCAATGCCTACAAGTGTGGATTGAGCAATTGGCAGCTTATCTGTTAAGGCTATCATCAAGCTAAGGAAACTTTATTTAGGTTTAATTCCATCGTCCCTTTAAACATCACTTAGCTGTTTTTGTAGGTATTAGAAATATCATCTAAAATTGCAAAACCAGCTAAATAAACTTGCAGTTAAATCAATGATAACCATAAAAATTTACAATAAATTTTGCAAACAAAACAGCTTAGAAGTGTTTAACAGGGCAGATAACAGAATTGAAATTATATTTATATAAAACTTGGGCGCAAGTTCAGAGGTGCGGATGCGCCAAGTTTTTAGCAGTAAACATGACTAATATGGTAACCCTAACTAATGTTAAAAGAGTCATTTGGCTTCTAAATATGGCGCCAAATAGCCAAAATTTGCCAATCATCCGCACCTCTGAACTTGCGCCAAAACTTGTTGGATTTAATACATAAAACAAAACATATAATACTTCAATCAAAGATGATTCCACAGCAAATTCATGGAAAAGTTTGTAACTTTCTTCTTCATTTTCTTGAGAGCGGGCATCATATGCTATGCTGAGGTTTGAAAAGAAAAATCAGTTTTAGTATGTTAAATTTATAAAAAAAACCCTAAAATTACATAAGTAAATCTTTCAGTTACATTTCATTTGTACACATGTATCATACATGTGATTAATTTGACAATAAATTGGCGGAAAATATTTTTTTAAAAATTCGAAGGCACCTAAATTTTACATCAGTTTAAGTAGAGGGGGTCCATCGGCTTCTACTTCGCCGAGATCAACGATTCGATATGCTAGAGTAATTTTTTAGCTTAATATTAACTGTTTTTCATATCACTTCGATATGTTTTCAATTTTACTTTAAATTTATTGCTAGGCAACCAACCTACGCGGACAGAGTTTTCAGTAAAAAAAAATAATTGGAAAATCAGAAAGTGGAATTTCAGTTTTGCAATGGAATTGTCTGATTTTAATTTTGCAAAGCAAATTGGCGGATTTCCGCCAATTGGAGGAAGAATCACATGTATGATGTATTGTTTTTACTATTAAGAGCAGGGGTGGCCAACCGTTGTGGATTAAAGTGTCTAAATTTGGGAAACAATATAAAAAGCATACCCCCTTCTACTTATTCCCAATTTATACCAAAAAATATAAAAATATTTTTAAACTGATTATGAGAACATCAAGCAAAAAAACTGTTTATCACATACGTCTGAATTGGTGGAGATATAAAAACTAATATAGGGGAATAGGGGGTATTCCCTCAAAACATTTTAGGGATTATAAATCAAGATAGACTTTTAACACCAGGTAATTTGAAAATCACTATAATCAAAAACCCAAAAAAGCTCAAATCCTTAGTTACAGTACAATACTCACTCATGAAAAAATATTGCATAAGAAAAAGCTTCTTTGCTCTGAATATCATCAATGTACAAGTCCATATGTTTGAACATGGCTTGCAAATGTAAAAAAGTGTGATATTTTCTGCTTGTTTCTGAATATCGGGACTGAAAAATTTTCCACCATTTGTCCTGAACATTCTTTTCAAAAGATGCAGTAAGATCATTCCATTTTTCTTGAATATAACTTTCTGTCGCCATTCCTTAAAAAAACATGTATAAGTTGAGATCTTTATATACACTAATCCTGTATAAAAAGCTCAAATGTTGATTTCTACATATTTAAATATTTCAATCAAAATCCATCATACATGAAAACATTTAAAAAAAAACACTAGAGTACAGCAATATAGAACCAGAACTTGGGAAGCTAGGATTTTTTCACTAATTATATCTTGAATATATTTTATATAAAAACAAATTTAGACAAAATTATGATTAAGAACACTTAAAACGTCTGAAAGTGTTCAGTTTAGATGGTAAGACTAAGAGATTATTTGGGGAACTCGTGTGGATAAGCCTGGTGCAAATCTAGCTAATCAGACTTTATCAATGAGGAAATAGTGTAATGAAATAGTGTAGGCTTACATGGTCAGATTCAGAGTTATTTATTAAAAATTCTTCCGGGTATAAGGACTGTGGTCTGTGAGTGAGTTTAAAACATTACACCTAACAAATGATGTACAGTCAAGTCCGCTTAATGCAGTGTGGTTCCCAACAGGTGGTCCGCGGACCACTGGTGGTCCGTGAGGCCTTCAGAGGTGGTCCGTGAGAAGATATTTAAGCTTATGCAAAAAATGTGTAGAAATTTTTAAAAAATTGTTTTCCTAATCACACATTCCAGGAAATAGTAAAAACACGACAGATGCAAAAACATAAGTAAAAAATCCTGCGTCTCATAAATTCTCATTAAAATAAAAAAATGTTAAGTTCTCTTTCTCTCCAATGAATTATTTGTTCATTTCTCTTATTTGCCACAACTTTATTCTCTCTTTCTCAGGAGCCGCACCCCCTTTGCCTTAAATCCTGCACGCACTGCGGATGGAGCTTGGATATTCCAAGTGGCATTAGAAACAACAACAACAACTTTATTCAACAGTAGAGTAGAAACGAAATGAAGTATTGCATCAGATTAATTAAAACTGAGAGGCGTCGGGTTGGGGCAAATAAAGAATCAAATTATCGGACTTATACTTGGTTTGATACGAAGCGAAGCCTGGAAGTGTTGAAAGATATGCTTCAAACTGGGATGCTATGGTCAGAGAATCTCCAAGAAATCGTGGTATGAAAAAGAGGAAATTTCTGTGACACAAAAGAAATAGGTTTGTTCGAAGAATGATTATTCGAAAGAAATATTTACTGTCGAATATGCGAAAATTTTGAGCGCATAAATTATTTTCTATTTTAATCACGCGTTTGAAATAATTATGCCTCACCGCCTCCTGCCTATGGAATTTCCTCTGCCACAGCTCACAGTCAGTGCATGTCCAGTTTTCTTTTTTATGATCAAAACAATTCCTGGTTGATTTGTCCTGCAGTTTAATTTCAAGCTAAGTATTTTCTTTCAAATTTACATCTACTAATAATATATTACCTTTTTGTTGGTTATGAAAAAGAAAAAAAATAACTATTTTATACACTGGAATTGATTAAAACCAACACCAATTCCACTCATCATAACCTTTTTTGTTATTTGTAAAGTATTATCCTCTTGTATACATACATACATAAAAGATAAAGAAAGTTACCTGATTATAAGCCTCTCCTATGAGAAAAATTGAAGTTTTTATTTGTAAGGTATATTGTCGAAAAAGAATTTTTCTTATTAAATTTTTTAATTTAGTTTTACAGAATTAAATAAACAATCGTAATTAATAATGGATTCTCTATTTCATTTGTTGAATTTCGTGAGAGCTTGATAAAAATGGTTAAATATCTCTTATAAAAGGTATATTTTTAAATAATTAGACATAAAATTAATGTAATGCTAATAATAGATTATTTGGTTTTCTAAGTTCCATTTAGAAACATTGTAAGACTCGGTTTCCCTTACTTCAGAAAAAAGTGACCCTCTATGAGAAATGAATGCACTGATAAAAAGTTAAAATTTTGAAGATACAGTTAGGGATAGAGATGGTCCGCAGAGGTTCAATTTTAAGTGAAGTGGTCCGCAGACGTATTTGAGTTGGGAACCACTGGCTTAATGTGATCGCAATTGTCCGAGACTAAACTGATAACATTATCCGATCGATAACAATAAGCGATCTCATGTCAAAAAACAGAAAACAGTGTTACTAGATCGTTAGCTTTAAAATCAAAATCATGTAATCGTAATAAATGTATTTAGGGGACATCCATAAATTACATGAGGTGTTTTTTCCAAAATCTGGACCCCCCTCCCCCCAAGTGAGATTTAGTGAGATTTTGCTGGACCCCCTCCCCCAAGTGAGATTTACCTTCAACCTTTATAAATAATTATTCTCCTTCCTTCTTACATATTCCTTTCTCATACTTAAAAAAAAGAAAATTGTATAATTTCTAACTTAAAAAGTTGACGTAAGATTTTAAACGACCCCCCTCCCCCTTGGTGAGATTTTTCCAAACCCCTCCCCCCTTTTTGACCTCACGTAATTTATGGATGTCCCCTTTGAACTCTATTTTCAAACTACGAAAAATTTTAAGGGGAAAATATAAGAGTAGTTCAGTTAATAAAATTAAAATAATCGCTTACTGTGTATTTTTATAGAAAGGTCTCTCTTTTTTTCCACTCCATTATATCCTTCCACTCCAATAAACCACTTACTTATTACATAATCTAAATTTCATTAAACAAGGGAAAATCAAAATCTCTTATCAGAAACATCTGCAAATCGTTGATCTTGGTGTTTCTTTAACCAATCACAAGTATGGATTCGGATCCCCCATAACCGTTTTCTTTCAATATAATATACAGAATGTTTTATTTTTCTTACCCATACTGAATTTCAGAAAAAAGAAGCGCCAGATGTTCTCATGGAGGAGATTTTTACTTGTAAAAATTGACCTTCAAAATGAAACTCTAACCCAAAAGCGGTCGTTTTAAAGGGGATATGGACAAATTTTGATAATATTAAGCGGATTGATGATTCATATTTGATCACATTAAACTATGTATTTTACATTAAATTAAATAGGAATGATCGGGACCTGTCGATTCCGTTAACATTATCCGATTGATAACATTAACCGTGATCACATTAAGCGGATTCGACTGTAAAAGCAACGCTGCAAGTTGAGATACATTGATTGTTTTTTATATTGTTATTGGCGATTTATCAGATCAATTGACATTTGTGCTTAACTAATTTAAAAACACCTGTTTGCTTCACAATCTGCGTGAATGAAAAGTTGATTTAGCACTCCATGACTAAACATCAATTCTAAAAATTGAATATAGGAGTACAAAAATGAAAAAAAAAGATCTTGGTTTCATTATACCAAACTAAAACAGTGTCATAACCATGGTCATAACTGGATTTAATACCGAACGTAACATATGATTGATAATCTTTTCTTACAGATCAGCCGTCAACAAAATATAAAGTTACCATCTTTAAAGCACTCAAAAACAAGTTATTATTTTCATGGACTAAAATTCCGAAAAATCTCACCTAATATTCAAGAAACTGACACCGCGAACTTAAGGAAGTTTTCCTAAAACCGCAACAGCTGACTAATACAATAAATAAATAATAAAACGAAACTCTACTTTGACATGTGGTTGCAGTTAACTTAGCTTAGTGTAAAAGTTTGATTTAATTTGAGTAATTAAATTTTGAATGTTTTGATTTAATTATGGTAATGAACTTGAATCCACGAGACATACTAAAAAAGTGGTCTAAAAAAGTAAAAAATTGATCAAATAACCCATCAACTAAGAATCAATATTAGTACAACTTTCATATGTCGTGAAAACATTTATATTTTTTATTAATAGATGGCGACACCACAGAAAATTCAGGGGGTGCCCTTTTGCTAAAGGTAGAAAAGGAACGATTTGGAGCGATCATTTTGCGAAGACGATATTTCTAAGCTGTATTTGAAATTTTTTAAATGAAAATCTGAAATGAAATCATTATTCAGCTTAAAAGTGTCTTTCTGTTTAATCAAAGACCAACATACTATTCTTGCCTCGAGAAAACTCATTCCTGACTTTTTTGTGTACGATTGGATCTGGCAATTATAGTTATAAAAATGATGAATATAGGATAAGAACCACAGAGTAGAGAGCTTAACAGAGATACCAAACCGACGTTTTACTCTTAAGATCTTTAATTTAATTCAGCACGCATATTATAATTCAGTTCACTAGTAGCCAATCAGAGAACGCGAAATGTATTTGATTTGAATTTAACACTGATTATAGGCGATTTGGATTTGAGTGACAGCTTCAGTGGGCGAATGACAGAATTAGCAGGAATAGCGTGGGGGCGGGACTTGAGGCCAGAGATTTTTCAATGGGAAAAGCCCTGTTAAAAAAGTTGCCATTAGCGTCTATGGAGATGAACACTCTGTTAAGCTCTATACTCTGTGATAAGAACGATAGGAACACAGTTATTTTTAATTTTCGAATTTTACACATTTTTATAAATATGAAAAGACTAAAAAGCGCGCTCAGGCCATCATTGGAATCATTATCTACTAAAGAAGGTATAGTTTTCTAGAATTTTCCGTTCTAATTAAATTATATTCTTTTATACACACCTATTTTTTTATTACTGCAATTATAATTACGTTTGTAGCATGTAGCACATATTTTTGAAAATTTTCCTACCTTCTAAATTTAAAAACTATGCTAATTTCATGATGCTTTTATTGATTTGAGACAAGTCAGAATTTTTTACCTCTACGAATTAAAATTTGTCTTACATCAAATTTTTATGTATGAAAAATTAATTATTAACTTAATTTTATTTCTTCTATTCTAATTTTTATTATAAATTTCAGATTTTGACATGTTTTAATCAAATTTCGATACGTATTTCATCGAATTAATGTAATTTTAGAAATATCAGCTAAAAACTATAATATATACATATATTTCAAATATAAATAATATGTTTTCAAAATAAAGAACCGTATATTTAGAACAGAGGAAGCATTTGTAATGGTTTTTAAACTGGTAAAAAAAGTATTGAAGATACCAGTTTACATAACCAACCTTACATGTTGTGCGGATGTATGGATGTGGGAACATTACCAACAGTTTTTAATTACGCTGCTCAAAGTAACGTTTTAAAGCAAATAAAGGCTTATGGTTTGTTATACTGCTTTATTAAATTATATTTATAGCACTGACTTCAAAAAAATGCATGTAAAGGATGTGGGAAAAAAAGCAACATACTACGGTTTAAATATCTCAGCAGATGAATGATTGAGCTTTTACAGCATGGCTTTTACATTCGATGCGATACCATAGCGAAATACGAGTGCGAGAAAAGCTTCTTTTTACATTCCAAACTATTCAACACATCTGGTACCGAAACGCCCTTTCGGTGTAATTATTCTCTTTTTTTGTTGCAAGGTATCATTGCGCAAGTTTTTTCTATTGAACTTGCACTTACAGCTTCTGAGAAGGACAAAAAGTAAAGGCAAATATTCAGCTGATGAGATTAGTTGTTTTTACTGAATTGCAGTGGTATCAATCAAACGGATATTCACAGCTGCACATATTAGTTTACCCCTTTCAGTCCTAGCAGAGGCCCCAATTTTTCAGTAGGATTCAATAGTAGTCTCGGGTGGCTTAGTAATGAAACTGGGTTAAGATTAGTGATGGGCAAAATCGATAAATTTAGGTATCGAATACTTTGGTATCGAATACTTATAGGTATCGAATAGTGATGGGCGATTATTTGAGGAGTTAACTCAGTGAACTAACTCCTTAAACTGAGTGAAGGATCAAGGAGTGGGGAAAAAAGAGTGGTAGCTCAGTTGTACTTTTTAAAATTTACCTTTTTAAGATTTAATTTGTGGTATTACCTTGAAATCCTTGTGATATTACCTCCAAGAAACACTAGATGGCAGCACGCCGCCGGCTGCCGGTGATTATCATCTATGAGATGAGCGAGCGAGGGGTGCGCCTACGTAATCCGTTGCCATAACAACCCACTTTGATCAGAAGAACCGAAACCGAAGGAATTAAGTCTTCCTTTTAGGAGTTGAAAGGAGTTGACAGAGTTAAAGAGCTGCTTGCTCCTAGTCTCCACTCTTTGGGAGTTATTTGCTGTGTGCTCTCAACTCATTTGATCCCAGGAGAGCTGGGATTGGGAGCAGATGGCCTCAGATCGGTCTTCCCACTCCGACAATCCCACTCCCAGGGATCAGATAGTTCATAAGAGTTAATTCCTCACTCCCAGCGGTTTCTTAAGATCGATTTTTGGAGGCCATGATTGTTTAGGGGTCATCCATAAATTACGTGAGGTTAAAAAGGGGGGGGGGAGGGGTTTGGAAAAATCTCACCAAGGGGGGAGGGGGGGTCGATTAAAATCTCAAGTCAATTTTTTAAGTTAGAAATTATACGATTTTCTTATGAAGCACAAAATGTAAACGAAATTATTTTTAAAGGTTGTAGGTAAATCTCACGTGGGGGGAGGGGGGGTCCAGCAAAATCTCACTAAATCTCACCAAGGGGGAGGGGGGTCCAGATTTTGGAAAAAACACCTCACGTAATTTATGGATGACCCCTTATTATACACCTCTTCTACACGGCACTGTGAGCGTGATTATACATTGTCTTAATCACAATGTTTAGGTTGACAAAATTTGCTGCACACAATTAAAAAAATATTTATGGTTTTATATTCTCACGATTATCAAGTTCTAATAATCCTTTAATACTTAGATATTCCATTAAAAATTTCGACGATTAAAAAAGATTGCGAAAAGATGAATTTCGTTAAACGAGCTGCCATTATTGAAAGGCATACATTTACTACTTCTGACAGCTATTGTTAATTAAAATACTAGTTGTTAATAAAAAATATTTGATCTTAAACGAAAGGATTGCTGTATAAATTAATATTTTAATGGTTTAGCAGTGTTTTATTTGATTAATGAGGCGATTGATTTGGATTTAAAAATTAAATTTTCAACTGATTTTTGAGAATTGAAACACGAGCTATGCTTGTCTACCTCTACCAGCTATGATGGTGTCTTCAAAGGGCGGGAAGGAAGGAAGGGTTTGTAGTTCATTTCCGAGAATGTTGGCGTCTTGCCAAAACCTTCTGCTCTTAGTGTGTTTTTTGTCTCAAACTCGCCATTTTTTAGATGAATGAGTGATTAAAACTAAATTACTTATTAGAAAAATTGTACTGGTTTTTCATTCTGGTGACCATTACTTTCCAGTAAATTTAGAATAGTTAAAGTTTGCAGTAGAATGTTCGCGGATGAAATTGGATTGGATGCCTGAATTCGAATTGTAAGATAGGTGGTTATTTTTGAAGTGAGTATTTTTTCTTTTGAAATATACCTAGTATTGCTGATTAATATATTAAACTTGATGTGTTAGTGTCTGAATATTTGGTTCTACGGTCGTTTCCCCTATACCCCGTTCGCACTGCCGCTAAAGGGCCCTTAAACTTTAAGTGCACTTAAACTTTAAGTGCGTTTTCTTAAAACAGCGTTCGCACTGGCAAAGGGTGATTGAGCACTTAATTGTGGAAATCTAAGAAATGTTTAATTTATTATTATATAACTTAAAACTAATAAATATAATCACCAACTTTTTAAAAAAAAATAAAGTAAAAATGTAAAAATACATAAATAATTATTAATTGACAGACGATTTAAGAAAACTATTTCTGAATTTCAAATAAAAACAAAAACGAGACAAGCTGACTGGATTGTAGTGGGATAAATTGGATCATATCAAGGTAAATAAACTAAATTTTTTTATTAAACTAAATTTAATCAGTTTTTGGTCCATTGTTTTCCATATTTTGATGTACTTTTATTTTACCAACTGGGTCTTTTTGCCTTAAAAATCTAAAATATTTGGATACAATGGATATATTAGTTTGGCATAGCAGAACACGAAATAAATTTTATCATATTCATAACAAGAATGTTCTGAAAAGATTTCTTGATTGAATTTTTGTTTAATATTTTGATTTCTTTTTATCAGCAGCTGTTTTTAATTACATTTACACTATTAAGTAATTAAAAGCAATGAGCGGAGATATTGAAGTACAGCATTGTTTAGCTCACGGTTCAATTTTTGATGGGCTTTTTTGTGTTAAATTATTGTACTAATTCAAAGAACCTAATAACCTATAAATATGTTCGTAATTGTGTCCAGTTTAAACTGTTTTAACAGTGTCCTTGGTCTTTATTTGAAGAAATATCACCGAAAATAAATTTTTCCCATCCTGGGAAACATTGTGCGCCGCCATCTTTGTTGATTTTCAAACACCCTTAAAAAATGGGGCGATTTTGTTATTCCTAAAGTGTGTTTCTACGGCAACTAAGTGCGAAATGAAAATAGAGGGTCTTTTTCCTGCCAGTGCGAACGGGGTACTACTGGGGAATTTCCTTTCCCTCTTTCTTCTGTTTTGTAGGTAGGTTTTTGTTAGTAAATTGTTAAAAAAATTTCCAGTAGGCGAAATATTAAAGGTTTATTTCCGTTTTCGTTTACAGTTCAATATAAAAGCTTTTATTTTTTGAATGACTTTTCCGGCATACTTTTTAGTTGATATATGTACGTAGTTAAGATTAAGAAGTTATATAATACTAGCGCTGACGCGCTAGACACGGGCTTCGCCAGTCCATACGTAAAAAGGAGCATTTTTATGTTCATACTACAACAATCGATGTTATACCTTCAACAATTAATATTATATTATCTTTAATTATAACAATTGGTGGTTTTGCCATGATGTCATGGTTTAGGAATGAAATACGGGTTTTTTTAGCCGAAAATAGACCAAAAAAGTTATTGGGATGCTTCAATTTCTAATTTTTTCAGGAAACTTTCTGGGAGCGAGTAGCTTTCTGGTATGGTTTAAAGTGAATGTAGGTTCGAAAAGTTTAAAACTAAAACGGACTTACATTCAGATGAACATTCATTTATGTATATAGATTTTGGGAGTTACTGAGTTACATTAAAGAGTTAACTCCTTAAGGTGAGTGAGTTACTCAGATCTGATCTTGCAAAAGAGTTGAATCGCCCATCACTAGTATCGAATACTTTGGTATCGAATACTTATAGGTATCGAGTACTTTTAGGTATCGAATACTTTTTTTCAATGTCTGGAAATTAACCTGAAGGGAAAATTTTTTGAGGGCCTATCCATAATCAGACTAATATTCAAAAAACTGAAAGCGCTCCATCAAAAAGCCCCGTAGCTACGGGCCTGGAGGTGGATAGAGGCGAAGGATTTGGCGGGGGAAAAACCTAGCCGCGTCAAATTTCTCTCGCGGATGATAACGACTTGGGTTTGAGCGTTGCCAAATGAAAATGGCTGCGTTTGATCTACAGTAGGTATTATAAAGATTACTTCATTGAAAAATTTAAAACGAAATATGTCAATAAAGTATCGATACTTTTGTGGGTATCGAATACACTCGATACCTATAGGTATCGAGTACTCAAGTATTTGGTATCGATACCTGCCCATCACTAGTTAAGATATGGAAAGGAGGGGTTACAAAGGAGGGGCATAGAAACAAAATAAAATTAAAAGTGTATGTATATGATAACGATTATTATCATTTTAATTTTAGTTACAATACAACCAACACATAAAATGTTTAGTATATAATGCTAAAATTTATGAATGTTACCTAAAAATGATTGGCTTGCATTCCATTTTGTGCTCAAAAGGGTTATTTAACTATTTGAAAAAATAATAACACAAATTTTTAAAATTTAAACACCCTTTTGTCATTGAATCCAGATCAATTTAATAAACTGATGAAGGCTTAGACGGCTGGTCTCTTCCAGGCCGCCCTAAATTTACCGCAGGATTGATTCAATGACAATATTGGGCGGACTGAAAAGGTTAACACGTTTTGGTACATATACAGGGTGGTCCTAAATTCGTGGTACAAACTAGGTAGGGTAGGTAGAGTACATCAAGACGAACAAGAATTGGTATAGAAAGGGGGGTCGCAGTTACACCGTTAAAGAGCTAGGACCTAATGTAGTGCGAGAGTGTTACAAAAGGACGTTTTGCCAAGGCCCGTTTAACGAAAAAAAACAATGAAATGAAAAATTTATTGCATGAGGTACAGCAGTATCCTTACTACTTACATCATAAATTTGATAGAAATTGGACCACTTGCTAAACCGTTGAGTGAGTTTTAAAACATGCAATATTAATCTTTTAGCCAAAGAATGGAGTTCCTTTAAATTAGTGTAATGGTATTTAGAAAAATGATGATCGTGGAAGGAATTTTCAATGATCATACAGTTTCAATGATCAATGTCTGATCATTGAAAATTCCTTTCCCGATCATCATTTTTCTAAATACCATTAAGGGAACTCCATTCTTTGGCTAAAAGATTAATACTGCGCGTTTTAAAACTCACCCCATGGTTTAGCAAGTGACCCAATTTCTATCAAATTTATGGTGTAAGTAGTACGGATACTGCTGTACCTCATGCAATAATTTTTTAAATTTCATTATGTTTTTTTTTGTTAAACGGGCCTTGGCAAAACGTCCTTTTGTAACGCTCTCGCACTACATTAGGTCCTAGCTCTTTAACGGTGCATCTGCGCCCCCTCCAGTTTTTCAAAATATGCTTGTCTAGGTCCCCTCTACCTACCCTACCCAGTTTGTACTACGAATTTAGGACCACCCTGTATTGTATTGTATATTTGTGTATATTTAGGTTTATCTCTCATGGTTTTAATGTTCAATGTTAATTAAGTGTTAATTTATTTCCTTATTTGTACTTTTTGTTCCTTTATTTTTGCTACTTTGTAAACGGGCACGAGCCCATTACAATAAAGTCTTGTCTATGTCTATTGTAAGGCACCAAAAGCTTTTCTCTTGGACTTATGACTGTAGACTTAATTTCTTTGGTAGGGGGCTTGACACCCCCTTTATATGCTCTGATTTTAAGCAGGGACTAAAAAAATCTAGGATTTCAAACTTAACACCCATTTTTGTGAAAAAATTACACAGCATTTTAATTTTAGTGAAAAATTATATCATTTTAATTTATGTGAAATTTTAAAACTACTTTCAATGGGAACTAAAAATCAATGAAAGCAACCTTAAATTATAGTTATTTCTTCAGTTTTCATGTTCACAATTCACATATTATTTGAAAATAATTTTAGAAGAATTTTTGTGAATGTGCCGTTTTTGTGAGTACTTTTTAGTCAAGGTACCGATAAACGGTACTAAAATTGGCCCCGTTAAGTTACGTAAATCAAGCAAAACTGAAAAGTTAGATTCAAACCAAAATATTGCACCTTAGATGAGCAACTGCAAACGAAATCAAGATGTTTTTTGGGCTATAAAAAAGGCGAAAAGTATAATTCAAACCCACACCAACCGCAATTTTCAGAAACCGCAATTGCCATGCATTCGTTTTAATATCTCCCCGCCATATGGGCAGCGTCAGCTATACGACTTGAGTTTATCTCCTCCTCAACTCCCACTCCATGCGTTCTACTCTCCATTTGGGAAACTCAAGACCCCACTTTGCGACGCAATATCTCCAGATAGAGCACCCCGGAACGACCGTCCCTAATGGCTAGTTAAAACTTTTTTCCTCTGTCCCGATTTTGTTCGAAAGGACCATCTGCACCGCGCCTAATGAAGATACACTGGCTGATTCATATGGGTGCCCATGAATGGGAAGCTTTTGTTTCTCTGAGTTGGTGGTTTCTGACTGAGGCAGCTGCTTCTTCAATATTTGTAGTAATTGGTCTAATGGTGGGTTTACATGCAGTGACTAGAGCGACGCGACCGGGACGCATATAAAAACCCATCCCTTTTGTAGGTGAAATACAAAACATGGCAAAATAGTCTTATTTGGCGATTTCCCACTAATTTGACGAGAAATAGCATTCAATGAGTACTAGAGGTCTGTCCTGCACGATTATGCTTTTTATTCTGCTACCCTCGACCCCTGTCGCTTCTCTGTTTTCTTGGCAGACACGGTATATAATATCTTTATCTAATCTCTTTCGCTCTCACTTAGCGATAAATTAAATTTATTAAAGTATATTAAATTCCTGTAAATGTATGTCCGAAATTCGGATTAGGTGTACACACATCCGAATTGATTTTGGTATACCAAAACCAGTTGCGACCCCCTTTTTAGACTCTAATTTCCAAAAAATTCCTAGGGGAGAACCCCTAGGCCCCGCTTTTTATAATTGGAGCTAGATTATTTACAACTTTTTTTAACATTGTTCATCAATAAGATTCAATTCGATTTAGAAAATTCATGGCCTTCCCCCTAAAAAAAAACTAATCCTGGATCTGCCACTGTCAGCATCCATACACTCTTAAAACGACAGTCTAAAAACTGAGTAAAAATTACTCTAACTGGCTCCGAATCAAATTTACTCAAATTTGAAAACATGAATGTACTCATTATTTCTGAAAACGTGCATACTCAAAAATGAAACATCTTAAGCTTGATTTATGAGAATTCCAATCCCTAACTCAAAAATACGCTCATGATTTTTCATTTTTGAGTATGCACATTTTCAGAAATGAGTATTTTCATGTATTCAAATTTGAGTAAATTTGATTCAGAGTCAGTTTGAGTAATTTTTACTCAGCTTTGAGACTGTCGTTTTAAAAGTGTAGGAAAGTTTCGACGGTCACGTCGTTCAATCCCTGAATGTAACCAAACCATCCCTGAATCCTACGAAACTGAGAATCGAATGACAGAACAAACATCAGACCCATCCATACAAGAACCATCAGATTATCTACGACGGAGGGAGGGGGGAAGATTGTTGATTTTAGAGGGAGTTGGTAATAAAAAATTTTATTCTCCTGCTAAGGAGTCATGATGCTGAGTGTGGAAACGTTTATCGAGATTCTTGTAAGAGCACTTGTCGTTGGGCAGTAAAATGTTTGGACAAATTGGAAATTTAATTACTGGGTTTTAGTTTGATAGATGGGAACTTTCAGTTATTGACAAATGGGAAAAAATCAATGTTCACAAATTCGGAATTTATTTTCATTAGATTAATGTCCCAGAAAAAATGTCTTAAAGAAGATGCTCGATGAAAACAAAAAATCTTACTGAAATTAAGTAATGAAAATTTGCTTTATTTCTTTACTTTTAATTTATTTAATTTTATTTGCTTTTATCACATGTTTTGAAATCCAGGTGAAAATATAGCTGTCATAACTAAACATTTATTGTTTTGAAACTTTTCATCAATTTAAATAACTCTTAAAATGGTTTTTATATTTTTAAAACGTTTATTTAAATTTTTAATAGGTTCAATTTTTTTTTAATTTTGAGGATTTGTGAATTTCAAGTTGTTTTTTAAGTAGCTATCAAAAATATACTCATTATAGAAATTTTCAAACTTAACAGCTTTTTATTCGAGTGCTTAACAATATATTAAGATAAAGTCTAAATCCATGACTAATCCTGACAATCCTAAACTTTTAATAGGTTTGAATTTTTTAAATTTTAAGGATTTGTGAATTTCAAGTTGTTTTTTAAGTAGCTATCAAAAATATACTCATTATAGAAATTTTGGAGCTTTACAGCTTTATTCGAGTACTTAACAGTTTTAAAGTCGAAATCCATGGTTGATTGTATAAAGTTATGCCTGAGAATGTAGGGGTATTTTTAATCTTAAAAGGTAGGGGAAAAAAGACCAAGAAGAAAAATAAAACACGGTATTTAATTAATATCTGAGGTGAAAAATATTTTAAGGTTGTCTTAAATTTTTATTCACCAATTATTAAATTTTTTTTAATAAGAGTCGAGCCGATTTCTTTTGGAACATCGCTGTGTATAAAACTTGTATCAAAATCAAGTCTGAATCTTTTGCCATTTCATTAATTCTTAAACTTGGTCATGAATAATCTAGTTTGGGAGTAAGTTGGGATTTTATTAAAGTACACACCAAAACCCCTCAATGGATTATAATATTTTAAAATTAGGACATAAGGAGTTAACATGGTAGTTAGTGACTCAATAATATGATTGTTCCGAGTATGTGAAACTATCATATTCAAACAGAAAGGGGTAAACAAGTGTAAAGAAATGACTAATCTGCAATTACTCGTTAAGTTTAACAGATGGGGGCATACAAACTAACCATCTATGTATAAATCATCTATAATAAGCCAATAAGCGTAAGTCATAAAGATTAGATGAAACCAGTTTATTGTTGACTTTGAGTTGGTATTTGGATTGGAACTGATTCCTATTATATGCAACATGAAGAGTTTAAATAGTAGTAACATCTATGCAAAGGCTTTTCAAATAAGGTTGATGAATACTTAATAAGATTCTGGAAAAGTTTAAAGTTTTGCGAGTTAATTTCCTTATAAAACTTTTAGGCTGCAGGTGAGAAATATCCTTGTTTTCTACAGTAGTGAAGTGCATTAAAAATGTGTTTAAACTTACTGTAATAACTTCGAATGCAGAAGCTACTAGTAAATATTGATAATTACAAATGTTATAGGTTTTGATTATACAAACTTATTTTAGAAGCAAAAAAACGTGTTTTCTTGGATTGATATATGATACCCCAGATTCCGATTCAGCACCCCAATAAACATACAGATTTCGAAAAATATACTCTTCATCAAAACTTTCCTAAAATGGCCTTCTTTGAGCACAATTCGACTGGACTCTGGACTATTTTATTTTAGAGAGTTCCAATCAGTATCACTCAAATTTAAAATTTTTATTCGTAAAATTATGTCTCAAATTATATGAATTTAAATTTCATATCACAATAATATAAATTAGAGTAATTGAAGTGACTTAAATTAAAAATTTACTGGTTACCTTTATACTACCTGCATTGATTTTTCGAAATTAATTTGCACATACTTTGATTTAGAAATAGATTTCACAATGAGTGTATACTACGCATCCTTCACATAATATAAAATATTTTTATGAAACACTTTAACTTTATTAAAACTATTAATTCTTTAAAGCTGAGTGCTTAATTTTCACAACTTTAAAAATAAGATCATTGAATAAAATTATCCTAATTTTCAATTGGAAGTTGTTCTTATTTTGAAATTCTCAAAAGACCTTACGTTTAAGTTTTATTATTCATTAAATTTTGTACATTATTTATAAAGATTGTGCAAAAAAAGTTTTTGATCCTCTTACATATTAATGTATAATCATAATTGATAACGTTTTAGTTCAATTATAGCATATTCCAAAAACCTTTTTAAAAATGAATAAAAAACAAAGAATGAAAATTAGTACAGGTTCTAAATAATGACTTTTTAAGTACGCTTAAATTTATTATTTCCCGTGTGATAAACTTTACTGCACAGCAAATGGGAGTGTTTTGCAAGAAAAGCATATACTCAAATACCGCAGGAAAAGCTGCGGCATGGGTGTATAATGGAAAAGAAAACTATCAAGTGATGTGACGACATAAACAAGTTGCGAGGACTTTCTTAGAGAAGGGGATTGAGTTACATTATGAATAGATAATGTAATGTTGAAAAAAAATGCAGCTTAAAATTTCAGAGTTAGAAGAAGTAATACTACTTTTGTTGTACTCACTTAAGTTAAAACATACAAAAAGAAATAATCATAATTTTTTTTGGAAAACTTTAAGGGAACCAAGACGTTCTCGACAACGCAAAACAAGCAAAATTATGGTTTTTAAAAGTACCTCCTTAGTTAACATTAAAAGCTCCCACAAACAAAAAAAAAGAAACATATAGCCTATAAAGCTTTCTTAGTCAAATGGAACAAAAAATTTTAAAATATATTCATTAGTTTTTGAAATATTAATTTTCAAAAAGTATGCTTTTTCAAGAGCTTTCGTAAGTATGGTTCTGATTAGGTACCTCGTTTATTTTTTCAACAGCTTATAACACCATATAAAATAAAAATTTATGTGCAGAAAAGTATATTTATTGCAATGCATTCAACTTTTAAAAATTTAATTGGTTATTTTGTTTGTTAAAAAATTGTAAACTTTGATTTTTTGAACTAAGAGAAAATGAGGCTATTTTTTTTCAAAAATTAGCATTTAAAAAAATTATTTTGGAATTTAAATGGATGCACTTAATACAGAATTATATTACGAAAGCTCATGCCAAATTTCATTAAAATATAATGGATAGATTTTTCTAGGGATGTACCCAAAAACTTAAAAAACACATTCTGAGAAAAATGCAAAAAACTAAACAGACAAGGGGGTGGAGAGGTTCATGTTTACATAAAAAAGGTGGATTTTAATGGATTATTTAGCTTTGAACCTATACATATACATGTTATACATTTTTGGAATCAGTATGAAACGTACTATTTTTTACAACAAAAATTGAAAAATAAATTTTTTGAAGGTTGTTGACGTCTTGGTTCCCAGGGTTCAATTCTGTTAGAGTTCCCGCTAAATATTGCCAATCTCTTTTGGACACCAAAAAGTATAAATATTGCTAAATAATTTCAAACTCATAGATTAAAATGTTTAATTAGATCTATAACTGTTCAGTTTATCATTAAAAATTTTAAAAATATTGTTTATATTTTAATATTAAGCGTTCAAAATAGATTGGTGATATTTAGCGGGAACTCTAACGGAATTGAACCCTTTAAAGTTTTTCTAAAAGGCATAAATTAGTTTAATTTAGCGTAATAAAATGGTAATTAGGTTTTTTTTTAACATTGAAGGGCTATTCCATATGAACAGGGACATGATCAACAAAAATGAAAAAATAAAATAATAAAATTTTCTAATTATTTTAGGGAATAATTATGCAGTATTGATCTAATTGTGTTTTGCATTGCTTAAATTTTGTGTAAAATTATTTTTATCGAAATGTCAGCATTTAAAGTCAATATTTAGAAATATTTGTTTTAAAGGTTAATTTGTTAATGAAAAATGTATAGTTTATTTAGAAAATTAAAAACAAATTAATTAGTTTTTACAACTTTTTTGTTAAATATACTCATAAACTTTATAGTAAAAATGAAATAAAGTGTTTAAATCAATTTAATTATATTTATATTCATGAATAACTGAACGCTTATACACATGTAGCGTGAGTTACGAAGTACTGTAGCTTGAGTTACGAACAGCTCTCTATATTTTATTTTATTTCTGATTTTCTTAAGCATTCCCAGTAAAACTGTTTGCTATTTTAGAATAAAGGAAGTATATTCAAACACCTGACAAGCATATAGAATTATTGAAACACTATTTAAGCAGAAAAACAAATTTGAATTTTATACTCATAAATCCATGTCTTTTTCTTGTAGCGTGAGTTACGACTCTATTTTAATTAATATTTAAAAAACTAAAATTATTAAAAGATTCGCAATACTTATTTTAAATTATTAACATAAATTTCAATATGTATGATTTTTTTAGAAAGAAAATAATAGTTATTTCTATATTTAAAAATTATTTGAAATTGCAATTTTGAAAAAAATATAGCGTGAGTTACTGTGGAATTGCCCTGAAGATTTTATTGAACGCAGATACTGGATCATGTTCAAGTAGAAATTTCATTAGTTTCCTTAGATTTTTTAAAAGTGGTTTGTTTGTTTGTTTTTTCACTGATCATTTCATAGTGTATATTCCAAATGTTGTGTTACCTGAATGGGCAGATATACCTTTTAATACAAAACTGAAATTTTTTTTAGAATTCATAATATCATTTATAGTTATCGAAATTAAAGTTGCTTAAATTAAACCAATTTCAATTTTATTTAAAAAATTGGAACTCTTCTAGCAGCTCTTATAAAGTTTACATTCGATAATAATTTTTATAATGAAGGTTTTCGTTATTTCCCCTTGAAAATTTAGTTGCCCCCCTAGTAAAGTAACCTACTTGAATTAAAAAACAACTTTGTCCAATCGGTTTCTAAAAGTATATTTTTAATAGAGACCATGTCATGTTTGTAAGTTAGATGTAATAACTAACAGATGTATAACAGCTGTAATAACTTGTGGTATTTTTTTATTATTCATTTCTATGAAACTCTGATCATTTTACAGTAGGTATATGTATAAACTGAAAATTTCACACATGAGGAAATAATTGAAACTCACTTTCATGAAGAAAAAGAAATGCTTTAAAAAATATAACGTAAAATTGTTTGAAACATCCAATGATTTTAACAGCAACGCTATTGAAAAAGAAGATATTTTTAGCAAAAAAGAGATATAGTTAAATATAATGCTAGTTCTCTGATATTTATTTATTATTCTAGCTAGGTATATTAAGCTAGGTTGCTAGGTATATTAATGTCATATTCCTGTTAAAACGTCACCAAAATTTGGATGGACTTGTACTGCTGAAATATTAAATACCTGAAAATGAATGGAGTGCGCTATACTAAATTGAAATTAACCATAAATGAAGTATTTATTACATTTTAAAAAATCTTGCTTTCTAAAAGTAGGAAATAATTTTTGAAAGAATATTGAAAACGTCGAAGAATCTTTCTTAAACGATAACATTTTTAACGATTCCTAGTTAAACAGAGAAAAAAGGAGTAAAAATATTCATTAATCAGAAATATTATTCTTTTAATTTGTATTTTGGAAGGCAGTCTTCCCCTCGATTTAGATATTTTTTTTAAAACAAAACAACACTACATTATGAAAATTAACTTATTTAAATTATGGATTTTATAGAAATATCCCTAGGAGAGAAAAGAATTTTAAGATAAAACCTTCACACGGAGAAGTTAAATTAAAATAAAAAATATCAAAATATATGTATCTAACCAAAATTTTTGGGTTAGCTGTTGATTGTGCATATGCAATTAAAAAAAAGTTCGATACACCCGTCCTTTTTTTTAGACTTTTCCCAAATCGAACAATCTATGATAAAAAAAAGATTTTATTTGTCCTTTTCGACCCACTTAACAAAACGAAAATATCAATATTATTTCTCCCTGCAAACTTCATTTCATAACGTCGTAATTTTTTAAAATTAAATACGCAAAATTTTAACATCAGTGGCAAAACCGTTTGGGGATTATGATTCATGTTTCCTTCTTCGTACGGAAAAGAGGAGTAATAGTATTATTCGAGTTGCTCAGGATGAAAGTGGAATAAGTCCAATAATACAAAATTTGAGAACAGCATCAATTTGTATTTCTTTTGCAATCCTTCACCTATTGCGTAGTATAAACGAAGAATTTTTGCATTAAAATGAATAAACGTATAAATGGAAAAATCGTATAAACTAGAAACGTATAAACGGTACTTTACTATTTTATCAGTTCTACCCCGATAGCATTTGCACCTGACGAATTCAATTTCTTTCATCATTAATATATTTCCTTCTTACAGGTGGTCGTTTACTACAAATGCTATTACTCATTGATGCTGAGTCATTCGAGTCGGAATTAAACCCCTCCAACCCCGGGATCCCAATCAAAATATTACAACAATGTCAACTTGGTAAAAAAAGCAAAGCCAGACCCTGTCACCTCTCCTCCAGAGACTCGATCACACCTGTTGCCTCATCCATCCGGTTCTATTCCGACCGAAGATCCTCCCCCACTCGCTCCCCATTGGCGGCTCGGGAAGACTGTCAAACGATCACGGATGAAAACATCGCCGAGCGTGGAAAAAAATGAACTCCACGTTTTTCTCCGCAGACTTCTGCACGCTGTCGAACTCGCACGTTCTTTCTCAGTGCTCCCGTGGAAAATCCTGAGATAATCCCAGAAAAAGAGAAGTTTTTTATATTCTGATTCGCCGGTTTGAGTGTTGTTCTTCCGAAGATTATTGAAGAGGCGGTTTTTTGAAGAAAAAAATGTGCCGATTGTAATCGTTTGCAGTTGTTCCGATCAGGAGATTTTTTAGAATCTTGCTTCTTCTGTTTGTTCGTGAAGTTTTTGGTAAGTTAAATTCTTTTAATTTTTTATGCTGTTTTAAATATTTTGCCTTCACAGAAATTTTTTACTTGATAGTCTAATT
Source organism: Tetragnatha versicolor (assembly GCA_024610705.1). Lineage (NCBI taxonomy): Eukaryota > Metazoa > Arthropoda > Arachnida > Araneae > Tetragnathidae > Tetragnatha > Tetragnatha versicolor. The sequence goes on along the minus strand of JANDEH010000038.1, from coordinate 1,252,109 downwards.
TAATTTTATAAAATGTAGCGATCGAGTATTCCAAAGTTGTTTCAAATTGAAGAACTTGGAATTTTGTTTGTTTGACTTGCTTAGGAAATTCTGGTAGATTGTTGAATTATTATATTTTGCTAATGATTTTAGTTCTAAAACATCCGATATTTTTTACTTATGTTTTCATATTGATGAGTATGTTCAATGTAGGGTAAAAGTAATCACCTTAACTAAACTAGTATGAACCAAAAAAATATCGAAACATTTTTATTAAGAAGAAAATGGCCTTAAGTGATCATTGAAATTTAATTTAAAAAATCTGCTGAATTCATTATTTTCGAAGTGTTTATATTTGCCTGCACACACTCCATGATAATCACTAAAAAGCAAAGATTGAAATGTTCAGAAGGATCACATGCATTTATTCGTAAGAAAAAGAGTACTTACTTATTATTGTTATTGGATTTTGGGAATTTTGATTTTTCTACAATTTCCTTACGTTCAATGTTTTTACGAAATTGAATTTAAGAGGTGTTTTGGGGAACAAAGTTTCCTACTTATTTTATGTTCCTTTTTCTTTTAATCTACCTTAGTCGAACGAAAGGTAATGCTCAAGTATTTATCGTTGTTATGATAATGATCTCAAATTTGGATGATTTGTTTTTTCACGTATTGCTTTTAAGTAAAGTACTTTACTGCTTAACCTTTTACAGGCCAATGTTCCCAATTGGGAACATCGTGTTTGAAAATTCATACAAAAATAACTACCATCAGTATACTGTTGAAAATTTTATCATGTAAAGTTGAAAGATGACTTGATTTTTTTAAATTTAAACAAAGTTGCTATCTTTATGAGAAAAAAATACAAAAAATCTTAAAATAGGCCATTTTTACGCTTTTTGATAGAGGTACACAAAATAATTCATGAAAAATCGAAATATTGTCCCAAGTTTCCAAAATTTTGTAGGGATATTGGAAAAGACTTATCTTAAATAGATATCCTCAGTTTACTTAATAACTAATAAACACACGCTTGAAGTAGCTTGCGAAACATGCATGTTCCCAATTGGGAACATTGGCCTGTCGCCGCTATACACGGGAAACCCGAGTTTGTAGTATGGCGTTGTATTATAGAACTCAGTAGAACGGGAGTATTTCTTTTTCGTAAATAATAAAAAGGTTATATAATTGCTTACAGGGGAATCCCCTTTCAAAAAGGAAGTAGCTGGTTTGTTTTTGGTTTTGATTGTATATTTTTTTGTTTGAATCATTTGAATCTACGATATTTTGTTCAGAGAAATGATGAATGTGTATCAACATTGAATAAGTCGGCTTCTAAAGTTAATAACTTATCGCAGAGAATTTATGCCAGTAAAAAGAGAAAGGTTAGTAGCTTCACACGTCTGATATTGTGTTATTTATTATCCATAAGAAATAAATTTCGAAAATATGGGATCCAAAATGCGTTTTGTATAAGATAATAAGGATGGTAATGTTTCAGGCTTTATTTAGTAGTAACAGTGAAATTTTCTTATAAATGAATGCTACATTCAAAAACCAATTATTTCATTCATTACTCAAATGTTTGATCATTATTTTTGTACAAACTGTTATAATCCATTTTAAATCCTATTTATAAATGTACAATAATTTCAATATTTTTCTTGTGTGTAGTAAAATAAAAACTTGCCCTTCGATGATAGGAAATTTAAAATTAATTACTCCCTCATATATATTTTAGTTGTTTTAGATATCCGAAATTTAACATTGTATTTTTAAGGCTAGTGTCTAAAATTTACTTACATACTATATAAAATTTTGGTATTTTGCTTATGTGTCACATGAAATTGCCATTAAATTATTTTCAAATTTCTGAAATTTCTATAAAATTACAGCTTAAACACAAAGATAAACTATAATTAAGGTTGATTTTGTTAGTTATTCCCCAAAATTTGGGTTTTATTTGATTTTTTTATCATTTGAGTCTACGCTTGTTTCCCCGGTCGAAGTATAGTCGGAAGTGGCCAATGTTCCCAATTGGGAACATGGTGAAAATCACACTTAAAAATTTTTTACCGCCTTCTAATTAATAATTTCTCTTAATTGAACCATTAGAAGGTATTTTATGTAAAAAAAATAATTAAAATATACCTGGATCTTAATTCGGCCTGTAAAAGGTTAAGTAGACTTAACTTCATAGTTGCATTGTTTGTGGAAAATTTTATTTTCACTTATTTGTATTCTAAATATCCTTCTCTTAATGGAGATTTTCTTCCATATCAAGAAGTACCTGAAATTTCATGATATAAACTACTTTTTCTAGAATTCAAATTCATCTTTGGTTAGTAATAAAATCTCAGTCATATTGACCCCCAGTTTTCCCAGTTTGAGTAAATATTGTTTTTCTAAACATTTATAAAAATTTCGCTCTTATGAAACCATTATTCCTACCAGACGTGGAAACTTCCAAAAAAAAATAAATAAATAAAAGGACCCAAAATATAGGACCAGCAAGCACATACTTAAGATATCCTACCATCTGCTGGCCTATCCCTACTTAGCACCACCTGTTCATTTCATGGGCTCAGCGTCAATAGAGTCCAATGCTTCTATGTACAAGTGCGATTTCTAGTAAGTTTATTGACAGCATCAAATCATAGGGTATATTCCGCTTAGGAATAATTAATCTTCCACCGGCAATTAATCTACCCAATTATTACACTAATTGGCTCGTGTCGAAGTTTTCTCCTCTCTCGTATGTGATGTACGTCACTTGTGTACAACTTGAGGGAAAACTTTTCATCATTAAACGAACATTGGGAATTAAGGGTATTGAATGTTGTATGGCATCTTTTATAATTACATTTGATGCAATAGTTGTAGCAATAGAATAAAAAAAGCGTCTGTTCTTTGAATTTTTCTTTATTTGTAACATTCTACTGATTAAAGAATATTTTTTCCATTGTTCCAACTCGCATATTAATGTATAATAAAGGGCAGACCCAGAAAAATAATGATGAAGACAGAAAAAAAAATCAATAATTTTTTAGAATTTAATAAATTTTAAAAATAGGTTCTCGATTAGAATAGATTATACAGGGTGTATCTGAAATGGTGCAACAAACTTTCAGGGATGATAGTAGACACTTAGACGAGTCAGAATCACATAGGATTTGGGGGTCCCAGACCAAATCCCAGGGAGTTTAAAGTGGAGCGACACTCCAAAAAATCATTGAAAAATTCAATTTCTAGAAGATCTACTATTGGTAAAAATTTAATTATGGTCTCAAAAATCGTGGTTTAATATGATCTTTAAAATTATCTCAAAAGTCTTCAGTTTAAAATTTGTTTTATTATGAAAAAAGTTAAAAAACCTCGAAAAAATGTGAAAACTCTGCCAAAACCTTATTTTGTATTTCGAAATCCTTTCTTTTGATTTGATAATCTGAAAGATCATAGTTGAAAACTCTTAAGTCCAAAGTTTCACGTAAATAAAATCAATATTAAACGCTTGAGATCCTGTTAAAGTTTGTTTTGAAATTGAAATTTTAGGCCTTTCAATCCAATGCATTTCTAAAAATTCTTTCCCAATTAGTTTATAATTTAAAAATTAACTACAAATCATAGTCTTATGATTATTGAACACCTACGAATTCAGATTAATAAGCACAAGCCCTTGAAAATGACACTCGTAAGCCAGATCATAAACGTTATTATTACCGCCTTAGTCTGGGATAATCAAAATTGCTCCATTTGCCATTCCAGAGGAGAATGATTCACAAAAATAGTTCTTCTCTTTGACCTTTTGATCATTTAAGAGTCCTTCCCAACCTTGAAAAAGACGATGAAAGTAACACAGTTTCAAGTGCTTTTTAGCATCATATGGTTGTTTCTAATCAAACAAAATTAATTTCAACATTTAAATGCTAGGTCTAAAATCAAATTGTATCTGAAATGGTGCAACCAACTTTCAGGGATGATAGTACTCATCAAGACGAACAAGAATTTGTATAGAAAGGGGGGTTGCAAATGAGTTTTAAGGGGTGAAAATCAGCCAAAAAACTTGCATACTTGTGCAGGAAGAGACACAATGGTTCGATTCCGGTAGCTATTTTGTAAAAGAAGTTATTTAGTAAAAGAAGACTGTACGAAATAACTCTTTCGCGCAGTTCGTAATATCATAGGAAACTATTATGATTCATTGAAAATAATCACACATACATTTGTGAGCAAGTGTTAAGTGTGTTGCGAGTGTGTAAATATTTACATTGATAGTTTGAAAATTATGTTGTCTATCTTTATCATAGAAGTAACATATTCTTATATTATAGTATTATCATTATCTCGTTGGACTAACAATTGCTTACTTGACGCATCTCATGTTTTATATACCACTTGAAAACTTTCATCATTATAACTGCTTTAAAGATAATTTGAATCTCCTCTTCATTGTATTTTTAAATGAGTAGTGAATCACTCTCTGAGAAATTTAACTGAGTAATAGTGTTTTCTTTGTAAGGGTGGGTAAAAATGTAAAACTGGTTTAAAACGCTTGGGCAACGGGAATTAGGTATGTATTCTTAAAAGTGGTAAAAATTTCCTTCGGATTCGTCATTTCTGTGGAATTTTATTCCTCATTACTCAAAAATAAGTTAACCTACTAGCAAAACAATTCCGAGAACTGACCATATAAATATGATCTGAGATTGATTGTCATTAAGTTAACTCTTATTTTACTATTAAACAGTGATGTGAATTAATCAAATAAGGTATCAGAACTCTATGATGATTATAATTGTATCGTGCTCTACCAAAATTTCAATAATTTAAAACAAAATTTCAGTAATTTAAGTAATTAGAGTAGCTAAAGTTAAAAAGAAGCGCCTCGATCATAGTTTTTTATTCATTTTAAGCTATATAAGATTCTTTGTTAGTTATGTAAGACTTTTCTCTAAATCGCTCTTCATTCACTGAACCCCTCCCTTAAAAAATTGCGCTCTAAAACTAATGAAGAGTATTATAATAAATTAATTTAGTTGCATTAAAATTGTGTCCCTAATTGAAAATCGTCTTGTTGGAAATAAGATTTTGCTTTTGCGTTTAGAGGTTTTAAAAAGTAAGAGAACCTGTTTAATATTTGAAATTAAAGTATTCTTAAAATCAATGTCTTAGGACCGGTAAAACGGTTATATTTCGTTACCTTGTGTTTTGTAACATTTGAAAGCATAAGTTAAACACAAACATTTTTTGTCCCATATGAATAGATGGAATTAATTCCCTACAATCTTTATATTTTTCTGCCAAACAACCTGATATAACTGTTATTTGATTAGTATTATTCATCATTTGTTATTTTTCAAGTTTTATACTGTTGCCGTATAACCTTATTTTTTTATCGCTGATGTGTAGACTACATCCAACGATAACTTTTTGATCGCGTAACTTTTAACTAGTTAGTCTTGGTCTTGCTTGGAATATAATGGCCTAATCTGGCCCCTGTGCCATCAAAACTCAACCAACAAATAACAATTGATTACTTTCATACCTCTCTTATCAATAAAATATATCTAATTTGTATTCTTAAAATAATACATCCTTTAGATAACTTTATCCGAGATGCCTATCAAACATAATCTAAGTGTTAGTTGGGTACTGATCCTAAAGGAATGTAGTTTTACGATAATGATAGTAATTTCTTGTTTATATAATGTTTTTTACGAAGGATTTGCATTTTTGAATTGGTGTAAACGTGTTGATTAGAAAGAACTACATTCCCGACACGTTTGTTTTGTTTTCTCAAGATAATAGGTAATATTTTTTACTTTATAATTGCTGTAATTTTAAGGCCATTTTAAAGAAAAGTCACGAGGAAAGGGTTGACATCAATATACTTAGGATTGCAAAATTTTTATTCACAATGACTTAATAGTAAGTTATATATATTTTCTCCAGTCTATCTCTCTCTAACCAAAATTTCTAACTAATAGTAAATAATTTACTTGTTGTTCCCTGAGGTTTTCAAATTATTTAATAGAGACAAAAATATTTTCTTTCTGACTCTAAGTGTAAAAGTTTCAATGAAAAGCATTTATAAACACATTTTATTACCGAAGATCTATGTCAGTTTCATTTATCTGGTAATATAGTAAATAAAAGTAAATCTTGATAACAGAATTTTGGTTGAATTTTCAAGAACTACTGATTTTTTATACATAAAAAAAGGTATTTTTAATTTGAGTTAGTTCATTTTCTTCCAAATAAACTTAGTTAATTCTTACTGGTGTTAATGGATGTTTCAAAACTTTATGTCATAAATGATAGGAAGGCGTTACAAAGGCGATTTTACCAAGGCCCGTTTTAACTATAATCGAGTCAAAAGATTCGTTGTATTTTAAAGTACACCAGTGTGTTAGCTACTTTCATCATCAAGTTAAATTAAAATTGAATAGAAATAAAAGTGAAATCTCATTATTAAATTGCATGAAATATGTATTTTTTTCAGAAAGCAACCAATTGCAAATTTGAAATAAATGATGGGAAAATATCTAAGACATGTGAGGCATCTCAGGCAAGAGAAAACAAAAATTAATAATAACGGTTCCCCTGTAAAAAGCTTTGTTCTCATGATCCAAAAAGATTGATGTTTGTAGTCAGTAGTCAGCCATATGAGTTTCACACAGGTCAAACAGTATAAAAACTGGCAAAGAGTCTCAAATAATTATAGCTTGATTAGCGTGAAAAGTTCCCTTTAAAACACCTGTAAATTTGAATGGGGGTAATCACAATATCCAATAACCTCTCCCACAGAGGCATATAAGAGCAGGAAAGGACAGAGTATAATGAATCTTATCTAATTTTCGCATAATTGCACCTTTCGATTGTTACTGTGGACATGAGAATGCATCAAATTATTTAATTACGCTCCGCCAAATTAGATTTATTCTGCCATTATATCCATTATTGGGCATCTGGGGAGGTTCGGCTGGAATTGATGCTTTTTGAGAAGGCGTCTTATCCTATCATCTGTGATAAGGCCAGCAAAATAGCTGTCGTAATTGCACGTTGCAGATCGCGCCTTGTTCTGAAATGGGCCATTACTGTTCGGTTTTTTCTATTAGAATTGAAGAAAGGGTAGTTCTCCCGCTTCACGCCCATAGTTAAGGGGAAATGTAAAAAAGCATCGATACAATTGCGATTAATTTGTGCGGAGATCGATCTTTCTATTGTTTTGAGTTACTTGATTGAGTACATTTTTTGCTTTTCGTGAACCTGTGAGACTTTGCACTTCGAAAGTTTTTTTTCGAACTCGTGAGTTTTGAACCAAGAAAGAGAAATTGAAAGGGATATTAAAACTTACTACATTCATGAAAGGTACCTATTTAGGTATACCGGTTCAAGTTAAGGATGTTTCTCATAAATAAAAATTATTGTTATTTAATCCACTTTTTGGATAGAATTTTAAAATCTTGAAGTTGAAGAATTTGTTGACTTGAAGAAGCATTACTTATCCATACCTTTATGGTTTTGAAGAAATTATTTTTCAATTAACCGATTGTCTGTTTGAATGTGAAGAGAAAATAAACTGCATTTGTGTAAATAAGTTATAACAATAAAAAGCTGCAACTAATTGATCAAGTATGCAGTTTCAATATTCGATTATAGTACATTAATTAATTCTTCATATCAAGATATGCATGTAACTTTTAAAGTTTTTACTGAAAATCGTAACTTTTTCATTAACATTATCAAAAAGGAATGCTGAAAAGTTAAGCATGCCATGCATTTTAATTTAACTATGGCCGTCAGCATTACTTCATTAACCTGCTATCTATACAACGAACTCAAATATGTGTATCAAAATAAGTTATTTTCAACCAAATTGATTACCAAACAGAAATGTTCCACAAAACGTTGCAATCAAATTCAGAAAAAATAATTTTCCCTTAGTCGAAAGTACTTTCACGTATCATCGCTTCACATTACCCTCGTTTTCGATGGAACACCTAAGACACCCTCTGAAACCGTCTCCAGCTTCTATTAGGCGCAGCAATTCGTTCCAATGAATGAATAGTCGCCATAGGCAATTGAGGATTAAAACATTTTCCCTTGAAGAGGCCCCTTCTAGAGAGTTAGTCTTTGCTCGTGGGAAAATTTCATTCTGATATGTTGCTAGTATTGTTATTTCCATATTAGAAAGGTTATTCAAGCTATGTATTTCAGAGTGCTTTGTATGCGATAAAGAGATGTTTAAGGTTGATACTTTTTTTTCGCTATGTCAGTGGTTCTCTTTAGTGTTGCTTGATAATAAGGATATTGTTCTTTAGAATTCATTCATTAAACGTCTCGATATTGATTTTGTTACGGATTTTTGTAAAAGAAGGAAAGAAATTTTATATAAATACATAATTGAAGTGAAGTTTTTGCCACTGGAATCTTCTGCTTCCTAACTCACTTTTAAAAAGGCAGTTATTACGATTGTTGTAGTATTTACCCTTTAAATTTATTGTTATTCTTACCCTTTAAAATAATTCCAATTCAAATTTAGATTATTGAATCTAAAAAATGCCGGACCGTAAGAAAACGGTTGTTTAAGCTAGTAAAAAACAAAATATATGAACGAGTTTTAGTAGTTAAAAAAGTATCTAATTTGCTGCAAAATATCGTAATAAATCACAATTAAAATTTTTTTATTAACATGACAAATGATCTTTCGAGATCCATTGTGTTCTGAAACATAATTATTTTAATTATGTTCATTTTCTAACATTATCTCTATAGTAGATCAGTATTGAATAGAGTGATTGCGTTTTAGCATAGGGCAGATGTTACACGAAAGATCATATAATTTATTCTTAGAAATTATCCTTTTTATCTTTGCACGGTCTTTTTTGAGCACTTAAGTTGTTAAATTAATTTTTACTTATAAGAAGTTTCATTGTTATCTCCTCTTACTTGAAATATAATTATTTCCAGTAGTAAAATTTAACTCCGGCAAATTGATTCATTATAAAAAAATTGCGACTGAATATTATCTTGTCAAGACGAAAACAAGATTCGTGCAGAGTCACGAAATCAAGTAAATTCGCAATTAAACTTTAACTATCCTGAATTACCTAAGTATACCTCGGGTTGTGTCTTTGATACTTTCTACTTTTTCTCATAGAGTTCTGATCAGAGATTTTTTTATTGAAAAAAAAATATATTAACATAATTATCATCGGCATTGGTTAATGAGAAAAGACCCCCCTCTGGTAATAAAAAATCCAAAACTCATTGAGGAACATTAGGCATCTGTCACAACAGGTGGTTAAAAATTTGATACTCCCTTCTCAGAGTGCTTAATTTGAATAACCTCATTGTTCCATGAGCGAAGTGTATTGAAAGGATGGGAAAATATTTACATCCTCTTCAGAGGATTTCTTTTCTGACTTCTAAATGGGTGCTAAGTTATCCATCATATTTGTTAGAAGGCATTGTTATCGCTGTCATCTGTGCTTTGGAGATTCGATTTCCTCTGGTTGGATTAGTTTCAATGGAAATTCTGTACCCTAGACGTATGTGTCACATTCTACCAACTTAACCAAACTGGATACTATACTTTAAAAATTCTTAAATCCTTAATAATAATAAAGCATATTTTTTCTTTATACAAAGTAGTATGTTATTTACCTATTTTATTTACCGATTATTGTGGGCTAATTCTACCCACAACGCAAAAATGACTTGGAAAAATCATTTCCCTCCATTACTGCTAAACATGAAATATTTATCCGACCACCTACCATTAAGATAAAAAATTTTGTCTTCTCTAATCGTTTTTTTTCTTTTAAAGCTTATTTAAGGGTAACTTAAAAAGTTAAGGTGACCCCCTGATTTCTTTTAGGAACATTAAGTTTGTTCAAATAGTAACTTGACTCCATCAATTCTCGTTCATTCCTATTCTAATGATCTCTACTCTATCTTTATTTTGCATTAGTTTCAACATTAACTGTTGTTTTTGCTCCTTAGTTGCACATGCGTAATCCCTTAATATGATCTAGTCGTTTTGTTCTTCAAATATCCCACAAGCTGGTATAACAGAATAAATCCATTTCCATAAAAGAAACTCCACCAAACAATTCCGAACTTTAATGTTATTTTCTTACTATTACGAAGTTTATATTTTTTAAAAACAACTAAACATCCATTGTTACACCATTACACTACCATTTTCAATGTACTACGCACAGGACACGCCAAAGTACATGACAGACGTGATTCTCAATAGTGCATTAAAGAAATAATCCGTTTAGAAAAATACACCAAAATAACGATCTTGAGTAATCCCCGATGTCATTTCTTCATATTAGCAAGATCGTTAATGCGTTTTCCATGAAGCCATAGGTCATCCTTGGGTTTCTCGACATCCCCCCACACATTTCTACACGTCTTGTCATTCACCATCAGGACGTTTACTCCCCTTTTATCCTTCGTCACCACATCACAATCCCCTCAAACGACGGTAAATTAGCGACAGCAATGCCCCACTACCCCGACATGCCTGTGATGCCCGCACATCCGTGGAGAATGGGTCCGATAATCTCCCTGTTGTATCTTATAAAATGATGATACCCCGTGGCTGATTTCGATAGAGAAATTTGTTTCCGATATCGATGAATCGTTGATGGGGTTTTAAAACGTTGGAGAACGTAGTGATTATTGATAGGTCAGGTGGAACTTTTTTAGGTGTCGTCGGACGAGTGGGGTTGTTTCGTCTCTGCTTGGGTGGGGTGTTCGCCAATTTTGGGATTGGTGGTTTTAATTGACCGTGAAGTCTTGTCTAGAAAGACGAATCGCGTTCGAAAAAAACTATCATCTGAGAGTGATAAATGTATTTATTTTTCTGTTGAGCGCTTCGTAGGAAAAAAAATTACCTCAATTTAGATTCAAAGCGGACGATTAGCTCAAAGGAAGTAAGTTTTTTTTTCTGTAGAAGGTGGGGCTAAAAAAACAAATCGGCGATTTGAGACTAATTTGTAAAAAATTTCAGATTGAGATTGGATTTTACATTTACTCATCCTAATATTTGTTACACTATGATTTGAAAGATTTGACACTGTATTATTATCATCTTATTTTTTTCAATATCTCTATATGGTTTAGAAGGGGCTCAGTGAAAATAAATTTCTAAATTATTTTTTAAAAATAAAGATAAACTCCAAGTAGAGCATGGACAGGGGAGTATATAAAGGGGAGCCAAAGGGGTCTCTTCCCCCCCCCTTAATTTTGACAAGGTGTACCAAAAACAAGGTAAAAATCTTGTTTAAGGGTAAATTTCATAAACTTTTTGATCGAGGACCCCTCGTTTCCCTTTTGTATTTTGAACTCTATTATTCACAACTTATTTTAATATTAAGTTCATCAAAACGCAAATCCTCTGTACATAAAAAAATATATTTAAAATTAGGACTAGGTGTCACAAAACTAGTTAAAAGCATGTTTTTGAGAAAATTTCCAAACATTCGACCCTCAAGCCCCCTTTGGTAGTTGTCACTCTTTACTCATAACGTTTCTTATATTAAGTTTTTTAGGAGGCAGATTCTACCTAAAACTGTATTGAAAAGCTACACTGGACCTATTAATATATGCGTGGGGAGGAACTGATGAGTAATGGTTGGCCTCACCCAAAATAAATATCTATATACGCCACTGAGCATTGAGAACAAAGATATGAATGATTTCGCAACCACGCAAACCGATAAATGTCTGTAAGAACACAAGATTTAGCTTAGAATCAGCTTGTCCAAGAATGAAATCGAGCTTCATATCAATCTTCACATTATTATTATTAACATAAACGAAAAGCGACTACTACATATTTACTAGTCAGACATCATGTTGACAGTCGTTGACCCTCTAATTCTGAGAAACAAATTTAAAAAAAAAGAATCCCTATTTTTAAAACGACCCATTAAAGTGAGTTAATACACAGTCAAAAAACAGCGTTTTCAAACGAAATCAATCGCCATCCTGTTGCTTCTCCACTAAAAATAAATCTCCGCATCAGATTTATGATGCTCATCTCGCCTTAATTGGCCCATACATTCGGGCACCCGATCATTGAAATGCATATCAGAATGGACCCGTCCGTTGCCTTGGCGACGGCGGCCGTAAGCAATCCGATCCGAGGAACAGAGAGGACGATTGTCTCTTGATGGAGACAGTGTCTCGGCTTATCGCGAGGAGAAATTCAATATACAAGAACCCTCCTTTTTAACCCTTTCCCGAGCGCGACCTCTGGGCACAAAATGTCCTCTTGTGTGTGTCGGATAGCGACGGTAGAAAAAACACATTAGGATGAATGGAGGCTTCTGTGGGGTTCTGGTTACTCCGGGATGGAGTTGGTGGAAGGGATGAATTAATTGTGGTGTTTTTTTTCTCCTTGAGGTGGTTTTTCTATGTTTTTAAATCGCCACCACGAAATTAATTGATTTTGAAGATGGATTAAAAGGTGTTTTTCTTGAGTAGCATTTCTTTGCCAATTAAATGAAGTAAGCTTATAACTTAGCCCAAAATATCTTCCTTCAATGACCACTCCTATTCCATATCCCTTAAGGCACACCCTGTTTATCTTTCACTGTTCATCCTAAGGAATTCACTCTAGTTAGTTGCTAGTTTGCTTAGAAAAGTGAAGGAGTATAGAAAGAGTGAAACGGCTATTCTTACTTTTCACTTTGGATGATTGATTCCCCCAAAATAAAGATTAAAAGGGATAAATCGGAATGTGGCTTTATAACTCTTCACCGAGACAGAATTCAAAGGAGATGGTTCATTTACCGTGTTTGAATATTTTATGAAAATTTATGATGCAATTAATTATGTCATTTATACAATTGTTCCAAGAATTTTATTTAATTAATTAATGTCATTTTTCAATATTTGAGTAATAATTTTGCTTAACTGACTTTGGAAACCTCTGTGATAGTTTATTTAAAATATTTTATCCCCTATCTCGTTCAACTCACAGAGTTTTAAAATTACTTTTCTGCTCTTCTGCATCCTTTGTTTATAAGAATCCCTCTGCTCTAGAGTTTTCTTTAGTATCTTAGCTCCTAAGTTTTTTTTCTCTTGAGCTTCCTTTATTATTTACTACCATCTCCTGATATAGTCCATACAAAAACATTTGCTCTTGAGCCCCTCTCGATCTGCTCTTCAGCATCTCTTTGATCACGAGATTCCCTCCGCTCCTAATTTTCCTTTAGAATCTTTGCTCCTAAGCATCTTTGCTCTCAGCAGCCTCACCATCCATTTGCTCTTGAGCCTCTTTCTGCTCTCCAGCATCTTTTTTATAAGACTCCTTCACCTAAGTTTTCTTTAAAATATTTGGTCTTGAGATTTATTAATCTCCTGATTATGTCCATACAAATACATCTAACCAAACAGCTTCACCATCTCTTTGCTCTTGAGCCTCTCTCTGCTCTTTATTATCTTTTTACTTATGAGCTTTTATAATCTTTTTTTTTTGCAACCGGTGCACAATAAGAGATCAATGTCTACCATTACCAGGAATGTCATTACCAGAAGGGTTCTTACCAACTATTCCGCCCCCGAGAAGTGTTAACTCTGTTCATAGTTTCTGTTCACGATGGGTTTTTACGAGGATGAATGTTTCAGTCCTGTTCTGAATGTAAAAATAAAAAAAAGTAAAGCTTCAGCTCCGTTTTCCCTTGAGAAACAAACTACCACAGGTGGAGAATTGGATGAGAACCATAACTTAGGCGGCGATGTGTGTTTGTGATATGCTTTAAATGTAAACAACAAGGCTGCGATGTTTTAAATACTCACATCTGGAGATGAAGATCCGGTTCATATTTGAGATAAACTTATGGTTAGATTTCATCTGCAATCTAGAACGTTGGATAATAATGTCCCCTTTTTTTCTCTAAGAGAACCCTTTTTAAAGTACTATTAGTTAATTTGAGAACATCTGGTGAGATAGTTGCTAACAGATTTTTTTCAGTGTGCTTTAAGATGAACTTTTACATTCTACTATTTCTACAGTTGACGCTCATTTAACCAAGTTCTTTTTACAAACACTCGTATTTTTATGAACTATAAAATGCTCTTGAACTTAAGTCCATAATGATAATTTAAATCCATTTACAAACTAAAATGTAATAAAACGTCTTTTTTACTACAATTTTTTAATTACTTTCATTGCATTTATGTATAAATTTTTATTACAAAATTTACAATCGACAATGTAGCTTACAGATTTTCTTCAGAAACAAAAGCATTTTAACTTCCTCAACAGCTTCTTAAACTGAGAAAAAACAAATTAAGACAACAAATTTACCCCTTGGTCAAAAGTGTCGTTAAAACATTTATACAAGGATCATAAAATTATTTAATTCAATAATACATCTCCTATATTTTCCCGCTTTGATAATAAATACCATCTTACTTAATCTTACCTCCTCAAGTCTAAAAATCCAACCAGCTTACAAAGCATACTTTCTTTATGAAAAGAACGAGTTTTCCCCGCTTAAGATCGAGATTCACTTAAAAATCTCAGCTCAAGGAAACGTGTCATTATACACCAGGGAATGTCAGCTTTTAAAAGGATATAATTTGACCCGGGAACGCCCAAATTCTTACAAGAAACATGGAGAGAGCTTTTCTCTCTGTAGCATCTCGCCGCCGAACTTGTATGGGGGCACGCCTTTCTTTTGAGATATCGAAGATTTTGCGGTGGGCGGATCTAAGTATTAAAAGAAGGCATTGATCACCTATATGGGTGTAGTAGTTTTTCGATATTCGTAATTGAGTTTTGAATACGTGATGCGTGTTGCATATTAAGAAAGATGGATGAAACTTCAAAATTTCATGGAGCGTTAAATTTAAAGCCTGCGTGATAATAAGTGAAAATGTTCAGGATTGTTGCTGATTTTTTGGTTTTGTCTTGTCCTTCAAGAAACCAACGATAGTCCTAATTATAGTTTAACTAGAAAATAAATTATTTAAAAAATCGGTTTCAAATTCTTGCGATTGATGCGAAGAAGGTGGTTTTGTTCTGTATGATGCATTGTGCACATTTTATTAACCTACGATAGTTTTATTCATCTACTGTACTACCTATCCTTTCCATTTGTTTAAACATATGATAGTTAATCTCTGATTTCAATATTTTTTTGATTGAGCGTTTTAGGAGATTTCAGAATTAATGAAAATGATTCTTTAAATTTGTGTCAATGCTTGCTGAGTTTCAGTAGTTAGCAATTTTTTGTGAGTCCTAGCACTCTTTTCTATATACAGAATTTCTCAAATAATCGTAAATATGACATTTTAAAAATATCGTTAACAAAAGGTAGACAAAACTTCGTTTCTTTGATTAAACAAGAAAAGTCAACTGTTATCTATTTCATCAAAGAGATTAAATAATTTTCATTAGTAATGAAATAAAATTGCTAACCGAATTATTTCTTATCCAAGAATGTAAATTTGAGCTTGTTGTAAGTAAAAAAAATCTAAAATGTGATCTTTAACCCTAAATGGTGTTATATATTAAATTTAAAATTCCTGACAATGACAACTTAACAGGGTGTTATTTCTCTGTTTAATTTAATCATTTACACAGATTTATGCAAAACTATACCGAAAGAAATAATCCTAGATCATGGACCTCTTTCATACATCCTCAAAATCCAATTAGCATACTGCGAGAGAGTAACTCAAAACACTGTTTTCTTTATCCCCTGCCGAGGCTCGGACATCACCGAGCTAGTTTGTAGAAATTTATCACTAGGACAGGTAATTCAATCATAATGAAATTCACCGCTGAAGTCCAACCATAAGCTAACGAACCTGGCAACAAGCAGATGAAAAATGAAACGAATATTAATGGAAGCCACACACGCACTTTGCAGTTGCCACTGATGAGACGTTTTTCTCATTAAAATACATTTCAACCAACAAGACGGCCTTTATCCCGAAACGCTCTGAGGCCGGTATTCTCCGTATCCATTTAATTCAAAAGTAGGAGCGTCTTTTCACCGTTCGTTTTTGTATCCATGCTTTTAAAAAAACGAGCTTGACCACGAAGACGATGACTTGCATCATTAATCTCTTTTTTTATATTAAATGTGGGTCAATGGCCAATTAACTCTCCTGTTGCCGTAAGGGAGAGAGTTCCTTTTAATACCCAATGGAAGTGAAATTGAAGTTTTTTTTATATTGGAGTTTTTCTCTGGTGAATAGATTAGTCAGGTTGCGGTCAGTCAGCCAATGTGTCAGAGAGATGACTCTTCGATGTGGAGGCTGCCCCTGAGGCTGCGGTGGGTGAAAAAAAGGTAATGATTAAAACAAGGAAAGATGATGACTTGTTGTATTTTTGGTTTGTGCATTTATTTTTTCCGAAGAAGAAGAAGCTGTCAACTTGTAAATCTTTAATGGATGGATTTGAATACTGCTCTATATTCTGCCGCAAGTCCCCTTTGGTGATCGTGGACATCAGAAATGAAAATTGGATTTTGATAAGGAGATTTTATGAATATTTTAATAATACGTTGAAAGACACGTCTTATGAGATAAAAATACAATCAAATACTCATTTATTCAGTTTTGATTTAGGTAAAGACAATTTTCTACCTCCAGCAAGCATTACAAATTTTAGTTCTTTTGGAAAGTACAATATAAACGAATCTGTTTCCAGTACACCCAAATGATTTCATGTGCAGAAAGATAAAAAATAGTATACCTGCTGCCGTTCCTGGCTTACGCGAATTTAATTACAGTAATTGGTGATGTAGAAATGATTGATAACCTACAGTGAAGTTGGGAGTCGATAGTCGTGATGGACTAAACACACCAAAGGTGTACTCTTTATTTCCCAATTACGTTGTTTCTGTGTTATTATGCTGGGTATTACAGCTTGTGTTTAGATAACTTAATTTTACCTTATCTTGTTAAGGCGTTCCTTTTTCAAGACATGCTAGGAATTATTTTTATCATGGGCCTTTTTTGTGTTTACCAGTTGTATAAGATGAAGACGCTTTATTCATGTAGTGGAAAAATAAACACCATCAACTTAACAGAGAAGCTATGGAAAGTTAAGAAGAACAAAGGCAAATTTTTTTACAGTGGAAATGAAGAAAATTTATTAGTATGATTTCAGAAGAAAATTTCAATTTTATATAATTTTCAAATACAATATTCCAATTGAAAAAAAAGCTTTCTTTTTTAAGTTTGATAGTGTTTCTTTATGACTACATTAATAAAATGTCTTTTTCTTTTTCAACTGGTATACACACACAAAAAACATAAAAATTAATTCCAAGCCTGTCTTAAAAATGAAATAAATTGGAATAATATTTCAATTGAAATAAGGTATCTTAAAATGAAAGTGAACAAATATTTCAATTCAATTTCATTTACATTCATACTATATTTTGGAAAGTATTACACCACACATTATGTCAATGCATAAAAAACTATAAGGAATCGATTATTTTCTAACCGAAACGTCTGCATTAAGAACAGACGATATATTAAATAAATCAAATTAAATAATATTTTTGTAATCTTTGTTCCAAAACTACTTTTAAATTCCCGCTTGGTAGATAAATTTTATGAATCAAGGTATGTTATTTAAATTAAGGATAAAAACACAATACATATTATAGAAAAAATGTTTATTTTCATTCAAGTACTCATTCATTGAACAATTATCTTTAACTGTGCATACCATAGCTCAATAACTACACTCAAAATTAGCAGGGAGCAAATATTTCACAAAAACATCCTTCCTATATCATAACTTCGCATCAATTTCAGTAACTTCTGAAACAATAGCACCCATCTCTCACGACCTGTCTTCACCACCGAATCTAAACTGATACCAAAACAACTGATACCATCACAATTTGTCTACCATCTAACAACAGTGTTCACACCTTTTTACTGGATCAGGTCTGTCGAAAGCCCTATCATATTTAATACCATCCCCTCACATATCTGTTCATCAAAGCCGTATCAAATTTTGCAGCAGACTACATCTCAATTAACCTTCGACCTTATATCCTCAGCACCCATTGTGCTAATAAATTATGTGTTTTAGATATTAGATCCGGCCATTATATACAAGATCCTAATTTTTTTGGCTTTGGGGTTAATGGTTTTCATAAACTGGCAGTTTCGTGCGGCACGATTTTTCGGTGCTTTTTTTGAGAATTCACCTTAGGGTTGAAACCCGAGGGGGGTGCTAGGTTCGATCGTCACGAAGTATGTAAAATAGATTTTTCGGGATAAAACGACGGAGGATTACGTGTTAATGGTTCGTGGGCGAAAAGAGGAGATATTGAAAAGAGATTGCCTTAAAAACCATGTTTTTGTAATTTTCAGTGGCAAAATGGTTAGCGAGTGCATGATCTTGATGGAATTTCTTTAAAAAGAATCACTATGTCTATATAAGATCTTTGATCAGAAAATCTTTTTATTAGGACCCCAAGTTTACAATGGTGTATTAGACTGTCTCTACCAATTTGTCATTGCACACAAGTGGGTTAAAATAAAACTTAATCCAAGAAAACGAAAATTAGGGGGAAAGTATTAAACTTTGATCCATAGTTGATTGTAATATGTGTCAAGTCGAAGGATATCAGTATTATCTTGTCTTTTATATCTCGCTTTAAGTCATTTCGTATTAAATTACACATTGATAGAATCGGGAAAAATTATACTAATACAGTAATTTTCCAATTAATATGTTAACTGTGGTATTTGTATTTACACTGGCTTTTTAAGTTCTATAAGGAATTAGTTTATGTCTGGTGCCTAAATGAAATTTGTAATTCAGAGTACATGCTTTTTATATTCAGTGAAAATGGATTAAAATTACTCTTATGCTCTTGTATCTTTTAACTCTATAAACTGATCTTTACTTAGAGAGGAATAATGGAAATAAGCCCAAAGTAATATTATATTTCTTACTTTCCATAAAAATTAAGCACAGATATTTTGTTACATATTTTGAAGAGTTGGATTCGCTGGGATTTTTTTCATATGATGGAAATCCCACTCACAGAATCTGATTGCACCGCAAAATCAGCTTAAAAGATATCTAGGTTGCACTGACACCCACGCTATCCCGCAACATCAGTAGAAAGTGGTTAAAAAAGTTACAAAATATAATGAGCGGCTTAGTTAGTCATCTCCAAGTCGTAAAAAGATCCTAATGACCTTTACGAATATTCATAATTGCCCTTTAATTGGAAAAACTACGTAAAAGCACCACGGGTTAACGTCGAAGTATTTGCGGTTCAAAAGTTTCAAAACATAATGAGAAATTTGCTCATGAGCAAATTATCTTTTGACTATAACTCCACAATGGATAACTAACTACCGGTTAGGAGATAGTGCAAATCATCTGGAGTACTAGTTACAATGGACTGCGTGAATTCTATAGCGCTGTTAAATAATACAAAGGACAATTCTGCATAGAATTAACAATGACAGAGGAGTGACAATCTTCCCTAGACACTCTTGATTCGAAAAAGAGTGAACGACCTCGTGAGTTTTATATAGGAATTTCGGCCACACCAACTCTTAGAAACCAATTGTAAAGTATCACGACCTCTCTAGCGAAAAAATCAATCTTCTACTAATAACCTAATTGATATCGTGATTTAAAATCTAAATACCCCATCATATTACCGGAATCTCATTCATTCATTGTCTTTTATTAAGTTATCCCACAGCAAAAGTCTGATTGCCCTATTTTTTGAACTATTCGTGATATCTTTATATGAAAGATTCCCCTTATTCGCGTGTCTCCGTCATCCGATTGTGGTCTGAAGGAAATTCAAGTATCGCGTGTGCTGTCACGTCTTCATTATAGAACTCGGATGTGTAGGTGTCAGAGAGGGTCAAGTCCGGTGAAGCCCCATTGTTTTAGGACACCGGTGATGGAGCTGTCGTGAAAATCGCTTTTATTATTATTTGTCTGTAACGGTCAAGTGTTCCCGTGACAGAATTCGTACCTTAACGATCTTTCGTGATCCGACGTCCCGTTGAGTAGCGTCAACTTAAATTAGCCGGTTTTTTTTACAAATGGCGGATATGTTTAATGAAGTTTCCCGCAGGGTTAGACTTGTTTTCATCGTGAATGTTTATAGTCTATTTTCGGGTCGCCATTTGTACTGCTCAGTGAACCTGATGCTTGTATGTTCCCCCTAAGCGTGCATTGTTCTTTTTTAACTATCAAAATGCTTTTACTGATATAGATTTGAATATCGTCCTTCAACTTGTCTTTTTCGTTATTCTGACTTTAGTCGGTATAGAGCAGTGTGTGGCCTTTTAGTCGGATTATAGTTAGATTGTGATATTGAAATTTTGAAATAATTTTGCACTACTTCAAACAAACACTTTATTATCCAATTTAAATGTCATGATATCACCAAAATTAACTTACTAAAAAAGTGGAAGGTCACACACTGCCTCGATACCTTTTTTAACGCAATGTTTTAAATTGGTCAGTCTTTCATAAAAAGTCTTTCATTTGTTTAACACTCAAGTTACCCGAACTATAGTTTTCCCAAAAAGTTTTCTCCGTCCCTTTTTTTGCTCCATCTCTTTATTCATCTCATCTTCTTCGTTCCTTTCATTCCTCTTATTCCTTCTTCATTCTTATTCTTATCCATTCCTTCATTCCTCTTATATCTACTTAAAAACGTATTGTTAACTTTATTAAATGAGGTGCTCAGAATAACAGCTGTTATAAGTCCACCAAAGTTAGTTTTGAGTTACTGAAAGTTCTTTTCTAACAGTGGCACCTATATGTTCCAATGGAGGAAGCATTTTTAGACGGCTCTCACTGGTCAATTATTTAACTCTTGGCATAGGGGAAAGTTAGAATGTTTTACCTTACCATGTGAATGATATAAAAATATACCCAAATTCTCAAATTTTGTGATTTTGCACTAACGACACTGCCATTCTTAGTATCTCAAAAAAGGAGCCCTCATAGAAAATTGATCCCAATAACCCCCTGAAAACCTGACCTATCTGAATGTTTTACTGAGTAATGAGATGATAATCCTACGAAGGCCGACATCTTTCATCTGTGGCTCAATGAACAAGCAAACGAAGCAAAGATTTTTTTCTCTTGCTTCTGCAGGAAACTTATTCTGCAATGGTGGGAGGAGGGTGCAATCCTGTTTTGCATAATGGCCGCTGAACATTGACTCCATGCAATATACATATTTATATAATTTCCTCAGCTGAAGGTTCGTAACTCTTCATAGGTGGAATCTTAATTGGACGGGGAGGTATTGGCGAACGAAATATACGAGGAACGAGCTTTGTTAAGGGGGTAGTGCCACCTCTATTTGAGTTCTGAAAAGGACGTTACGGAATTTATGGCCTCTTTAAAATGCAAGATTAGACGAGTAATCCACCTGTGTTAAAAGAATGGGCGATTGTTCGGATTTTATGTGTATGTCATTTGCCTTCTCTAGGAGACATCGACTTCTTTATACTAGTTTCTGTGCTGGCTTTAGCCATAAAAATAGTGAAATTCTTTGAGGACAACAACTTTTTAAGTCTCACGCAAAGGTTTTGGGAAGGACATAGTATATTATTGTTACTTCTATTAAAAAAATTAAGAATCAAGGTACCTTCTAATTTTAATTTTCGCGGTTTTCCAATGAGAAGAAGTTAATTCTCTCACAAACTACCTCCAAGATCCTAGTGTAATCTCTTTTCCTTCTAAATAAAAGTTCAATCGAATGATAATACTTTTTTGAGGTATGAGCCATTTGTGAAACTATTTAAACTGGAATAAATATGTGAAACTCTTTTTGAAATAACATGTAGCAGTTATAAGGGGAGCATCTTGAAAAGAGAAACTGTTTTTGTTTAATTCCTGCTGTAATTCATTAAACAATCGTGTAGTAAAACTACTCTTATTCCATGTTTTCTACCCAAATAGTATTTCCATGCTACAAAAATTGCTGTGTTTGTAGCAACAAGGAGCTAACTCCTCTGAAAAGCTGTTGGAGTTAGCTCATTATTGCTGCATACACCTCAATTGAAATATGTTGCAAACCTCCTCCTCCGATTTTCGGAGCGGTACTTCCGCAGAGGCATATTACAAATTCCTGCGATCATCTGAACAAAATGTTTTGCACTGCTGTTGCCCGAACGTGTAATTTGGACGCTTTAGTATGGCTCATGTAACACGAAAATTAGACGAAATGATAGACCTCTCTGGAGTGTCTCTTCTGGTGCACAGTAGTGTATCAAAGCTGTGCTGTGCTTGAGTGTTTTCGTCTGTAAAACGAGGGGATTTCAAAAACTGATTTGAAAGAATGCGAAGGGCAATGATTTTATACGAAAGAATTTCACTTTTCTGTGAGAGACTTATTTTTGGATAACGAAGTCTATTTTTGGAGTTTTTTTTATTGTACGCATTAAAATTGGAAAAGACACCTAACAGCCTATAGGACCGTAAATATTTTCTTCATTATCATTATGAAAGAAAAATTTCGAATGAGTCCATCAATGACCATAAATTCCTAACCTAACTGCTGTAGTAAAGAAATCCCATTTTGAGAGACTGCTCCTCGTTTTTTTTACCTTACTCCCTCCAATTTACACCTATTAAAAAAACTTTTTTCGAACTAAAATGGTTCCTAAACTTCACTTAACAATAGAATTTTATAGCAATCCCCCTGAAAAAATCAAACCATCTTTCTCAAGGCAACTTTCTTTAAAAAAAAAGCAGAGAAAACTTTCAATCCCGATGCCACTCATCTCGCAAAACTATCAATTTCGTGGGCGTTCCCTTTTTATTCAATCGCAGCAGGTCAATGTGCCACCGGAGGTAAATGCAAAGGGAAAGGACAACGGCTCATCAATTAGACAAGTCGAGGGGCTCGTTGGTTCGGATTTCTTCAGAACACACACGTCGTCGTAGGTCTTCGAGGTCCGTACCGTGACGAAGGATAAGTTGACTGTCAGGAACCATCTCCCCCGTCTTGTCAATCATCCCTAAAATAAGCCCCGGTTTCTTTTAGAAATAAGTCGTGTCGCACAGGATTGTTCTAATTATTGCCGGTTTTGTTTCTTTTGTGTCTTCTCCGTTCCGACATCGGAATCTTGATTGAGAGATTCCTCTCTGTGAGGTTTGAGCGATTTTTGTGAGAAATTGGACGAATTGCGGGGAGTAGTTGGGGGAGCGGTTGAAGTCTCGGAGTGTAATAAGTACTTCGAGGATATATTTGGGTTGAGGTTTGTTGGGAAACCAGTGTTTTAGGGAGAAACAAACACTCAGGGCCAAAAATTAAGGATAATTTGACTTTCTGGGAATAATGTTGTAGTATAATATTTGTTCCTGTAAAGTAATCTTCATGGTCCCCAGACATAAGTCAAAACACACATATGCGAGCTTTAAAAAATATGGTTAACATCCACCACCAATAAAGGATCCAAAGAGCTAAAATCCACCCAAAAAGAAGATTGAGGAGGTGTCACTTAATAACGTTCCAAGCACTTAAAATCCTGCATAGACTTCAGGAATATCACATCCTTTACAACTAGCTGAGTACTTTTTTGCTAAACAACTCTCACCTAAACGTTTCTGTTACCATTCCGATTATGTGTGGTCCATTATAAATCGAAAGGCTTCTGTACCTTTCTTAAACTATTGTTTGAGTAATTTGATCCCGGGCAATATATTTGCACTATTAGAATTCGAATATCTTATGGCATGAATTTCACTGATAAAGAACTAAGATTTGTGTTATTATTCCAAAATAAAATATTATCCTTAATTTTTCAACACGAGTCAAAATCCATTTCTTCTCTTCTTTCTTCATTATTCCGATCCCATTAGCCCATGCGCATTGGGAGAGAGGATTTAGGAAAACAAATAGGTTTGGAACTTGCCTACTACATAATAAACGAAAAGTGCTCAGGATCATTTTATCTCATTCAATCAACTGGGTTTCATTTGGTTGGGGTTGCGTTTTAACTCGATTTAACTCAGAAAAACTGCTTTCGGTGAATACAGCATGTTCAGGTTTGAAGCATTTTTTGAATCTGTAAATCTAGACGATTGCGATTAAACATTGCCTTTACTACCATAATCGGATGAAACGATTAAGCATCCCGAGCGATATCATTAAAGGCTTATCACCATCTAAACTCGAGATCCGTTCGGAAAATCAGCTCAATAGTGGTCAAACATCTCCCCCCAAATCGAGCTTTAATCGCTATTTAAGCTCATTGATTGACAAGATAAAACGGATGTCCACCGACGAACTTTAATTCATAAAAGGTCAACTGCCATCATTTCGGTGAATGAAATGATTACGAGACTGAAACGTGAACGAACCGTTTTTCGTAAGGAATTTTTTCCGTGAAATCCGATGCTTGGGTCAACTCCAGTGTGTTAAGTCTGAGTTTCTGCCGGATACTGCTGATAACTCCATATAATGCCCGGTATTGTTTGTTCAATCAATGGCATCACTTTGGGAGGCCATATTGAGTGATGGAGGTGCCGTTGAGGTTGTGGAGTATTTTTTTTGAGTAATTTGTTTCACTGTGGATATTTTTTTGTTGTTGAATTAGTAACTTACACGATAAAAGTATCTTTTCTCCAAGTTTGTGAGTGGACGATAAAATTCTTTGACTGTGGTTATCTAAATGGACTTTTTGTGCAAGATTAGTGTCCGCGAGAGTTGAAATTAGGTTTTTACAAGTTGGATAAAAAAGTATTCAACATGTAGGTATATCCGATTGATAACACTCAGAAACAGTGGGATATTGCAGTTTCTCGATAATATAATTGATAATTTATCAGAAAAGTTCATTAATGGTATTTGTAGGTTAAAACTGTGTAATTCTTAATAATATTGGGCTTTAAAATTAAATTAAAATTTAATGCATTAACTTTAGTTCATTTTGAAATACTACTTGGATTTGGGTTAAAGTAATATTTTTTACGGCTGTATTCACCACTAACCTGACCTAAGGTTAACCTGGAATCCAGCTTTTTCGTCAACTCTGATTGGCTTAAAACTTGTTTTTCATCTTCAAATACCAATTAGAGGTTTTGATTCCTTCAGTTAGGTTACTGGTAAATACGACCGTTGCTTGTGTAAGTACAATTAAAAATTTTTTAACCTACAGCAATTCAAAACTTGTAACACATCATGAAATTTTAAAGAATTTTTCATTTGGATTATAGGAAATGTTCAGAATAGAAACAATTTCTAAATGATTCATCATTGCTTTAAAAATAAGTAGGATATTAGATAAAAATTCTGACTCCATTATGAGTTCAGAAAAATCATATCCAATGCTTCGAAAGAAAGTTAGAACTAAAATATTCACCTTTCATTTAAAAGAATGTAGAATAGACTAAAAATCATATCTTTGTTATAAGATTGGCTCCATTTATTACATAATAAAAATAATCTCCATACCTTTAACGAAAGTTAAGAGTCCTTCAGTCATTACTTCAATTGAAAAGCATTGAACAGCACCAACATTTCGATTACCACCCTGATGTACGTCAAATCAAAAAGCGGGACAAGGATCTCATGAAAATTGAAAACAAGACAAAAAAAACCCCGAGCAGTTCATATGTAATGAGCCCAGTGCTTTGAACATATGGCCTAAAATCCGGGTAATCACATAGACTTTGATTCCTAAATTGGTTGTCAACTTTGAAAGGTAGCAATTTTCACAGCGATTGACTTCTTTGAGGAACTCGTGACGTGAATATTACCCGCGCGACAATCAACCTGCGAAAGCATGAATCAGCTGTTGCTTTTCGGATTTTAAATTGAAGGATTTGAACCCGTGCCTAAAAGCCTCCGTAATATGCATGTTAAAAATATGCATCGCATGATTTCGTGACTATTAAAACTTGCGTTGGTCGTTATTGAATTTTTTTAGTGATTTGAATCTCGCAAAAATAATTTTTAATGTCCTCGGGAGGTTAAAGTCTCAATGAAAATTGGGTTCCCCCTATATTACGGCAACATACAGTGTGTATGAAGGTTCAATTATTCAATAATTATTCAGTATGAAATTGTAGGTACTGTTTAAAATATTTGAAAAATTTGAGTAGTAAGAAGCGTATTGTTCTTTATATTTAATCTCTAATAATACAATTAGAAATAATTTTTACTGCTTTTAATTATCTTATGGGGCTTTATCCAACTTTTATAGACTTATTTGCTTCTTTACTGAAAATTTAATGTGTAGGAGATAAATTTAATATTTAAGTTTGTTGATTATAAGTTGAAAAATCCTTATATTTTATGTTTATAAATTATACTTTTTACTTAACTACGTATTCCTTATAAAAATGAACTCATGAAATTATCTAAAAGGTTTTTTAAAACTCTTGATAATTTGGAATATTTAAATTCATTTACACAAAAAACATTTTCCACAAACTCTCTCTTGTTTTTAGTTTTCCCACAATAATTTTAGTAACTATGTAGTTATAAGTAATACTGAGACGTGTAATTTGATATAAAACAGAATTCCTATCCTAGTCATGCTCGGTCGCGTTGGAAAATATTCAGATTTCGCTTTCTATCTTGTTCCTTTTTTTCTATATTTTTCTCTCGTGTTCTTTCCTTCCCTGTTTCTCTTTTTCAATTTTTAAAAGTAGTTATCATTTTAATTGAAACTTTACAAGTAGACTGAGCACTCATTAATACACAAGTAGACTGAGAATTCGTAAGGGGAGTGTATGTCTAAATAAATGCTTTTCATAAAATGTTATTTGTTATTAGTAACTTATATCAATAGAGTTCCTGAGATCCTATGCCAGGGGATTTTAACCATTAAACACATTTTAACCTCATACCCAAACATCTTACTTTATACTGTTCGATATTTTTAAACACAATCGCCAGTTTTAACTGAACTTTTAGTTGTTCACCATCATTCATCATTACTTCAGTTTTTAAATGCCATAAGAATAATTCATGACATATAATCATCACATGTACAATTGAAAAGATGCTGGCATCTCTGAAACTGTTTTTACCTCATAAAATTTTTAAATAAATTTCATCTTTTAATATTGGTTGGGAACAGACATGACTTTTAAATTTAAATATTTTTTCACGTTCTTAATCTTATGTTTGGCGGGGAATGTCCCTTTAAGGAACTTGTGCCATAAAACCCAAAACAACCAACCTACCTACCTACCTTTAGATCCTGTCTTAAGTCTTTTTCTGGGTGAAAATTCAATAATACATTGAAGAAACATTTTCAGGATTTTTTTTCACTCGCTTGAAGTGCCTGCTGTCAACTTCTCACACACTTAAAACCCCACTTAATACTAGACGTGCATGTCCACTCCACTACCGAAGCTTTACTGCCCATTTACTCTCCACAAACTCATTTCATGGTTCTTAGCTAAATGCCCCATTGTTACCTCTCCGCTTGATAATCAACGAGAAAATCTACACAAACGGTTTTCCAACATTTCATATCTGAAATTTATTCAAAACGTAAGAGGTCGAAAAACCGATAAATGTTTTAAAAATACCTCACGGTGTGGCTTCCGCATAAACAAATTGCCGGGCATAACTCTCCTCAATACTCGGGTTTTTGTCCGTGTTCGCTACATGTTAGCAAGACGGGATTTGTTCCGGCTGGCTCATGGACGTGTTCGCCATTCCGAGGAGTTTTTGCTGATGCACGTTCTCGGTTGTTGGGAAATGACAAGACGGTAGCAGAAGAAGCTGAGGTGGAACTGAATATCCATCCCTATGGATCAGAGGATATTTGTGTATAATATGGGTGCGAAAGCTTGATAGGATAGAAATAAATTAATTGTCTGTTTGAAAGAAGGATTCAAGAGAAGGTAAAATTGCTCTTTTAGGGCTTAATATCTATAAACAGAGATGTATAGCTAAGGGGTGTATTTATGGATAGGATATACTCACACCGAATATCTGAAAATTTCCATTTTTTTATCTTAGAAGAGGTTAAAATTTACCAAATATACCCCCATAAAATTCGTATATCTCTCTTTGAGATTTTTTCTGGCAATGCCACTGTCTACATCTACAAGCTTTTCTTTCCACGTTAGAGGTTAAAAAATAACTCTATAGGAAGATTTTTAGTTTCTTGAACTTGTTAAGCACTGAATAAGAGAGATAGACTTAAAAAACACAACTTTTTAAAATAGGAAAGGAAAGTTTTCAATTCAACCCCAATGGAGATATGCCAGTTACTATTCCGTCACAGGACATAGTTCCAGTGATCCAATGTACGCTAATTTTACCATCAAATCGACAGGCCTGAAAACCATCTTTTGAATGGAAACATACATTACGCATAGACTGCGTTTGACTATGGATTTATCGTCTGATTTTTATTTTTGTCTTGTTTGGTGCTGAATGTCCTATTAGGGATCCTGTGCCAAAAATCTCAACCAACCAAAGCATTCTGGAAAAACAAATTTTATAGATCTTTAAGAAGATCTCTTCTGTCTTTTTGACCATCATTGATCATTTATTTCACACAACTAGTTCATGTATCAGGATCTAGCTTGTCAAGCGCAAAAAAGAGGATACTCCCAAAACATGTCACGAGTTCCCCACATCACCATCAACTCCACAAAATCCCAAAGCTACCCTTGTCAACCCCCATTACACGAAAAAAAATCTCCCCTACACCCTATTTAGAACCTCCTATACCAGGGGTCGGCAACCTGCGGCTCGCGAGCCGCATGCGGCTCTTTCGATGTAAAGTTGCGGCTCTCCAGTTCCATACGAAAAAATTTATAATTTACTAATCAAAACTTTTAAAAAATCAGAAAATTTATTTTTAAGTTCTCAAGATGAGTCAGAATCAAAACTCTACTTTTAAGGATATGAATTCCATATAATTTCTGGGGGAGAACTCCTTAACACTCCTAAAAATTTTGGAATATGTGCTAATTTTCCTTGAAATTTCTGTGACTTATAAGGAGTTATCCTTATTTGGTCGTTATAGAAGTTCTAAAAACTAATTAAAACGCTATTTTTAGGAGCAAATTTCCAAAATTTTTCTGAAGTGGGATCCACACCCCCTCGAAAGTTTGCTGTTTATTATAACTACTTTTTTTCCTTGAAAGTTTTGCCACTTAAATAATGAGATGTGCTCTTAGGGTGCAATCGAAAAAGGCAAAAATGAGCTAAAACGCAATTTTGAAGGGTCAATTTCCAAAATTTTTTCTGGGGAAGGACCCCCAGACCCTCTTTTTCCGGGAATTCATATCGGTTATACAAAATTTGGAAATTAAGTTCACTAAAATTAATTTACAATGTGTACGTAAGTCATCTAAAATTTGATGTAAAAAAGTACCCTACCCGAAAGGAGGAAATTGTGATTTTTTTACCCAAAAGAAAAAAAATGTTGGGTTAAAATTCTCCCAAACTAAAATCACCCTCCCAATCTAAAATGAAATATATATTAAGCATATACTATTACATTGAAGCAAAAAAAATTAGTGGCTCTTTAAAAACTGGGAAATTTCCTAAACTGGTACTTTTGGCTCTTCCCTTTCAAAAGGTTGCCGACCCCTGTCCTATACCCAACTCAACATTCTTCAATCACACACACTTTTCAATATCAGGGTCACGGAGCCCTCAAAGGTCTCCTCCATTAACGAGACTCTATTATCAGCAAAAAGTGAAGGAGCACTTTGTAGACGGACCTGATTTGGACGATCTTTGGCCCTAGATGAGACGTATAAATCCAGTTGATTGGGACTTTTATTTCCTCGTGTGTGGGAAGTTAGTTTTTTTATCTGTCGGGCGGGATGGTGTAATTTTTTTCATCGTAATCTTTACATATTTTGGGGTGCTGCATAGGGGGAGATAGTGTTGATGAAACTGTTGTGTGATGATTTTATTTCGTTTTAAGAGGGGTGATTAGGCGGTCGTGTATGTGTGTTGAAATTTAGAAGTTTGGATAAGTAATCGTTGATTGAAGGACTTATCATCTGGCAGGGACGTACTTAAAATCTGTTGCACATTTTTGAGATAGTCTGAGTCGTTTGTCTGTCTATGCTACAAAATGTCTTGAAAATACAAAGAACACATTAATAACCTTAATTTAATCAAGTATCAAATTATCCAATGCTCTTTTCTATACTGCTCTCACCTTAATAACTCCTTTTGATTATTTTTTTAAAAAATATTGTGTGCAATAAATTTAAGTCATGACTATATTTTAAGTGTTTAACCCTTTTTATAAAAATATTTTATTTCCTTTAATTTTTGAGCACAAGGTAGAAAACTATACAAATAATGTGACTAGTTGTTTCTATGGTTATTAAAAAGAGATTTGTATGAATATATGATCATAATAGTTTTGGGAAATGGTATAAAGAGATATTGAACGCAAGAAGATATTATAATTGTAGAATTAGTTAATTTTATATTGATGAAAGTTAATTTGATATTGTTATCAAATGTTTCACTTTCAATGTTTATTCTGGTTGATTTATTACTGTAAAACGCTCGTTAGCATTGAAAAAGGGTGAAACGCAAATCTACACTGTTCATTTGGGATGATTCCTCCAAAATGAACACCAAAAGTGATAATTATAAATGAGCTTTACACTAATCCTCAACTTAGAAGTTCTATTTCCAAAGAGATAATATCATAAAACGAGTTTTTTACTTTTATAGCTCAGCATTAAAAGGAGTCATTTATGAACTCCTTTATGATGAGCAAGAAGGGAAAAACACAAAACCCCCGATTACTTGCATCAATTGGGCGATGTTCTGCCTTTTTAATCCTACCTGACCTTGAAAATCACCAATTCAAAAAGCAACTTTTACTGCTTTTAAACCCGTTTCATAACGCTAAGCAGTAAAACAACTAATCCAAACTACAACAATACAACCTCTTTAATACCCTTGCGTAACCGACTAATCCATTGTTTGGAATCACCAATCCCCCTCAACTGAACAGTCTCTTTTAAATTCCATTCTGATGACACTTTCTCTTTTTTAACCTCCCAACCTGTTTAACAATTTGCACGCGACTTTTTTCGCATGCCTTTATAAATAGCATAAATCCCTTGCACGCGGTATATGAAACGGAATGGATGGACTTTTCTTGTTGGTTGGTTTCTCCCTGTGTCCTTATGAATCTGCTGCACGTAGTGGTTTCCTGTTTTCTTATCTTATTTTCATTTTCTTCAAACAGATTTAACTCTGTCTTGAAGGTTTGTGAAAAAAATCCACGACTCTTTGGAGATTATTTTGAGTTCTTTTCCAAACATTCCGGAAGTATCATAGTTATTCTTTGGATGAGCAATGAGAGTTCTGTAACGCAACCGGAAGATTAAATGGAGACATGTTATGGTGTGTTGACTTGCCTGTTAATTGTTTTGTTTAAGAGGTATCAAATTACTTGATTGCATCAAGTCGTCGCTTCTTGAATGAAATTTAAGTTCCTTAAAAAGGATGGTATCCTCCAGGAAGTGTTATTTTCTCTCCAGTTGTTCTTAATTTTTAATTTTAATGTGTATTAATTATCTTAATTGAATGAGTTATTAAAATTTAAGTATTTTCCGAATGATTCATTCTGCAACAAAACGTAATAAGTTAGTTGTAAGAAAACTGACACTAATATGAAAATATCTTAATTATTTACTTGGTTTCTTTTTATGTGAATAAAAATTGCAAACTGTGATTTATAAATATATTTTTTGAGCTCTGGGATATAGTCATTTCTTGATATGACATTTTGAAAAATAAATATAATGAAATGTTAGAAAATTTATAACTAACTCAAACACTATTCAAATTTTTGAATTCACATTTATTTTTCATGTCTCCAACATGAATTTCTTTTAAACTACACATAAAAGATATTTTCCTACATTGGAAGATATTTCTTAAGAAAAATATTTGCTTCATACGCTTGAACTTGTTATCTCAAGGTGTTTTACTCCTCGTAGTCTGAAAAATGTGCACTCTTACAAATATTTTATCCCCAGTTCTTTTCAACACAATTCATTCAACTAAAAAATTTTAAAATGCAGATATTAAAGAAACTCTTTAAAGATCCATTCTAACAATAAAATAGATATCTCTACAAGAAACACTCTTCTCTATATTAGACAACCCATCAATTCGCATCAACATAATCTCAAAAAAGTACACCCGTATAGCGTTCAATTTTTAACATACTAAAATGTCAACAGGTGCGAAAAATAATACTATCCCCTCCCTCATTTCCATTAATTTCAGTCAACAGGATAAAGATCTCGTATACCTGAACCCGGACCGAGGGTTCACGTTCTATAGACAGAAAGGGGAGGTCAAGGGGTTCCTCTTCGGTGCGCTTATTGGAACTTTTCGTTTTCTTTTTGCCGTGGGTTGGTCTTATGTAGATGGCTTTGGGTCGTAGTAATTGATTTCTACGCAACGCTAGCTTTTTTGAAGCAGTGGGAAGGAACTAATGGAGGAGGTCGGATTCGGTGTTGTTTTTTTAGGAGGTGCGTGGTGTTTCTTTTGTTTGATATTAGGGATGACAAAAGGTTTGTGGGTGTTTTGTCGGTGTAGATAATGTTTTTTTTCTTGCGATTGATGGAATTTGTTGTAAAGAGCAGTGGTTGAGTTGTAGTAGGAGATTTTGAGGATTTGTTTTGATAGTCCATTTTGGTGTTGGACTTAATCAGGGTGAATAACATTACGGGCTTGATCTATAATCTGTTAATTTAGAATAGGCTACTGAAACAGGATCAAAAATGCTCAATACCGTCTAATAACGCTCATCACGCAACTTCAGTGATCGATTCTTTTACAGTATTTTAACTATGTACTTCTGTTTAGACTACCTTTTCATTGCACTAGAAAAATTTACTATAGTAACTGCTTCTAACACATTACATCTCAGTGGCCTATTTTAAATAAACAGACTTTAGCCCTGTTAGATCTCGAGGATTGGGCAAAAAACAACAGTGTTTGAGGATTTGTTGTTAATGTTAATGGAAATCTTGTGGTTTTTTATTTGAAAATAGGTGATAAAATAGAGGGGGCGGAAGGGATAAGATAAGAGAAGGGATAACATGTGGGAAATACAGGGTAAAGGAGATGAGGAATGAGGATAATAGATAATAGAGGCATGAGAGATATGGAGGGAAATGGGAGATGAGAAAAAGGAAATTACGAAGATGAGAATGACGGAGGGAAGTGATTACGTGAAAAAGAAAAAAAAGGGAGTAAAGATAATAAGAAAGAGGGGGAAATAGTTGGAGAGGAGAAAAAAGATGAAACGTATAAGAAAGAGGATGAGAGAGAATATAGGGGATGGGAAAGGTATGAGGAAATTAGTGAGTGAAAACTGAACACATGATGAGAAAGAAGAAGGGGGAAGATGGATAGGAGAAGAGAGATGATGAGGGCGAAAAGATGAAGAAGAAAGTGAAATAAAGGAAGGAAGAAGATAAAAAAGGATCAGGAAGAGAGGGAGAGGAGAGAGAGAATATGAGAAAGGATGAATTTTTGCTACCTTAATAAAAAGCGAGACCTGTTAACTAGGTCGCATAGGTGATGCATAGATGATGGTTCATAGATGACAGATGATTCGCTATGCATAGATGAATGGAACGCCTGGAATTTAAGCTATCCCTTTTCAATATAGATTCTTCCGATGTCTTGCTCTGATTTCCAAGGAGTCGGTATCTTATTTTTTTTCCACTACTAAAATGTGAGAGAAAATATATGAATGCATCAAGAACCTCACTTTCACATGACCTTTGAAATCAAGCCTCACCATCTCCACCAACATCCCATTACCATCAGAAAAACAAAACCCGACAAAAAAAACTACCTTCACCCTCCGCCGCCTTAACACGGAAAGGTGACAACAATCCCCGAATGACCGCGCCACAATTATAAAGAACACCGGAAAAACTCCGATGCGTAAACGAGAGAACATCATAACGGTAGCAACTATTGTCAGAGATGGGAAGTTTTTTATAATAACGACGCTTCCTCACGTGCGGGAATTCTCAAGCGTGTTCTTATCATCTCTCGCACGTCTGTGATGACGCGGTGTCTAATGAAGAGTCGCACATGCGGCGCATAAATAAACCTCGATGACAGGACATTCACACTAGACGTGAGGTCTTTGGGTATTTAGTTATGGGTGCTGTAAATCTTGTTTAGATTTATGTCCCAATTTTCACTTCGGTCGTAAAGCTTCCAGAAGTAGTATAAAGGCTGCCGAGCCGATTTGCTTCTCTTGGGAAGTAGTAACTACCAAATTACCCCTTGCGGTTCCGGATGCCACCTATTTCCTAACCACTTTGGTCAGTTTTTTAGATATAATGTGGCACAATCACTGAGATTTATAATAACCTGGAGTGCAAACGCAGCGTGTCAGAATTAAAATGTATCACTACGCCAAGGGGGGCAAAATTCAAGTTCTCCCTATTGCTTGCATGAGAACAGAATCCAACTTAAAAACGTTTATTTTTTTATGAAATGGAGAGAAAAAGCTATAGGACGATGCATTTACAAAATTTCTGTTGAAAAACAAAGCAAAAACAGCAGAGTTAAATAACTTTTTTATTAACTGTATTTTCAATAAACGCTTACCTTGTTTTAGCAATAATGTTTTGTCCCTTTGAGCAGATTTGTGGCCATACACGACACTCATAGGTTAAAATTTTTAACATGCCATTCTTTAAAAAATATCAGTTTACTTTTAATAAATGTATTTGGTTATTGCAAAAAAATAGTTTGCATATAAAATATTCTCACTTTTCTTTGCCGTCAAAAATTTTTGTGCTATTGACTGGAAAAGTTTTTGTATGCTAAACGCTTTGTTTCTGTAATTATTTTGTAGTTCGATTGAAAGAGCTGGAATTTCTCAGGCCCGTCAGGTAACTTTCTTACACATCCGGCCCTTAGGGTATTTTAAGGACTATTAAAAAAAGCCGTAATGTGTGTGTGTGAAAATTCCTGCATCAATTAAAACCAGAAAAGAATTTAATGTTTGGAACGGAACCTGACGCTTTTAATTTCTTTATGCAAAATAAATTCGTTTTACCATCCATTATCATCAATCATTTAAATTTTTTTGAGTACCGCTTTATACCAGACCAGAAACTGAAAATATATCATGACATCTACTCCATCAGTGTCGGAAAATCCTTAATCGCGAAAGATGCGTAACGAATCAGATTAATTTTTTCCATGGTATTTGAGTAGAAAAAAATTTAAGCTATACACTCACCACAGATTTTCATTCAAATTTATTTTTAAATTACGGACCATTTAGTGGTTACAGATGTAAGCAGAAGCAGACCTATCAACTATCTTAAGCCCTAAAGGCCACGCCGAGTCTACTCCAACACTCCAACAAGACGACTACCAAATCACTCAAACCTACCTTATTAAATAGTAATAAATAGCGGGGGAAATGATTTTATTTATTTAAATTGAGTTATGAAGTTTCAAAACATATTTTATCATTTTCTTATTATATCTAATAGTAACTCTTAATTTTTATAAGGTGGGAGTCTGATTGTAAAAAGAGCAATGAATAACTGTTGTAAGGCCCTCTTAGTGCCTCTGAAGTAGGGAATGTTTTTTCTCTCGATTTGTAGTTACTATTCTAAATACTGAACATACTTAACTGTGAACCTGAATTATGTCTTCTGAATAGAATTGCCAACTACCAAAACCATTAGAATTATGTACAGAATCTACCAGAAAACTACAAAAATTATGTCATGGATGTAGGTGACGAATGTAATTAAAACGGTCCACAAAAGCTCCCATTCTCTATTTGCATAAGACTCTGCTATAGTAAATAATGCTTATATCCATAAGGAACCTCGAAACCCAAGTTTATATGAACTATTAGTACTGTAATATGAAGTATTCTTCTATTTGCAATACCAAATCTAGAAACATCCCGCCTCACATTGCTTTTCTGTAGATATATCCAATGACAACCAGTCTAATATTTAACCAGTGAATGCTTTTCCACCTCACACAGCTCATACCAAATATGTCAAGTTAACGTATCTGATGCTACTAGAAGTAAACGAAATTTGGTCATTATAAAAATATACATGACGAAAGTTGGACTAACCTTACGTTTGTGCTGCTTACGACGTGCGGATCCATCCCGGCTCCAAGGGGGGGGGGCACTTTTCCAGACCATTACCTTTACCTTTTGACAAAAAATGTCAACAAGTTGGAAATTTTCTAAAAGGTATCACGCAAGATCCCCTTGTGGTACCGCTGAGTTGTAAAGGGGTCCTCCCCCAGAATTTTTTTTTTGAAATTGACTTGCAAAAGTAGGGTTTTAACTCATTTTAAGAATCTTTTTGGTTCCAAGGGGGGGGCACTGTCCAGAGTGCCCCCCTTGGATCCACGCCTGGTTTGGGAGGGATGAAACCAAAATTTACGCCACAATTTAGATATTTAGACTCTAACTAGTTCTCTGTCTACTAGTTTGTCTACACTCTACTTCATCATACTAACTGCAAAACCACCTCAAGAAACATTACTCATCGACATCAGATATGTGATGACACGAAGATAGCCATAACTCTGGAACATTGACTCGACACAATACATGACAAATCGCAATTGAAAATGGTCAGGTGTAATAATGTAGGCAGTCATCGCTGGCTTAGATGTCACGTCCGAGGAACCGTATCACCGGTGGGTCTTCGGGAGGGGAGATAGATCCCTTGCCCCGTGTCGAGGATGTCACGCTAGGCTTAGCTGATGGTGGTGAGGAAACCGCTCGGGGTCGGCCTCCTGGTTCCATTTCAATCAATTATCCTGACAAGACTTCCTATAGTTAATGGACACTTTGTTGCTTTGCGAGTTTTTTGAGCAGTCGTGTGGTGATGTGTTAATGGTAATTTATGAGGTGGGTTTGTCGTTTTTTGTGTTGTAGCGATGTCGTGTCAGATTTGTGGTGATGCATCGTGTGGTGACCCTATTGTTTGGATGGGAAAAGTTTATTGGGAGTTAATAGTTGGAGTAATTTATGGATTGCTTTTTATTGGTAGTTCTGATTTTGATGTACTGAGGAATTAAAAGGATCCTAGTCTCTCCTTTTGTGCTGTAAAATCCAACAAATTAGTGTTTGTAGTAGATTTAACAAGCACTGATGAATAAGTTGCGATGCCAAACACTACTGCCATGTTCGGGATTCAATATCATGCAAGGATGTTGACTAGGCTGGCTTTCGGTTTGTGAACAAATAGAACCAATTTACTTAGTTGTAGTAAGCATGTGATGAGAAGAGTAAATGAAAAGGAGCTATTTAAGTGTAAAAAACTATATTTTTTCTTTTCCCAATAATTTTAGAGAGTATAGGGTTGCGTCGATGCTACATTCTAAAAAATAAACTGTGAATTAAACGAAATTCATATCAGCTATGCTACCAGAATATGTACATCAGGTAAAACCTGTCTCAAAAGTAGGACCGTAAAACCTGGTTTGTTTCACTCGTGCACCACTGGTACCGGGGTAAACGATCTGGCGGAGCCCTATCTCTCCAATGTAACAGACAAGACCAAACCTGCATTAGAAGACTGTTGACAGGCCACCTACGATCACTTAGATTCTCCGGCGGAAGCAAGATCTTTCCAACCTGCACCAAGTGTAGTCAAGCCCAGGCCTCACCACATCACATCTTGGACTGTTTGGGACTCAGCCGAGAGGACTTAAGTTCAAGACCGCTTTTTGTCATGGACCATGTTCGAGTTTTAATTGTCATGGATCTGGTCTAGCTCTGCTAGACGCTGGAGATTAGCAACAACAACAAAACCTGTCTCCATTATTAAAATATGAAGAAATCTTACGGACGGGACGTTCAGTTCAGAGACAACTTGTATCGGTTAGAAATTCTGTGAAGTCTGATCAAAGGATTTCCTCGCACAAAATTTATAAATTTCCAAATCATATATTGCAGCTTTAGTTGCATATTGCAAAGTTTTTTTTAGAGTGTATTGCACTCGTTTGAAAGAATAAACATTTTATTTTAAATTACATTAGGATTACCAAACCTGCACCTTCTATAATTAAAAAATTTCTTTTCTTATAATTATTCTAAACTAATTAATCTGCTAAAATGGCGGGGATTACTATTTCTAAGTTAATATTTATGTCAAGGGCCTTACACACACATTGCAAACTGTGGCCGAAGCTAAATCTCTTGTAGTAATTAAAGAGCGGTAAGATAAAGAACATCCTGTAAAGACCATCCCAAATCCTCCTCACACCCCAGTGGTCATCCCTCGAAATTCTGGAAATCGCGAAGGAGGACAAAAGGACGGTTACGACTCATTTAAGATTGTTTGACACCGGATCGCACCGATGAGTGCCTACTTCGAACCAGATTCGGACCTCCCAACCTTTACTAAGCTTTTAGGTTTTTGCGGTTTTAAAGGATCCCAAAAGTCATAAAAAGATCGATCGTTTGTTTTAAACCTGGATTGGAAAAGGATTATCGCGTGGTTTTTCTGAGTAGTTGGTACAAAATGTTGTTTTTGTTAAAAAGCTTGTGATAGTACAGTCGAGTCCGCTTAATGTGATCACGGTTAATGTTATCAATCGGATAATGTTATCGAAATCAACTGGACCCGATCATTCCTATCTAATTTAATGTAAAATGCATCGTTTATTGTGATCAACTATGGATCAACAGGCCGCTTAATGTTATCGAAATTTGTCCATATCCCCTAAAACACACCTGCTTTCGAGTTTAGTTTCGAAGGGTAATTTTTTTTCTGAAACTCAGTGTAAGTTCACAGTTGCACTCTTATGTTTCTTTTCTTTGAATGTAGTAAAAATAAAACATTCGATGTTCTCCGACCTCATACATTGAAAGAAAACGGTTAAAGTAGGGGGGGGGGAGCGAATCCATGCTTGTCATTGGATATCACCATCGGTGCCTTGCAGATGTTTCTGATAAGATATTTTTGATTTATTTTCTTGTTTTGTGGAATTTGAAAAATACCGATGATATCTCGTCAAGAAGTCGAAAGAAAACAAATTTATGAGCGGAATCGCATAGGTGTAGTGTTAACATAAATTGAAAATACAAAGGAAGCGATTATTTAATTTTTATTAATTACTCTTATGTTTTACCTTAATTTTAAGTTGCCAAGTACATATTTAGTGTAAAATTGTTTTGAAAACATTAATTACGGTTACATAAATTTAATATTAAAGCAAATAATCTAGAGATACACTATATTTGCACTACTTTTTGATAGGAAATCGCTTATTATTATCAATCGGATAATGTTATCAGTTTAATATCGGACAAATGCGATCACATTAAGCGGATTCGACTGTAGTAGACAAGTAATACAACTGTTAACGAAGAATCTTTTGTCTTCGTCAAACCAATGCTCATTTACCTTTTTTGGTCGATGATTCTTTTCTTTTTTCTTGAAAATTTTAACCAATCACAGAAGAGAATAGGAAAGGCTCAACAAGGACTACAACTGTAATAAATATGAACACGAACAGTGATAAATATGAAACTGCTTAATATCCCACTCAAATATAGCCATGGACTATATAAATAATTTGTTTATAAATACAACAACCTACAACAAATGTTTCATGGTCCGAGACTTTTGAAATGCTTTCATGAGCAATCCACCGTGAAAAATACGAATAAAACATCTGTACTGTCTGTCTACCACAAGAAGAGCTCCCGCTAAGTTGTTTAATTACGGCTGGTGCCATAGAAAAATGGACTTGTCTCATTTTTCAAGAGTATATTTTAAAGTAGAGGGACTACTTTAAAATATATATACTTGAAAAATGTGGCAAGTTCTGTTTCTATGGCACCAGCCGTAATTAAACAATTTAGCGGGAGCTCTTCTTGTGATAGACAGACAGTAGGTATTCAGAACACTAATCATCACCTCAAAAGCATATTATTACTTGCACAAGAGATCTTAGTAATGAATACTTTTACTTTGATGCCTGCTCTCTATAATAATCAACACGTAGTGTTTCAGACACTGATAAAAGCACACAACAAAAAGATACCTAATGCTCTTGAATTTAAAATTAAGCGACCCCGAGTGCAAAGTTCCTTTTAGTAGACACGTCTCAATGGAGCCATGAATACGAAATGTATTTTCATTGAATGGAAGAATGCTTGTCCAGTGTGGGTGGAACGCTGGAAAGATCCGGCATTTTGATTAATTTGCTCTCTGGTAGCACAAGAATATGTTTAATGCCGCAGCGAATCGTATCCGTGTTTGTATTGCCTCTTGAGTCCATTCTCGCATAGTGATGGAAGAGGGTGCGCGGCCAATCCA
Organism: Tetragnatha versicolor; assembly: GCA_024610705.1. Classification (NCBI taxonomy): domain Eukaryota; kingdom Metazoa; phylum Arthropoda; class Arachnida; order Araneae; family Tetragnathidae; genus Tetragnatha; species Tetragnatha versicolor. The sequence goes on along the minus strand of JANDEH010000038.1, from coordinate 1,211,794 downwards.
GTTGGACTAAATAATGTTTGCATTGAAATTTAATGGCCCTTTGGAGAGAAGTATGTGTATTCGGCCATTAGATGGCGTGTTAGCATTGAAATTTTGAAATTCAATAGCTCTTTATTGGCTGTAACTGTTAGGGATTCTCTCAGTAGAGACGATGCAACTATGTGTATTAAATTCAGTGTATATTTTAGTCCTAATCTATGTTCCGAATTTAGTCATTAGTAAACCTACTAATGCCGACTTACTGGCCTAATGGTTAGAGTATCTGACTGCAAAGCCGTACGTCTGGGGTTCGAATCCCCGCTTGGCATGGATGTTAGTTTCTGTCCTTGTGTGGTGAATGAATGTGCCCCCCCTGTAAAAAGGGGTTGTGCAGGCGAATGTGTGTGTGGTGCGGGTAACAGTACCTCACCTCCGTGGCTCCGGTCCACAGGTGCTCGCTGGGTAACTCTAAGTAGGTAATTCTTAGAACAGTTCAGTGGTCAAGGATATTGTCTGGTAGTACCCGCCCATTAGAAAAAAATACCTACTAATGGCCAATCGGCCACCCTGCGCTCACGTTAAATAGAAATGATAAAATACAACTTAATCGATCATTTGACAGCCTTACAAAAAGTGGGGTTAATCATTATAGCACTCATTCACTATCCTTCAGTACAAATTCTTTACACACGGCAATTATCATCCGACATCAATAATGGAGAACTTTAACATCCGACTAATCAACAAAATACATTTGTCAACTAAACCCACCAGTCACAACAGAACCCATCAGCGACATCCAATCAAAAAAGGCGGTCTTTCAGCGCCCTCTTCGGAGAAAAAAAATGCGGCATCTTCTTTGATGTTGATTGTTTGTTCTTCTTCTCCACCGTTTTTTTTCTTTTCTCCACTCGACGATTCCGCTGCTGAAGGCATTTTCACACATCCCAACGGTTTGGTCTTGACGAGCTTAGTGCGCATGCGTTTGGACTTATTTTAGCTGGTTTTTTTAGAAATTTTAATAAAATAATAAATTGAGGATCGAACCCACGACCTACCGCATGCTAAGCACGCGCTCTACCACTGCACCAGCGGGGATTCATTAATGATTCCAATTATCCGAAGAAGATCCTTTTTTTCTCCCCGAGCATGCGCACTAAGCTCGTCAGGACCGAACCGTTGGGATGTGCAAATATGCCTGCCGCATATCTCTGTTCGCCACATTGTTTTGAAGAGCGAATAACTCATTAAAACGCGGTTTTAACAGTTTTACAACGAGAAGCTTCTGAAGCGGAGGCTCGTTAAGAGGCGATTAGGACCGCTGATTGCGGTTAGATGAAGGGGCTTTTTGGGTTTATGTGAGGTGTTTTCGATGAGGATTTTGTTTTACGGAACTTATGGGCAGGTGGGTTTTCGATACTTTTTTATGGACGTTCATCGATTGAAGGGATCCTCTGTTCAATAAAGCGAAGAAAGTTTTTGTACATAGGAATACAGGATGATACAAGGGAATCCCTTTCAGGTTCGTTTATGCAGAGGAGCACAAGGAATGCAACTGTTGTGTCCAGAAAATTTTTTTCTGACAAGGGCTTTTTGGAATCGAACCTTGGAATAGCACTTTTGATTTTTGAATTACATTTGATGGCAACGAAATTTTTGGAAAGGTTTATACAAATCTTGTGAGTTTAAATATAGCTCCTGGACGTAGCACGTGAGACTTTTCCCTGGGGTATTCTTGTTGTTTATTTTGTTTAGGCTTTTAAGCCTTTCTTTGTTTTTGAAAATTTTAATGCGTTGTTTCTCCTAATGTGATGAGTAGAATCATTCCAGGTTGTATTTTATTGTTCTTCCTCGAGGACTGTTTAAGATTTCAATTTTAAACTTAGTGTATGGTCAATTTTTTTATTGCTTAATATGTAGATATTGATTGTTCTTTTTAATGAACCTTTACCTCAAATCTTTAATCTGCTAGAATCGGAACAGAACTCACCCTTGCCTGGATTTAGAGATTATAGGGATCTATCAAAACTATTTAAGTTGAAGGGGAGAGAACCCTAGTCTGGGTCAAGGAGAACCCTGTTCCTAATCTCTGATATTTTTATTATTTTAACCGTTCAGAAGTTCCGAACTATATTTGAACTAGTAAACGTATTTTCCACCGATATAACCAATGACAGATTAATCCCAAGAAGTAAGAAGACATTTTTAGGTTAATTTGTGCATGAAATAGTTCTCTAGTCTAGACTAATGATTCTTAACCATGGGAGAAATTCAGGTGTTATTGATTTGATTATCTTTGGTTCGTGGGTATGAAAACGTTGAGAATCACTGCCCTAGACTAAGAATAAAGCAACTGGAAATTAACTCTAATCTCTTATGGTTTCTAGAAGACAGAAATATTTTTATTTCGTGGACCCCAACAGGCTTACCCTTAAGTTGATCATTTATCATTTTACTAACTTAGAGAGATAATTTTCAGGAAATGTTCCCCTTCTAAGTTTCGGAAATTATCAACCATGGCAAATTATAATGTTTGGAGAAGTGAATATTTTAAGTTTTTCATTCTTATCATGCATACATCCGAAAATTCATTCAAACGCTATAATTAGGTAAAAAAAGTAAAAGGAAAGAGAAAATTACCGTGATTATTTCTAACATCTTTGAAAAACTAAATTTCCTAAACCAAAAAGGCACTTGTCTCATATTATATGAACTATACTGGGTGTTTCGGATAAGAATTTCAGAATTACATAGGAATGGAGGGGGTTGATGGAAATGCACCCCTTAAGCTAGGGGTTTTATAAGCGGGTATGGGAAGTTCTAAAATTCTATGTGGAACACGTAACCCCTTAAGATCAAATTTTTTTAAAACCATCGATTGAGGATTTTTCTCTAAAACTAATTAAAGAGCTGAAATTTCAGCTCCTAAATTGATTTTATGTAACAAATGCCGGTTTAATCCAATCTCAAAAGGTTACGTGTCAATAGCCACTGCGGATTACACAACCTCCCATGCCGGGTTATGAAAACCCCTAGGTCGCTAGGGGTGCACTTCCGAACCCCCATTTCTATGTAATTCCGGGTCGTCTAGGTATGCCCTACCCCTCCTAGAACTTATGAAACACTTACCTGAAACACCCTGTACACCTTGAACCTTCAACAAACACTTTCACTTGAGAACATTTAACACGATTTCACCTATGAGAAAAAATATTAGATTCTTAAAGGGATAAAACCTCCATTCTGCGAAGTCTTTTTGTCCCTCTTGTTAAAGCGCACCATCTCGTCCCGTGACATGCGTGACTCAAATTGCTACCTGGCCCCAGGAATTCCTGACTTTTTTCTGCGCCCGCAGTTTGTTTCTTTTGGGGCCTTTTTACCTGCGCTGAAAGCTCCTTTTTTGCCGCCTATTTGTCTTTATTCTTTCGTTCGAGCCTTTTCCTTTCTGGAGCCTTTCATCTGTCTTGTGTCGCGGGACTCGTGCGGAACGATGAATGAGAAAGTGCTCTTTTTTTTTTTGCCTCGGAGAGTTTTATTCTATTTTCGGGAATGACTCTCATGTCGTGGACGGGATGGGGTTTTTTCTTTTGAAATGGTGAAGTTTTGTTTACTTTTGTAACTAGGGTGAACGATTTCGAAATTTGAGGTTTTGAACCGTATCTAAAATTAAGAGATGGTCCGAAAGCTTCTAAGTTAGTCGTCTGAATTAAATTGAATTAACTTGAAATTTTGAGTTGGATCCTTTTTTAAGGTTCCTAAGATGCTTCCCATTTAAAATAGAGACAACTTCAGCTCATATCTGTGTCCGATAAATATAGAACTTAAGTATGGACGAACCAATAGTTTAAATAGTTCACTCAATCACTAAACGTTAATGTCTTTTAAGCTGTTTTCTGGAATTCAGTTTTTAATAGTATAATATCGATTATCGGAGTGACATGGGGGGAGGCAAAACATCTTGCCACCAATAGAGTCAGGTGGAGACTCATGACGGAGGCCCTATGCTCCAGCAATGGAGTGGTAGAGGGATAAGTCGAAGTAAGTTGAATATCGATTAATTAGGAAATTACATATAGATTAATTAGCAAAAATATCAATTTATCGATAAAAATAATCGATATTTGGAAAAATACCAACTTTTTATTGAAAATACCAACTTTTAGAGCACTCTGTACCAACGTTAGCTCCCGACTATCTGGCAACCCTGATCACAACACAAACTTCATAAAGGGTTCTATCTAACAATACAACCGAAGTGTTGCTAATTTGGGGACAAAAAAGTGTTCTTAAATGAATGTGTTTATTTTTGTGTGCAGCGCTTGCAATGTGTTCAACATAGTTTATACTTAGCATTACAAAAGCGCAAACATCCTCATTTATAACACATTCCTTTCCTCTCTTCTAGATTAACACACCGCCACCATGGACTCCGAAGTGCGCTTCCTGCTGACCGCCACCAACCAGTCGTTCGAGCCCACCAGCGTCCTCCTGCCCTCCAACTCCTCATCAGACACTGCATCGATGGTGTTGCCGCCCGCGCAGTACCCCCGCGCCACGACGCTGTTCGCTGCCGGCTGCTGCATCCTCTTCATCGCGTTCGGCGTCCTGGGCAACCTGGTGACCATCCTGGCGCTGACCCGCTGCGCCAAGCTGCGCAACGCCACCACCGCCTTCGTCATCAGCCTCTGCACCGCCGACCTGCTCTTCTGCGCCATCAACCTGCCGCCCACCGCCGCCAGGTATACTAAAAGATCTTCTTGTGCATGTGTACTGCTGTGTGTTCCTGATAATGTCAAAGAAATATTGTTAAAAAATATGCACGTTACAAAATAAAGTGGTGAGAAAAAATTGCCACCATATCTTTGAGAGACGTTACACTGCGGAACGGAGGGAGCTCCCGCCTAGACACGGAGAGTGGTCCCACAATGAGTGGGTGACCCTTGGAACCTCCCTCCGAGTTTAGGTGGTAGTTCCTTCCGAGTTTGGGTGGCAGTTCCTTCCGAGTTTGGGTGGTAGTTCCTTCCGAGTTTAGGTGGTAGTTCCCTCCGAGTCGCAGTGTAACATCTCTTAGAGATTAGGAAGCAATTTGTTCTCACCACTTTCTTGTGTAACGTGCCCTATTTTTAAAAGTGTAATCGAAGACTGAGCAGAGTACTTTTTACCAGGGCTGGCAAAAGGAGTAAAATGACTTTTCTGTACTCTCTCCGGTACAAGGTTCAGTACTAAACAACAAGCACAATTGAGATCCGGAACAAAATCATTCACCAAAATAACATTTGCTTACACTCCAGGAACTTAAGACAACGCTTTATTTGGTGATAGCTTCACTCCGATGCTCAACTTAGTGAGAAAGATCGAGCTAACATTTATCCGGAGATTTATCCAACGCAGCAGGTCGAGCTCGCTTCTATCCGGATATTTATCCAAAGCAGCTGACGAGTGTAATTTCGATCCAGTCGGAGAGGTGAGGTTGTTCGTAGTGTGTAATATCCATCCAGTCGGAGGCGTGAGGCTGTTCGTAGAGTGGAATAAAAATCCGGTGATGGCTGTGAGACGAGTTCATATCGCTCCGGCTTAGAATTCGACGCCTTCAGGGAGTTTGATTTCACTCTTGGACAATATTCGAAGGTTTGGGTTGATTGTTATATAACTCCAAGATAAAAAATCAACAGTTGAGATGAGCTTTTATGAGATGAAACTTTATTCAGGAATGAAATTAAAAATTAAAGATTATGGTTCAATTTAGTTTTGATCCAAAGAGAAATCTAACTCTGACTTTGAGAAATATTTCGATCCACAACATCATTTAACCTTGTAGAGCTAGAACTATGTTTTGCTCGGGAATGAAATTTAATAGTAATAAGTGGTCGACCTTTACTTGAAGTATTCGATTCCGATTCGATTCCTTGGTATCGATTCCAAATTATTCGATTCCGGAATCGATTCCTTCATGGGTTCGATTCATTGGTATCGATTCCGGTATCAAATTTCGATTTCTTAATATCGATTCCAAAGTAGTCAATTCCGATTCGATTCCGGAATCGATTCCTTCATGGTTTCAATTTCTTGGTATCGATTCCTTCATGGGTTCGATTCCTTGGTTTCGATTCCAAATTATTCAATTACTTGGTATCGATTCCAAAGTATTCGATTCCGGAATCGATTATCGATTCCGGAATCGATTATCAATTCCACAGTATTCAATTCCGGAATCGATTATCGATTCCAAATTATTCGATTCCGGAATCGATTATCGATTCCACAGTATTCGATTCCGGAATCGATTATCGATTCCAAAGTATTCGATTCCGGAATCGATTATCGATTCCAAAGTATTCGATTCCGGAATCGATTATCAATTCCACAGTATTCAATTCCGGAATCGATTATCGATTCCAAATTATTCGATTCCGGAATCGATTATCGATTCCAAAGTATTCGATTACGATTCGATTCCGGAATGGATTCCTTCATGGGTTCGATTCCTTGGTATTGATTCCAAAGTTTTAATCAAAGTTTTAATCAAGTTTTAATCCAAAACTCTTTTAAAGTGTCAAATTAAGCTTAATTTCAACATCGGAACTGCAATTTACGATGGAAAATTCTAAAGTTTGTACCCAGAAATGAATTAAACTGTCGAAATATCTTTCATTTTAGTATTGAAACTAAAATAGACGATTGAAAAGCTTTAAATTTTCATTCGGATCTAAATTAAACCATTAAAAACCAATGAATTTTTTCCTGGAAACTTTATTCCACTCTTTAAAACAGCATCACCGCCTCCGACTGGAGGCAAAGACTCGGCCAGAAGCTCGGATGAATATCCGGATAAAAGTATTGCTCGACCAAAAAGCTCGGATGAGTATCCGGAGAAAAGTATGCTCGGCCAGCAGGTTGAAAAAGATCTCCGGATAAGATCGACACAGTGAAAGAGCCGCCGAGCTTTCTCCGGGAGGAAAATAAACTCATTCATCAGCCTCGAGTTTCGCTCCGGAGGGAAATTAAACGTAGACTTCAAATTTGGGTTTCATTGTGGATGAAACTAAAAGCTTTGAGTGAAGTTAAATTAGGTTCCGGATTAAATCTAAATATCAAAATTATGGTTGATTTAGCTCTGGAACAAAACTGCAATGCCGAGGAGCACTGAGTTTAGTTCAGGATTGAGCAAAATCTGTAAAAATCACAGGTTCCGGATATAATTTTACTCCTTTTGCCAGCCCTGCTTTTTACTCACATTTTTACCTGCCCGGCCATTAGTGCGGATTTAAGGGAGATGGGGATATTACCATTTGCTGGGGATCTGTATGACGATGGCATTGAACAGATCGCCAGAGCCGTCGTCAATGCTCATGGTCACATTTAATTTCACACATTGTTGACACCCTGAATCCTGTTTGGTATTTCATCATAGACACGAAAAAAAGAGTACTTTTTTGACCGTCTGACCACATTGTCCCCTTAATATCAAACATTACTATCACCGTTTAGCAAACTTTGGGAATCCTAATCCTCATAGCGACTGTTCTCATTTGATTGGTTTTGATCTTTCCAGCTCGATAGAAACCAATGTCGGCGCTTCAAAACCAATCGAATGGGCGCCACCTCTCGCAATTACTTTGCGCTCACATTGTATACAAAAGTTTCACATTATTCATGCAACAAAATTCGAATTTTTCCAGTATTTAAACCAATCACATTGAAATTCATCGTAACAAATTCATCCAATTCCCATAGCTCCCTTACCTTCTATTGCATTTAATTATCCAATCAATAAACCTCTTAAATCTCCCCATCTCGACACAATAAACGATTTCCACACCACCGATTTGTATCACCAGCACTACATATATTACCCCAAATTGCACCCTAAAAATACCCCTTTTCCTTCCTTCCCCTCAACACCGCCTCTTTAACTCGATTTCTCTTACACCCTCACGTCACCGACATAAATCAATAACTCCCATAATTTCTATATGGACACATAAATTGCACCGATCGAACGTCTTTTACGAACGAAAGTGCGTTTTCTCGAAAGTGCAAACGACCGTTCGAGCGTGTCGAGCTTCCCACGCGCTTTCACACGACGCTCAGATGATGAATTGGATTATCCAGAGAGAAAAAGTGAATGAAAACAAGTGGTTTTTGCCTGAGTTCGCATTCCTGTGGATGAGAGCCAAGGGATCGCGAGGGGGTGTGGGTTTTGCCCGAGCGCTTATTGCCTCTCTTCCATGGAAGAGAAAGATTGCGATGTTGTGTGTGTTTGTTTTGATTTCTTAAGAGATTTTCAACAAGAAAATGAGGTTAACGTAAACACATAGGAAGCTGAAGTTCAGTTTTGAGTTTACTGTCCAATGAAATAGCATGAAATCTACAAATATCAATATTTTTTTAAGATCTTAGCTTAGCTTTTTAGATCTTTGAAAGATCCTTGCTTGTACTTCGAGCTTTAGAAACATCAGTAACTCAACAACTCTAAGAGGGAAAAAATGAAAATACAGTACCTATATCAATTGGGTTGAGAAAGTGTATTTATCTGTTAGTCTTTCATATTTTTTTTGACACTATGCTCATGCTCATTGTTTATTGCATGCTCTGATTTGGACCTATACCAGATTACAACCTTTCTTTTCGGTGACATCACGGGTTGCCAGGCAGGAGCTTCCATTAGAAAAGTCACACTTACTAGCTACCTAAAAAAACAGAGCAAACGAGTCATCTCTGATTCGCCAATTTCAAATAGCTATAGAATGTGTGGCGGCTTGTCAAGAAATGTTGTAATCTAGTACAGAGATATAAAACGTAACACATTCTCTGTGCATGTATGGACTAAGCATCAGGACATTCATTTTTCTATCTGTCTCTATATGTTGTTCAGCTACTTATATCTCTAACTTTATAGTACCCATGAATAACAGACAAATGAGAAAAAGGCCAATTAAAAAGTTCGTATTTGCCTTCAAAAAGCCAAACCAGTACTAATTACAACCATTTTTGTTATTCCACCAACTAGTCTTCTATATGATTTAATGATCAACATGAACTAAATTAAAATATCAGAGTTAGTTCAGTTTTGAATTTTGTTTGAAATTAACTTATTTAGTTTTAACTTAAGTTTCGAGGGAATCTTCACACCGATTGGAGATTATTTTGACTTAAGTGGGATTACTTTTAACACCATAACACCCATCATTTTCAAAAGGCATTAACACAGTATACTCTTCCAGGTACATCCACCACGACTGGGTGCTTGGATCCACCCTCTGCAAGCTTTTCCCGTTCTTCTTCTACGGCAACGTGGCGGCCAGTCTCCTCTCCATGACGGCCATCACCATCAACAGGTAGGAAACCCATACCATACCACCCACCGAATAAGCACAAAACACTCGTCCCATCAACCTGTCTGACGTAATTGATATCGGGTAATTAGGAAGAGAGAGCGGACGGCTGTTGTTACATTTTTAAGTGGGTTCGTGCCTCGCCTGGATTTGTTGCGCGTGATTAGCAATGGCGGGTGGCAGGTGGGGAACGTGTTCTCGATCTTTGGAGGCTGAGATTTATCTTTTACCACGGGGCTTTCTTAGCGTGATTGTGTGTGGAGAGGTAGGATAGGATATGGCGGATTTGATTTCTACGAATTTATTAAATTTTCGACTGACCAGAGAAGCAATCTTGGACAAGTGAGGTTGGTGCACAAAACTCAATAGTATTTCAAATTAACAAAGCAATTCAAAGTTCTCCTGAACTTCTCCTTTCTTTATATTGTTGTTGTCGTGTGCCACTTGGAATTACCAAGCTCCACAAGGATTCAAGGCAAAGGGGGTGCGGTTCCTGAGAAAGTGAGGCCCATAAATGGCAGGAGTCGGACTTCTGCGTCATGAGATGATAGATACTGCCACTATCTATCGCCACCTCCACAATTTTGCCATGCGCCTGAAGGGGAGGGAAATAGTCTCCAGACACCTGGAGCCGTGGTAAAACTACGCCATGACGGACCACAGGACTTTCGGACCCACAGATTTAACGAGCACGTACTCCGCATATACTCGATGGATCTTTAGCAGTGTCGGGAATCGAACCCTTTCTTTATATTGGCTGTAATAATAGAATTCATGAATAAAGGTGTGATTGATTGAGTGACCCACACAGTGGAGGTGATCAAAGCATAGATTTGGCCCATGGACGATACTTTTAAGATCCCCTTCTCTACCTCATGGATATTCAAATGGACTCGCTTGACATCCCACAAGTCTCTCTTTGAGTGTACCTAATAACCCATCCCTTTATCCCAAAGACTCGCCATGAATCACTTCCGACTACTCATCCCTATCTTAACAGGACTCGTTAACAGGACTCACTTTCGGGCGTCCATTTCATAGCCGAGCGCCCTGGACCCGGAACAGAACAAAGGCGGTGCTTTCGTGCCCATCGGAACCCTTTTTTCTCACACGCCATGCTTTTCCGCCCCGAGGGACGGTCTCTCTCTGTCTACAGAAACGATAACCCGTTGGCGTGGGTCGAAGACCCCTGAGGAAGAGTTAAGTCGCTTATAGCCACTTGTAACAGACCCGAACCACTTGGCTGAGTAATTGAGCATGCGAAATTTGCATGCTAATGTCGGGCTTTGCTTGGTGACTAAGCTGAATGGGTGGATCGGTCATTTTGATGGATATAGATTTTAGGTTTGGCTCTTTTTTCGAGGGAGAAGCTAGTTGATTCTCTTCCCAATCGGGCAGAGATTAGTATATTTCATTGTATTGAAAACGAAGGGGTGCTGACTGGAAGCTGTTAAAACTCGGAAAATGTACCGAAATGTGAAGTGAACTAACTATTGATTTCTAGGTGCTTAAGATAATTCTGGTGGTTGTTTCAATTTCGTCTTTTATTACTACTATACTGTTGTTCCTAGAAAATTCTTCCACCTCCTCTTTAAGTGTAATCTAAATAAGGGTCTTCAAATGAGATAAAAATTTATTTTGAGGCGGGAAATTTCCAAAATTTATCAGCGGAGGATCCCCAGACACCCCAATTTTACTAGGGATTTACATTGTTTATACAATTTGAAATTTAGTGCATCAAAATTAAAAGTACTTGTATAAATACTTTGCAACCTATGGTCTATGGATCTATCACTAAACCTACACCTTCCCGTTGCAGATACGTGCTGATCAACCACTACAAGTACTACGACCGCATCTACCAACGCAAGTTCGTGGGCTTGATGATCGCCTTCTGCTGGTTTTTCAGCTTCTCCATGCTGGCCCCTACACTGGCAGGCCAGTGGGGCGAGTTCGGGTTCCACAAGCCAAGCTTCTCGTGCACCATCTTGCGCAAGGCCGGCAAGAGCCCCAAGAAGTTCCTCTTCGTGCTCGGGTTTCTTCTTCCTTGCCTCATCATAGTCGTCAGCTACTCCTGCATCTTCTACAGGGTAAATGACTTTTTGTCATACATGCGCGGACCCAAAGGGGGCATTCAGGAAAATGTCCTTCCTTTTCACCCATAGGGTCTCAAAATGGATTGAAAAGTTAATTTTAAGGGTGAAATTTAAAAAACGTTTCTAGTGGAGGACCCTATAACCACGTGAATTTTTTTCATTTATTCATATACCGTTTTCCACTAGCACTAGCAAATACTACAGCTTAGGGGCCGTTCAAATATTACGTAAGCACCTAAGGGGGAAGGGGAATATTAGTAAAAATAATATGAATATAAACACTGTATTTTCGAAAATTTCTCATTTCTTGCATAAATAACTTCTAAATTCAACCGAAAATAAATTTCACCAAAAAAATTTAAATAGAAAATTAAATAGAAATAC